>OU342688.1:24893255-26116569 GCA_910589285.2 Mythimna ferrago | reverse complement strand
TCGTTTATCCTCAATGCTGCGGGTCGTGACCTCTACGAATAACTTTCTTGTGGACTATATCTCGCCATGTTGTCCTATCTTCGGCGATGTGGATGGCGTCGCAGACTGTAGTCTCCAGTGTTGCACGGATTTGATCTGACCAACGTATCGGACTCCTGCCTCTGGGTCTTTTCCCATCTACTTTCCCTATCAGCAGCAAATTTTCCAGGTTATCACCTCTCTTATGATAAATACTTACATTGTTTTTTCTCTTCTCCATCAAAAGGTTGTCTGTAAAAAATCGATTTTAGCGATAAGACCGTCCATTGACAGACACCCTATTAATTATAAGTTCCTAATGTAATTTTTACTTTTGGTGTACAATAAAGAAATACACAGGACCGTTCATTGTGGCGACACTTGGGGAAGGCCTGTGTCCAACAGTGGACGTCTTTCAGCAGAAATGATGAGGATAATGATGACGTTAAAGAATATACGAGTCTATCTATCAAGAAATAAGTTTACGACAAAGGTTTCTTAATCACCTAACCATCAAATATGTAATTTAGAACCAATTGTCATACACATATTTCTTGAATGGCAGAACTTATGATAGATAGAAAATGTGACAATGTCGGTTTAAAATCCTATTTTATTGCTCGTGACTGTACTTGTAGTTATAGAGACAATCTTTGACAATGGTAATCGATACAGCGTACTCAATTGGATGAGAAAATACTAAATACTGTTCAAAACTTAACGGTTCTTAACGAGAACTTCAAATAAACCGCAGAATATTCAGCATAAATTGCACTTTCAATTGATTTGTCTACAGTCTGATTCAGATTAGCTCACGTCTGGGGACTGCCCACTGTCGGCCAGTGGCGATGTTAGATGTGCAACGGCCCTGGGGCAAGAACAAACTGGGGCCCCTAAATTGTTTAGGCTTTATCAATATATTTAAAAAATACTTAAATCCATACTTTAAAAATGCTACGCTGCTTTATTTTATATAAATCCGAAGTTTTAAGAAGATTTATCACTAACATGCACCCTCAATGATATGGAGACATGGTCGTCGACTCGTCGTTAATGTGATCGCCAACGATATCTTTCACAGCCTAATTACCGAACATTCATGAGTAGGCTTTTCAACCAATACTGCAGTGGTTACATTATTTCTACCAACAGAAATATTTTTCGTGAAATTTATCGTTCATTCAATAAGCGGTTTAATAATCAGGTTTTGGAGGCCCCCGAGCTTGAGGGCCCCGGGGCGCTGCCCCGCCTAGCCCCTTAGTAGCTACGCCACCGCTGTCGGCTTAGTGACGTCTATTTAGACACACTTCAAGATACATTGATCTATTGCTAATGGCCGTCGGCACTGATCGTAATTGGCATTGGAGACCTCAGTTGAGCTTTTCATTTGAATCTAGTGCACTCGTGAACGCCTCACTCAATTTTTTCTATATGTATGGGAACTAAAACTTCTTCATACTGTTCATAGCAGGACATTTTCTCTCTGCATCACGTAATATTTAAGGGCCTGTATACAGCCGAAGCTTCTCATGCATTAATTTTTTTTCATCTAATCTACACGAGGTAAAGTTGGTTTTTTGTTTGTGAGGTAATCTGTGGATGTACTGGTTCGAAATGTTCGAATGTTAAACATTTTTCACCGATAGAAAGCTGCTTTACACCTGAGTGACATAAGCTATATTATGTACGCAGGCGAAGCCGCGGGCAAAAGCTATTGGAATAATTATATACTTCGATCACATTGCAATAGGCATTTTATTTTAGTTTTCATCAAAACTGAAGATAGATAGATAGATAAATTCTTTATTGTACACCAAAAATAAAGCAGTTACATAAGAAACTTAAAATTAATAGGGTGCCACAATGGGTGGTCTTATCGCTAAAAGCGATTTTTTACAGACAACCTCTGGATGGATTCGACAGAGAAGGAGAAAAAAAGATAAAGATGAAGAACAGCCTTCGGAAAATCTATGTGTCATCGGAAAGGGAACTCTGGGAACGCAAGGCAAAGAAGAAACATGGAAGTGGGTTTTAGTCAGTAAAAGTCTGACACGCCCTCCTCCTGTCCGTCGTAGAGCGGGAAGAGTAATTGGATGATTTCCCACCTAAAAAAAAGTCAGCGGAAAATGAGTGCATATTTCAACAACGTAGTTTTCCATTTGTCTTCTAAATCACACACCTCTTCCGTTACTCAAGTAGGTATTATAATTAGACATGTACAGTCCAACCTAGGATTATCTGTTAGCAATTAGCACCAATAAAAGTTATCGGCCATTACAGAAAACCTATGACGTAAACGCCTCGGTCACTTCCTCTAACGTGACGCAAATGGCTCTTACGTCAACTGACTATTTCACTTTGTGCCATATTCCCTAACATGGAAGTATGTGTGTTCTAAGAGATATCCACGGATATCGATGGAGATACCTTTTGGAATTGACGGATTTTTTTCCTGATTTTCAGGTTTTTTACAAAGTGTTAATTTCATATCACAAAATACTCAGTCTGGCCATTAATATTTGTTTATATAATTTGTTATGTATGTAGTATAAACAAAAACTTGCCACTTACACATTCCCCTCCACCACCAATCTCCACTTACTTACTTTTTAGGGTTCTGTACCTCAAAAGGAAAAAGCTAAACCCTTACCTATAGGATCACTTTGTTGTCCGTCCGTCTGTCTGTCTGTCAAGACCCTTTATCTCTATCGTATCGAGTTTAAATTAAAACCATATACTTAGGATCGCGATCCCTTGAAGCTGTGAAAAAATTAAACTTCTATAATAACGGATAAAACGTAAGTACCTATATTTCGACACTCAAGGGAGCCAAAATTCTAGGGTACTTTCCGTTGACCCAGATTCCTGAAATTTTGCATAAAGCAAGATTTTATAACACAAATATAGGCATAAATCTGAAAACTGAAAATCAGATGTACTTAAGTATAGTTACATCACAAAAAAATAGTTTTTTTTTGCGATTTGGAAAAAACTTCGAAACTCATATCTCTCAGAACTCTTTACATAGGTAAGTTTGTACGGAACCCTCAATAATCTCCTATAATACTAGCAGTATCAAAACAAAGAATTTAAAAAAAAAGTTCCAGTCGGACTCGCGCACTGAAGGTTCCGTACACTTCCCTATGTGAATTGTACCGGTGGCCATATGAAGATTTGCGCCGTAGGATACCAATTAGGTACCTATTCATGATCATGAGGTGTCGGTCTGAACATGTTAAGCCACCCCAATCCCTGAAGTGAAGGAGCCGTCTACTAACAAAACAATTGTAATCCAACTGAGAACTCGTTAGAAAAAAGTACATGAGTGCACAATGATAACTCGCAAGTGGGTCATTTTCCAATACTTAAATATAAAGAGCTGCGTCTTTGTTTCCGCTGACGCATCGCAAGTACGCACCTTATCTATGGCCAGTCAAGTAAATACGTATTGACATTTACCACAATTTCGCCATTTATGGTCACTATATTACGTAAAATGATTAGGTACATCGTAGGACTTTGCCAAACAAATGACGTTAATGAATATAATTTGTTTTTTTTATTCGATATAAACTAGTGGTAGACTAAAGATCCCACCTGATGGTAAGCAAAGATGCAATCGTTGATGGTCAGGCGCACTAGTTTATTAAGAACCTATCTAGCCTTGAAGACACCCAAATTATAATCGGACGGGAAGACCGCAGCAAATTGTTTCAGTCTTTCGATGTACGCGGTATAAACGAAGAGAAGAAACGCTTAGTCCGGACCGTATAGGTTTCAACAGCGTAACAATGGATACTCGCCGTACCACGGGTTGTCTGATGGTAGAAATGAGATGGCAGAATCAAGTCATGCATTTCCCGCGCACACTCTCTAAAATGCATCCTGTAAAATGCTGAAAGGCTGGCTACCCTACGCCTGTGTTCAAGGCTTATAACATTAAAGACTTTTCTAGAGACCTAGTAGATAATTCCCAAGTAAGACGACTTCAATGGCAATTAATTGCAATTGCCACTTCAGTCGTGTCGGTCGGTCTAGCAAATAGTGATAAATGATAATTGAATCATTCCATCCATCATTTACGAGCCTATCATTAATATTCGGAAGCCCTTTTAACCGGGGTTTTGTGAATGCAAATGGTATAGATGATAAGTAGGTAGTACTATACAAAAAAAAATTAAAAAAGTCACAAGTTGTAAAACAGCGACACTAAGTCTAACACGGGGCCATGGGTCTATTTCTGAAAGGGAGGCTCGGCCCCGGTATAAAAGGCAACGAAGGAATGGGGTGGGTTTCTTAGTCAATAAATTCTGACACTATCTCCCGCTCCATCCAAGGGCGGGTCAGAAAAAAATAAAAGGTGCGGGAACAAAACCAACCCTCAATCGCCCAGATAGCCCGGTGACCATGTATTTGTGTAGACAACTAGGTAATATAACAAGCTTATAACATTGCCATTTTTCATGATACAGTTACGAAATTTTGTACATAGGTTCTTTACATAAAATACTAGGCACGTGTTTCGAGTTTTGCACATACTCGTAGTATAATTAATGTTGTATAGATCTTTCATCCCAGGATTCTCGTTCTCGACAATGTTGTGGATCTCGATGACTTTTTTGGTCAGTCAAATCAAGGTTTCATACTGATTGAAAGTGATTGACGGTATTTTATTCTTCAGATCTGTACATCAGGAGCTGTATAAACGGTAAAGTGATAGTTCATTTGTTTGATGACTGAATAAAAGACCGAAATGAACTAGTCTTTTTTGAACCCGATATACAGAAATGTGACAACTGATTGAACAAAATTGAACGATTGGATTGAGAAACCGGAAAATGAGCTGAATTTTCATATGAAGAACTAATTCTGGGATTCCCAGATTAAGAATAGAATGGCGTAGTTACTTAGGATAATACCTTTATAATAATATTCTTGTATTATTATACGACAATGGGGAATTAAATAACAAATCTATATAATATATTATGCAATGATTCACATTTTAATATGAAAAACCACAAACATAATATAATATAACAATATGTACCTAATTGTCGTAGGTATCTTCCTTATAAATCCCGTATACACGTTGTAGTTTTACATAAACAAGCCTAGATAGCTATAAATAGCACAATAACTATTCTGCAGCAACCATAGTAGGGGGAAACCGGTTCATTCATGAAAACAACAAACATTATACCTAGAATTTTCATTCAAATCAGCAGACATTGTCTTGTATTTTTTTTTGCAATCAAATCATGTAAACCTTCCAAACAGGACTTAGTTTTACTCTAAAAGTTTATTTATGGCATAAAGCATTACTGTTCCCACTGCTGTGACTCTGGCCTCCTCTCTAGGACAAGAAATAGGCCGTAATCTACCACCGACCACGCAGGCATCTTCCAGTTTTTGGTTCTAGGACATGCCAATTTACTCACTATGTTTTCCTTCACCGTTTTGAGAGCTGCAGTAGTAATGAATTACATTACACAAATTAATGCACCCGGCTGTGTTTGAACCCACGACCTACAACTCAAGTAAGTCAAAGCCGTTACCACTGGGCCACCAGTACTCTTCAAGTTCATTAAAACCTATCAATATTTCACAGAAGTCTACTTAGTACCTCGTTCTTATTTGTGCCACATACATAGCATACCAAGTGTTAAATATTGCAACCAACAAAAAGGACCATAATGATAGATATTTATCTCATTCCCAGATAATATGAAGTAAGGTAAACAAGGTAAATTTTTACAACCCTATTCTAATTACATACAGATGTTTCTCTACCTTATCTACGGTTTGGTAGAACGGCTTTTGTCCTTTGTAATTTTATTTCTAGCCAGACAAAAAAGTATTCAGCCTGTATCTCTAAAACATGTGTAAAGGCTCAAAACACTGTGTATTAAGATAAATCGAACAATTAGTTTTAAAAGAAAACACGTGCAAAAGTTTTGCGTCCAGCTCAATAAAGATTACGGTAGCCCACAGGCCTACAGGTAGTTACTAAATGGATGCAAGAATGAAAAAAAGGCGGCAGAATTGTTTAAAAGGTAATCGTCTTTTCTCTATGGATTAACGCACAGATGTTTGTTTCTGCTTAGTTACCATTTTATTTAAAGATGTTATTTGATTCTTCCATCTAATTTAATCTTTAAAAAATCCCGTGCAAATCCTTTTAACGGTACACTTTTTAATTAGTTGAACCGAAAACTTTGGGGTGGAGTTTTGAATTGAGTATTTGTCATCTTAAATCCTGCTTGAATACCAAGTCATGGTTAGTTAGTTTAGATAATTTTTACCCAGCAAAAAAAAAACAGGTCTATAGGCTAAAGTAGAGTTTGAGAAATAATCAAGTTCAAATGCTTAAATCAGAATTCGGAGTTTTATTGTTTAGGTCGGAAAATCATCCAATGACATCCCCCACTCTTGGGCGGAGCGGGAGATAGTGTCAGACTTTTACTGACTAAAATCCACTCCTGTTCCTTCGTTGCCTTTTGTACCGGGGCCGAATCTTGCTTTCCGAAATAAATCCTTGGCCCCAGTAGGCTTTGACCCTGCTGGGCCGCTACGGATTGCTGACAAATCCTTGAGGCGTGCGTAAAACCCTTTGAGGCGTGGAGAATTCGGGAGTTAGTCTTTTCATGTTGTTATTCAGTTATTTGTGCCTACATTATACCTCTTTTAATACTTAGCTATATTATGCAAATAAATGATTTGATGTAAGGAAATTAGAACTTATAGCAATACCTCTAGAGCTAGTAGGTACCAAGTTACGTAAACATACAACTATTTAGGTGTGACGTTCTCTAGATTAGCTGTTAATGTGAGACAATCCTTTTGTTTGTGTGGCGGGACTGGCCCAAGATAACGCGTGCCGACCGTGGGAAACTCGTCACCGCTCGGAAAACTGACCAGGAATGTTACATATGGTATGTTACTACGAGTATACTTTCCTTCTTTCCTAATTTCTATAATTTTTCCATTGTGCAAACGGCTTAGATAGGCTAGCTTTCCAAATTCTTTAAAAGCCAGAAAGACATCAGAAACTTATTTATGGCCTTCAAAATTCTATGAAACAGACGAAGATGAGCGGATAGGTTAGGTGACTGTTGTGATTTTTCAAGAATTACGCAAATGATTTCTGACTTTAATTCTTACAGCTTAATATTTGATCGTCTTATGACGTTGACGCTGATTAGAGTCTAAATGAGGTCATAAATTACATTTATTGATGAGTATGTAAGTGCTAACAGAATTAATCACCAAACAAACAAAGTCTGTAACGTTATCAGTTTCAATCTTCTATTTTCAGCTGTATTGTAATCCATTCATGACGAATTTAAGCCGATATTAGCGATAACTCAATCATAGCCACAGCCAACGAATTATTTTAGTGAGTGAGTAACTGAATGAAACACATCAATCATTAGATGAAAGCATCATCTCTGCTCAGCCTCTAATCTTATTACGAAATATTAGTAATCTGCCTGATTCACGGATCTGTGTGTATCAAGTTATTCACTGAATGAATAAGACATCAATGAATCCCTAATTAAAAATACACAAAACGTCAGTTAGAAGAAAAGTGATGCGACATAAGATCGTTTGAATAAAAATTTGAAATTAGAACTACATCTGGACTAGACGTGATGTTATAATTATGAATACTAAAATAGGTATTTCTGTCCGATAATTTAGGTATCTTCAAGGCTAGAGTCAATTGGCTCCTCATAAACTAGTGCGCCTCACCATCAACGATTGCATCACTGCATATACATCAGATAAGATACAAAAAAAAACTAAAAAGAAAAAAAAGACTGACTAAACTGTGCGTAGTGTCTTCATATTATACGGTCAACATGACATTGTATTTCAAATAACCACATTTTAGTACACTACCGTAAAAGGTGAGGCATTAACATGAATGAATGTAGTGTCTCGCAGATTATAGTAGGAGGATATTCAAAAGCGCACAAAGTAGTTTCTTGCAAACATTTGATTGTTTCATTTATGAATGAACCTTTATAGAACTATGAATGAATGAAGGTGTACCGTGCGAAGGAACTAGACTTAATTTTTTTTTTTGTCTTTGGAAAAAAAGGATTTTTTTTATGACAAAGGTATTTTGACACCTGTAGAGGTATACAGCCCAGTTGGATAATGTGCATTGTTCATTACGGAATCTGTGAAGATTTTTTTCAATTGTGAAATAGTTTTTGCGAAAAAAAATGTTGTCATTCTCGTGAGAAAATTTAGTTTTTTGTTTGAACTTAATCTTCTTTTTAATTTCGGAACGTTCATTCAACTTAGTGTTTGTTATTTTTCTTAGACTAGCTCGATAACAATGACTATTCGGAATTTGGAAATATTGTAAATATTTTTATTTAATTAACCTTAATTATTGTAATTAAAATACTATTCTTGAAAAACGGTCCTTGTTTTTGCAAGTTCACGAGAGAGTTCATGAGAATAGAATTCATCACCAAATTCACCCAACAATATTAGATTTTGCAATTAAAACTATTTATTTATTATACATAGGACAAGAAAAATAAAAACGCTTAGGTAAGTCATTAATTAAAACTAGATATACACCTAATTAAAACTAACTTACAAAATAAAAATAAAAGCCCTAAAGAACTAAAAAAGCAATCTAAAATACGGCGTCGAAAAACTCCTCCGCATCACTATCGATCGGTAATGTAATGTAGCCAAAAGACTGGCGGCATTGCCACGCTGAATGGCAATGCTTATGCTTTGTCCGAAGAGCCAGCTCTTGGGTCACGCGAAGTGACAACAAGGCGTTTTGATAGTTCTTAAAACTGTGATGAATTTGATTTTCTAGAGATTTTCTTTGATTTTAAAAATAAATGATCATTTTTTTTTTCTGTGTTTGAGTTTACAATACTCCAAAATACTTTAATAAGACAAAATAAATGTGTGGTGAATTTGCTCATATTTTTTTCTGTAGCAAATCGACCCTGTGGCGAGTTTGCCAAACAGTCGCCAAGTCACCTCAATCCTTGCAAGACCTACCTACTTCTATCCGAAACCTTAGCCATGCCTACCTATTAATCAACGAACTATTAACGTAATTGTAGTCCAAGTACGTGGGTACATAGTGCCGGGCTCGTAGCCACTTGACCCACATGGCTAGCTATACCTAGCACTAGGTTGGATAACCTAGTGAGTCTAGACGAGCCACTAGGCACGCACTAATACGAGACACGAGAGGGATTATATTTTAATACCATTAGTAGTTACAGTTCACGCATCTTTTTCCTTGAGGACTGTCTTATCTATAATATTATTTATTACTAGCTTTTGCCCACAGCTTTGCCTGAACATAAAACATAGCCTATGTCACTCAGGAATAAAGCAGCTTTCTATCGGTGAAAAAATTTTAGCAATCGGAGAATCGGATTTCTGTTTTTTTTTTTCTGTGATATAGGTATACCTCCGACAAACAAAAAAAAAACAAACTTTACCTCTTTATAATATTAATGTATAACGTAGATATCTATGATATATTTATATTGATATATAAATAAATAACTTATAATAAAACAGAAGAGTGGTTTAGTTTGTTTAAACGCGCTAATCTCTGAAACTAGATACTAGTCGGATTGGAAAAATCTTATTGCTGGGACCGCCAGAATCATGTCAAATAGAGGCTATATATATCATCAGGTTACGACGCATGGAAGTGGAGCAGTAACCTAAGGCTTTCAGACTGTTGGTATATACTTAAAGTAAATGAGAAAACAACATTTGTAGAGGAAATGAAGAGGTATAGTAAACGTTTTGTATAATATTATTTTCCTTCAAAAATATTGTGTGAGTGTACCTAAGATGGCGGCATTGGGTACCGACCACGACTGTCTACGTCACAGTACATACATGTAGGTACGTAGGTACTTTCCCGAATTAGGACATGAGGAGTCATAACTTATTTCATAACCCACAGTGCGTGGACATGAGTATTGGCACATAGACAGCCTGCTTCAAGATTCTAGGGTTTCTGCCAAAAACCAAACTTGTAACCAAGTAGTACTTACTAAGAAATAATTTAATAAAAAAAACCATTGCCCCACTCGAGGAGTAACTTCTGTTTCGTGGCTGCATTCACAAACATATAAACTCACATACATCTGGATGTATGTGAGTTTACATGTTTGTGAATCCGAGTGAATTTCGAGTCTGGACTCGGAATTGCTACATGTACCTACGCCATTCAATTAATATTGTTGCGTGCAGGAATCGAACCCATGACACACAGCGCAGCAGTCAATAACTCAACACTGCGCTAACCGTGCCATCAATAGGGCAGGTTTCTAAATTACTAAAAATTTAATACCCTACTTTAATGCCTTACTTTCACAGGTTTTCAGGCTAATATAGAGTTTGAGAAATGTTTAACTTCAGATGCCTAAATCAGAAATCGAGGGTTATTCTGATAATAAAAATTCTTAGTTGACCCAAAGTCCCCATCAGGTGGGATCACAGTCAAGCACTAGTCTATACCATGTAAAAAAAAAGAACCACTAAAGAGCAATCTAAATTGTCAGACAGAGCGATCTCATTCACCTGATTGCATGTATGATGAAAAAAAGTTTTAATACTTCACACTTACTAGGTCTATAACTCTTTGCAAGGAACCCTTACAGAAAAAAAACGTGGGACTGAGAAATCTCTTCGCTGAAAATATCTATTTTTTTTCTAAGCATTGTCCTTATTGCGACAGTCAAATAAGTCAAGATCGGCTCCTTCGTAACTGACATAAGCTCTCCTTGTTAGAGTTCAAAAAGAAAATCCTCTCGTCATTGACACAACGATATGAATCACTAGGCATTATAATATAAGTGGTCATACATTGACAAAGTAGTTCAACACGTCATCTTTAACTAAATGATAACACATTTCCTTCTCTTTGCAAGACTTCTAGGAATATAGGAAGAAACTACTTGAGGACTAGTTACGACTATCATAACACTGCTGAACATCCTTGGAATCCTTCCTGCCGCTGCCAGTCACGCTGAGATTAGCGGATTTGTCACTCGTAATCTTAAAGAGGGTTTTACGACAAACAAGCATTAGTCAGACTAGCAGTAACTGGACTGTGACTCGAACCAATGTGCTGTCGAACCAATCTTCTCAGAAGTCGACCAGAAGATATTTACGTAAAGTGGGCCACCGGATCTTCTAAGAATCACCTGACAAACCTTTTCTTCTTCCTTCCCCGGCCCATTATTTGGGCTCGGGTCTCCTCACTTGCCAGCGCCATGTGTTGGGTCCATCTTGGGGTGTCAATTTTGGTAACTTCTTGAGATGTATCTTTATATTTGACCACCTGGTCTACATCTTTTTTATTCTGGTAGGCTTAGGAAAATTGAACCACGTGATCCTACGTCTTTGGACGTGCCCAATGTGTCCATACCAACGAAGGCAATTTTCAGTCATCTTTTCGGAGATTGGTACATCACCTGACAAACCTAATTCTCCTAAGGCTAGTCACGATTAAAGCAGAGATAAACATTACATGTCATGTTATAGAAGATTTTATAGTCACTAATCGAGATCGATTGTGTCTAGTGCGAGTTTGTTTTACGTTAATTCTGAGCGCTCCGGTTGGCCTGCTTTAAGTTCTTAACCAATCAGAGAACCAAACGCGGTTAACCTTTCGATCGTGTGAAGATAAAAACAACTCGCACACAACACAGTGATACCATTGCAGCAATAGATAGAATTAATAGAGTAAGTAAACCCATTCTGCCATCTATCGATTGAAATATACAAAACTGATCGAGTCACTCTACTCTACACCAAAATACGCTCATAAACTCATAACATTAATAATCCAAAACTTTGAAGAACAAGTACACATCGACAGAAGCTAGTTAAGTCGCTAGTATCCGGAATGTACAAGTGCTGGACATCCTAGCGCCAGGAGTGCGCCCACTCCTTCCGCCGCCGCATCGCCGAGTGAAGTCATCCGACCACTTGCGAAACTTGACGCCGAAGACTCATCGTGTGCCACTCTTGTTATTTGTGACTGGGATCACCGTGATGATGAGCTGTCTGAAAAAACGAAAGCTGATACACAAGATTACAAAAAAAAATTGACAGTATCTAGGTCGAATGGACAGAAAGATAAGCGTATTGCTACAGATTCTTCAAAGCTGAAGAAATGGATTATTTTGAGAATTTTGCTTATAGGGTGGAACATTGAGAAAAAACCAAATGTAACCCTTCTCTAATGTTCTAAATTTTCTTATTTAGCAACAATAATATGCTTATTAGAATAAAATTTATTGTAGGTACACCAAAATAGTGACAAAACTTTTACACAAACTTAAATCTATTCATACAATGACGATTTTATCGCTGACAGTGATATCTACCAGACAACCAAAAGATGGACCGCCAAGTAGAACACCATAACATTACAACAAACGTCGGCGTACATTACACACTTCACCGAAGTCCCCATCAATCCACGGCTAAATATTTAATGTGACCACATGACAGCTTTAATTAATCTATCACGTTAGCGGCCGCACGCGCGTCGCCGGCCATCACTCACCGCGCGTCACTTTTGCGCGGGAAATGCCGCCATTACCCATTGCTTTAAGCAGGAAGCGACTGATTTGCCTACTACTGCCACTTCTCACTGAATCACGATTACATTTTTGGCACGAGAAAATTGGGGAAACGGTAATTGGACGATTTAAAATCGCAATTTAAAAGGACCATTTTTTAACACCTGAGCTCAACCAATCAAATGTCATGTAGATGATGTTATGTGAACTCTGATTGGTGCAATATGTATGGCCAACTAATTTTCACAATGTATTGTTATATGCAGAGTTCCGCCGACAGATCGCACTGAAGGATAACATGGCCTAGTTTTTTACCCATCATTATAACTTATGCAACAAATAATACTACATAGCTTGCATATAACAAAATGCTCGTGTTTAAATGATAACCAACCAAAAAGAAAAAAGAAGTCCTGCCATATCAAAAGTTTGCTTGCCATATCGCAAGATGCAAAAAATCAAACATATGTTTCTTATATCAAAACACTTCTCAAAAATATTCTGGATCTCACAGCTAATAGTTGCCTATTAAAGAGTAAAATGTAAAAAATTACTCAATGAAGCGTGGAAGAGTTGTTTTTTGGGCCATAAAAGTGAAGTACAAACGTCACAGACGTCATCCGAGCCAGATATTGCCAAGTGGGCTGGCGGTGACGTCACCACACCTTCTGGGGTCGAGCCCACGCTCCACGCTGCCCGAAGGTATATTAATAATACAGAGGTAATACGACCATTCATGCCATTGAGATATTCACAGATGTAGCCTTACGTACGGTACAGTCAGTAGTTGTGGAAATTCTGGAGATGTTCTGGGAAATTTTGTGATTGGTACTGTTTCGTAATTCAATATTCTTCCGTTAATAAGTATTGTGGTTCACGAGTAACTGCGTAACATTTAGAGTAATAAGATTAGCCTTATTATGATTATGTCTGCGAGATGCTTCTAGTTCATTCTGCTCTGAAGTCTGTTTTAAGCAGTCCCGTAAAGTTAGACTAGCAAATCTTCTTAGAATACTCATTTTTTATTTACTATTGAACACACAGGCACTTTTTTAACAAGAGTTTTCTCTTTTACAAATCAAGGCAGATAAGATGTCATCATCAAAAGAATTCAAAGATTTCAGAACACCAATTATAAATGATTCGTTTTAGGTATTAAACCAAGAGTCTGGTGGGCGAGAATTAAAACAATAGAGAAGCAAATCAAGTCGAAGTGTCCAAAACGGGAGGACCGTGTAGCTGTGATATATATAGAGTGTCTATGAGCTAAGCAACTAATTAAGAGCCGGCAGACTGCCTGACCCCAGACCTTATCAGTTGTGGAACCGGAATGTGTGGACATGGCCACGAGACGCACTGTCCCCGAATTTCTTAAATTAGGAGGTCTAATTGGCACTCGAGGTCAGTATTGTGAATTGACTCTTGCAGATCATTACTTTATTAGATCCGTTATTGTAACTCGGGAATTATTTTTGATTTTGGCAGGTTGTGATTATTTCTCATTTTTTGATGCCAATTCACAGTTGTTACGAGCATTGTATTTTAAACAACATCATCGATATCATCATCCTTATCGGAGACTACAAAAACTACATTTTCATCTACCACTAGTACCATTTTAGCACTCAAATCACATAGTAATTTCCAAGAAGAGTATGTTTTGGTCACATAATGGCCGCCGCACATTCCAAGCCATTGTCCATTCATCCGCGCATCGGCATGTCATTCATAGCACAAGTCCCAAACATGTCCCAACCTGAACGAGCCGTGAGCGAGACGACGATACTTGGCAGACAAATCATGCTTTTCCACTAATGGGAAATCGAGAAAAAATACATCGTGATTTGGTGAGCTTAGGCAGGGGCCATCCATCTTGCTGAACCTTACACGTGTTTTGACTTTTGTCCATATTATAGTGTAATTATAGACAGTCTAGTCAATATGCTATTTTTGGCAACCACAAAAAATGGTAGTTACAAAAGTAGCGCACTTTTCTAAAGTTGGCTCATTTGTGTAAGACAGTAATTAATCGAGCCTGCCAAAATACATCGATTTTTTGTTTACTTTCTAAGTAGCCAAAAGTAGTTTCCAAATATATCTGAATCTCCCAATGTTGAGGCAAGTCCCTTGCACTGGCAACGGTGGACCGGAAGGCATTAGTATCTAGATTAGGACAAACCCGTTGGCGGCAGTTAGCATAATAAGCACATTAGGAAAAATGGCTGCTCGTACAACACTATAATAACTTAGGTCTGCAAAACTAATCTAGATTTTCGGTCCTTTGTATAATTTGGAGCCTGACATTTGAAATTATAAACATTCTATCTATATGGGCTAGAGTATATCGTTTATTTGGTAATTTATCAAGACAATCACAGGATCCACTATTCTCCTGTGTTGTTTTAAAAACTTGTGACAAAATCAGTTACAAACAAAATGCTACCCATTTTATCCATAACTCTCATATCATCATATCTATCTAAGAGCATCTCAAGGGCTAGTTAGATCGCTTTTGATAAAGAACATAGTAGCTATATACAAACAGCTGTAGTGTATTTTAATATTCTTTCGTAAACCAGCTTGCATAAAAAAATTGAGCACTCTAAAATAACCTGCTTGATAAGCAAGGTAGGGAGGGAAGAAAAGATACAGTAGATTAAAAAGTGTAAAATACTCAGATGTCTTCAATAGCTGGCTCCAACAAAGTAGCTAGTTTAACATTATTTTTCAAATAAATGAAAGACACTGTGGTCCTTTCATGAAAGACCCAACTCTTTTCGTCTACTCTTTTTAGAGATTAAGAGTGGCAAAAAATTTATTAAATTTGAAGTGCGTGCGATTATTCTGCCAGACCTATAATTTTAAAATCGTCTAATTCATCATGTTTACGTTACGCTAGACAATAGTGAATGATTGTAAACGATCAAACAAACGAGTGTTCTCGCGCTTGCCGCGGCCGAGCATTGTGACGCAAGGGTCAGCCGGCATTGTTCGCACATGTCAAATATGCTCACGTTTGGACGCAACTATTCAGAGGTGAGAGAATCGAAGTGTTTTGGATAGCTGGGTCGATGTGGCTTCTATTGTCTTCTGAAAAGTTCGATGGAATTCGTCAATACGAAAAATTTTATTAATAGCTTATTGTTTAGTCATAATAGTTGTTAGCATTTCTTTATTCTTGGATCTACATATATTCAAAACAAATTGATTTGTCACCATGGTTGGTGGTAAAATTGAAAAACGATTCTTTCTTTGGTAGCAAGAAAGAATCGTTTTTCAATTTTACCACCAACCGTTGGTCCATCATTTGGAAGTTTCGCTTCGCAAAATGAAAATACCTCATAACTTTAACTATTGAGTACGGTTCGCTAGACATAGAGACATAAACAACATCGCCTCACAAGTCTTCTAAAGTTCCTCGTTCCTCCATAATTACACTATCTTCTAAATCTCTTAGTTTCGCAAAACCCATCAGTATGAAATGATTGTCCATAGATCAGGGTATGAGCGGTGGTGAAAGCAACACGGCCGGCGAACCATCCGGTCTTATAATTGACACCGTGATGGGTATCGGCAGAGATGCGGCGATACCGGTGGTCACGCGACCGGCGGAGGTGGCACTAGGTAACTAGGAGCAGCAGGCTCAAACTGCAATCCATCCCTAAAGGAACCCCTTGTGATGACCTGCCTTACACATGATGAACAAGATCAAATTAATCTCAGTTAGTTGTTGGAACAAGGCTATGCTATAGAAGTCAATGATACGAGACCTATTCTTTGCTCAATACTCAGTTAAGATCCATAATAAAACAGATAATATTGATGAAACAGTAGTAATCATGCTAACTGTCTCTTTTTTTTTTAAATTAAATACACAAATAACTGTAAACATTACAATATACGAATTTCAGGTTGCCAGCGTCGAGCGTCTAGTTTAATTTTCTGTATACGTCTACTAGCCTGCGCTCTGTATATCTAATTAATTTATTATCTAAATCTTTATTATCAACATGTATTCATGATAAAGATTTGAATGTCATTAGATGTCTAAAGGAACCAGCCCTGATTAACTTTGACTGTCCTAGAAAGTAGTTTTTTATAAACAAAAAATAAGGACAGATTTTCTGAAATTCTTACGGGTTGTGGAGCGAACGAACTCACTGGCTATTTAACAGTGTATTGCCAAGTGCACCTTCTTCTCCTACCTGCACTGTGGTCCGAATGTCGCCGCATGTTCAATTAAACAGATAACACTCGGATTATCTGGGAATTAAGCAAATATGTCGGATTAATACATTCCCGCGCCGTAACGATCAACTCCATGTTATTACGCGATAATCTAAGAATTTGCTAATTAATTATAGATGCATGACTTCATGACCCTTGACAAGTAAGGTGGAATTACAGTTTATTATGTAACAATTACTTGTAACGTGGAAATGGTATACTTACCGTGTAGAAGGAACAGTGGTCCATATTAAGTAGCGTAGCATGGTCCTTCATTATAATATATATATAATCCAGGTACCATACAACATATCTAATAAGCAATTACAACATTCAGTGATATTTTCTCTAAACTTAGCGTTTTTTTGGCGAAATAAGCAGAGGTGATTTGATAAATATTCCAATTAGGTACATTAAAAAAGTTCAAAGTTTTATTTCACACAGGCACATATAAAACGTCAAAAGATATAGTGCCCTAGGCACTATATCTTTTAAGATATGGATTTCCGCTGGTTGACCCTTCACGTGACCAGAGAGCTGGACGATAGTCCGGTCATTGAATCAGAAGTAGCAAATCTGCCAGCCTTTTGGGCTTAACAGCCACGACAACTACCGTACTACTTACACTTGTACTTGTTAGTACTACGGCTACTACGTAACACTTGTATTGACAGCGATGCATATTGCTGCTCTATGAGCAGTTTTCCCCCGTTTCATTGCAAGTAAGCAAGTGCGAGTCAGACTCGCACACTGAGGGTTCCGCACAAACTTACCTATGAAAATAGTTCCCGATCAATTCCCGAATTGAGTTCCGTTTCCGAATCGCAAAAAAAAAGTTTTTTTTTTGTGTTCAGACTTTTTTCCGTTATTTGTGCTATAAGAGCTTGCCTAATGCCAAATTTCAGGATTCAGGGTCAAATAGAAGTACCCTATGAATTTTGATTTCCTCGAGAGTGTCCGTCCGGCCGTATCTATTTTTCCGTTGACTTAGAAGTTTGATATTTTCACAGCTTCAAGAGACTGCAAACCTGAGTTTATGGTTTTAATTTCAGTTCAATACCTCCACGCGTTCCTGAGATAAATGCTCTAGACAGAAAGGCAGACGGACGGACAATAAAGTGAAAGATGTGTTTATGGGTTCTGTTTTTTTTTTTCTTTTGAGTTACGGAAACATAAACATACAAACACATAGGCACATATAGTGTGATATAATTATTTTAAAGGTTAAGTAGTTCCTTTCATTTATTCAATTTTAATTTAGGCAGAAGCTTTGATAGAGTTTGATTTCCTGTCACTATAACTCCAATCAAAAACAAAGCTATCGATAATACAATAGGTTCTTACCAGTCAATAGTAGCATACAGCGACAGTTACCAGACGTAATAAGTCAGTCCTCAAGGCACAAATTGCGGGAGCTCGGGCGCCTTCCTTCCGCCACCGCAACGCTTCCCACGATCCTGCAGCTTACCTAGCCACGTCATGTGGCGAGTTGCAGAAGGTATACTGCATTCTGAACTATCGTCGTCTAGCTAAGTGACATTCTGTCAGCGACCACGACTGTCAAAAAAGGAATAGTCAAAACCGTTTTTTTTGGGGAAAATGTCGCTGATTTTATCGATGAATAAGATACAAAAAATTTTTAGAAAAATTTCTGACGACTGGAGACCTCGCTTTTTTTGGGAAGTTTCACATTAAGTTTTATTTAACGTGAAACTTGTCGAAAAAACACGTGCCCATGAGATTGGCATGGCTACCGAAATGTTAAATTTTGAATTTTCTACCATTGTTTTTTTTTTTGCTTTGCTAGGATTGTGCATTTAAGTAACTATAAAAATTTAAATTTCTTAATCATATCTATTTTATCTTTTTCGGATGATTTGGACGCGTACCGCGAGCACTGGTTAAAGACGGCGCAGGAGAAGAAAGTTCGGAAGGACTTGGGGACGGGCCTTTGACCAGCAATGGGACAGTAATGGCTAGTAAGTAAAAAAACATATCATCATTTCAGCCGATAGACGTTCTGTTGGACATAGACCTCCCCCAAGCGTCGCCACAATGATCGGTCCTGTGCTCACATCCATCGGATTCCCACATCTTTTACTATTATATCACAAACATAACAAAAAATGTTTAATAATGTTCCCATCCAGCTTTGTAATGAGACTCAAACCTCCTATCTATTTCCTCTCTTCGAATTTATGATTCTCCGATTTCCTTACGATAGTTTTCTTCACCGTTTTGAGAACAGCTGTGGTTATGAAATAAATTACACAAAATATGTGGCGGGTTGTAAGTCGGAGCCGTTGCCAGTGGGTCATGACTGCTATATGGACGTTGTGGAGTGAGCCTTCTTAGAAGAACTCAGTTGAGCTAACTGTGCATCACTGTGCACAACTATTTTGCAAGCGATCAAAAGATAATACTGATTTGATGTAGATTTAAAGAAATATAACTGCTTAAATAGTTAGAGTTACAAATCTCTCCGTAAGGTGAGAGTTCAAGTTAAATATATATTTAGTTGGGCTGCGGGAATGCTGGCAACTGAAGGAATACAGGTGGGTGCTAGTCAGTAAAAGTCTAGACAAAGCAGAAGTTAAGATTTCCCAATCTCAAAAAGGTATGTCTATAATGTTCCCTTTAATAACATACCTAATCTATAATATAAAAATGAATCGCAAAATGTGTTGGTAAGCGCATAACTCAACAACGCCTGGACCGATTTCGCTAATTTTTTTTTTGTTGTGTTCGTTATTATGAGGAGAAGGTTCTTATGGAAAAAAAATGAAAATTAGGGTAGTGTAGGGTAGAGTAGGGTAGTGTAGGGTAGTGTAGGGTAGAGTAAGGTAGAGGAGGGTAGAGTAGGGTAGAGTAGAGTAGGGTAGGGTAGAGTAGGGTAGAGTAGGGTAGAGTAGGGTAGAGTAGGGTAGAGTAAGGTAGAGGAGGGTAGAGCAGGGTAGGGTAGGGTAGAGTAGGATAGAGTAGGGTAGAGTAGGGTAGAGTAAGGTAGAGGAGGGTAGAGCAGGGTAGAGTAGAGTAGGGTAGGGTAGAGTAGGGTAGAGTAGGGTAGAGTAGGGTAGAGTAGGGTAGAGTAGGGTAGAGTAGGGTAGAGTAGGGTAGAGTAGGGTAGAGTAGGGTAGAGTAGGGTAGAGTAGGGTAGAGTAGGGTAGAGTAGGGTAGAGTAGGGTAGAGTAGGGTAGAGTAGAGTAGAGTAGGGTAGAGTAGAATAGGGTAGAGTAGGGTATAGTAGGGTAGAGTAGGGTATAGTAGGCTGAAGTAGGGAAGAGCGGGAGCGAAGCCGCGCGGGTACAGCTAGTCTATAATATAAAAATGAATCGCAAAATGTGTTGGTAAGCGCATAACTCAACAACGCCTGGACCGATTTCGCTAAATTTTTTTTTGTTGTGTTCGTTTTTATGAGGAGAAGGTTCTTATGGAAAAAAAAAATGAAAATTAGGGTAGTGTAGGGTAGAGTAGGGTAGTGTAGGGTAGAGTAAGGTAGAGGAGGGTAGAGTAGGGTAGAGTAGAGTAGGGTAGGGTAGAGTAGGGTAGAGTAGGGTAGAGTAAGGTAGAGTAGAGTAGGGTAGAGTAGAGTAGAGTAGGGTAGGGTAGAGTAGGGTAGAGTAGGGTAGAGTAGGGTATAGTAGGCTGAAGTAGGGAAGAGCGGAAGCGAAGCCGCGCGGGTACAGCTAGTTAATAATAAAATTTCAGCTTGAACAGGGGTCTTACCATGACGTGTCCAAATGTCAGGCGTGCGAGCGAGAAAGAGGGATCGAGCTGTACACCCTTTAAAGCTCCATCCCTTTATCAGTTCAGTTTAGGTCGTCAAATGGATCACGTTACGGCCCGTTCACGACCTTACCGCTGTGAGCGGTAGCTAAGCGCGGGGCGGCGAGCTGTAAGAACAAAAAAATGAAAATGTTTAAAGCACGCCACGAGACGCCGCTCATAGCGAAAACGCGTGCGCTTACCGATGCTGCCTCGCTAGCTGCTAAGACCAAAGTCGTGAACAACCCTTTTTTTGGTGGGTAAAAATCATTTAGATGAAATCCCCCGCCCTTGGGCGGAGCAGAAGATAGTGTCAGACTTTTACTGACTAAAAAAGTCCACCACGTTCCTTCGTTGCTCTTTATACCGGGGCCGAGCCTTCCTTTCAGAAATAGACCCTTGGCCACAGTAGGCTTCCACCCTGCTGAGCCCCTACGGTTGCTGACAACTCCTTGAGGCGCGCGGAAACAGTACGCGCTGTCGCAGCGAGCTACCCATTGCTCGCCGTCCACAAGCCCACGTCTACGATGGCCGGAGTGAACAAGCCGTTAAGAGCTTGTGGTCTGGACAAAATCTGTGTATGTATTTAATAATCAGCATTATCTGGTTAGTATCCCCTATACTCAATTAGATCAGTTCTCGATAACTAACAAAGACCACCCTCCCTTACTATCAACAAGTAGGCCCTCTATAAAAGATCTACTTAACAGCGATAATTCACGCTCCTAACATAAAAGAAACAAAAGCCACTAAAATTACCTAAAAAAAAAAAAACTAATTCGGCAGCCATTTTGAACTCTAACCTCAAAAAAATTAAGGTTAGGTGGGTTAGATTTTTTTAAGCGTGACATTTTTTAGGCACTGATCGCTCGTTATACAGCCAATCAAGATGTCGCTGTAAGTCCCCGGAGACAATGGCGTGATAAGAGGCAGGTGACACGTGCATTGTGTTTTTCAGCCCACCCCCAGTGCGCAACTGGTTTTAGGAACTTGATTCGCGATGTACACAGTTCGTTATTTTCGGAGATGCGACAGATTTCTGAGTGAAGTAAATCAGGATAAGATGTGAAATTAAAGAACAGGTTAATAATTAAGTAATACCGAATGTGAATGCCGAAATAATAGATATTAGGAATATAGTCACAAAAGTAGACTGTAGTAGAAATTGCTTGCTTAGAAACTGTTCTCTAATTTACTGATCAAGTTCCTATTTCTGCATCAATAACTAGTGCTATCAAGCCTACATCACTTGTTGGGTAAGTTATAAAGCAATTGAAATCACTTCAGTGGCTGTAGGCACTCTCAAAATATTGTGTTAAAGTAAGATATAGAGATTTCATCCTTTGATTTAATTTTGACGACAAATTATGACGTTATAAAAAACTTATCGTTTCGCTCTCTGCAATAATCCGAAAATGAAAGTTATAAATATTTAATATTTCGTAAACTATTCATTCAGATTTGAATTGAAGTAATTTTACGGTTACATCAACTGTTTATCTTCGCGCACGATTGTGGCAGAGAAAATTTTTGTGAAGAGAGAGTGTTGATGCCCCCAGCCTACACGCTGACCTCAACAACCGACCTGCCAAGATTTAGGGTTAGTACTGGCTGCTCAGCAGGACTTTGTGGTTGCCCCTTAATTTGTCTCCTACTTATTATGTACTTAATTAAGTTATTATAACTTAACTCGAGCGAAAATCTGTAGCATGATTTCTTGCGTTGGCTCAAGACGACAACGCATTTAAAAGGCCCCCAGGGTTAAACCTAAGGGCTTTTTATCGTGCTAGTGGCCGTTTAAGTGCTTAGTCTCAAGCAGAATTAAAGTTTTCAAATATAACTAGACTTTTATGACAATTCTACCCATTCGAATACGTATTTAGAGACACAATAGAAAGACAATGAGAGAGCGAACGCCGGCGTTCTCTTGAGGATTTAATGAATTACACATAAAACTGTTGCTATAACAACAGAGTCAATAGATCTTGGCTAACTGCATCCAGCTGAACATCAATATCGTTAACATAATGTGCCACATATTCCAACATTCGCCCTAATTGCCCGTCATTATAATTAACATTAACTTAATCTATGATGCGACGCGTGCGTTTTTTACGCAAGCCGTCGCACGTGCCTCCATCTGGCGCAGGAAGAGCGCTCGAGTGGAAGCCGGGCTTCTGGCGTGACGTAGTGACAGCACAGGTGATATTATCTGTGGTCCTTCAAAGTGTCAAAAAACAGAAAAAAAATCGATACTTTTTAAAGTTACTGGCTGGCGAGCATGATGCGCACAGGTGATTTAAAAAGAGAATTGTGTTTTTTTTTACAAACGCCAGCTCGGTGCACTTAGTTTTTGAGTGATGATTTTGAATCGGTGAAAGTTTTAATCGATATTGAACTTTAGAAGACCTGATGGCAATCGACGTTAATGTAGGCAAAAAAGATAAGCACGTGTTGACAGTCTCAGGTGTCTCAACACCTGAGGTCATGCTCTGGGCCCTATACGAATTGGATAAATTTTATTCCATTTCAGCTATTCAATTCAATAAGTAGACTGCAGACTGATCAGCTAATTGAATTATTTTAGAACAAATCCATAAGTGCAGCGGTAGAGGAAAAGTAGGTATTTCCCTGAATTTAGAAAACAAATTCACACCGACGATCTCGTTAGTTTTTGCCAAAACTATTTTGAAGTTCACCCTATTCTGAGTCCGTAGTTAGTTAGTACCCACGTGCTTACAATTAACTCCGAAGTGTGTGGTAGTTTCGATAATAAGTTTATTAATAGTAGGTACTTTATGATATAAGTGTGTAATGTTAGTGATTATACTCGAGGCGGTATTTAGACCCGAGCCGTGGCGAGGGTCTTAGAGAGCCGAGAACGGTAATCATTAATTACTCACGTGTATCATACGACGTTTTTCAATACACTTGTGAAGAAAATAAAACTAGTATAACTTTTTTTGTGACATGGCGGTAAAAATCTGTTTTCATAAGCGCGCAGAGAATTTTTATAGGTACCATTGTACCATTGAACGCAATAACTTATGTGAAATTTTTTCGTACTCAAAAGTTCTGCGAACAAAGAGGTTGAATAAAAAGGTTTTAACTACATTATAGCACGAGTGCGTAATGGTAATCAAAATGTCAGTTTGGTAACAAGCGCCTTTATATACCTAAGTGCAGTGCAATAAGAGTCACTTTCTGAGCAAGTGTATTGAAAAGTTTTATTCATCAATCGCAAAGCTACTGCAACTGAAAGATGATCCCAGAGATGAACAGATAAGCCTCACTTAACGACAGACTACCTACGAGCCGGCGACGACGATTCAACCTCATCAAATACGGTGTTAATTACGCACACACGCCATATTTACACACACAAATCGCTATTAAAAGCCATCGATATAAAGTTTATTGAATAAAATAAATGCCAGATCTGCGGATTATCTGACGTACTGTCCACTAATACGACTTCAAATACGGACATAAATCATTGTTTTACTACTTTGCTTTATTTTACAGATTGATTTTAATGGGTTTTTAATGTACTGGTTTTCTGTATTTCGAGTTAGCGCGCAAATAATTTAGCATTCATATGGCTCCTTGTGGCTATTTCAAATTCAACCAGTATAGACCCAAAGTCTATACTGGTTGAATTTACATAAGTAGACAACATAATTATAGGTATTATCTAATAAAACAACCCTTCAAAACCAATCTTCAAAGCCCTGAGCACAGACGTAGGTTAGCCAGCCTTTCGTATTTTACAGGTTGCATTTTGGAGTGTGTGCGCGGGAATTGCATGACTTGATTCCGCCATCTTATTTCTACCATCGGTCAACCCATCGTACGGCGAGTATCCACCCTCACGGTTGTTGAAACCTCTACGGTCCGGACTTAACGTTTCGCCTCGTCGTTAATACCGCGTGGATCGAAGAAGGGCTGGAACAATTTGCCTGCTGCGGTCTTCCCATCCGATTATAATTTGGGTGTCTTCAAGGGTAGAGTAAATAGGCTCTTAATAAACTAGTGCGATTCACTATCAACGATTGCATCACTGCTTACTATCAGGTGGGATAGCACTCAAGCTCTAGTTTATATCAAATTTAAAAGAAAACATATATTTGAAAAAATCAAGTCCGCTCAATGTTGCCCAATCCAGTTTCAGTCCAGTCAAAATCAAAATCAAAAGCATTTATTTCAAATGACCATGTGCAGGCACTTTTGAATAGTCAAATGTCGGTCAGTCAAACAAGTGAAGCTAAATTGCACGTTCCAAAGCGTAGATCTCTATGGAGAAGAACGTGCAAGAAACTCCATGGACACTCTTTTAAATCTTCCAGTATCAGATTGATGGCTGAAATCAGTATTTAACAGCCGAACAACGGCCAGTTAACCCCGCAACCCAATCAATTAATAACATTGGATCTTTGAACCAATCGAATTGATTAGCTCAAAGATCAATTGGACATTGTTAGAAACGAAACGACAGAACTGCACAACGATGACTTTGGAATATAGCTGTATCAACAGGAAAAACATTTGTGCGTAATCGAGCATGAATTGTCGCCGGAAAGCCAACCAACTAACTTATATATATTTTTGGAAAAACTAAATCCTAATGGGTGACCAGATGGTTGCAAACCAACATCCAAGGTGACTTTGCTAGTTTCGATCAAAAAATTAAAATCAAAAGATTTTTATTTCACATAGGCCTACATGGCATTAATAAAACGTCTGAAGCTAGTGCACAGTTCCAAATTGGTCGTTTCCTATGAAGAAGAACCGACAAGAAACTCCATGGTTGCTCTTTTAAATATTTCTTAATAAAAAAGTGATCCAAGTAGACAGCATTTGTAATCCATGACCATTGACCATCAACGCCCTTGGTTGGCGCGTTTTCCCAACCATCGAACGTGTTGGCACGTGGTTTTCATCCATATAGCCTCAACACATAAACCAAAGTCACCTTGGTTGGAACGCTAGTTTGCAACCCCTTAGAACCTTACATAATACAAGCTAGGTAAGCTACTTATGTAAGAGTCTAGTTTTCTCATACTCATACGGTGGTAAGTACTTGAAATACATCGTTGTACTAAGGCTTGAAGTCATAGTTAGTGATAAACTGTATATTATACAATGATAATGCTAGCCACTGAAGTGGCATGACTACTTCAACACTTCCTCAATGTGTTGTAAAAGCTATCTAGACCCGTCGTGCCACCTATGAGATGAATCTTGCTTATTCATTGGAGATCCCAAATCTCCGTGGCAAGAACGTACTGAGGACAAACTCCGTGTATTTATTCAGTAGAAGATCAATATATGTAATCAGCTAGAATACGTGAACAGAACACTTTGTACCCCTTTTTGAGCTTAAAGCGCTTAATGCTTGGATTTTTTTAAATATTGGAAATACATATTTAAAGATTATTTGGAGGAGTGGTGAAAGTTTTTTTAAACGGTTTGTGATTTTATTTTGACCACGAATTAACTACATCTACATAAATTTTAAAAGGAGAAACTGACTGACTGACATATCAACACACAGCCGAAACTACTGGGACTAGGAACATGACATCATGCACAAGGCATCCCTTTATGACGTAGGTGAGCACCAAGACAGATTTTTTTTTAAATTCACCCCCTAAGGGGATCTATTCATTTATTTATTTATTAAAACTTCATGCAACACAAAGGTACAAAGGCGGACTTAATGCCTTAGGCATACTCTACCAGCCAACCAGGGATAAAACAGGGGTCCAAAGTTTGTAGGTATAGAGAACGTACTTTCACGCGGGCGAAGCCGCTGGCAGAAGCTAGTACAAAATAAAGCCCTCCACAGTCCAACGCTCTCGGGCTGATATGTCCGTGAGGACTTCCGAACTAGGGACCTCCAAGTCCCTAGTAAATTACCTACTTGAAAAAATCTTTCGGGAATAACCCAAGTTTCAAAATTGACATTCGTACTAATGTGGTCTGGTGTTATGGCTCGTACTGCCCGTCATAAAGTATGGTCAGCAGTAGGTATGTCTGAACGTTGCACTGTAGGTATATTTATTTTTCCTTCAGTCGAGTTTCAGTTACCATAACAGCTGATACTTGTTTTCCTGTTATTTTCATTCATAATACTAGGTATGAATGAATGCGATTTACGTGTGTTGTATTGTATGCATGTGGTTAGAACGTGGAACTGGATTAAGATGTGCCTGTACCTCCGGGCATTACTTTTACAATAGTTACAGTTGCAGATTCTGATAATCACTCATATTAATACATATATACTTTATTAAATGATACAATTTAACCTTCCGAATACTTTAATTAGAGACACAATAGAAAGACAATGAGCGAGCGAACGAGAAGCGTTCGCTTGGGGTTTAGTGAATTGAGCCTTAAATTTAAAAATATACAATTGGCAGCCTTATCGCATTCCGCGATCTCTTCCAGGCAACCTGGAATGGACCGAGATTGCCTGGAAATTAAATATTTAAGTATATTGTCCTAATGAAAACGTGTAGAAACGACAGTTAGAAAGCAGTTACGAATGAATTAATGAAGTTCAAAATTCTTACTTCTTTGTTACCAATGGGTATCAGGTATCAGAGGAACGTGATCCCTTTTCCGTATTGTTTGTTGGACAGGGAAACTAGAAAGACTAGGTACGACTTTACTTTAAAAGTTTTTATCTTTATATTTTTTAAACCAGCAAACCTAGCGAACTTAGTACCGCCTAAATGTCAATGAATGAAGTATACTCGTATCTTTCGATATAGGCAACCGATTGCGATGAAACAAAAGCCTAAGTAATATATCAAGTTACACACAATTTTAATGTATAAAAGTTATCTACATCGATTTCGTACATTTCACGTGATGCGCGCACAGCTAAAACCTTGTACCGATTTATTATACGTATAAATGATATACCAAAACCAGTGCTTGGCTGCGATCCCACCTGATGGTAAGCAGTGATGCAATCGTTGATGGTGAATCGCACTAGTTTTTTAAGAGCTTATTCGCTTGAAGACACCAAAATTATTATCAGACGGGAAGACCGCTGCAGGCAAGTTACTCCAATTCTATTAGCTAATGTGAAGGAGGGTTTTGTAAACAACAAACCGTTTATAGTCCAAGATCCAAAATTAGATTTCTAAAGAATATTAACTAGAAGTAGTTCAATTCATATCTTCGGGGACGCTCCCAGTGTGTCCGCCTTGAAAAGTCGTTCTCTGACTGGTGTAGTCTCACTGAAAGTGTTCCTCAGGGCCAGGGACTCAAACTGTAAACGTAATAATGTGTTTTAACACTGTTTTTAAAACAGTTTTAACAGAAAAACACTTTTAAATGTAAGAGATACAATAATGTTACCGAATCAAACTGTAACCTGTTTATATGTGTTGATAAGTGTTAATATGTGTAACTGAAATAATCAGTTTTAGTATAGCTTTAGTAAATTGTAACTTTGGCAACGCTGCGTTTACCTGTTACACTTATTAAAACTGTTAACACTTTTATATCTGTTACAGATATGTTAGGGTTACATTTTTGTAAGTGTTTTGGGTTAACACATTGAAAACACGTAAATAAGTGTTACATATTTGATTCTGTTACCAATTCAACATGTAACACTTATAATTCTGTAACCTTTATGAAGGTGTTTTTAAGTCCCTGCTCAGGGCAGCGTTCTCTCTCCTCTTCTTTTTTCGATCTTCATTAACTTTGTGACCAGATTAATATCTTCTACTTTCCATCATTGTGGAGATGATTTGCAGCTTTACCGTCATTTTACTGTTGCTGACGTGAATTCTGTTATTGCTGCTATGAATCATGACCTGGCTTGTATCAGTGCTTGGGCCAAATTCTGGTTTGTAAATTAGCGTGACAAAATCACAGGTCATGATCATAGGCAGTAGATTCGTTTACAGTTTCTAGTTTGTCGCTTTTATTTCTCGATGGCGTTCGTATTGACTACACCAAAACTGCCAAAGATCTGGGTGTTATTATTGAATCTTTCGTGGTGTATGCAGGTCAACAAAGTCAGCCGAAAAGCTATGTTTGAAAACAAAAATCTGTTTAGCTCAAACACTTATTCAGCCTACTACTACTGAGGAGCTATTAGACTAGCTTGAGCGACTACAAAACTTATGCATTCGTCTTGTTATTGGTGTACGAAAATGTGACCACATCTCTTACTTTTACAAAGAACTCAAATGGTTCCCGAACGTTCCTGCGAAGACGGATTGTCGGGTTTTGTCTCCTTTTTAACGTCTTATTAAGTATTGCATTGTTACGCCATTAAACGTGAACCCGCCATATCTCCGAGAAAATAAAGAGTAGCTCGTAATAATTAAAACGCATTGCTGTTCGAAAGGTCTAGAATGGTTGTGCTTAGTCAGACTTAGAAAAATCTCGAAACATCCACAAAGTACTTACAAGTAGTAGTTAGGTATTTATAGGAAATGGTACTCTCCGACGTTAACAATAGAGTCGAAATTCGCATGAAAGTGACTCTTATTACCACGAGTAATAAAAATAATTTATGACTTCGAGAAGCGATTCAATTGTTCTGGAATTCTGGATCGTTCGTGGGAAGTCGGTATCTAGAATTTTCTTGGCTCCGCATATAAATACGAGCCCCCGGCCGGAAGCGAGTCAGTTGTGATTTCGACTGCGATCAAGAGCGAACTACCCTAGTACTTGAAGTGATTTTATCTAACGACCTAAGCGATAGTATAACGGTACTCTAGTGTTAATTGCGATTTGGATTATTGTTGACTGGACTATTTTGTTATTGTTAGTGGTGAATAAAGTTGTCTCTTAGTAAATCGGCATTTGATTACCCACGTACGTAACAACTGGTGTCAGAAGTGAAATGCCATTAACACCGAGGGACGACGAACAGCGAGCACGAACAAGGAGGCAAATGGAGATGGATGCTGCGCGTCATCGTTTGGAGGAGGAAGATCAGGCTGATATGGGAGCAACAGCAGCTGCTGAGGCGCCAACGGAATCATCCTCGGAAATGAGCCTCGCTACGGTGTTGGCCGCCATGCAAGCTAGTATGGAGGCCAACCAGCGCAAGCTCCAGGACCTCATCGCAGCTAACCAGGAAGAAGCTCGCCGCGAACAGGAAGCCGCTCGCCGCGATCAGGAGGCCAACCAGCGTAAGCTTCAGGACCTAATCGCAGCGAACCAGGAAGAAGCTCGCCGCGAACAGGAAGCCGCTCGCCGCGATCAGGAGGCTAAGCAGAACCTGATCCTCGATAAAATCGACCACGGCCTCGTCACGTTGGGCGAGAAGGTAAAGAATCTCACCTTGGAGGTCAAGGAGGTTTCCGCCCGAGCTGATAGCCTAGAAACAAGAATTGATGGCCACGAAGATCGCCTGCTGGACATCAACAAAAAAATTGTCAAGCTCGAAGCACGCGAACCCGTTGTTGTCGGCTCACCATCGCACACTCCCTGTGCATCCGCCGCAAAATTTGATATGCCGCGTTTTGATGGCACGTCTTCCTGGACGGCATTTAAGTACCAATTCGAGACATTGGTCGAAACAAACCGCTGGGATGATAAGCAGTCTTTTGCGGCATTAACTTTGGCTCTACGAGGGGACGCTCTGCTGGTCCTAGAGAACCTTCCTCCGAACAGCAGGACGTTGGAGCGTCTCATGGAGGGATTAGACACTCGCTATGGAGACAAGCACCTCGAGCACGTTTTCCGCGCGCAGCTTCGCGAGAGAACGCAGAGGTCGAACGAGAGCCTGCAGCAATGGGGAGTTGAGGTTGAACGGCTGGTCCGGCGTGCGTACAGGTCGATGACACCAGAGACGGTGGAAGTTAATCTGGTGCAAGCATTCATCGACGGTCTACGGGATCCTGAAATCAGGGCTACGGTGCGACTCGGACACCACCAAACTCTAAAAAGTGCGATGGCTCACGCTCTGGAAGTAGAAGCCGTACGACAAGATTCACGTACGCATAGAGTTAGGGAAGTGGTGGTCTCGCCTTCAGCGCGACCACGTCACCGAGAAGTGGTGGCTTTTTCTCCAGCACAGTCCCGCTATATTCCAACGTGTTACGGGTGCAGAGAAAAAGGCCACATTCGCACCGATTGTCCTAAGAAAAAGAGGGAAAGTGTGGACTCCGGAACTCAAGTCAACGAGGAGCCGATAAAATTTAATGTCGCCAGGGCCACAGCCCCAACCATCACCATCAATCAAGTTCACAACGGAAATAGTTTGATCATCGAAGGAACGCTGAATCATCGTGCCTGCAATTTTACCGTTGACACCGGGGCGTCGCGAACCATTGTAAGGCCGGAGTTGCTGAAACGAACCATCTCATGGCAAAGAGAGTCTCCAACCTGCCGACTTCAGACAGCAACCGGCCAGTCAGTCTCCGTCCTCGGTGATACAGAAATTGAGTTCAAAATCGGTGATCAAGTGTATATCCATCCTGCGTTAATTGCGAATATTACCGACGACTGCATACTGGGTCTTGACTTCTTGCGGAATAACCGATGTATTTTAGATATCGACAGGGGAGTATTGAAATTCCCAGATCAAGAAGTCTTCCTGCGAGGAATTACCTCATGCAACCTTTATTGTTTAAAGAATACTACATTGGCTCCGAGAACAGAAACCTTAGTCGAAGTAAAGTTTCCCAAGAGAATCAGGCAAACAAGATGTGTTTTGGTAGAGGATACTGGCCGGCACCCGGAGATCATCACTGCGAGGACATTAGTTATGACGAAAGGGAAATCCAAGGTCAGGATTGTGAACCTTGGGAAAGAAGAGGTCCAACTGAAGAAAAATAGTGTTGTTGGGAGATGTGAAGAAGTCAAGTATCTCCGTCAAATCAACACATCTCCAGCAAAGCAAGACACGACCAAAGTTGAAACGGAACACATCCAGCAACTTCTGGAAAATTCTAAGAGCAATTTATCGCCTTCGGAATTGCAGCAAGCCAGGGAATTTCTGCTACGGTTTCGAGATATCTTTGCAACGGGAAAAGACTGCGGGAGAACAGGTCTCGTCAAGCATGAGATAGATACAGGTGATGCTAGACCGATTAAACAGAGACCGCGCCGCATACCCTGGGCTAAGGAATCTGAGGTAGCAGAAATGGTAAAAGACATGGCTGATAGCGGAATAATTGAGCCTTCTACGAGTCCATGGTCTTCTCCAGTCGTTCTAGTGAAGAAGAAGGACGGCAGCACCAGATTTTGTGTGGACTACAGAATGCTGAATAATGTGACGAAGAAGGACAGTTATCCCTTACCAAGGATAGACGATACGCTGGATATGCTCAGTGGCATGAAGTGGTTTTCGACCATTGATTTGAAAAGTGGCTACTGGCAAGTGGAAATCAGCGAGAAAGATAAAGAAAAGACAGCGTTCAGTACGGGCATTGGCAGCGGCCTGTGGCAATTTAACGTCATGCCGTTTGGGTTATGCAACGCTCCAGCGACGTTTGAACGCCTCATGGAGAGAGTCATGGTGGGCCTTCTTGGTGACGTCTGTCTGGTATATTTGGATGACGTCATTATAATGGGTCGCACATTTAAGGAAAACCTGAGGAATATGGAGAAAGTGTTCACCAGGATACGAGGGGCTAACTTAAAACTAAGCCCAAAGAAGTGTGCCCTGTTCAAGAAGGAGGTCAGCTACCTAGGACATGTTATTTCCGCCGACGGGGTGAGAACCGACCCTGAGAAGATAAAGGCAGTCCAACAGTGGCCGGTTCCAAAGAACAAAACTGAAGTACGTGCATTTCTAGGGTTGTGCACATACTACAGGCGGTTTGTCAAGAATTTTTCGGACATTGCAAAACCTTTACATCAGCTGACTGAGGATAAACGAGATTTTATTTGGGGCAAGAACTGTGAGACAGCATTCGACGAGCTAAAGCAACGGCTATGTGAAGCGCCTATACTGGGGTATCCGAGCAGAGACGGAAGATTTGTCGTTGATACCGATGCCAGCAACACGGGAATTGGTGGAGTGTTGTCACAAGTGCAGGGCGACAGACAGGTCGTAATCGCTTACTTCAGTAAGGCACTTTCAAAGCCAGAAAGGAACTACTGCGTGACTCGACGAGAACTGCTGGCTGTGGTAAAAACCTTGCAGCATTTCCACAAGTACCTCATAGGAAGACAATTTACATTGAGGACGGATCACGCTGCATTGAAATGGCTTCTACAATTTAAGAACCCTGAGGGCCAAGTTGCAAGATGGCTCGAGCAGCTGCAGGAGTTTAACTTTGTGACGGAACATCGCAGTGGAAAAGGGCATAACAATGCTGACGCCCTGTCACGACGTCCATGTAATGAGGACTGCAGACACTGCCAGCAGAATGAAGCCCGAGAACACGTTAATTTAATTAGGGCTGAAGGCGACTTCAAGAAGTCCCAGGAAGAAGATGACGATATTCGACCTATACTGGACTGGAAGCGTAGCGGAACTAGGCCCCAGTGGAGTGAAGTATCGTCACACAGTCCCGTAACTAAGAGCTACTGGGCACAGTGGGACAGTTTAGTCCTAGAAAATGATGTGCTTTGTAGGAAATGGGAATCGAACGATGGCAAGGAGGTGATCACACAAGTTATAGTGCCACGGTGTGAAGTAGTCCCCCTGCTACAGGAAATACACGATGGTGCTTCTGGAGGACACCTGGGCATCAAGAAAACTCTACTGAAAGTGAGACAGCGGTATTACTGGCTCAATTGTAGAGATGAAGTAGAGCAATGGTGTCGGAAATGTACAGCGTGCGCATCGGTGAAAGGACCACAGACTAGGAGCAGGGGCAGGCTTCAGCTGTACAATGTGGGAGCCCCATGGGAGCGCATCGCTATCGACGTCGCTGGACCTTTTCCAGTTACAAATGACGGAAACAAGTACATAGTGGTGATCCAGGACTATTTCACAAAGTGGCCCGAAGTCTTCGCCATACCCAATCAGGAAGCGACGACAGTGGCGAAGAAGGTGGTCGAAGAAGTAGTATGTCGGTATGGCGCACCTTTGGAAATCCATTCCGATCAAGGCCGTAACTTCGAATCTGCGCTGTTCCAGGAAATGTGTACACTTCTGGGAATTTATAAGACACGCACAACACCTGCGCACCCTCAGTCGGACGGAATGGTGGAAAGGTTTAACCAAACCCTGGAGAATCACCTGGCTAAGGTTGTCGATGACCATCAGAAGGACTGGGACCGGTATATTCCACTATTTCTGATGTCTTACCGATCGGCAGTGCATGATAGCACGGGACATACCCCAGCAAGAGTGAATTTCGGCAGGGAGATGAGACTTCCAGTCGATGCCATAACTGGCGTGCCACCTGACAAGACTAAGCCAGTTACGGACTACGTAAGTGACCTTCAAGATCAATTGGACGAAGTGCATAAACGAGTTCGTGAGAATAGCATGAACACCAGCGTAAAAATGAAAACTAGATACGACCGTAATGCCAATGCCAAGGGATTTGAGGAAGGTACACTGGTCTGGCTCCACAACCCGCTTCGACGGAAAGGGAAGTCGCCGAAACTCCAAGCTCGATGGGAGGGACCTTACACCGTGTTAAAAAGGATTAATGACGTGACCTACCGCATCAAGAAAGGGCTAAGAGGGAAACCCAAGGTTGTCCATGTGGATAGATTGGCGCCGTATCACGGATCTAATAATGCTCGGGACGAGCATGACTAAGAGGGGGGCACTGTTACGCCATTAAACGTGAACCCGCCATATCTCCGAGAAAATAAAGAGTAGCTCGTAATAATTAAAACGCATTGCTGTTCGAAAGGTCTAGAATGGTTGTGCTTAGTCAGACTTAGAAAAATCTCGAAACATCCACAAAGTACTTACAAGTAGTAGTTAGGTATTTATAGGAAATGGTACTCTCCGACGTTAACAATAGAGTCGAAATTCGCATGAAAGTGACTCTTATTACCACGAGTAATAAAAATAATTTATGACTTCGAGAAGCGATTCAATTGTTCTGGAATTCTGGATCGTTCGTGGGAAGTCGGTATCTAGAATTTTCTTGGCTCCGCATATAAATACGAGCCCCCGGCCGGAAGCGAGTCAGTTGTGATTTCGACTGCGATCAAGAGCGAACTACCCTAGTACTTGAAGTGATTTTATCTAACGACCTAAGCGATAGTATAACGGTACTCTAGTGTTAATTGCGATTTGGATTATTGTTGACTGGACTATTTTGTTATTGTTAGTGGTGAATAAAGTTGTCTCTTAGTAAATCGGCATTTGATTACCCACGTACGTAACAGCATGTATGAATAAATAATTGTATAACATTTTATTCTTACCCAATTATATTTTGTAGGTACGCCATTAAGGCAAAAAATGACTCTGCCTCAACTAAATTTTATGTAATATCTTGCATTTATGTGTATACTCATGTTTTAGCAAAATAAATAATCTTTTACATACGTGACCGTTTTTCTTACGCTCGTCCTATTGACACGTGCAGATCACCTCTAAGATCCCTTCTTTTAATCCCACCCTCACAAATCCAGTTACTATCCCTACTCTTCCTCCACCCATGAAGTAAGTTTGTGGAATACACTTCCGCCTAGCATTTGAGATTTAAAATCGATCTCTTTAAACATCGAGTAAAAGAGCACTTTCTTTACGAGTATATATTATTATTATTTATATACTTCTACCTATGTATGCCCAATTGCCCACTTATAATACTTTATTATGTATTGTTATATAAGTATTTTTTAATATTTAAAGATATGTGTTATTTGATACTTAATTAAGATTATTGGGAGATTTCACACACTCCTCTTGTTTTCTACACACTATTGTCTACATTTCTCTTAATCTCTCCTTCCGCAGGTCTGCTGGAAGAAACTTTGGAAATAATCAGTACATTTTTAATATTGTCTATTTTGTATTAACTTTTTCTGTTTTTTCTCTCTTGTGTATACATAAATAGTAAAATAAATAAAAACTAAATAGAATTCTGACATTATAATTAAAGTTCCCAAACCTTAATCAGTTGTAGAAATTAGGAAGGTGACCTCCTCCTACTCCTAGGTGGTGATTGAGAACTCCTGCTAGCAGCCGTCTATAATTCAGAGACCAGCTAGGTAGTTCTCTACCAAAACCACTCTTATCTAATCCTTGCCAATTTTACTCTTAGTGTTCGAAGCCTGCTTGGTTTGGGTTTGAAGCTAGCAGCAGTCAAGACAGTTTACAGACTAACACCTACGAAATACGTACTCATTTCCTATAACAGGTAAGTAGCGTGACTGGATTTTTCCAGCTTCAGTTGCACACTATCCAACCTTTACTAATTCTTTTATTCCCAGAGCTAAGCGGCCAAAGGAATGTCATTGTTTCCTCCGAAATCACAACGACTCGTGCGACTGCGGCGAACCGGCACAGGCTCCTTACATGTCGCAGGAAGATTTTCGCGAGGCAAGGTAATGACAAGTGGGCCGTAACACGTAGGCACGATAATTGGACGCAATGGCCACCGGCCGACGGCCATAAACGAACCGAGCGTGGGTCGCGCGACGCACCGTCTATAAGAGCGGCGCGGTGCGGCGGCGACTCGGCGACGTACATGTGTTCGATTGTCTCGCTTTGCCTTGACTTGATGTTTCATTCACAGTGTTTTGCTGACGTCCGCTGTCTAGCTTTGTCTAATTGTTGTTTTGTTTCTACTTTCGTTTATTTTCGACGTTACTATCCAACTATAACAGATAGAAATCATTCATCATCCCATTGTTGCTTCGCTATTAAAATAATGACTTAGCAGCGACAAGAGTTGCTAGACATTTGGAAACAGGCACATAGCCAAAACTGCGTTTGGTAAAAGTTAGGCCAAAAGTTATGGTGAATTAATCGTTCAGTTTATCGCAATAGCTCCGGTCATCATGAACTATTCCTAAGTTTGTCTAGTTGATATCGTTGTCGGCGATAAGACTGCATTGTACCCACGGATATCTGTGATTGTACCCAAACCTAGATTTAAGTTTTGTTACCTACTAGTTTTAGAGTAAGCACAATAAAGTTTATTCTCTTTTAATCTATTATTTTATTAGAGAGTTACTGATAGCAGTCCTCGACATGGTTTAGATAGGTAGGTAGATAGACTTGATAAACCTAACCGAGATTTTACTTAGGGACGGTCAAGTCGATGTCCAAAATTGTGCATTGAAGTCTTCAAAGAACCAAACAATGACAGAAACATTGGACATGATTCTTCGTAAAAATTGATCACATTTCGGAAGACAATCGTTCATGGAAATTCGTGTGAAATCATTGAATAAAACCGAAAATTGTGACTAAACTCGGCAGAAATGCCTCACAAACGGCTTAAGGTGACACACTTTTAGCCAACTAGACATTCGTAATCCGTCCACTTCGTGCACAAAAAATACGTAAGCTTTGAACGTATTGAACACCAAAAACGGCATTTAATCTACTCGGGAGCGCGTCTATTTCGGTCGTTGTCCATCCATCGGGAGCCTGTGATACACAGCTATTCCGGGCGGGGCAGGTTTTCGGGGAATGTCAACAAACGAACGGGCACTCATTCAATGAACTCGGTGCATGCGTCGCCGGTGGCGGACCGGTCCGCGCGGGTATTCATAAAAATTATGCTCCCAGACACGCTCAATGGAGTGCCGTCGCATTGCGCCTTTACATTTACAAAGGTCTTTTATGGCGTACGGATCGGATCACGTAAGTTATTCTTTACGGATCTCGAGACGTGATGAAACAGAGCGCTCTGCGATTCTTGCCGACTGATAGACTTTCGTTTGCGTGCTACAATATACATAACTGAAATCGATGGGCCATTATTCAATTTCACAGTATACAGATATCACTATTATTTCCGAACTGATTTCATTGCGGACAGGTGATTATTGCACAAGATAGCTGGCGTGGGCGGCGTGTGACGTGCCAGCCTGCTTGCTGCCTGGCCTCACTACTCGATATAATTACCAGATCATTGCACAACTAATGAATACTTATCTAATCGCACATGCTCGGGAGCTTTGTTCACAAAGATTAGCCCAAAACTGTGCCAAATGTTATGAATGTTGCTATTTCACGTTATTGGAAACTAGTTCAAGATTATAATAATTAGCAAAAGGTGCGGCTGTTATTCTCAACTCGGCAACGTCTCGATAGCTCGCGTTATAAACAATGGCTCTACCGGAGCCTGGATCGGGCAGAACATTTTGAAATGAAAGATATCGTTAAGGATTTAGTTTCATATAATTTTCTTTAACAAATGATCAATAGAAAATTGTATAATTAACAAGTAGCGTCTTAACAGATACTTCGAAATTATTAGTGTTGTAGGTAATATTTTACAAATACTTTGGAATGTTCATATAAACATCTCATATGAATCAATGTACACGGACTCCACGCTTCACTCCACCGTTACTGTCCACACTACAATTTATTAGTTTTTGTTGCAGGGCACGGCGGCCACACGAAACACAACATACGTCAACACATGAAACTATCTTCGAAAAGATTCGCGGGTCTAGGGTAAAACAAGCGCCCGGCCGCCGCGCCCCGCACAGCTCTGTGACCTCACAGCCTATTAACAATTTGCTATTTTTTTGTGTACCCCTCACAGTGCCGCCGTGTCATGGGCATCAATAGTTAACGAGACAGAGAGCAACATACAGACTTCAAGATTTGCTGTACTTTTGATTATCACTACTAAATTAGTGTAGTTTTATAAAGACAAATGATCTAAAACATTGCAAATATGTTTACAATTAAGAAACATTTATTCTAGTGGCATTAATGATGAATAATAATAAGTTATTCAATATAAACAATCAAATTTACAGCAGCAACACGACAGTTGTATTGTGGACAGTGGCACTGCTTAGGTACTGTATTTTATACACCATCCAATGTTATGTTTCAATTTTTACAAAATACTAGACATAATGGAGATTCATAATGAGATTACAATTGAATATACATTACGCGAGGCCATGCTTAGCAGGGTGAAATGAAAATACAACCGTTAACCGCTTAGTTAGGCGCCTTGGATGCACTGATCATCGAGATTAACTAAATAAAGCAGTCAATAAATAAACGATCATAAATATCTAATAAATACCTACACGGGCTATATTTACAAAAAAAAGCCTTCCTCATCGACGGCACATACTCAGCCTTTAAACAAATATAATACAGCACTATCCCAGTGGGATAACAGGTATAAATTAAAAAATAAAGCTGCCGGCTTAAGACTCGTATTACAAAATAATACTGACACCAGTAAAATACTCTATCTGCGAGATGGAATGTGCGGGCACTGGGCCCGGAACGGCAATAGGAACCAACTGCGCTACTCGCTGCCTCGCACAAGATACAATAAATTCATCACAAATTCTATTTGTATAGAATGGAATATTAATAAATACAATTAACATTGATTCACAATTATCTAAGTATAGCGTCGTAGCGTGCGAGGGCGCCAGCGGAGCCCTGCGCACGTCACTGGTACTCTCCGCTACCTCAACAAACAATAACATGCGGCGTGTGCAGCAGCACATACCTCTCTCCTGCACCAAACAGACCAATTCCCGTTTGTACTGTTTTGATTATCAAAAGAGTCAGACAGGGAATTGATCTTTTCAGTCTAGGACAGCAGCTCAGCCTTTTGTATCAGCAGATACAGTGCAAACAACAATATAACATATAACAGCTCTACTTGAAGCGAGTAGCATTAGGTACATGGTCGTTGTTCGATCTCACACATCCGATACACACTGAACGTGAACAGAATAATACAGATTACAATCCACAAAACGAACACCAGGGGAGGAGACTGAAATTTCAACTCTGTGAAATGGAACCCACCACGGAATGGATCCGAGAGGTATATACAAAGAAATTACTTCCGAATAAATTATAAACTTCGTAAAATAATTATCACATAAATTTCTCCTTATATCTTCCGTTCTCTCCACATAACTTAACACATAATCTATCTATAATATGTACACGACATACAATATAAACAAGGGACGCATTGTCCGGCGATAGTCCACGCTCGAGGAGCTAGAGGAGCTAGTGAGGCAGGTCGGGCGGCGGCGGCGCCTTGCACAGCGCGACGCGGCCGCGCGGCGCCGCCACGGCCACCAGCTGCACCTGGCCGCGCTCCTCCGAGAACGGCGGCGTCTTGCCGCGCCGGTGCAGCCGCACCCACGCGCCGAAGCAGACTAGAATGGCGAGGAACACGGCGACGGTCGCGCCGCCCGCGATCGACGCTGTCTCCATCATGAGCTGCCGACTCGTAAACACGTACGAGTCGTCCAGGTCCTTGAACTCGCAGCGCTGCCCCACGAACCCGCTCCTGCACTCGCAGTTGTAGATCGGGCTGTCCGATATGACCACGGTGAAGCACGCGCCGCCGTTGAGGCAGTAGTACTCCGAGTAGTCGGGCTCGCACTTGAATATGGGGAAGGTGACGTTGATCCGCGGCTGCGGCTGCGGCTGCGGGTGCGGGCGCTGCGGGCGCGCGGGCCGGGCCGGCCGCTTGGAGATGGAGCTCGAGCAGGCGCCCGCCAGCGCCCAGGCGGCCGACACCACCGCCCACCAAACTACCAACGATTGCATTTTCCGCACGATCCGGAGGGTCGGCGCTCGCGGTACGTGCACGATTTTGACATTGGACGGTGACTTATGAGAAATCCGAGAGGCGATGACATGACCGCATTCGAATTTCGAACTGGAACCCTTCGCTCGCATCCGCGTCGGCGGTCCGCCCAGACATGTTTCCTGTGTTAACTTTTTTTTACGTCGACGATCACTCGCTCATGACGGAGGCGCGGTTTCTACGGGCGCCCGAGATATCGCATCGATCCCTCGATGGGCATGTCGAAAGTGAAACACTGAACACTGTTCTAAACTCTGATAGTCGTGGTTCACGATTATTCACGGAGCACATACACACAATGTCCCGTTCGAAAAGATATACACAAAATGGTGCTGAGAGAATCGCAAGCACACTACGCTCGGTGAGTTGTCTATGCGCGACTGACGGGACGGAGGGCGTCCACTGCATCCGCCATCTGCCGACGAGAATGAAATGCGGGGAACTCGACGCGCGCGTCTGTGTGCGGCGTGTGCGTGCACAGGGAAATTACACTCGTATGCGTCACCCGCCTAGGCGCCTACCTGTGTGAGTGAGTAAACCTTTTTTTTTTCTTTATATGGGATTATGAACAAGGTATTTCTTTTTCTCAGCGATTCCGATCTTCAAAGAACCATTATTTGTGGATCCTTGAATAAAAACATTATTTTATCAAGTTTCAATATTTGTCGAGAATTTATATACTTAACTCTCACAAAACTTAGGAACTTTATGAAAGTTGTTGTGATATGTAACTTATGTAAATAGAAGGTAGGTTACGTCTAGCTCTGTCTGAAAACTAAGATGGGAGGATGGGACCATGATGGGACATAGTAGGTACATGTGTGATGCAAGGTAGGTATCTTCTAACTACTTGTAGACAGGACAGAGACCGTAAAGGACAAAGTTCGATTGCTTTTGCAACTTTTGTTCATCATGTGAAATAAAAGTAAAGAGCAGATCTTTACTTTTTGATACTAATAAAAATGTAATCAAATGAACAAATTAATAAACACGTAAACGTCACTGACGGATATTTATTGTCTCCGATCTGTGATAAAATTATTTAATTTTAGCTTCATAAACTGGTACTCCGGTACAGGTACACTACTTGTACTACTAATTTATGTTCAAATCGTTATAAGATAGCTGTGAAGTTCTAATAAAGACCAATGTTTAGTAGTCTAGTTAGTAGTCAAAGACTAGTTGGATAGGTATGGCCCCATTGTTGCATTAACGTTTACTTACATTGTTCAAAACAAAGGGAGTGTTAGCAGCTATACTATAAAAGAAGCTTTAGTTTTAAAAAAAACTGCTACCTACGTTTAAATAGCTAAGAATATAAAACAGGTAGCGAGAATTTAACTTTAGTCTTTATTTACAAAATCATTTACTCGAAACCTACGGACTTCATAACTAGAATATCTTGCGTCAAGAATGTGTTAGGAATGTAGTAACTACTCACTAACTATGCATGAAATGAACAGTTTTCTTACCTATTCGAAAAGCTGCAAGTTTTACGATAATTTACATACTGGTAGACTAAATTATTATTAAATAGTCTAAATTGATTCGGACGAAAAAGTACCTAGACATTCTTATTTTTTTTTAATTCTATTTAATTAATCTAATAAATAATCAATATGTATATATTATATACAAAGTTAAAATAACAACATTTAAACGAGTAAAAAAGGCTGAAAAACGGAGAAAACTCAGAGGGCAAAGACATTCTTATTGGATTTATTAGTTCTTAGTTACTCAGTAAAAAAATATTTATCTTGGCAAATTATTGAAATACTTTAATAACTTGAAGTCAAGATAAAAAAATTAAAAAAGTAGATTATACATTTGTTTTATTATACAAAAAAATTGCTAATACAAAGACTACTATTTCAATAGGTATACCAAACATTGTTAGAACTTCTTACAAAAGTTTTGTTTGAGAGTTAAACTTTTTCATTATTTTTGATGAGCATTTTGTTCTTGAACATTTTTTACTTCTTCATGAAAAACAAAACTATGTTCAATGTGTGCCTATTCCAAAAAAATGGAACGCAACTAGAGTTGTGCCATACCATTTTTTTTAATTGAATGAATGAAATGAAAATGAACGACTAAAATACTTGGTTTCAATCCTAATCGTTCGTTTTTTTTTAAAAGTTAATTTGTTTTTTTTTTTCAAATTGTCAATAATGTCAATGTCAGTCGTCATAAATATTGCAAGATCTCGGTCTGTGAAACTGTTTTTATTTTATATAAAATAATTCGTGAAATAAATCTTTAGCTGATGTGTTTTGTAACAGCGTAATATAAATATCTGGATCAGAATGTCGGAATCCTCCAAATCAAAGTCTTCCATAAATTTAAATCCGTCACCCACTTTACAATGTAAAGATCTTCACGAATATCTAAAAAGTCGTTCGGCCCAGTTTTTGGAGACTTTATACAATTATCCTACGATATGTTTAGCTGTTTACCGGTAAGTCTAATTGAAATCAAGACATCTCGTGACATGTTCCTAAATTAAGTAGTCAACAAACAGTTGATATCATTTAGAGGTTAGGTTTGGTAAATATTGAAATATAAACAATTTCAGAATTGAGTGTCGAGAATCAACAATAATTTATTTTTGCCTTAAAAGTATACCTACCTTATTACACCAACTTAAACTTGCGTTTTATTAGAAAAACATCAATACTGAAAATATATTTTAATAACCATAATAAATTTTTCAGAGAATTGCCGGAATTGGCGCGTCACTTCGTAATCAGACTGCTGTTCGTGGAGCAGCCAGTGCCACAGGCTGTGGTCACTTCTTGGGTCTCTCAGACTTTTGCTAAGTAGGTACATTTTATATTGTGGTCACCAAAAACCACTGCAGCCTACCCATCAGTTCAGAATGGCTTGACTGTTTTAGCCAGTTTTTTTGTGTAAGAAATATGTCAGAATATCCCCCATAAATTATACCTGGCCTTATAGTTTTAACTAGCGGGTTTCTAGTTTGAATAAAAAGTAGTCTATAACATTCAGTAAGTATTATTTTATTTTATTTTTTATAAAATTTTATCAGTTCCATAATCTCAATAAACAGTTTTACCTGCACCAAAAGCTAAAATAAATATTTTTTTTCTTCTATTGTCATTTCACTGTTTATAGTGTAACACTAACTTAATTGTTTGTATTACAGAGAGCAAGCTAAAGCCTGTGAAGCCCTATCAGAGCTGTCAGTATGGCAGGAGGCTCCCATCCCTGGCGGCATGCCTGGCTGGATGCTTGCACTGTCCTTCAAAAAGAACCTCAAAGTGGCACTACTAGGAGGGTAAGGAGATAACAATTTCATAATGCTAAGATACATTCTTAAAAACTTCCTAAATCAATGCAAAGCTAAATAGATAATAAAAGGTTGTTGGGTAAAGAATAGAACATCGGTCGCCCAGTAGTAACAACCCCAACTTACAAGTTTTTTTTATGGCAATTGAGCCGATAGTGACTATTCTGCCAGTGTCGCGTTGAGACGGCGACTCGGAAAGGTCCACCGTCGAGATTTTACATTCGTGTAGATGTTAGTAAGCTGAAAAGACAAACACAAGTGTTAGTAAAGACACATAAGCTAATTTACAAACTTATCTACGATATGATATATACGACGCATAAACTATTGAATACAAAATAAATATATACACATTAATTACGCACCAATTAGAATTTTAAATCATTTTCATTTAAAAAAGTTGCTAAAATGTTAACCAATTTGGGAGAGAAGGGCATGAAAATTAGTTGGGAGAGGAATCTTAAATTTAGAAATTTTGTGATAGAGGTCGAAAGATTTATTGTTTAGGGAGCAGGAGAAGAAGATATGGTCTAAAGTACCCTCTGCAAGACCACACTCGCACAGCGAACTATCTCGGACATGGATCTTATTCAGGAACACTGGGCTACAACAATAATATAATATAATATAATATTACATAACTATCACACAACGCCGTCTAGTCCCAAGCTAAGCAGAGCTTGTGTTATGGGTGCTAGACAACTGATAAACATAGAAATTTCTAAATACATACATATTATAGATAAATTACACCCAGACACAGAACAAATTATTATGCTCATCACACAAACATTTGTCCTGGGTGGGAATCGAACCCACGACCTTCGGCTCTAACCACAAGACCAACAGGCCAGTCAAAAGTCCGAGTCTCAGTCGACACAGTGACGAAACAGTTCTCTTTGACAATTTAGGGCATTTACAAAACCTAGGTCTACGTTGAATTTCGGGCTGTATAGCTGCATAGTACACGCCCTTGGTTTTGGAGGTCACCTTCCATGTTTCAGTCCACGAGTTAAATAACTTGGGTCTGGCATCATTCCGCAAATCGTAGTTATGAACCACGTAGTGCTTTCGATCAACTGGATTCGATGTGGCATACTTTGCTAACGAATCAGCGCACTCATTGCCAACAATTCCCGAGTGACTGGGGATCCAGGCTATCTCGATGTCCAAGCCGTTTTGGGAGCAATCAAATAGCAAGTTCTTAATATCTACAATTATTTGACTATGGATTTTACTATAAAGTTGATTTTGTTTTAAGGCCTGAATACTACTAAGTGAGTCTGAAAAAATTACTGATCTTGCGATTCGATAGGATTTGATATAGTGTATGGCTTCTAGAATACCAATGCACTCCCCTGTGAACACTGACGCCTCTGGTGGGCATTGGAACAGTAGAGCAATTCTAGAATTTTGAAAATAAACAGCCACACCAGTATTTCCTATTTCGGTCAATTTTGAAGCGTCAGTGTAAAAGAGGTTCCATCCTACCCAGTAGCGTCTGAGAGCTAACTCAAAGTCGTCTCTCGCGTTTTGGGTATTCTTAGATATACCCAGTCCCAAGACGGCTTTTGGTTCGAAATGAATCGTCTCATATGCGGCGGAGAAGACCGGGAGAGTTGGATATTGACAAACAGGCGCGAGGAGTTGTTTAAGTTCCCTGTACCTGTTCATCAATAAAGGAACTGTTTTATGGTTCCAATAAGGGGAATTATTAAAAGAAAGGTCGATTTGCTCCAAAATTGGGAGCAAGGGATGGGATGAAAGGGAAAAAACTTTAGACAGGAATCGGTCCGCCAAATACTGTCTTCTAAGGTGTAGAGGCGGTTCTGCACATTCCACTTGAAGCGCATTTATGGGAGATGACTTCATTGCCCCAATCACAATCCTCAGGCATTTGGCCTGGATACTGGTTAATCTTTTCAGCGCATTTTTGTTGCAGGGCTCTATAAGGAAGCTACAATAATCCATCGCACTTCTGACTAACGCATTATAGACCAATTTAAGGGTGTATGGGTGAGCTCCCCACCACACCCCGGCCAGGGCCTTAAGGACCGACACAGATCGTTCGCACTTCCTGACCGTGTTGTTAATATGCTCGACCCCAGACAGTCTTGAGTCCTAAGTTACTCCCAGAAACCTAGCCTTATCTTTGATTGGAATGGGTTGTCCATCGATATTAATATCTATTGAGGGTACAGAACGCTTGCGGGTAAAAATGACCGCTGTACTCTTTGGCGCACTTAAAGTCAGGCCGTGATCAAGAAGCCATTGATTTAGCGATGACAAAGAGACATTCATTGATTGAGCGGCATCCTGAATGGAACTGCCAGAAACCAGGAGTGCAATATCGTCAGCATACTGAAGGATTTTGCAATCGTAATTGAGACAAGAGGGTAAATTAGCTGTATAAATGTTATACAGTGGGGGACTAAGAACAGATCCCTGAGGTAATCCTCTCCAGACCGTTCTTTGATCAGAGTCCGCCCCAGGGATTCTTAATTGGATGGTGCGGTTGGTAAAGATGCTGCCGATGATGCGACAAATCCTAGCCGGGATTCTCAGCTCGTGCAGTTTTTGCCTGAGGTTAGGGAGGAGGACCGAATCATAGGCAGCCGATATATCTAGAAATACCACAACCACCGACTCATTCCCGCTAAGGGCCAGCCGGACCTCTGACGTGAGGGTACCCACACTATCAGCCGTGCCCAGACCTTTCCTGAAGCCGAACTGAGTCGGCGGGAGCAGTCTCCCGTTTTCTACCAACCACTCTAAACGGTTTTTAACTAAATGTTCCAAAAGTTTAATAAGTATGGACGATAAAGTAATAGACCTATATGAGCAATGATCATTAGGGTCTTTGCCTGGTTTTAAAATTGGCATGACAACTTGAACCTTCCATTCTGTGGGAATATAGCCGGAAGTAAAGCAGAAGTTAGCCAAATCCAGGTAATATTGGTGAGTTTTTTGGACCAGCTTTGGTAATAAAAGAGTAGGTGAATGGTGAATCCATCCACACCAGGTGCAGAGTCTCTGACATGGGACAGCACAGTTTTCAGTTCCTCTAGGCTAAATGGCATGTTCATTGGGTCAGCAGTGTTGTCTGCATCATCAATGCCAACACTGCTTTCCTCCACGCTTGGAACATAGGCTATTGGTGAGTTTTTTGGACCAGCTTTGGTAATAAAAGAGTAGGTGAATGGTGAATCCATCCACACCAGGTGCAGAGTCTCTGACATGGGACAGCACAGTTTTCAGTTCCTCTAGGCTAAATGGCATGTTCATTGGGTCAGCAGTGTTGTCTGCATCATCAATGCCAACACTGCTTTCTTCCACGCTTGGAACATAGGCCGGAGCGATTTTCGAGAAGAACTGGTATCTTAGTTCTTTTGTGATGTTGCTTGAGGAAGCAGGTGCTAAACTGCTCCTAAAATGCCTCACCTTTCGCCAGACCATCGAAACCGGCGTAGATGGCCCCGCGAATTACAGGATTTTGCCCAACCTTCACGCTTTCTCTTTTTAAAGAATTTCCTGGACTTAGCTAAAATCCGCTTGAAGGTGAGGAGGTTTTCCAGGTTCATATCGCAGTTGAATGTCTTTTCCGCCTCATTCCTGGCCCTGATCATGTCAGTGCATTCCCTGTCCCACCATGGAGGGGAAGGAAGTCTACCAGAAGGAGTTTTTTTAGATGGAAAGCAGTCATCTGCTGTGGAGGAAATGCTGGAGGAAAAGGACGAAAAACATTCCTGGGCATTATAAATATCAACTTTTGGTAGAGATGATACAACTGAGGTCTAAGATTTTTGAGTATAAATTCCAGTCCACCGAATTAAGTTGGTATTTTAAAAGGGGAGGGGAAACATTTAATGGAATATTTTTGGAAGGGAATTCAATTATGATGGGATAGTGGTCACTTCCATGGGTCATATCCAAGCGTCGCCAAATGGATATGAAACATGGAAGTGACCTACAACTTACAAGTTGTAGGTCGCAGATTCAAAACCAGCTAGTCACATAACTTTGTGTAATTTATTTCATCGCCACTGCTCTAAAAACTGAAATAAATATCATGACGAAACTGGCTTGTAATATCACAACAAATCTAAGAAGTACCGTTTGATGTTTCACACTTTTCAATAAAAATAGCTTTGTATAAGTGTAACTCACACTATTTTTATTACCTTTTCCATAAAACCATTGAATTATGAAGCTATTTTTATTCTAACACAACATATATAATTTTTAATCATCAAATTAAAATTAACCTTGCGAATACCGTAATTCGAAGGCACAATAGAAAGATAATGAGAGAGTGAACGCCGGCGTTTGCTTGCGGTTTAATGAATTATAATGGACTATGTGTAGAACTGTCAAACAGTACTTAGGTTTGCTAGGCTTTAAAATCCAAAAATCGAAGATGACTCCACCAATCCACACTAGGCATGTGTAGTGGATTATAGCCCATTCCCTCTAGGGCACATGATAAGGCTGATCATGCTTATGCTCATAGACCAGATGGTCAGCAGCTTTCTTCTTCAGTTAATGGGGGTTTCCACTAAAGTATGTGATGTGCATGATAGGAAGTAATCTAAATCTAAAGATTGACTTGCACAAGAACTACATTCTACAATATTTATATTGTATTCCAGAGGTCGTCCGTGGAGCATGTCATCGTCACTAGAACCAGATGGCAAGGCTCGGGACGTGGCTTTCCTTGATGCGTATGCACTGGAGCGGTGGGAGTGTGTGCTCCACTACATGGTGGGCAGTGCACAGACGGAGGGTATCAGTGCTGATGCTGTCAGGATCCTGTTGCATGCTGGGCTGATGACTAGGTTAGAAAGATTGCCATTGTATGAGTTTCGGAGGGAAAATAAAAATAACAGGATTATTATTTTATAAAACTTTTATGTCAATGCCATTTAATTTATACATCTACAGAGTTATTAGTAAAACACTAACAACCCTGCAGGACTGTATTACTAACATAATAGACACCAACTTTTGTTCTATGACCTTTTACAAAACATAATTAATTTACCAAAAAAAACTTTCAAGATTTCGTTGTTCTTTCTAACACATTTTTTTTAAATATTTATAACTATGTACTACATATTTTAGTGCTTGTTTTGAGTGATTCCCCCGCCGCCCGAACCACGCTCCCCTCCGCTATTGTACTAACGTTTGCTTAGCATAGACTTTGTGATACTTATAACATTCAGTTTAAATATTTTTGTTTTTGTATAAATTTTTAAAAGTGTTAGAACAAAAGTTGTTGTTTATGATGTTAGTAATACAGTCCGGCAAGGTTGTTAGTGTTTACCAGTGTTTTACAAATAACCCTATATACATACCTATAATAAATCTGTGAAGTTTTTAGTTGGGCGCGCACCACGTCAAATGTACAAAATCGACGCAGATAGCTTTTTTACATTAGAATTGGGCATAACTTGCTATAAAAAAAGTTTAGTAAAATTGTAACTCAGTGATTTTTGACGTGAAAAGATATTAAAATTGTAATTGGTTCTCTTTACAGAGATGCAGAAGATGGTTCGGCGGTTATCACTCGCGCCGGTTTTCAGTTCCTACTGTTGAGTACAGCTAAACAAGTAAGTTACTTTCATTGTTAGTTGTTCTACTCATACCAGCATCGATATATTTGTACAGTAGGCACAACGGATCTTGAGCGGTTGCGCAGAAGTCAAATATTCGGTCTCCTTAGTGGTGCGAAGTGAAACACGGGGGCAGGGAGTGTCAGTGATTTGCTCGCCGCGCCATCGCGTCATAGACGTCACTCCTCATTCGTTCTCTGCGTTGCTGCATGTATCTAACAACGAAGACGATTGGCTCGCCATTGTATGGAATGCGCAAAGCGATCCCCACTCCGCCTAGCGCTCAAAATCCGTTGTGCCTACTGTACTACGCACTAGATTAGGCGTGCCGAACACTCACTTCAATCGAATCAGTTGTACTGTATTCTGGACAATTTGTCATTGATGACTTTAGTGCAATTTTGACGTTCATGCGTGTGCGAGCGGCGCTTATAAATTCAAAAGAAATTGAATCTGGACATAAATAATAATTCTGTAGTCAAGTAAGTAAAATTACTGGTTGTTCAAGCAATTTAATAGCTTCTAATATTGTAATAGTATGTTAGAAAATATATCATTTTATTTAAAAGCCTCCCCATTTTACAATCATAGACTAAAAACATGCAGATATTCTCTCCCACAAAAACCAGGTTTTTACCTACAATTGCTTTAGTGAACACAGACTTGCATGGTGTTTTATTCCGTTTGTTTTTTTAATATTTTATTTAATGTTTTTTCTTTTTTGTATAAATAAAATAAATGAATTCCATCAATTTCAGAAATTATGACGTGCGTTTTTCGATACTGTAAAAACTCAGCGAGAAATGTATTGGGTATCAGTTTTCATCGATAAGTTTTGTCGTTAAACATTCTGTCATTCGTTAGCACTTAAGTACCTATCTAGATATTACGTGCAAGTTAGTAGTTAACTATAAATTAGGTTCAGTTGAATTTGTAGTCCTAAGGGTGATATTGCATTGCTGTTATTGAAATTTCGTCTTTCATACGCTATAATTATATTTCAGGTTTGTTCACTCTGGTCATCAGAAAAGGGAAGACTGGATAAAAATTTGCACAGTTGCTTTACAAAATGACAATTATGGCATATTTTTTTTAAATAATAACAGTTTTGATAAGTAAATCAAAATTGCAAAGACAATATACTCAAATTATATTTTTTTTTTTATAAACCTATTTTTTAACTTGCATAGTTTTAGTTTGGTATTTTCCTCAAAAACTGAAACTAAACTATGAACTTAAATAATTAAAACTATTTTTTCGCTCTGCCTCCAGGTGTGGTTATTCCTTCAACACTACCTACACACAGCTGAGAAGCGCAGCCTGAGCGCGGCCGAGTGTCTCGCCTTCCTGTACCAGCTCAGCTTCAGTACCCTGGGCAAGGTCAGAAACATTCAAATTTTAGCAATTGGACCAGTACTTTCAAAGATTAGTAACAAAAATATATAAAAAGAGAATGCCTAAGGCATTAAGTCCGCCTTTGTACCTTTGTGTTGCATGAAGTTTTAATAAATAAATAAATAAAAACAAACTTTACCTCCATATAATATTAGTGTAGATGTAGATTCAATAACTTAATTCATTCTTACTACTCTTTCTCTTTTTTCTTTTCTTATGTTATTACTTCTGTGTTTGTGAAACTAGGAAGGAATAAATCTGTACATTATAATGTGATGTATTATTTGCAGGACTACAGTACAGAAGGCATGAGTAATAACATGTTGGTGTTCCTACAACATTTGAGAGAGTTTGGACTCGTTTATCAGAGAAAGGCAAGAAATTTATTACTGTTAATATTTATTTTTCAATTTTATTTTCCAAGTTTTTGTACTACTTTGTGAAGTTGTCTGCGTCTAGAAAGTAAGTAAAAAAGTTAATAGTCGAATTTCAAAACGTCAATTTACAGAATTTAAAACTATCTATTGATGCAAATTATTCACTTTGAAAGGCTACAAAAAACCTAGACTGTCCGAAGACAAACTCCCCCGATTAAAAATAACTTTGCAAACTGGGCTAGATTAGATGCTGAAAAGTCTCAATCTTCGCGGAACATCTTTCTAGACTGTTTCAACCACGGAACATAATACTAAAATAAAAGAATTTCTAAAAAGTGCATTACAAATGTGCATACCGAGAAAATGGACAAGTCCTCGGGAAGTATTAAAAGAAATAAGAATTCTGAATGACGGAAAATCTACTGGTTATGACCGAAACAACTCTACTGAAAAGATAACCAAAAAAAGGAATTGTGCATCTAGTTACAATATTTAACGCCTGCCTTCTCTCGTATTTCATTCACTCGAAAATAACATAGGTCATAATGGTACCCAAACCTGGAAAACCGCAAGATTTTCTTTTATTACTTCGTATAAACCCATAAGTCTCTCACCAGTCATCGGGAAACTCTTTGAGAGAATTCTGCTCAATACAATAAAAGTTCATCTCGAGGACATAATTCCGAATAACCAATTTGGCTTCCGAGAGCTTCATTGTACTGACGTGAACACTGTAAACCGAACACTAGATAGCAAAAAATACTGTTCTGCTGTCTTCGTAGACACAAGCCGAGCTTTTGACAAAGTCTGGCATGACGGTTTCGCTTAAAAAATAAAAAATAAATTTTACTTAACTCACTTTATCACATAATAGCGTCATACCTCCATGACAGATGCTTCGAAGTAAAGGTAGACACTGATCTCTCAGCATTGTACGAAATAAAATCTGGCGTACTACAAGGTAATATACTTGGACCAGTATTGTATACCATATTGCTGACCTGCCAACCTTGGACTAAACCACAGTTACCATATACATAGATGACAATGCAATACGGTCCTACATCAACCCAGCAACAACATCCACTCAACTTCAACTGCACCTCTATGAAATAGAGAAAAGGCTAAAAACGTGGCGAATAAAGGTTAACCTAAATAAATCATCCCATGTCATATTTACTATCGGTCGTGTCACACAAAATACTAAATGGTGAAAAGATCCCACAAGAAGAACATGCATGATACATGATTAATAATAATCTAGGCATGCACTTGGACTCTTGTCCAAATGTACTTTTGCCACGTTAGTTTCCTGACTAACGTGGCAAAAGTACATTTGGACTGAACATAAACAACCAGATACCAGGGCAAGCGCTAACAAATCTCTAGCCACTACATGCTTTGTCTATATCGCTCCTAGCCTAAACAGCAAGACGGTCAAACAAATTAAAATATTTGATCACCAATTGATTACCATGGGGGTCTCCCATGGTAACCAATTTGGTTGACAAGAAAAAAAAACGATCCCTCAATGTCAGAGATGTCAGCAATACGGTTACTCAAAAACTATTGCTTGCGACCGAAAATGTGATGAAAGCCATCGTACTTACAGACTGTCCAAAGAAGGATAGAAACACTCCAGCAAAAGTGCACTCTGCGAAGGATATCATCCAGCTAACTGTAAGGGCTGCGATGTCTACAGAGAGATGCTTCAAAGACTTATAAAAGGAAATCCTAAAAGTCGAAATCTCCACATCTAATCATGTTCTCTGGAAACCACCCAGATCCGTACAATCAAGAATAGCAAGTCCACCCAAAACGGAAGTCCTAAGCCATCTAAATAGCGGCTCACCCAGAAACAGAGACTTTACGAGGTATTGTTACTTGGCAGACACTGAAAATTAACTCAACTACCCTAAAGGGACTTAAAACCTCTCCAGTCATTACGTTTTCAAAATGAATAACATACATGAGTAGACAATTAGAGGAAAGTGACATACAGTTGCCATCACGGATCTTGAACGCTCGGCGTCAGAGTGGGGATCGCTTTGCGCATTCCATACATTGGCGAGCCAATCGTCTTCGTTGTTAGATACATGCTGCAACGCAGTGAACGAATCAGGAGTGACGTCTATGACGCGATGGCGCGGCCAGCCAATCACTGACACTCCCCGCCCCCGCGTCGCACTTCGCACCACTAAAGAGACCGAATATTTGACTTTTGCGCAAGTGTTCAAGATCCGTGATGGCAACTGTACATATCTGATTTCTCTGACTCCTTTAGGAGTACTGCTAACTTTTTCTTCCTCGGAAGCCTATTTTAATGTCTATGGTCTACCATAGACAGACAATTTATTAATTTAGAATGACAATTTATTGTTGTTTTCCGTTACAGCGCAAAGCCGGGCGCTTCTTCCCGACGCGGCTGGCGCTGAACATCTCCATGGTGCGCTCGGGCAGCGTGCCCGCGCCGCTGTGCGCGCCGGCGCAGCAGCGCGGCTACATCATGGTGGAGACCAACTACAGGGTCTACGCCTACACGCAGACCAACCTGCAGGTGGCGCTGCTGGGCCTGTTCACTGAGCTCATGTACAGGTAGGTGACAGTGTTGTGCGCGGCACATCATGGTGGAGACCAACTACAGGGTCTACGCCTACACGCAGACCAACCTGCAGGTGGCGCTGCTGGGCCTGTTCACTGAGCTCATGTACAGGTAGGTGACAGTGTTGTGCGCGGCTACATCATGGTGGAGACCAACTACAGGGTCTACGCCTACACGCAGACCAACCTGCAGGTGGCGCTGCTGGGCCTGTTCACTGAGCTCATGTACAGGTAGGTGACAGTGTTGTGCGCGGCTACATCATGGTGGAGACCAACTACAGGGTCTACGCCTACACGCAGACCAACCTGCAGGTGGCGCTGCTGGGCCTGTTCACTGAGCTCATGTACAGGTAGGTGACAGTGTTGTGCGCGGCTACATCATGGTGGAGACCAACTACAGGGTCTACGCCTACACGCAGACCAACCTGCAGGTGGCGCTGCTGGGCCTGTTCACTGAGCTCATGTACAGGTAGGTGACAGTGTTGTGCGCGGCTACATCATGGTGGAGACCAACTACAGGGTCTACGCCTACACGCAGACCAACCTGCAGGTGGCGCTGCTGGGCCTGTTCACTGAGCTCATGTACAGGTAGGTGACAGTGTTGTGCGCGGCTACATCATGGTGGAGACCAACTACAGGGTCTACGCCTACACGCAGACCAACCTGCAGGTGGCGCTGCTGGGCCTGTTCACTGAGCTCATGTACAGGTAGGTGACAGTGTTGTGCGCGGCTACATCATGGTGGAGACCAACTACAGGGTCTACGCCTACACGCAGACCAACCTGCAGGTGGCGCTGCTGGGCCTGTTCACTGAGCTCATGTACAGGTAGGTGACAGTGTTGTGCGCGGCTACATCATGGTGGAGACCAACTACAGGGTCTACGCCTACACGCAGACCAACCTGCAGGTGGCGCTGCTGGGCCTGTTCACTGAGCTCATGTACAAGTAGGTGACAGTGTTGTGCGCGCCGGCGCAGCAGCGCGGCTACATCATGGTGGAGACCAACTACAGGGTCTACGCCTACACGCAGACCAACCTGCAGGTGGCGCTGCTGGGCCTGTTCACTGAGCTCATGTACAGGTAGGTGACAGTGTTGTGCGCGGCTACATCATGGTGGAGACCAACTACAGGGTCTACGCCTACACGCAGACCAACCTGCAGGTGGCGCTGCTGGGCCTGTTCACTGAGCTCATGTACAGGTAGGTGACAGTGTTGTGCGCGGCTACATCATGGTGGAGACCAACTACAGGATCTACGCCTACACGCAGACCAACCTGCAGGTGGCGCTGCTGGGCCTGTTCACTGAGCTCATGTACAGGTAGGTGACAGTGTTGTGCGCGGCTACATCATGGTGGAGACCAACTACAGGGTCTACGCCTACACGCAGACCAACCTGCAGGTGGCGCTGCTGGGCCTGTTCACTGAGCTCATGTACAGGTAGGTGACAGTGTTGTGCGCGGCTACATCATGGTGGAGACCAACTACAGGGTCTACGCCTACACGCAGACCAACCTGCAGGTGGCGCTGCTGGGCCTGTTCACTGAGCTCATGTACAGGTAGGTGACAGTGTTGTGCGCGGCTACATCATGGTGGAGACCAACTACAGGGTCTACGCCTACACGCAGACCAACCTGCAGGTGGCGCTGCTGGGCCTGTTCACTGAGCTCATGTACAGGTAGGTGACAGTGTTGTGCGCGGCTACATCATGGTGGAGACCAACTACAGGGTCTACGCCTACACGCAGACCAACCTGCAGGTGGCGCTGCTGGGCCTGTTCACTGAGCTCATGTACAGGTAGGTGACAGTGTTGTGCGCGGCTACATCATGGTGGAGACCAACTACAGGGTCTACGCCTACACGCAGACCAACCTGCAGGTGGCGCTGCTGGGCCTGTTCACTGAGCTCATGTACAGGTAGGTGACAGTGTTGTGCGCGGCTACATCATGGTGGAGACCAACTACAGGGTCTACGCCTACACGCAGACCAACCTGCAGGTGGCGCTGCTGGGCCTGTTCACTGAGCTCATGTACAAGTAGGTGACAGTGTTGTGCGCGCCGGCGCAGCAGCGCGGCTACATCATGGTGGAGACCAACTACAGGGTCTACGCCTACACGCAGACCAACCTGCAGGTGGCGCTGCTGGGCCTGTTCACTGAGCTCATGTACAGGTAGGTGACAGTGTTGTGCGCGGCTACATCATGGTGGAGACCAACTACAGGGTCTACGCCTACACGCAGACCAACCTGCAGGTGGCGCTGCTGGGCCTGTTCACTGAGCTCATGTACAGGTAGGTGACAGTGTTGTGCGCGGCTACATCATGGTGGAGACCAACTACAGGATCTACGCCTACACGCAGACCAACCTGCAGGTGGCGCTGCTGGGCCTGTTCACTGAGCTCATGTACAGGTAGGTGACAGTGTTGTGCGCGGCTACATCATGGTGGAGACCAACTACAGGGTCTACGCCTACACGCAGACCAACCTGCAGGTGGCGCTGCTGGGCCTGTTCACTGAGCTCATGTACAGGTAGGTGACAGTGTTGTGCGCGGCTACATCATGGTGGAGACCAACTACAGGGTCTACGCCTACACGCAGACCAACCTGCAGGTGGCGCTGCTGGGCCTGTTCACTGAGCTCATGTACAGGTAGGTGACAGTGTTGTGCGCGGCTACATCATGGTGGAGACCAACTACAGGGTCTACGCCTACACGCAGACCAACCTGCAGGTGGCGCTGCTGGGCCTGTTCACTGAGCTCATGTACAGGTAGGTGACAGTGTTGTGCGCGGCTACATCATGGTGGAGACCAACTACAGGGTCTACGCCTACACGCAGACCAACCTGCAGGTGGCGCTGCTGGGCCTGTTCACTGAGCTCATGTACAGGTAGGTGACAGTGTTGTGCGCGGCTACATCATGGTGGAGACCAACTACAGGGTCTACGCCTACACGCAGACCAACCTGCAGGTGGCGCTGCTGGGCCTGTTCACTGAGCTCATGTACAGGTAGGTGACAGTGTTGTGCGCGGCTACATCATGGTGGAGACCAACTACAGGGTCTACGCCTACACGCAGACCAACCTGCAGGTGGCGCTGCTGGGCCTGTTCACTGAGCTCATGTACAGGTAGGTAATGACTTAATAGCACCTGATCACCTAGACTCAAGAAGCGGCCAAGAAAACCAAAGCGTCCAAAGTTAAAAAAGAGCTATGCCTTTACTTTATGTTAAAAAAGCAAATCTAATGTCAGTTAAGATGTTCAGTTATATTTACAATTTTGTAGATTTTGCCCAAATCACCTCAAATAAATGTCGTTTCTGTATTTTCTACATTGTTTTGTTTTTTGTTTGTTAATCTAATAAATAACGTATTTGTGCCAGGTTCCCGAACCTAGTGGTAGGAGTGCTGACGCGTGAGTCGGTGCGGCAGGCGCTCCGCGGCGGCATCACGGCCGAGCAGATCATACACTATCTGGAACAACACGCGCACCCACAGGTACCAACTACTTATTGTAGAAAATGAGAATTTTAGGTTTTATTTTATTGGTTTGACCGGATGGTGGCATGAAAGCAGCGACTGTCGTAGCCCTGCGTTGGGTACGTCGCAATCAAGGCAGCAGTTCCCCTGTGGTAAGAGAGTCCAGACATGGTGGTTTCGGGAGGTTCCTGTTTTGGATTTGGTGTGAAGAAACGCAGGGTTGCCACTATTGTGCGGATCGATCGGTTGAAAGATATAAAGCCTCCCCCCAGGCCTCCCCCCCTCCCTCCGGCCCGACGAGTATGGGAAGCGCTCACCTTGTACCAAGCTGATTCATGTAAGCGAAAGAGGTAGCTGAAAGCGTGCTCCGTGCTATGTTTGAAGTACAGAAAAGATGGAAATATCGCATCAAACCCATAAGTATGAAATAAGTGCCGCTAATAGTGGAAAAAAATGGGTCGTATGATGAAATACAATTTACGGTAATCCGCTAACTTTCAAGTTCGATACATTCAGAAACGATTTAATTCGTCTTTTGGAAGAACTCAAAAAATGACTTTTCTCATTTATGGTTTACTAGCTTTTGCCCGCACGGCTTCGCTCCCGCTCTTCGCTGGTCCACCCTACTGTACCCTTCTCTACCCTACACTACCCTACTCTACCATACACTACCCTAATTTTTTTTCTATAAGAACCTTCACCTCACAATAACGAACACAACAAAAAAAGAATTAGCGAAATCGTCCAGCCGCACGCGTGATGCCGTGACCAAGGAAATAGGGATTAATTTTTATATATATAGATCAGGTCTGATAGACAGTCGCTCGATGTAAAATACTGGTATTCGAATCCGGTTAGACTAAAAACCGACCCCAAGGTTGTTGGGAAATGGTAAACGTCTTTGAGAAAACCCGGAGTCCTGGAAGGCAAGGCAAAGTAGGAAATAGGAGGTTTTAGTTCGTAAAACACTTAGGCATTATCTGCCAGTCGACCTTAGGGTGGTGCAGAAACATAATATGGCAGGTGCAACTTAAAAAAAAGAGAAGAGAAATAAACATTTATATTTTAATGTAACAAAATTTAGGAGCTCATCATAAATACGTAAGTTTTTCATAGACAGTACAATGTTTCAGATGTTAAAGTCGGAGACGGGTGGCATCAGGACGTCGTCCATGTTGCCGCCCACGGTGGTGGACCAGATCAAGCTGTGGGAGACGGAGCGCAACCGCTTCACCTACACCGAGGGCGTCGTCTACAACCAGTTCTTGTCGCAGGTAATTATGGCTTATCTATGTACTTTGTGTTAGGACCAACGCGGGCCTCCGAGCGTGCACCCGTCGCATTACTATGAGTGAGTGACGCGTGATTTACGCATGTACGAAATTAATTTCTTTAAGAAAACGTCAGCTGAGCGATTCCAATGACCTGTAGATAGTTTGTGCTCAACGCCGACTATTACCTACGGGTCATTGAACTCGCTCTGCTGACGTTTTCTTAAAGAAATTAATTTCGTACGTGCGTAAATTAATACGAGTTTTGAAAAAAAGGTACTTTATTTTTTGATATTATCTTTACAAATCGATAGTGTTTCATGTGTTTCGGATCGACCCTCCACGGGATTAAAACGACGATTAAAATTTAGCGTGAGTCTAAAGCCAGTCTTAGATAACAGTTTTTTGGTCCTGTATTCCTCAGGCGGACTTCGTGGTGCTGCGCGACTACGCGAAGCAACAAGGCGTGCTAACGTGGCAGAGCGAGCGGTCGCGCACCATGGTCGTCACGCGCCACGGACACGACGACGTCAAAAAGTTCTGGAAGCGGTACTCCAAGAGCTCCTAGTCACTGCACCACTCCTCACCAACACACATGCATCAGGATCGGCGACAGCCTCCACACTGAACATTTAACACTACCTGAGGTATTACCATGACGTGTTACAATGTCAGGTGTGCGAGCGAGAAAGAGGAACGGAGCTATACACCCTATATAGCTCCATCTTTTTAACAGTTCAATTTAGGTCATAGAGTGGATCGCGTTAAGATCTCGTGGTTGGGGCCCTGCAGGCATATCATGAGAGAACTACTCTGGGGTAACACATGTTCAAGTCATTTTTTGACAGTTCAACAACGTCCATTACGTTATTTACGCTGTTGTAGTAAAGTTATGGATCAGGGGTTTGAAAGTAAACTTCAAATCTTTCGAATTGCGATAGATAATTAATTGTAATTGGGATGCTGATCTAAAAAGCTAATCATAGTTTGATTATGAATCTGCTGCTGTTTTAAGATTATTTTTTTTTTTATAGTAATAGCGACCGCCTATCAAAGTATACTGATGAAAAATATCCAATAATGGACTGGGCTATTGCTATAATTATGTTTAACTCTTTGAACGCCAAGCGCAGCGCAAGGGAAATGTGCGCAGCCTTTTATAAAAATTTTGGCAATCGGACCAGGACTTCCAGAGATTACCTCCTACAAACAAAAAACAAAATACCTCTTTATAATATTAGTATAGATTAAATACGTACAAAATGCTAGTGAATTAAACCAAAAACCAAGCTTAATTTTGATTCAATTTAATTAAAGGACTCAAGGAGTAAATGACTATTTTATTTTACAATCATATTGTTACCTATTTGTTGCTTACTCGTCGTTGACGTTCTAGAGGCCGATGATGTTTGTCGCTTATAAACGTCGTTGGCGTTCAAAGGGTTAGAAAAAGTTTGAACTATACTCGAGTTCAATAATTAGTAAATGGATCGGTAAAAGAAATTTTTTGATAAGCGGTATCTATTGAGTACTGTTGAAAGAGTGATATTAATATGATAATGATTCAAGCACAGTACCATGAAACGTAATGTAAAATAATATTATAGTGTGCTGTGATCTGCGCTACGTTCGGTGATGAGTTCATTGTCATAAGCGACGATGTAGGTTATAATGTATGCGCTGAATGTGTTCTGTTATCAGCGCCGTGCGCTTTGTAAATAAACCTATTTTTATAAGAAGTTGTTGTTTTAATGTTTTGGAGTTGGTGGAATAAAGAAAAGCCTGTCCACTTAGTTTATAAGTTTATTCTATAAACATACATTCACAGCATAATGCTTCAGCACATTCATACATTAACTATTTATAACAGTCATTTGTAGGCATAGACGTCGATTTAATATCAGAGAGTGAAATAAAAAAAAAAATTTTTCAGTCACAGTTTCCCACCGCGAAACTTATCACTTATGAGTAAAATACTTGTTAATGTTGTCCAGAATGTACTTTATTTTCACTTAGATTAAACACAGACGTCCCCACCTTACATCACAAGCGCACTGAAATTTTACTCTTACTCCACCGACATAAGGTTTAAAATCCAATGCTTTGATTCCATAATGAGGTCTAGTCTCTGGGTGGTCGCGGTGGGCGCGCTGGTCAGGTGGAGGGCGGCGCGAGGGGCGCGCGCACGGGTGCGAGCGCGGCGTACAGCTTGCTGACGGCCGACTGCACGGTGCGCTCCAAAGTCTCGTCTTCGGGACATTTTACTTCCTGCAAAATGAAAATATATGCAACACTACTAAGGATTTTACAATGAAAAGCACGCGTGTAAATTAAAGTCACAGTTTATGTTATAATTCTTACTTCTATATTAGGTATTAGCTTTTGCTCGCGGCTTTGCCCGCATACATAAAATATAGCCTATCTCACTCAGGAATAAAGCAGCTTTCTATGAAAGAAAAAACTTAGCAATCGGACCAGTACTTTCTGAGATTACCTCCTACAAGCAAAAAAACAAACGTAGTGTAGATGTCTCACCGGATTATTGCTAACGTTTATATAATATTTCTAACAATTATAAATTGTGGAATAAATTACAAAAAGAACATCTCATCCCCGTTTGAAATACTGACCATACTGAGCAGATCGATGTCAGCTCGCTTATCGTCCACAGTCACGTACAACTTCTCTCCCTTGAACATCTTCGGCACGGCGTCTTCACCGAACATCTCCTGCAGCATCTCTATTACACATTCCTGAAAATGAAGATATAACGTGAAAATACGAAATGAACGTTCACGCTGTGTCTACAACAGTCGCGTGACGGCGCGTGTGGCGTGTGCGGTGCTCCTCGTCGCGGAAACCGGATACATATATAGTTCAATTTTAACGGTGTGCGTGTAGTCGTGTCGACGAAGAACTTTAATGTATTTACGCACGGGCGTGGGGCGCGCGAGCCGCGAGAGATGTCCAGATTATCCTCCTTTCCCCAATACACAAAATCTTATTCTGTTTGAAGCATTACCAGCCACTACCGCGTCCGTGAATATGTCCGACAGGACGGGGGACACTAGCGTTACCTTGAAGTGCATGCGGTCGAGCTTGGGTGCGAGCGGCAGATGGCGGTGCCGACAGGATGATGGCCACCAGCGTGTCCGCGAACATGTCCGACCGGACGGGGGACACTAGCGTTACCTTGAAGTGCATGCGGTCGAGCTTGGGCGCGAGCGGCAGATGGCGGTGCCGACAGGATGGTGGCCACCAGCGTGTCCGCGAACATGTCCGGCCGGACGGGGGACACTAGCGTTACCTTGAAGTGCATGCGGTCGAGCTTGGGCGCGAGCGGCAGATGGCGGTGCCGACAGGATGATGGCCACCAGCGTGTCCGCGAACATGTCCGACCGGACCCGGACGGGGGACACTAGCGTTACCTTGAAGTGCATGCGGTCGAGCTTGGGCGCGAGCGGCAGATGGCGGTGCCGACAGGATGATGGCCACCAGCGTGTCCGCGAACATGTCCGACCGGACGGGGGACACTAGCGTTACCTTGAAGTGCATGCGGTCGAGCTTGGGCGCGAGCGGCAGATGGCGGTGCCGACAGGATGATGGCCACCAGCGTGTCCGCGAACATGTCCGACCGGACCCGGACGGGTGACACTAGCGTTACCTTGAAGTGCATGCGGTCGAGCTTGGGTGCGAGCGGCAGATGGCGGTGCCGACAGGATGATGGCCACCAGCGTGTCCGCGAACATGTCCGACCGGACGGGGGACACTAGCGTTACCTTGAAGTGCATGCGGTCGAGCTTGGGTGCGAGCGGCAGATGGCGCGGCGCCGTGAGCGCCGACGCAGACAGGATGGCAGCCACCAGCGCGTCCGCGAACATGTCCGACACCGGCGCCGCGGCCCACTGCCGACAGGACGGGCGGGGGATAAATAAATAAAATACATCTAGTAGAAAGTGCTGGCCCACAGCAAAAAACTTGGCCGGGAGTGTAATAATGGCAGACTAGTCAACCATGGAAATCTGCTAATATAACCCCTGTCCCACTGTAACATAAACTATACTATCAGTTTTGTCAAAGGTTTTCGATGGACTAGTTCATAGTAACATGGATTCGTCAAAAAGAGGTCAACAAAAATTAGCCAAGTAACCTTTGTATACTATTTGTTCAACAACAAGTACTCTCTTATTCAAATAGACACTATATACACTGATTTTCGGAGAGCCTTTGACAAGGTTGAGCATCATTGGTTGAGGGTTCAAGGTTGAGCTCCTATAAATAACATAGCTTTCATGGCATTTTTGGTATCGCTACTTGTGTTTCAAACAGAACTGAGAAGGTGGTAATAAACGTTTTCACTTCCAATATTTCAGGTATTATTACTGGAGTACCTCAAGGTTCTATTTTAAGACCGCTTTTATTTATATATTTTTTTTATTATTGACATCAATACGTTTTCGTAATTCAAAATTGCTACCATACGCAACTGATCTCAAAACTCTTAGGCCTATAAGAAAGTAGGATGATAATCTTAGACCTACCTTGTTACATCGTTGGATAGGTATTTTTTAGCTGAATAAAAGTTACTGGCGCCGAGTTCTAAATATTAGTCCCTTCAGTGTTATTCTTTATTGAATATCTAGCTAACATCTTCTAAATGGAATGTATAAAATATACCGAAAAACCTTGCCTAGGCGGATCTACCTGATTTTAGCATTAAAATTGAGGATGCCTGGGTCTAAAGGCCCCACACACTAAAGTCCGTGCTTGGCGGTTTAACCTGATGGGTTATTACTGGCACCATAAGAGCATGCCCAGACCACCTCTGCTAGCGGCACGAGAGCCGCGGCATCTGCAGCCTGTACTTTAAGCAGTTAGTGATTGCCGAGTTTACAGAGATGATGTGTGATTTTTGTTAGACTTATACCAGCGTGATCAATTGATCATAAATCTGGATAAACAAAGGAATAGTACCCGGTGGCCAACTAAGAGAGCGAAGTTGAGACGCCCTGTCCTCTCTGTACGATAGACGCAGAACAATCCCAACGGTGCAACCCGCCGGGCAAAGCCGCCGACACCTGGCGTGTACAGCCGTATACGGTTGCGATACGTGAAAGCTAGAAAGTACTACTGGTACTTAATAGTCCACGATTGAAAATAGGCAAACGCCCTTTTTCAATCGTGACTCCCCATTCTTGGCACATCGGGTAAATTCCTGCAGTTGGGTATTTATTTTTTGTTTCAAAATTAATTTACTATGGTGGTAAAGGTTGAAGTGCCTCATACAGTCGTCATAAGCAGCACTAAAGAATTTACAGAACATAGGATTATTTTATTTATAGGCCTAGGTCCAGGGGCCGTATTATGACCTCTTAGAACCATCATGTTTTCGGTGTGAAAAAGAGGCGGAGCTATACAGGACGAATAGCACTATCCTTTTCTTACACAGAAAACATGATGGTTTTAAGATGTCATAATACGGCCGCAGGTGGCTAAATATTGGTCGAACAAATTTGAGTCAGATCGACACGAGAAGAAAAAGAAGGCTTACCTCTAGGGTGATCATGTTGTTCTCCACGATGAGCTCGACGCAGGAGTACACCTTCCAGCGCGTCTCGCTCTGGAACTCGATCGCTCCCGCGAGCTGCATCACCACGTGCCGCAGCAGTCCCACTGAGCCGCTGTAGTGTATTGATTGCCGCTGTGTTACTTCGGATTGACTTAGCTCTGTGTATTCTGGAAGCAGAACATAAAATGATATTTATTTTAAACTAGATGAGGCCGGTGTTTCTTAGCCGAGTACCCTGAGAACAAACACAGAAGTCAAAGTCTCTTTTAAAGTCCATACAACAAACATGTAATGGTCAAATCATATGAGCACTAAGCAGTTGTGTCCGAGGTGGTCTTTTGAGGAACGCGCCACACAGATTGGAGTGGACCTATCTAGTCAGTGCAAGCATTTGTTATTATTTGTGTAGCTCAACTCAGGAGTCAGACTGATCAGAAGGATCAGTCTAACTGATATTATTAGTTTTTCAAAATACGGGTTAAGGTGTGTTAAAGTTCTTATGAAAAAATTGTAGCAAATGCAGTCGCAGGCAAAGTGCTAGTGTGGAAAACAGGAGAGCTGTAAAACATGTTGACGAAATTACACACAAACCGGTGAGAGTGTAGCCGGTTGGAGGTTCTGCAAAAGAAACTCCAACCGGCTGCACTCTTCATTAAAGCGATGGAATCAAAATGAATAGGAATTCAGTTATTTCAAAACCACACATACATTTATGTAATACAAGTACTTACTGTTAAGGTCTGAAGGCGCCAGTATGTGGTAGTTGAAGTTCCTCTTCACTAGAATGCCCTGCAGCTGTGTGCCGGGCTCGGGCGTCTCCATCGCTAGAGATCCCATCACCTGTTTGAAAATATACTGGTTTTAGAACCAACTGAGTATTTGCCTGTATTTATTTTTATACAAAATTCTGTATATAACATCAATATCGGTTATTATGTGAAGCAGTAATTAGCATTTCAAATATTGGTATGATGAATGTGGGTGGCTGGTGGGAATATTTCACTCTCTTTTGTACGCACGTAACCTAATGGCAGTGACGAAACATTTCAGTACGTGCATCCTTATTTTGTTACTCGTAGTTTTCCTCTTCCACCAGATTTGAAAGGTTCTTAACTTTTTTTAATAACACAGGCCAAAGAAAAAAATGTTTGTAACAACTTTTAAAACCAATTTACCTAAGTCCTATGTATGGGCGACATAATGATAGTTTACCTTGGCAGTCTTATCTCCCCTGAAGGTAAGACACAGCTGCTGCGTGTTGCGCGGCGTGTGGATCTGCAGGCGGCCGCGGTGCTCGCGCTGCAGCGCCGCCTTCAGCCGCGACATCTCGTTCTGCTCGCCGTGGACCAGCACCTGGACAAAGAACACCATTATACAATTTTTTTTTCACGAAGGCGGGTTTGTCTTGGATGTATGCACATTCACGTGAAAAAAAAATTAACGTAATACATGAACAAGATCAGTCTGCCATTGTGAGATAGAAAAGCTACACAGGCGTTAAACTGAGAAACAGGTCCTAACCTAAACTCCGAACGTTCTGTTAGGCCGTGTTTTCGTGATTATAATGTGTACGCATAAATCGCACTGTCGGCTTTGTAAAGCGTCCAGACCTGGTTCTGCGCTGATTGTTATCGTTATCATACTCATTAAAGTTGTTTCTAAGTGCTGCAGACTTTGTTGTGCACTCCTTGGCCTTTTCAGGTGAAGTGTATTTCTGAGTCATTGTGAACCAGGAAAGCTGGTCGATCTATTGAAATTATTTTAATGTTATCCGAGATCTTGACTTTGAAATATTTAGTGCCTCGTTCAATGACTTGGTAAGGTCCAGAGTATGGCGGCGCGCGGCGTCGAGGGGAACACGATGCCAAGGCCGGGTGTACAAATATATTTGCTTGTCTGTGCTGTCTTCTTGGAATCGCTGCCAATTTCCGAATACATGTACGTTAAGTCTTGTAGAAACTACTCATTTTCAGGAGAACACGACGTTGAAGGCTCAAAGAAGTCTCCTGGAAGTTTTAATGTTGTACCATACACCAACTGGGCAGCAGATATGCCAGAATCGTCGCGTAACCTAGCTCTTAAACATAATAGAATGGTGGGCCATTCGTTAACCTAGTCTTCTATATTTTCGTGTGACAAGAGTGCTGATTTGAGCGTTCTGTGTATTCTCTCAATTTTCCCGTTGGCTTGTGGATGCAATGGTACGGATCTTTAATATACCCAAACGCCTCGCCAGAAGTCATTTGATGATTTCAAGTGTGGGGCGCTCACGACCGCGCCAGTCCACAGCCACACTTGTGCTGGCTTCGTGCTGGTGTAAGTTATAAATACAAACCTTCCTCGATCGTCGCATCTATGCAGTTTCTTAGACGTTCTTCTCCGTTGAAGTCTACGCTTTGTAACGTGCAATTTAGCTTTACTTTTTTTTACTGACCGACATTTTGACAATTCAAAAATGCCTGTAAATAGTCTATTTGAAATAAAAATTTCTGTTTTTTGATTTCTAAGTATTTAGAGAAGAGGTACGGCACGAATCTTGAGCGCTCGGCGAAAGAGTGAGGATCAATTTGCGCATAGTACACATCGTCGAGCCAATCACTGTAACTACAAAGATGTACTCCCAGCTCGCGCGTCTCACTTCATACCACTAAAAAGACCCAAAACTTCACTTCCCATTAAGTCTGCGCGATTTCAAGCGCTCAAGATCCGTGCCGGTATTTGTACGTACCACATGCGGCGGCTTGAGAATGTTAATAAACTCGGAGGTCTGCTGGTAGTCAGTGTGCGCCGAGAACGAGATATAGTCCACCGACATCTTGAGCGGCAGCTTCTGGCCCGACATCGACGTGATCTCCTCCGGCTCCGACAGGATCGTCTTAGCCAGCGTGCCTTCCACGCAGTAACCTAGCGGGAAAATTTGATTGAATTGGAGACATACATTACACTGATTCTTATAGACTAGCTTTTGCCCGCGGCGTCGCCCGCGTACACAAAATATAGCCTATGTCACTCAGGAATAAAGCAGCTTTCTATCAGTAAAAAAAATTTACCAATCGGACCAGTGCTTCCAGAGATTACCTCCTACAAATAAAACAACATAAAAACAAATTTACCTCTTTATAATATTAAGTATAGATAACAGTACTGTCTGCGCCTGCGAGTTTCGCTTCAGTACACACGCACACCACTCATTGCTAATCATATTGGATCAGGGGCATTACAGTGGCGGTACTAGTAAATCTACATAATATATAAAAGGAGAAACAGACTGACTGACCTATCAACGCCCAGCAAAAACTACTGGGACTAGGAGCGTGATCTTTTGCATATGGCTTTTGCTTAAGGGGCCGGCGACGGATGAATTTCCATACAAACGTAATACCACGCTCATTTGCAGTTGGAACATAATTCCAACGTATTATGATGATATTCGGTTATAGACAATATTTATCTAGGTTTCTACGTCTTTCTTTTTTTAAAAACAAAAAGAAATTTAAGCAAATTGTATTTCGCACTTTTTTTACAACGTAAATGGCAAAACATGCCATTTGGCTTTTCCTGTATTAAAAATAACAATTTTTCTTATATTCTCGACGTAGGAACCTAGATAAATATTGTCTATAACCGAATATCATCATAATATGTTGGAAATATGCTCTAACTGCAAATGAGCGTGGTATTACGTTTGTATGGAAATTCATCCGTCGCCAGCCCCTTAAGGGGTAAGGATGGTGCGGGGATACTGCACGGTCTCCCGCGAAGCGGCGAGCCTTCTGGCTGGCCTCTACCACCGTGGGATCTGGAGGCAACAGTCCTTGCACACATGCACGATATGCGCGTGGAGATGCAACGCCGGGGTGAAAGTCCGCTGCCGCGACAGGTCACGGCATGGCGGACAGAGCTCCGGCGGGATCTCATGGTGAAATGGCGTCAACGACTATCGCAACCCAGTGCTGGGCACGCCACAATCATGGCAGTAAGTCCCCTCTTTGAGGCGTGGCTGGAAAGACCTCACGGCGTCCTTACCTTCCGCATGACGCAGGTACTCACCGGACATGGTTCGTTCGGGAGTTTCCTGCACTCGATTCATGCGGAAGTGACGCACGGGTGTCGCCACTGTGCGGAACGCCCGGAGGACACGGTGGAGCACACAGTCGAGGTGTGCCCTGCTTGGGCGGAGCATCGCGGTGCCCTCGTGGGGGCGATCGGCGGCGGAGACCTCTCGCGCCGGGCCTTGGTTGAGGCCATGGTCCGGAGCGAGGAGGAGTGGCAGGCGGTCGCCGACTTCTGCGAAGCAGTAATGCTCGCAAAGGAGGAGGCCGAACGCATCAGGCAACGGCGTTATCGCCGCCGCCGTCGCCGGGATTCCGATCCCGATTTCCGGCCAACGTAGACGCGGGCTTGCGGACAGTGAGCAATGGGTACCTCGCTGTCCGGCCGTCCGGTAACTGTCCGGACCAAGCCCAAGTCGTCGACGGCGCGCACTGTTCCCGCTCGCCTCAAGGAGTTGTCAGCAACAGCAGGGGCCCAGCCGGGTCGAAGCCTACTGGGGCCAGGGTTATCCGAAAGGGCGCTCGAGCCCCGGTATGAAGGCTAGAAGGAACGGGGTGGGTCTTTTAGTCAGTAAGAGTCTGACACTATCTCCCGCTCCGCCCAAGGGCGGGGGATGTCCATGCATGATTTATTCCCACCATAAAAAAAAAGCCCCTTAAGGGGGGGATGAAAAGTTGGTAGGTAAAAACCTACATACACGTGGGCGAAACCACTGGCAGTAGCTATACCTTTTTTGTCCTATGATGAGTTCCCTGACAGGTCATTTTTTTCCGTGGCACGCATACTACTTTAGATTACTAAAAAATAAACTGGCAAAAAAAAATAAAAATGAAATGATAAAAAAATATTGTCTTTCGTAAATTAATAAGTAAATTATTGTGGTTATAATTAACTGTTAATAAATTAAGTAAATAAAATAAAAAAGTATAGAACTTAAAAATGTGTAATGCGTTAAACGGAACTTCTGCCAATAGAGATTGACACTACTCGACGACACACTAATCGACAAAATCGGAGCGGCCATCTTGTAATCGCATGTAACGGCAGAAAATTAGAAAAAAGTAATAGAAAAAACTCAAAAAACTATAACAGAGGACTGGAATAAATATATCCGGATCGACCGAATTAGGGCCAATAATTAATCATCGCGGTTAGTTGGAAAAGATTCCGATTCCGATATGGATACGAGTTCAAATCAAGAGTCAAGTTCTGACAGTGAATAATAAATAAATTATTATTTTAAACAGACTGCATTTTATTTACCACTAGCCGTCCCCCGCGGTTCCGCCCGCGTTATTTCAGGTTTTTAGTTTTTGTCAGGTTTTTTGGTTTACTGTAAAATTTCTTTAAAATCCGTATAGAGTAAGATCCCAGGACCGCCAGACATCACGTATTTTCTGACGAACGAAATGTGGACGATTGAGTACTATTAGTATGTACTAAGAACGCATGCCTACCTGCTAGCTTTCTTAGACGGCCAATTTTCAGGTATCAGGTAATCAAGGTACCTACATAAAATTATTACTTACCTCACGTAAATTCTCAAAGCTGATTTTTACGTATTTTGTAAGCAATATCTTTAAAATCAAGTCGCTAATACTCCCAGACACATTCCGTCGGCCATATTGCTTAACAGACGCTTTAATGATCAAGCATGAGAATTTACGTGAAGTTATGTCATTTTTTTGGGATCTTGGACTAGTAGACTAGTTCTTGCGTGAAAGAGTAACAAACATCTACACACACATACAAACTTTCACATTTATCATCTATAAATCTAAAATCGGTAATCCGATTCCATTTTCTTTGCCAACTGATTCGTTATTGTAAAAAATCGATTAAATTTCGTTAGGTCACATCACTATAAATGTCAGACAAGAACTGTCAGGGAACTCATCATAGGACAAAAAAGGTATAGTAACAAATAAAATAGAACAGACCAGCAATAATAACTCCGTTGTTGGGGTCGGTGCACCACGACTCGAAGAGCTCCCGCGACAGGCCCGACTGCATCATGCCGGGCGACGCCATGATCACGCACGGACCTATGTCTTCGAAGTGGTCGATACCCTGTAACAAGCGATACATGATGTTGCTATAGCTAAACAACATTCCTTGACTATCGATGCACAGCAAGGTAGCCTAGCATAATCAGCCTTCCCACTGATGGGCCCTAATCCATCGAGCCAGCCCAGTACAGATTGGTAGATATCACATTCCTTCGAAGTTTTGGTTTAAAAACAAGCCGGTTTCCTCATAATGCTTCTTTAACCGTTTTAGAGCAGTGCTAAATTAAATGAATGACGCAAAGTAAAGCGCCTTGAGTACGAACCCACTCGTACAATTCGTAAGTCGGGGCCGTTACGGCTGGGCCACCGATAGCCGATAGACAGCAGGTCACTTCGACCCTGGAGTGCAAAGAAGAAGGAGCACGGTTGGGTTTTAGTCAGTCAAAGCCTGACACCATCAGTCGCTACACCCAGAGCGGGATAGTTCATTTGATAATTTCCCAACTGAAATTAAAAACGTAATTTATCATCTCTAATAGGTAGGTTATGTTAGCCTCATGAGGTAAGGTATGGAAAAAAATATTGAAATATACAGGGTTATTTGTATAACACTAACAACCTTGCAATACTGTATTACTAGCATCATAAACAACAACTTTTGTTCTATGATATCTTTATACAAAACATAATTCATTTATCGAAAACAAACCTTCAAGATTTCGTTGTTCTGTCTAACACATTTCAACTCTGTATTTTGCTATACCTACCTACGTCTGTATGCCTACGTCTGTGGCAAGCGCATCAAGCACCCCCGCCGCCCGGTCCCCCCCCACTCCCTTAAGCTATTGTACTATGGCTTGCTTCATATTGACTACGTAATATTTAGAACGTTCAATTTGAATATTTTTATTTTTGTATGGAAATCTGATGAACTACAATTTAATAAATTTTTAAAAGTCATGGAACAAAAGTTGTTGTTTATGATGTTAGTAACATAGTCCTGAGAGGTTGCCACTGTTTTATCAGTTTTGAGGCGTTAATCTGAGTGTATGAATTTCAAAACTAACTCTGTTAAGATAACGCTATCTATGTGTCATCGAAACTGTATAACTAATTAATGAGGTATTATTACAGCTGCATCGTAGAGGAGTCATGTCGATTAGAATATTTAATATCTGAAACAATTCATTAGCTATCTACTTGATACGCGTAAGACAAGCTTATCACCGATTACAGGCACAATCAAGGCACCTGTGTTACTCAGTAACTGTCTCTATTATCATTTACTATTTAAGGTATTTCGCACAATGCAATATCAGACTTATTGAGCTTAAATTTTGAGTTGAAATTCGCTTGGCATCTTAAAGAAGTGAGTTTTTAAATCTGTAGCAATGAAATAGGTATAAAACTGATTGATATCAAAGTACAAGGTCAAAATCATTTACTATGCGGCTAGCGGCTATGGTACGTGGTTCGGGATATTTAGATATGAAGGAAAGATTCGTTTTTGAGGAAAAATGTAGCGCATCGAGTTCAGAAAATCTTTACTATAATTATTATGTAAATTAATTATTCATGTAATTTAATCATTTGCTATGCTTGGAGATAATTTAATTTAAATCCTACATGATTCGGCAGTAATTAAAACATTTTTAAGATTATTGTATTATAGAGATAATGATATAACACTATCAGGTGTGTAGTGAAACGAATTTCATATTTTATCTGTAGTGTTGTGACGCCCGGCGACAGTGCGGCCGGCGTTCAGGGATTGTGATATTTTATAAGCAGGAATTTTAGTGGAAAACAGTAAGTTACAGCTTTTTTTTATAAACAGGCCATAAAATATACTAGACTTAATATACCTTTTTGCAAGCAAAGGAAGTTTGCAAATGAACTTAGTAGTTTAGTACAAATAAAGATATATATTTGAGAAATGGACAGTTAAACATTCCAATTAAATTCGTAATATTTAATCGTGAATAACAAATGCGTAAGAGATTTCTTGTAATACAGATAATAATATGAACAAATAATTTAAATGTAGACAACACAATTATGTTGGAAAAAGAGGTTATGTTTATAATTTGGGTGTTGTCCTTGTAAAGGTTTGGCGCTAAATTCAAATATTCACCGCACCATAATATACCAAAAACCATCGTTGTAGTTTTCACTTTGTTTTGGGTGGGAATAACAGATCTTGGAGCAAAACTCCATCTCAAAGGATTGGTCCAAAATTGCATGAAATCGGAATTGGGAACAGACTGGATCCTACGACACAGGGAATCCTAGTGTAGGATCTAGGGAATCTTTCGTGTATCGCATTATTTTCTATTTTTTTAACCTTGTCAAAATGAACCAAATAAAGTTTTTATTATTAATAATAATAAGCTGAAAAAGAAGAGTACGACCCTAGTCCGGCATTGGGACAGTACAGGGTCTAACCAAAACCTGGGCAGGGCACATTGCACGCAGAACAGATGTTCAATGGGGACGAAAGATTCTGGAGTGGCGACCGCGTACCGGAAGACGCAGCATTGGAAGGCCTCCCACAAGGTGAGCCGATGACCTAATAAGGGTCGCAGGAATCCGATGGATGCGAGACACACAGGACCGGTCGTTGTGGCGACGCTTGGGGGAGGCCTATGTCCAACAGTGGACGTCTTTCGGCTGAAATGATGATGATGAAACAAAAACTATCATCCTACGCTTCTCGACAATAAACGTAACACTCGTATCAATTTCTTGTAGTCATGCTGCCGGATTCCTTCAAGCACCGCCTGATCCAATGGTTGGAGGAGCACCGAGAGTTCGTGGTGGCGGTGTTCTGCCTGCCCGCCAGCTTCCTGTTCACCGTGCTGCTGCGGCTGCGCGCCTACGCCAGGTGGCTCACCAGCGACCCGCAGCGACACGACAGTGCTGTTCGACTCATACAGAATCAGGTACGATTGCGAATTACTTTCTTATAGTAGGCAGTAGATTGAGTCCATTTAAATATTCTGACAGAAAAATTGTTAGAACAAAGAAAAAATAAATTATTCAAGAAAAAACCAAAAACTGTTTCCTTGATAATATGTAAAATTAAGGTTTGCTTTAGCAAATCAAATTTAAGAGAGCTTGAGAACGGAATTATTATAAGAGTAACTGTTTGGGTAAGACAATGAGGATAATAACAGAGTACGGCTGATAAAAATAAAGACGAATAGCCACCCTTACATTGTTGACACCTCTACGGTACCGGACTAAGCGTTTCGCCTCGTCAATTATACCGCGTACATCGAACTACTGGAACGGTGCTGCAATATTCCCGTTCGACTAAAATTTGGGTGTCTTCAAGGCTAGAGTGATTAGGCTCTTAAAATACTAGTGCCTTTCACCATCAACGATTGCATCACTGCTTACCATCAGGCCGGATCGCAGTCAAGCACGGTTTATAACTTAGAGTAACCCTTAATTATTACCTTCATTATTTTATTTATATTATAATCAGCTCTAAAATGGCTTAGAATTGATATAAAAGTTCCTATAAGACAAACTTCCCTTTCTTATCATAACTAATATCTTACATGAACCATGAATACTGTCTACTAACTAATACATCTCACAAAACCAATATTCTCTCCAATCCAGGTCCAACAATGGAACAAGTTGCCTCCCAAAGACCGTCGCCTGCTCTGCACGTCGAGACCCAACTGGCTGTCCCTCTCCACCACATTCTTCCAGAAACACCTACATCACCAGGTCGCCATACCCCTGTACGACATCCTGGAGCTGGATGAGCAGGCCATGACCGTGCGCGTGGAGCCCATGGTCACCACAGGAGATATCACGGAGTTCTTAATACCGAAGGGGTACTCATTAGCAGTTACTATTGAGCTGACTGATGCTACTTTGGGAGGTAGGTCTAAGTTTAAAACATATGTTTACAATTACATTTTGATGTATCCTTGAAATATTAGAAACGCTTGGCATTTTAGTTAACCGTATTAGCACTGTAAATGTATTTTTGTCTGTCATACTATGCTACAGATTCCAAAGACTGCTTGTGTTATAAAAGTGTATTAATTTATGAGCAGAAGCATTATATTTTGTTCAAAGAATAGACCCCGTTATACACACAATATCCTATAGCTTGACATGCAAACTCTTTAACCATACGAAATTTAACCCCTCAAAATCTCTTGCAGGTCTTGCTTTTGGCACAGGCATGTCGACGCACTCCCACAAGGCTGGCCTCTACCACGAAACTATCACGAGCTACGAAGTCATCTTAGGCGATGGATCCCTGGTGACGGCCACGGCTACCAACGAACACGCAGACCTTTACAAAACCCTGCCCTGGTGCCACGGCAGCCTCGGCTTCCTTGTCGCCTTGACCCTCAGGATCGTGAAGATCAAACCCTACATCAAAATCAAATATATCCCCGTTAAAGGACAGAAGAAGTACTGCGATATGATTCGGGAGTTATCGGGGACCTACGAAGCCGTGCCGAAGGAGTTTCCGGATTACATCGAAGGAACTATTTACAGCAAGGATGATGCTGTTATTATGGTCGGGGATTATGCTGATTATGACCCGAAAATACCGGTCAACAGCTGCTCAAAGTGGTATAAACCTTGGTTCTACAAACATGTAGAAACGTTTTTGGAAAAAGGAGAATCGGAAGAGTTGATTCCTCTCAGAGACTACTTGCTAAGACACAATAGAGCTATCTTCTGGGTGGTTGAAGACATGTTATCATTCGGAAACGACACCCTGTTCCGCTACCTCTTCGGATGGCTCCTGCCCCCAAAACCAGCCTTCCTAAAATGGACCACAACTCCTGGAGTTAGAGCGTATACCTTCACGAAACAAGTCTTCCAGGACATTGTCTTACCTATCAAAGAATTGGAAAGGCAAATTGAAATAGCGAGTGTTCTATTCGAGAAATTTCCCCTACTAGTTTACCCGTGCAAAATAATTGACCACGGTCCATCTTCGGGTCAATTGAAGAGACCTGATGCGAAGTATCTAGTCCCTGGTACGAACTACGCAATGTATAACGATTTGGGTGTTTATGGAGTACCGGGAAAAGTAAAGGAAAAGAAGCCTTATAACCCCGTGACGGCTATGCGGAAGATGGAAGAGTTTACTAGAGAAGTTGGGGGATATTCGTTCTTATACGCAGATATCTTTATGACTCGGAAGGAGTTCGAGGTGATGTTTGATCTGTCGCTGTATGAGGAAGTCAGGAAGAAGTATAACGCTAACGGCGCCTTCCCGCACTTGTACGATAAGGTTAAGCCGGAGATTGATGTGTTTGAAATCGGAGAGAGCAATGCTATTGATTGATTTGTGTGATGCAATAAAACAATGACATCTTTATTAAAAAAAAAACTTGTTTTTTTTTTATCTGTTATGAACTAGTACTTGACTGCGATCCCAACATTGCAGTGTTTTTAAATTAAAAACACTGCAACAACTGAGCCTTATTTCTTTGAGTAGGTGAAGTAGTACCATAGTTTTTTTTTTTAAGTTTTACATTTACTGGGATTCTAATAGACATAAGCAGAGACGAAATCAGTGTTGTGTGTGTGCCAGGCGGACATTTTTTTAAAAGGTGGAATATCATCCGATGACTTCTCATGCTCTGGGTAGAGCGAGAGGCCGTGAGACTTACTGACTAAAACCACACCTGTCTTTCAGTTGCCCTTTGCTTTTTAAGACCATGGGTTACCTTTTCAGAAAATCCCTGTGGCCCTAGGTCAGTTAGGCCAAAATTATAATGGAATTAGGGAGGATTTTACTTTTAAGTTGTAGCGACATCATCATGTTACGTGTCGTAACAAGATGATGTCGTTCATAGACTATCAGCGTAGAGTTTGCCATAGACACATAAATCAACATCATTTTTATGTTTGCTTGCCAGGCCTTTTTTATGTTCCCACTGCTGGGACTCAGGCCTCCTTATAGGAGAGGGCATGGGCAGTAATCCACCACGCGGGCCCAGTGCGGGTTGGTGAATGTCACATGTCTTCGAATTTTTGGTTCTAGGACATGCCGGTTTCCTCGCGATGTTTTCCTTCACCGTTTTGAGAGCTGCAGTGCTAAGGAATAAAATTACACAAATGAATGCACCCGGCTGGGTTTGAACACTTTGAACCCGCGACCTACAACTTGTAAGTCGGGGCCATTACCATTAGACACACAGATACATACCTTCAAGTTGGAGATGTGCCGGAACACGAAAGGGTTGTTGATGGCGATCTGCCGGCGGATGCGGTCGTTCATCGCGTTCACGTATGTCTGGTACACCGCCATGCACTTCTTGGCTAGCGACGACGCGTAGTAGATCGGAATGTCTTGCAGCTCGGGGTGCAGGGACCAGTATTCGTCTGTTGGAGAAGAAATATGCTCTAAATTCTACAGTAACTACAGTCATTTTTCTGTTACTTTTTTTTATTGTTGATAGGCTCACACTTGACCTCTATCTTACCTGATGGATAGCGACCCTGTGGTCGACGATGGAACGCACTTATTCACATATGCTAGGTTGTAGCTATCAGGAAACACAGATTCCGGCAATTCTACTCCCTAGCTGTACGCACAATGAATGTTTCCTACACGTTCTGTGCATAGGTGGGATGTCCACCACGTACCGGTGGCGCATCGCCGTACGCCTGGTGGTCCAAGTACACCAAGCGTATAATCTACATCCACATTAATATAATAAAGAGGTAAAGTTTTTTTTTTTGTTTGTAGCAGGAAATCTCTGGAAGTACCTATTGGTCTGATTGATAAAATTTTTTCTCCGATAGAAAGCTGCTTTATTCCTTTTTTTTTATTATTGATAGGCTCGCATTTGACCACTATCTCTTCCTGAGTGATAGGCTATATTTTATGTAGTACGCGGGCGAAGCTGCAGGCAAAAGCTAGTGACGAATATGCATTTATGCAGCTAGGCGTCCGTGGACAGGCCTTTATCAACCTGTGGGGAGTTGTCTTCAGTCCGCCTGGGAACATTCTTCGGCTGAAGTAATGATGATAATGCTAGTTACCAAGAATGAGCAGCAGTTCCTGCGCCCTGCCCAAGGCGAACACCGGTATGAGGCAGCGTCCCCCGCGCTGCACGATCTCGCTCACGAGTCCAGTGAAGCGACTCTCGCGCTCCTCTCGCTTCTCGTGGATGTGGGTGCCGTATGTTGATTCCTGAATTAAGTATGTGAAATTTATAGAAAACGTTTTGAGTATTTCAGGAGGATGCTTAAAGGTAGCCCTTGAAATTCAAACTTTTTAAAGTTTTTTTACAATCTGTAAATACCCTCTGAAAATCTGCTATTGTGCATGAACTTTACCTTCTTAACGTAGGTACCTACTTATGAATTAAAAATATATCTATAAAAAACCTTGCGCATTTAATCGAGATTTTGCATGATGATTTTTTTTTCCAAACAATTTTAAGATTTTAAAAATAACACATAATTCCTAGAACAAGTTTTGTAAAATATTCGAGTAAATTGCGGAATTACCGAATGCCAGAAGAAAAACAGAGCGTTCAGGTGTTATCTCTTAATTTTCGCGTTGCCTCTTTATCAAACATTGGATGAAACAGAAAGCTTTTAAACCATGCTCACATCAATGACGATAAACGAGTGACTGCTTCCATAGATATACTTACATTGTTACATACAAAATTTAAGTAAATATTGGCTACTTTCTACATAATAATTTTAGTAGTAAGATAAACTTACCGTGATTAAAACATCAGGATGCACTGTAGGTATCTCTGCTGCCATCAAATGTCTGTCCTCTTGTCGCGAAAAATCGCCCGTGTACAATATCTGTTAAGGAAAGAAAACTTTATTTACATTTGTGCGTTATTATATGAAAAAGGATTCGTGAATAACTCTCTTCTCTACTTCGTGGCTAAGTAAGGTACTGGTATCTACAGTAATCTGTTTCACCTAAGGCCTACCTTATTTTTAGGCGGGAAATCATCTAATGACTTCTCCCGGTCTAGGGCGGAGCGTGTCAGACTTTTACTGACTATAACCCACTCCTGTTCCTTTATTACCTTCGTTCCAGGGCTCTGGGGTTCTCTTTCGTACAACCCATTACTAAAAATAGAATTAAAAAAAACGATAAACCCGTGGCCTCAGTAGTCTTCGACCCTGATGGCTACGGTTTGCTGGCATCTGATTGTGGCGCGCGTGGAACAATACGATAAACCGATTTCGCTAATTCTTTTTTTGTTGTGTTTGTTATTGTGAGGAGAAGGTTAATCTTATGGAAAAAAAAAATGAAAATTAGGGTAGTGTAGGGTAGAGTAAGGTAGAGTAGGGTAGTGTAGAGTAGGGTCGAATAGGGTATAGTAGGGTAGAATAGGGTAGAGTAAGGAATAGTAGGGTAGAGTAGGGTATAGTAGGGTAGAGTAGGGTAGAGCGGGAACGAAGCCGCGGGCAAAAGCTAGTGTTATAAATATAAAAATCTTTCATTCTTTCCGTACCTTAACGCCAGCGATCTCGATCATGAACATGGCGGCGCCGAGCACGTGGCCCGCGTTGTACGCCCAGAAGCGCACGCCGCGCACGTCCTTCTCCTCGTGGAAGTTGATGGTCTCGATGCGGTCCATCGAGCCCTCCAGGTCCGACTCCGTGTACAGCATCTGTTCTGTTGATATGTTACTGGGAAACATACAATCATATCAGTATTTAAGGGCGCTGGTATACACGCTAAGAAATTTCAGTCTGTCTGCGGTATATAGGACCAATTCATCATGTGGGTACTTAAGATTAAGCATAATCAGTCTTTTAATTCAATTCATTTATTACAGGCATCTAGGCCCATATACGTTTTACACATTTTAACATGCTTATAAGACATAAAAATAATACAATAAAAATCATATAGCATTGCATAAGTAAATGTTAAAAGTTAAAAATTAAATTCACAAAGATTAAAATACAATAAAATTTATAATTCATGTCAATTTTAATGTTCCCATTGCTGGGACTCAGGCCTCCTCTCTAGGAGAGAGAATGGGCCGTAAACCAGCACGCTGGCCCAGTGCGAGTTGGTGGACAAAACACGTCTTCGAATTTTTAGTTCTTAGACATGCCGGTTACACGATATTTCCCTTCACCGCTCAGAGAGCCTGGCTGTGTTTGAACTCACGACCTGCAATGCAACCCATAAGTCGGTGCCGTTACCATTGGGCCACCAGCCCACCACCGCTCATGTAGGTATAGTTATCGGCACGGATCTTGAGCGCTCGGCATCAGAGTGGGGAAATTCCATACATTAGCGAGCCAATCGTCGTCATTGTTGCAGCAAAATTTGTTCATGCAGCAAGCGCAGGGAACGAATCACGAGTGACGTCTATGACACGATGGCGCGGCGAGCCAATCACTGACATTCCCCGCCCCCGAGTCTCACGTCGCACCACTAAAGAGACCGAATATTTGACTTCTGCACAACTTGAAGCCAGCGCTCAAGATCCATGCCGATAACTATACACGATAAGAATTTAGTCGGATCCAAGCATGAAGCCAGCGGCCTTAAGCTAGAACTACATCAGACCGACGACGCACACGTGTGACACGCCTGATTTGTACGTAGAACGACGTCGCGTATTGTTGCGTGGCGTGTATCAAGTGTAGTTCTACAAAGTCCAGTTTCCATATAAAATATATGGAGACCGACATGCTCAGATCGGCGTGTGTCACACGTGTGAGCAGTCTAGTTCTTTCTACCTTTATCCTTTGGCTGATGGACGAAGACTGTTGAACGCTTGAGGACTTCGTCATCGAGGTTGACAGCAGTGAAGCTGATCAATAACTGATCAGATCACAGAAGACAGAGATTTAGAAGGAGAAATGGGAGGCTTTTACTCAGCCATGGGACATAACATAGTTTTTTTTTTTTATAGCTATAAGATTTTACTTACCCAAATAATTTTGATATAATATTATTAAAGTTACAAAAAAAGAAGATAAGTCATCTTTTTTATGAAATTTGAAACTGTTAAAGGCACAAAAACACTCGATTTTACAGATGATAGGCTTGATCAATATCAATTTTGTCATCATCTTTGTTTTGATTACTACATTTTAAAATAGGGCTAGAATAGTATGTAGAATACAAGGTGTCGTTTTGAAGCTGCAAAATATTTCAGGAGGTAATTATGTTAGTGATTCTCGACCCGAATCAATAATAAAATAAGTAGGTAATTTTTTTTTTTTTTATAACCGCGCTTTTTTTCACACACACAAACACGGAACAATAAAGGGCGTTTTCACACACACTAACTCGCAACGATAGTTTCATAAATAATGTATCATCCAATCATCATCCCGCACGTCACACCCTAGCCACGCCCCCGCGGCCATCGATCAATCGATTTAGTTTAGTGTAATTAAAAAATTAAATAACAAGTATTACTGATTATTGACCAGGTATCGTTTTTTTATATGATTATTTATGAGTTTTATTACAACCTCCTGAAATATTGTGCAGTTTTAAAACTGCACCTTGTATCACTCACCTGACTTTAATGTAATCTGAGACGAGCCACCTGTAGATGGCTTTAGTAGCGTGCGTCATGAACACGCGGCCTTTGAACGACGTCTTGGTGAGGAACCAGGGCAGGGCGCCGCTGTGGTCCAGGTGGAAACTAGAGGAGAAAGGTCGCAAAAATATTATAAAAACACTAGACTTCTGCCAGCGGTTTCTTCCGCGTGAAAATATCTATTCCAGAACATACTCCTGAAATAAAAATCCTATGTGGTATTCCAGGATGTGTCTACCCATGAGCCAATCATCCAAATTCATTTAACAGTTTCAGTGTGAAGGAGTCACAAACACACATACATACAAACTTACACCTTTGTATCTATAATATTAGTGTGAATACAAATGAGTTGAGAACCCCTTCCTTTCTTAGAATTCATTTAAGAAATGTATTTGGACAGTTGGAAGTTCAGCTTCATACTTATCTACAATCAGTCCCCAGATAGAGTCATCCAGTGATGGTAACCTTCTCAGTGTCAACCTTCCCTTACTATAAACTGGCAGTTCCCTTCTGCCGCTCAAAGTTATAATTTTCATATGATATTCAAAAGTGATATTAGGCAGGTAAGTGCTTCCACACAAAATTGCGATGCGATACGATACAACTCTGCATCGCAAACTTGCGATGTGAATTCCCGATTTCCCACGATATGATTTTGTGTACCAAAGCATTGGTTCAGGTGACCATGCAATGTGCGATGCAAATCAATTCGCAAGCTTGCACGACGCTGTGTCGTGCGAGCTCGCAGATTTTTACGATGCGACGTTGCATCGTACTTTTGTATTTGGGTCCTTAAGTTTGACTATTAGAACTAGAGAAGACTAGAATTGTTTGAAACTGAAATTAGTTTGTTACCTTTGAATTTTTCTGGTATACTTACTGTGATATTAGAAGGAGATCCACTTCATCAGCTTCAATGAGATCCACAAAGGGTAGGGCGTCCATCCCGGACAACCCTGGGTGTATGCCACAGTCTAGCTACAAATAACAATTCCCGTTAATTTACATCTTCCACCCAGTAAGTCTTACACTTTATCATTTACTGGATTGAGAGTTGAGAGCCACATGATGTTTTGATCAATAGTTCCCTAAATAATTAATAGAGGTGAGCACTAAAGAAATATTTTAGCTAAACTGTACTTCTGTGAGCGAAAACTTTATGAAGAAATTATGCCAAGCATCAATATAGATGAGCATTGTATTTTAGAAAAAAAATAATGGACATTGATGTTTGATAACATTTGAGTGATTATGGCTGCTTCCATTCACATTGTACTTGTTTGTCATCTATAAGACAAAGGATGAATTCATACACCCATAGTTCACTAGACCCCAAGTATTCTCTACTTACCCAAATGCAAACTAACTTTACAAATGACAAATAATGTTCCATAAAGAAAATTAATTTAATTGTAGATGTTCAATTCAAGTTGCAAAGGTGAGACGGTATTTCACGCTGGAACAGCTGCTTAACCTCTATCAAGCGCAATTCGATCGTGTATGGAGTACTGCTCTCATCTTTGGGATGGGTCAGCCAAATACCAGCTGGATGCACTAGAGTCTATTGAAAAGTGTGCCAAGAAGATCATAGGCAATGATGCTCTTGTTAAGTCAAAACTCCAAAGTCTTGAGCATCGACGCCGTGTTGCTAGCCTGTCTGTTTTCTATCGTTTACACTTCGGGGAGTGTGCTCTAGAGTTACACAATTTAATTCCGCCAAGTCCGTTCCATCATCGGACCACAAGACGTTGGCATTGCGCCACCGGTACATGGTGGACATCCCACCTATACGTACAAAGCATTTTGGGAGTACATTCATTATGCGTACAGCTAAGGAATGGAATTCCCTGCTGGAGTCTGTGTTTCCTGATAGCTATAACCTAGGGGTCTTTAAGTCAAGAGTGAATAGATTGCTTCTAGGCAAGCATGCTCCATCGTCGGCCACATCATCGCTTACCATCAGGTGAGATTGTGGTCAAACGCGAGCCTATCCATTATAAAAAAAGCCCTTTTTTTCAAAACTAAAGTTGCTTGGACTACAATCTCCTCTGTTTCTTAGTAACAAGCTCTTAGTATACATATAAAACCATCATAAAACCCATCTGGACCTATGTAATAGAACTGTTCTGCAAACAACTCTAACAGAGATCATCCAGAGATTCCACACTGGTTTGTAAAAAATATTGAGATATCTACTGTTAAGAAGTAAGTCAGAAACAAAGAAAGACCGAGTAAACACCCAAATGTACTGGCAAATAAATTACTGCAGTTACAAGAAAACATCAAATGCCTAAACAGATGTCACGTACTGGACCTGGACCAGAGAGACTGAGCCGTAATAGATTGAAAAAACAAAATTAAAGCCCCTTCATAGCACAGTTTTGTCCAAAACAATATGATTGTTTCTTATTATGCAATAAATAATAAGATTGAATTGTTGATCAGGACCACATTAAAATTGGTCCAGCACTAGCTTTTCAGTTATCATGAATGACACTCCTAGCTGTTACAATTAAAATATATATATTTTAATTCCTGCAAGTAGTTTATTAATTTAATGTAATATACTGTTATGTATAAACACTTCAAGCGATATGAATACAAAATTAACATACCATAATTTTCTTTCCCTTGAACTCCAGCATAATGCAGGACCTGCCTACTTCTTGACCGGCGCCCCTAGAGTGAAAAAAAACAATTGTTGTAGGTTTAGTGTTTTGTGTATGGCCTAAATTCAGTTTTTAGAATAAAGTGGAAAAGATTCGTTTCATGTAGGTAAGTTATGGATAATCGAGAAAAAGTTTTATCAGAAAAGTAAAGCACGCCTACCATCGTTTCGATAAACATACATAATAACGCTAGACATGAAAACAAAATAATATTTACAAGGGCCTTATCGTCAGCTGGTCGCTCTCTTCCATGGGCACCGGATCGGTGCCTTTTCTTGGGTTTGTAGTCATGATTGATAATTTAAAATAACAATGCAGTGCTAAATAATCATTTATTCACTCTTATTTTAATGTTAAACTACAATTATAATCCAGCAAAACAATCACGATAACCGGTGAATTACAGGTTATACAAATGTTGCCATATACGGATTTTTTAATACCATCGCAATCGCTGTCACCACTAACATTTTGATGGCGAAATATTTTTTAAGATTATTAAATCATAGTAGAAGTGCGATGATAAACATCACAAAAGCAATATTGATGTTTTCTAATAACTTTGATACTGTATTCTTTAATTTAATCCCGTCAACAAAATGAAGTGGTTTGCTTATTTTAATATTAAAAAAATACCATTTCTACCACAGGTTTACCAAATGACCACATATTTTTAACGTTTCGTTTAGATAATTTGCAGCTATTATCACTTTTCAGGTGTTAAAGACAACAAACAATACAGGCCTATATTTACAATAATAAATCGCATCTATAATGAGCATTTTGTATAATCAGTAGGCCACTTATCACTAGTTATCATGAATTTAATTGGGCACAGTCTAAGTCCTGCGTTTGTTTTTATTGCTTCATTCTGCGTAGAATGTAGTGCTACGTCTGCCAATTTGACATTGACAGATCATCAAAAACAACACGAAAGCATGTGAGTGAATTGTGAATGGTGCGTTTTTGGTTAGATGATAAAATATAAATTCTAACAGTTTATGAATCAAAATGCCTAAGCCAACGCTCTTTGACGAAGATTCAGACGAGGAGGTTGCACTTAAAACTGAAAATGAGTATGCCAAGAAGTACGACAAGTGGCGCGAAAAAGAAGAACTTCATAAACGTAAGAATTATCATTTTTCTTCATTTTGGCGAAGGCATCACCTTTAAAGTCTTAAATAAACCAACTTTTTAATCGTCAACTCCCTTTGAATATATTTACAGTGGAACAGAAGTATGGTTCGAAGCCTAACGCGGATGGGTCAGAGTCAACAGACAGTGAGGACGAGAGTGATGCCCCTCCGGAGGTTAATGAGGAGATGGAGAAGCAGTTCCTTAAAACTTTGGCGCTACTGAAAACAAAGGACCCGAGGATTTATGACCCTGAGTTCAAGTTTTTTGATGGTTCCGAGAAAAAAGAGCCAGGTAAGAAAACCGTAATTTTGATTATTCGCCTTATATCATACATAGTGCACAATGTTCTTTGAAAGCACATTTTCATTAATTACAACCTCATTGGTTTAGTGGTTGCAAGTACTACAGTTTAAACTAAAAGTCCTGGGTTAAATGCTTGTGTTGGGCAATCTGATATGGTCTAGAATATCTCACCAGCTGCCCTGTAGTCTGGATTTATGCTCAGTTGGATGGCAGTACCCTTACCCCTAATCCCCTATTGCTCAAATGTGGAAGCACTTTAGGTAGGTACACAGAAACACAAGTTTCTAAAAACCCTATTTCAATTTCAATGAGAGCGGTAAACAGTAAAACATTGATATATTTTTAAAGAAGCTGTGGTTGCATATAATTGAGTGTGCATTATAGGACTAGGTTACTTGTACCAATTTTTTATTTTGTAACACTTGTTGGTGAGCCTTAAATAAATAAATAAATTATTAATAACCTTTTTACTGTTAAATTATTTCAGAAAAAGAGACAAAAACAAAGGAGCTGACATTTGCTGACAGTGATGATGATGACGATGATGATGGCAACATCTTCAGCATAGAGAAGAAAGCTGAGATTATAGAGGACACCAAGAAAGAAAGAAAAACATCTGAGACAAAGGTATCTTTGATATATTTCTGATAAAAAGAAATTATTAGTGAACTCTAAATTATGATCACAAATTATAATAAATGTAAATAAAATTTAAGTGTAATCCAACCTATTACAGTTAAAACTTTAATCCTAAAGTTATAATTTTGATTCTAGTAGTCAGGCCAAGTTAAAACTAGTGTACATTATGGTTGAAATATCTTCAACGCTCTGAACTTTGAACAATTTGCTGTACAGTAATATTTTTCGAGTATACTTATTCAAGTGGCTAATATATTACAGCTCTAAACTGGATAGCCACCAGGTGTCCACCTGACTGGGTGCACATATATTCATATATTTTCTTGCCATCCTGACTTCACAGTACTACCTTAAGGTCTCAGTGAGGTAGAACTAAAATGATATTTCATTTTAAATTTCTTCTAGGAGGCCAAATTGAAAGAATACCTCATAGGCCAGGCAGAACACATAGATGATGAAGTGGAAAAGGACCTGGCACCACTGAAGGCTCTCTGGTCAGACCCCAAGCTGAATGAGGGCGAAGCTTTCCTCAGAGACTATATCTTAAATAAACCGTAAGTAATAGCATGTATTTCACCATACAAGAACTCATAACAGATAGGTTAGAAGTCCAGTTTTTTTAAATAAGTAAAACATTTATTTTGGACCAAAAATGTTGTAAAGTACATTTTATAACCTTACCAAATTGCGTAACAGTTTGTAGCAGGATTAGTGCTTGTTTGTAACAATTGATTCAGATGCAATCTATGCTAGTAGGAAGTAACATCAACTTAGTTACGAAAGGTTTCTGTTTCTGTTTTTTGCAATTCTATGTAAAGAAGTGACCATGGTTGCAAACTAGCGTTCTAACCAAGGTCACCTAGGTTTATGTGATTGGTTTGTGTTGCGGCTACATGGATGTAAACCACGCGCCAACACGTTCGGTGATTGGCAAAACGCGCCTCCCAACCAGGGGTGTTGAAGGTCACGGTTTACAACTGCTGTCTACACAGAATGAAACTAGCAAGGTCGCCTTGGTTGGGACGTTGGTTTGCAACCATCAGGTCACCCCTTAAAGATTTATACTAATAAACTGTTTTGATCCACAGTTACCTTCAAGACGGCGACATCGGTGAGGCTGAAGACAAGATCAGGGATGACGAAGAGTTGGAGGCGGATGAAGAGCGAGTGGAGGAGCAGGGCAAGTTCGAGAGGGCTTACAACTTCCGGTTCGAAGAGCCCGATCAGGAGTATGTGAGTAGCTGAGCTTTCTATACAAGGACTACATAATATTTTTGTACAATTTTTAAAAGTCTAAAGAGATGGACTTTCAAGAGTGGTTCACGTGTGCATCGATCTGGTGTAGTACTCACTTTAGACTAGCACATGATTGGTTCCGAAATGTTTCTTGTGTATACCTTTAATTTTTAATCTTATTATTTGTTGTTGTAACAAAGATACACTTTCTGTAAAAATTTCAACTCTCTTAGCACTACTACACCTCAGCCAACCTTACGGTTTATGAGATATAGTCCCCTGACAGACAAACAGACGGACGGACGGACAGTGGAGGCTCAGTAATAGGGTCAGCACCCTTTGAGTATGGAAACCCTTAAAACTAACAAGTTGCAGTCAATAGAAGCTAAACCAACAGAAAAAAATCTCGCTTACCGATCTCCATTATTCCAGCTCAAACGATTCCCCCGCACAATGAACTACATCCGTCCGAAAGACGACCGTCGCTCCAAGAAGCGCGCCGAGGTGCGCACGCGCAAGGAGGAGGAGAAGAAGAGGAAGATGGAGGAGATCGCGCGCATGAAGGCGCTCAAGCTCAAGGAGATACAGGAGAAGATCGCCAAGATTAAGGAAGTCACCGGCAATGAGGAGCTGGCGTTCAAGGTACGATCATACGATGGCATAACTTTTGATCACAGGAAGGTCAGCAGCACCTTGGTATTACTGACTATTACGCGGAAGGTACCTAGGCTCACGAAGCGCTTTGTCCTCTTTCCAGCGACCACAGGGTAGCTGAGAAGCAGATGAGCTGCCTCTCTTCCTTCATGGAGAAGGAAGAGAGGCAGCTCATCTGCTGGCTCTGGTCTTGCGTAGACAGAAATAACGAAATGAAACAATCACTAGTTGTGTCCCCCTGTCATACGAGTTGTCCTAGTTCAGGGGTTGAGACAACATTGATGTTTTTGAAAATTTGGAAAATAAATAAATTATAATTGTTAAATTATTATTATTACTAGTTACATAGTTTTGAATCGCGCCCTTACTGTTGTCAGGAATCAGACTTGGAGAGCGAGTTCGACCCTGCGGAGCACGACAGGCGCATGAAGGAGATATTCGACGAGCAGTACTACGGCGACGCCGACGAACACAAGCCCGTGTTCCCCGACCTCGACGACGAACTCGAGATCGGTGAGTGCTTTGATGAGAGGAAACTTTTGTTTTATTTATTTCTATTACTAGCTGGTCCCGTAAACGCTGTTCCGCCATATAAAAGATCAAAGAAAACAATGGGGGTGAGGGTAGGAGGGTAAAAAATAGCCACCTATACTCGCGTGGGCAGTTGTTTTAACCGAAAATCAATGTTACGTGGGGATTCACTAATCCCAATTAAAAGATGTATTCAATTTAAAACACCAGTGGGATCGCAGTCAAGCACTGATTTATATGAAATAAATAAAAAAAAAACGTAGTGTTGTGAAAAAGATTAAGTGCGGAAACCAAACTTTAATAGATCATCATTATTTTGCAGAAAGGTTTGCTTTCCCATCATCCAGCGGGAATCCAAATAAAAATTATAAATGGTGTCAATCCAGGCTTAAACTATAATACTTCGATAACCTTATTCTGTAATTGAACAGAGAACTGGGAGAAGTACCAGCCTGGGCAGGAAGACGATGACGAGGGTGACCAGCCGGGTGATGACGAGGGACCGCATTGTGAAGATGAAGACTTTAACGTGAGTAAACTAAACCATGCATGCTGGTAGACGGGGCATTAAACGTAGCTTGACCGATTGGATAAATATATATTTTTTTTAATTGATATAAACTAGTGCTTGACTGCTATCCCACCTGATGGTAAGCAGTGATGCAATCTCTGATGGTGAGGCGCACTAGTTTATTAAGAGCCTATTCACGCCTTGAAGACACCCAAATTATAATCGGACGGGAAGACCGCAGCAAGCAAACTGTTCCAGTCCTTCGACGTACGCGGTATAAATGACGAGGCGAAACGCTTAGTCCGGACCATAGAAATTTCAGCAACGTAAGGTAACGATGGTAGAATTGTGATGGCGGAATCAAATCATGCAATTCCTGCGCACACTCTCCAAAGTGCATCCTGTAAAACACTGAAAGGCTGGCTACCCTACGCCTGTGCTCAAGGCTTTGAAGGTTGGATTTAACCAAATTTGGATCACCAATTAGCCTCTTCGCACGATTTTCCACCGAGTCCAAAGCTGCCAGGTGGCATTTTGCAGCACCAGCCCATATGTGACTGCAATACTCCACACACGAACGGACCTGTGCTTTGATATTTATACACACACTTTTACACGTAATATTTTCGTCAATTTAAACTAGATGAGGCCTAGCTGACTACCCTGAGGAGAAACACCGAAACAAATCACACTGGTGTAGAAAATTGTTTTTAGAACAGTATTCTGATTTTGAATTTTTTTTTTAATTTTATTTGATTTGGAAGCAGTCGTTTTTGCTGCGAATAATTGATTTTTTTAGAAAAATCGAATTTATCCTAATCGATTTTTTAATGAAGAATGCCCGCTTTTCTTTTTTCTGTGTATGTTACCATAAATGTAATGAGTTGAAAATGAATATTATTAATCTATCATTATTGGTAATTATCGAAAGTTGTGGAAAAAGTAAAACTTTAATCTCTTATCGATGATACATACTCCAAAACCAAAAACTTTTAATTGATTCATTAAACCCCGCGCGAACGCCGGCGTTCGCGCACCTATTGTCTTTCTATTGTGTCTGTAATTTCCACGATTGAGAGGTTAATTCATTTAACCCCAAGCCAACGCCGCGCCGCGTTCGCTCTCTCATTGTCTTTCTGTTGTGTCGCTAATTACGGCATTCGAAAGGTTAATCTTCTTTTTTTTAATAATCGATTTTCTTCTCACATCCCTGCTTCTCAGCATGAGGACTTTGATTCCTGGTTCATACAAAGTGATTAATAACTGGTAAAATGTTATTGTGTACTTTATATACCTACTATACTCAAACCTTCAAAGCAGACGTGATGATAGGTGCAGTCAACTGTATAAACAACAATTTTCACTTGTTTCTTACTTAGATGGACGCCGACTACGACCCTAAGAAGGCGCGCGTGAATCTTCTAGAAGAAGTAAAAAAGACTTTAGGCAAGAAGAGAAGAAACAGAAAGAAGAAGTCCAAACTGGCCGAGCTGCTGGCCTCTGAGAAGCCCAAGTTCGTGCCCACCGTGGCTGACAAGACGTACGACCAGTACATGGAGGAGTACTACAAGATGGACTGCGAGGACGTCATAGGGGGAGACCTGCCCACGCGCTTCAAGTACCGGGAGGTCGTGCCCTGCGATTATGGACTTACTGTTGAGGAGGTAAGAGGCCAAACCATGAGATCTTAAAGCGATCCATTTTACGACCTAAACCACAGAACAGAAAATACAGGTAGAAGTGCCCCTATCCTGGCAAAGCACGGGAACTAGTGTCGCCAAACTCACACATTTGTGTATTAAATTGTCCAATACACACATAAAAAACAGTAATATGATTGGCTACAAATTAAAAACGCAACTTTTACAAATCATCTTCTTATTGCTTTCATAAATTAAGTCTTATTACAACAAGTGAAAGTTGTTATTATTTGACATGACACAAACAATAAAGATGTTTTTCGTCTTATACCAATTTACAACGAGTTCAGCTACTCCACGCTAGATGGCGCTGTAACCAATTTATTCTATTCAGAACTCTAGATACTTTGAAATAGATGCCATTTTCACCTGCACATGTAATCACTTTTGCTACTCATTTAGAGATGTAGACATATATCGATATTTTAATCAAAGTCAAATCATTTATTTCAAATAGACCATTTACAGGCACTTTTGAATAGTCAAATGTCGGTCAGTCCAAGAAAAGTGAAGCTAATATTGATGTTACGTAATTTATCCAGGTAAGCAATGTAATAATTTGTTAACATCATACAAATGCTTAATAATGGATAAGGTTGATTATCTTTAAAATATCAATGTTAAAGAGGTATGTGTATGCAGGGGGGTAATCTTATTTTTAACCGACTTCGAAAAGGAGAAGAATCTATGTTCGGCTTAATGTATGTTTTGTTCACCGATATCTCGGTCAATTGTGGACTGACTTTGAATTTTTTTTTTTTTTAATTAAAATGTTCTTAGTAGGTATTGCTTTATCGTTCAAATATCTATATTTGTTTTGTGAAGTTAATGTATTACGGTTAATATTATGTAATATTCAGCCTTTCAAGCGTGAAGAAGTAAAGAAAGTGATTAGCAACCCGCACCTATTTCGGACGGATGCAGGTTACGTGTTGTTAAAACCTCGTGATTTATGTGCAATCTTAGTTAAATATTTATAAATTATACACATGAAAAGTCGGACACAAATTTTTTGAATGATGGTGCCAGCCATGAAATAAATAGTTAGAAATAAATAAAAATTATCGATACCGACCTACTTTACGGATGTGTCCCATCTCTAATTGAGTAGCGTCGAAGTTACTAGAATTTATGTTATGATTTTGTAGATGACGGCCAAGTGTATTTAGACTTTGTTATTATGACTATAAGGTTGTTTATAGTTTGTATTAAAGTCATAAAATGTGGTATTGTCATTTAAAATCAATTTTATTAAAAATTAACAAAGTTTAGTACTTAACGATGATACGAGACACCTCCACAAGATACATTTTTTTTTCTGCTTTCGTTTTTGCAGGTCAAAACTGAAAAACCAGGCATAATTTGTAATATTTCGCGTATTTCTGAGAGAACCAATCGCGACAAGTGTCTGACGGCGAATAAGCTAAATGTTGCGCATCTCGACCTAATGTTGACACGCGCGCGATATCTGAGGGGCACTTCCTCTACTTTTCTTTATTCCGTGACCTAAACTGAACTGTAAAGGGCTAAGTAGGGTATATAGCTCCATCCCTCTTTCTCGCTCGTATGACTGTTATTTTAACACGTCATGGCAAGGCCCCCTGGTCGTGTTTGTTTGTTGTAATAGCGTTTATGAAGGTTGTTTGTGTGATTTTTGGTAATGATGACTGTAATTTGTCAATGGTAAATCAAGTATAATTGTGTCGTAGACTAAATTGACGTAATTTTATAGTTTTCGACCGACCACAGTGATTGTAATCATAAAAATCCGGCTGCACAGATAACTCTTTGCTAACTTTCAATTTAGCTCTTGTTTCTAACTTTGCTCATAGTATTGAAAGAGCTCATACTACTGCGTTTGCGATGGAATCAAGTCCTGCTTTATAAAAATTGATAACCAGGTAGCAATGATGCAGAGAAGATAGGCGGAACTATAACTTGGTTACAAATACACTGGCTGGCTGGTTGGTTGGCTGGTAGATAATGCCTATGGCATTAAGTCCGCCTTTGTACAGTGTAATGTGCATAAAGCATTAATTAATAAATACACTAATTGAGTTTAGGCGCTCATATCTGTAACATAGTCTAAGCAGCACCAGCCCCCCTAGCCAAGTTACAACCGTTTCGCCTGCGTCGAACGCCTCAAGTTGGCCACGCCTCCGATTTTTTTGTACTGACCACGTGACTGAGCGTTGAGATGACGTCATTCCCGTACATTTGAAGTTTTCTACTAGCGGTAACGATTGCAGATTATCAACTTGGCTAGGGGTACAGATCTGTAATATTATGTTATGTGGTGTGCAGATCCTCCTGGCAGACGACAAGGAACTGACGCAATGGGTGCCGCTGAAGCGCATCCTCAAGCACCGCGCCGACCACCTCGAGCTCGGCGACAAGAGGAACTTCGCGCAGAAGGCCGCCGACACACGCCTCAAGAAGAAGATCCTGCCCAGCCTCTTCAAGGACTTACCTGAGTGAGTTCCATGTGGAAAACCAGCGTTAGGCAGCTAAGCTATTTCTTTATTGTGTGTAACTGTGTGCTAAATAAATATCTTTCTTTCTTTCTTTTATAAATTAACATAATTTGCACTGACAAAAGGCAACAGTAAAATTACAGCAATTATCCTCTAAGTTTATTAAAGATTATTAAACTCGGTGTTTTATATTCAGTAAATTATTAATATTGTTTCATATCATTTTTTGTGAAACAACATTAATAATTTAAAATTTGTGCTTAGAAGTCGAACTTTCAATAAAAAAAAATATTTCCACCCACACAATGAAAATTAAATAAAATGATGTTAACATTTCATTCTAACAGATACTCGTAAGAAGTGTTACAATGTCAGCTTACCTTTTATGGTTGTTCTTTACAGAGATCCAGATATTGTTGTGCCAATAGAAGAAACTAAAAAGAAAAAAAAGAAGAAGAAGAAAAAGAGCATAGAGAAGAGCACAGATGATACCGCTACAGAGGAAACTGAACAGGAACAAGATGTAGAAGTACAAGACACAAGCGGCGATGTCGCTGAGAGTCCTAAAAAGAAAAAGAAAGATAAACATAAAACTGACGTCGATGGAGAAGTAAATGTCACACAGGATGAAGAAGATACGAAAACAGAAGAGAATGGAGAAGTGAAACAGAAGAAGAAGAAGAAAAAGAAACACAAAGCAGATGGTTTTATTGTGGATACTGTGGAGCATGCGGAACCTAGTCAACTAAGCACTGAAACTAATGGAGCACTTGATACTGCAGCACAAACTCCTAAAAAGAAAAAATCTAAATTAGAAAACCAATCAGAAAGTAATGGTGAAGCTCCCGTAACAAAGAAAAATAATATTAAAAACTTAAAACGCAAAGCAGATACAAATACAGGAGAACAGCCCAATCAAAAGAAGAAAAAAGGCAATAAGAAGGATTTCAAAAAGAATTTCAAACAAAACGAGAAGTTTATAAACAAGAACAATGTAACTCAACCAATGAACCCAATGCTCAACTTATCAGATGAAAGATTGAAGGCGTACGGTTTGAACCCTAAAAAGTACAATAATTTCATGAGGTTCAAAAAGTTTTAATCACTCTTTACATTAATGTAGATGTGTATATTATTGGATTTTTCCATTGTAAATAAATATATTTTATTATATGTACAAGGTCTTCATTTTTTTGTATGATTTATCATTTTTTTTATTTTTTACTTTGGCCCTACATTAGGTGCCAAAGCTGTATACATTTTGTTGGTAGCGGCGACTGGTAGCACCGTTATGGTGTCTCGGTGAATCAATCGGTTCAGTACTTCCAAGGATTATCTCCTACAAACAAAAAAAACAAACTATGTGTATATAATATTAGTGTAGATACTCTTTGTAGTCGTCCGTCACATTCGGCAGTCCAGGAAAACAGCTCGACCGGTTTTAATGTTTTTTTTTTGCACATTAAGTAGGAATGAGAATAGGATTTTTTAATCGAAATATTGTTTTGATAATTTATATACCAAAACAACGTTTGTCGCGTCAACTAGTAAAACGAGTAAAACGGAAAGCAACGAAAAGAAAAAAGAAAAAGTTTGATGGAATATAGAATCAAAGATTTTATATAATATAAGTCTAGTAGGATATATGTATAAAAACTTTGTATAGAATCAGATGAAACTCGTTTGAATTTGCCGCGCTTTTACCAAAATCGATGTTGTCTATGGAAGCAATGTTACCAAATAAATAATTCCAGTTCATTTCAAAATAATAAAAAGATGCAGATGTCAAGTAAAGTGAGTATCGAATCCTATTCTAGGTATGATGTAGGGTCCCGTAGTAGTTTGCGCAAATATTTATGCATTACTTTACTAATAGTATACTACATTTACTACTATTATATATGCATTACAGTACTAATATTACTGAGTGAAAATAAGTAAGTATAGTCTGTCTAATAAGTCAACCGACTTGAGAATTTTGTATAATATTTAATCATTTAAAAAATACAAATATTCGGTACTTTTTTTATGTTTCTTCTGTTAATAAACAATGATCTCTATCTCTTAATCAACCTTGATTATTGAACCCGTGTTGACCACATCAGATTTAATTTCACTCTATGCAAAAACTTCTTAGCATTATTCAAAGAAACTATGAACAGTTGTGTATCAAAAGTACCTAATTTTATTAATATTATAACTGCGAAGCGCTTAATAATATTAAAAAGACTCATAGTCATAGCTCACATCAACAGTGACTTTTTTAATACCAAATTTTTAATTTTATGAATCGGAATGTTGGGCTGCAAAAAGATGGATGGTAAAAGAGGTGAGAATGTTGAGATGGATGTGTGGAGTAACGACAATGGATAAAGTAAGAAATGAGCTAGAGTAAGTTTATAGGTGGTGCCAGTGATTGAAATGTTAAAAAGGAATCATTTAACTTGATATGGTCAAGTGAAGAGGGAGGATGAAAAGTATGTTAATAAAAGAGTTACTAAACTTAAAAGAATACTTCAGGGGTAGACAAAAAAAAGAAGGTTTGTGTGACAGGAGTCATGATGATAGCATGACGGTCAACAAATACAAAGAAAAAGAACTTTACGGACCCCAAGGTATCATGTCATGGGGCAAGTGTAGGAAGATAATGATTGGACAATCCACTCCCAGTCCGTAAAATCATTGATGAAATCCTATTATGTATAGCATGTAATAGAATAAGTCAAGATATTTGGATTAAATAAATAAATATTCTAACATAAAATAAAGAGCGATGTTAGTTTTTATGCGGCGATAGACTGTTTCCCACACCAATACGTCATATGAATTGAAATTTGAAAAAAAAATTGTACATAATTGAAAGTTGAATGTATTGTAATGCCAAGACTCAGGAGTCAAGAGTTCTTCAAATATCTAATCGATATGTACATAGGATATTTTCGTACAATCGAGTCAAAATTAATTTATACTGGCAACAATAGTTGACATGTGCTTGACATAACCAAAAAAAAACTTCTATAGTCTATTCGTTTTCTTTGACAACTCTCTTTTTCGGCGAGCCGTGTTATCGGAACAAGGTGATTATTTTATAATTGTATTTTACTTGTGAAATGTAGTGAAATAAGTGGTAAAATATTAGTGTTCCATTATTTAATTACTAAGCGTTTAATAATATTCGGCAAGTATAGTATGATTTTAGAGATGAAAGTGGATTTTTAACACATAACCTATGAATGCCTATAAAGTAGATCGTGTCGATTTCTTTATAATCGTCATGAGTGGACACGTAGGCTATAGAAATGCCCCGAGCATTGATTCCCAAGTGCATTAAAATCTAAATGTCTACTCGGTCATGTAGGTGTTTGGCACTTGCAACGGTTTGTGGCGACAAACTCCTAAATGTTTACGACATGCTTACAAGGCATAACCTCTTCAGTAGGAATGATTGTATCTAGCAAAGTTAGAGAAGTACAGTGAAGGTATAATTTTTGTCATTATAATCACTTGGTTCGTTGCCTCATGGTCTTATTTTTACCGGCGTCGAGAGAATTAAATTATGGCTTATTTCTACCACCGTTCGTATCTCTTTTCAAGCTCTTCAACATCTAAAACGTCCACCTAAACCTTCCAGCTCGCCAAGATGGTGAACAACAGAGTACCGTCGGTATTCTCCAAGACATATGTCACGCCGCGCCGTCCCTTCGAGAAGGCGCGTCTTGACCAGGAGCTGAAGATCATCGGCGAGTATGGTCTGCGCAACAAGCGTGAGGTGTGGCGCGTCAAGTACACGCTCGCTCGCATCCGTAAGGCTGCCCGTGAGCTGCTGACCCTGGAGGAGAAGGACCCCAAGAGGCTGTTCGAAGGTGAGAATTATAGATATATAAGTTGCAGATTAATAATTGTATTTTGCGTTTAAATTGTGTTAGTTAACCTCTCAAATGTGAAATGATACTGTTTGGGTTCCGAAGAGACAACAATAAAAATATCAGTTAAAAATTTCATACACATGTGTTCAAGAGCCGAAAACGTGTTTCTGTTTAGCATGTTGTGTTCAATATGTAACATGTTAATCAATAATCAAATGTCTAAGCACTGAGTCTACTTGGCAGAATGGTCCATGTAGCAAAATATAACCATTAACAAATGTATATGTAGTAGAACCCAATATAGGTTTGGGTAGTTTGTGAGGCATGTTGTTAACTTAATTCATTAAACCCCAAGCGAACGCCGGTGTTCGTGCACCTTTTGTCTTTCTATTGTGTCTGTAATTTCCACGATTGAAAGGTTAAATTATAATTTGAAGGTTATGTCTGGTCATGGACTCAATGCAATGTATTAATTCAGTAATGTCCTCAGTTACAAGAAACATGAAGATTATGGACTGATTTAGGAATTGTGAAGGGGAGCAGCATTCAGTGCTGAAATGTTAATGTGAACCAAATCACCATTGAAATGATGAAAAAATCTGGCAACCTCTTATCTGAAGAAAAATTGTTGATTTCTAATTCTCTGACAATCTCTTAACTGTATATTATAAAATGTAAAACAATTGATTAAATTGTAACTAAGCCTGTCTTCGTGTTTCCAGGTAATGCACTCCTGCGTCGTCTCGTCAGGATTGGAGTGTTGGATGAGAAACAGATGAAGCTCGATTACGTGCTCGGTCTTAAGATTGAGGACTTCTTGGAGCGCCGTCTGCAGACACAGGTCTTCAAGGCTGGTCTCGCCAAGTCAATCCATCATGCCCGAATCCTCATCCGGCAGAGGCATATCCGGTAAGAACTCATTTGTTCTCTTAAAACCATACCATATTTAGCAATATATCATGTGATCTCAATATTCAGTCATTTAAAGCTAGAACTACATTAGACTGACGTGCACATTTAATATGCCTGATATGTATGAAGAACGTCTTGTGGCATGAAAGTCTAGTTTCCATATAAAATGTATGGAGTCCAACGTGCCCAAATTTGCATGTGTGTCACACGTGTGGGCAGTGTAGTTCTAGCTTCAAGTCTATATTAAATTGTAACAGCATATAATGTAAACCTCTAACACAGGTGAACTCGTGCAGTTGGCAGCTACAGCTGTCTGCCTGGCTCTGAACTTGTTCTAAAAGACCACTTGGCTCCCAACCCAGTTGGGGTCAATGTCTTGAAATGTTTTATAAGCTCTGTTTGAGCTTCACACAGGTAAGGTGTCAGTAGTTCACTTTTACCAGTGCTGGTAGAGAAAAAGTCTACAACCCTGTACCTTCTGAGCTATCTGACTAGACTATTCAGATTTAAATCTTCATTGAATATTGTAATTTTTTTATTTAAACTTGTATAGTAGTGGTACATAGCTGAACTTTAAATGCAACATGGCATTCTCGATTATTGTAAAAATAGACATGATTGAGTAATTGGTTGCTATGCTGTATATCGTGGGTTCCATTTCCACTCGGAACAAATATTTCAAAAACAGACAGTTGATTCGGGTCTGACTGTATAATTAAATCATTTGCACAAATGATGTGTAATAAACAGTAACCGTTTTTATTTCTGGTATGATTTAGTTTTTTTTGTAAAAAACAATCAAAACTGACAGACGACCACCAATGACAGATATACATAACTAATCACGTAATAAACTTGTCCCCAGCGTCCGCAAGCAGGTGGTGAACATCCCGTCGTTCATCGTGCGCCTAGACAGCGGCAAGCACATCGACTTCTCGCTGAAGTCGCCCTTCGGCGGCGGCCGGCCCGGACGCGTCAAGAGGAAGAACCTCCGCAAGGGACAGGGCGGTGGAGCCGCTGCTGACGAGGAGGAGGATTAGACCAATAAATGATGATTATTATCTACTAAGAGGTTTCATTTGAACTAAGAGTCCTTGCCATAACCACACATCTACTAGTAGGTATACAAATCTCACATAAAGGGAATCCAATCCCGCATCAAAATCGCGATCGTTAACAATCCTGTGGGATTTGGGTTTTTAATTAAATAAAAAAAAAGGGTAGTACATCTGACCCCACAAATTATAGACCTATTTCAGTGCTACCCACCTTTAGTAAAATATTTGAGAAACTAATTTTAAATCAATTACAAATATTTTTTAATAGACATAAGTTGTTACATAATAAACAGTTCGGTTTTACAAGGGGTCGTTCAACAACCGATGCCGGGGTTGAACTTTTAGGCCATATTTATAATGCATGGGAAGACAAATGCGATGTCCTGGGCATTTTTTGTGATTTGTCCAAGGCTTTCGATTGCGTTCTCCATGAAACATTAATCAGGAAACTACACCATTACGGGATCCGGAATTCCTCTCTGGATCTTCTTACTTCTTATTTGAGTGATAGGATTCAGAGAGTTGATGTAAACGGAAAAAGATCACTCGGGTCTGCAGTATCAATGGGTGTGCCCCAGGGCTCGATTCTTGGTCCATTTTTATTTCTTATTTATATAAATGACTTGCCATACCTCATAAAGGATAACCATGATATAGTGTTGTTTGCAGACGACACTTCGCTTTTGTTTAAGCTTAAACGTCAGCAGCCGGTTACTGATGACATAAATAACGCCCTTTCAAAAATAGTACACTGGTTTAATGTCAATAACCTGCTCCTTAATGAAAAGAAAACCAAATTTGTTAAATTTACGATGCCTCACGTAAGGCAGGTAGAAACTAGTGTGCTAATAAAAGGTAAAGAATTGAGTCCTGAAGACACTACAGTGTTCTTGGGTATAACTCTTGATGCTAAGCTTCAGTGGGGCCCTCACATAGATAAGTTGTCGAAAAAACTTAGCTCTGCCGCATACGCTGTTAGGCAAATTCGAAATCTAACTGACTTAGAGACAGCCCGTTTAGTTTACTTCAGTTATTTTCATAGCGTCATGTCGTACGGTATTCTATTATGGGGAAATGCCGCCGATATCCATACGATTTTTGTTTTGCAGAAAAGGGCCATTCGTGCAATTTATAAATTAAGTCCCAGATACTCCCTCAGAGATAAATTTAAAAATATTAATATTTTGACTGTGCCATCTCAGTATATCTATGACAATATTTTGTATGTTCATAAAAATAAAAACATGTTTAAAAAATACAGTGATATTCATAACGTTAATACTAGGAACAAACACAAGTTAGTGGTTCCTGCAACCAGGCTCAAAAAAATAGGACGCTCATTTAGATGCCAAAGTATACATTTTTATAATAAGCTTCCCAGTCCTATTCAAGAACTTAGCATTAATAAATTCAAAACATTTGTAAAGCGAAAACTTTGCCAAAAGGCTTTTTATACTGTAAAAGAGTATCTCGAGGATAAAACGGCTTGGGATTGACCTGCTCCAATACCTACTCACTATAATTGTTATCATTTGAATGTTTTTTTGTTTTAACTGCCTTTTTTTTATTGACGATTGTTGTTGTTTTACAATTATGATATTGTATATATATATATATATTTTATTATTTTTTTACAATTATGACATGTTTATTTTTACTATTTGACTGAATTTTTATTTATATACTTTTTTTTTTTTACAATTTGCAATATTTACACTTTTGTAAATTTTATTATTGTGAATGTGAGAACTATGTGGATTACTCTTTCCTTTTCTTTTATTTTCACATGATGTCTGGCAGTTTTGAGTATTTGATGTGGCCTACCCAAATGTCCTTTCTTTGGCATTGTTCGTCAAGTCGTTGAGCTCCTTAGTAGTCCTGAGTTGAGCTACACGCATACTGACAAATGCTTGCACTGACTGGACAGGTCCACTTAGAACTGTGTGGTTCTTTCTTCAAAAGACCATCTCAGGCTCAATCTGCACGGTTCTCATATGATTTGACCATTACATGTTTTGCTGTATGGACTTTAAAAGAGACTTTGACCCCTGAGTTTGTTTCGGTGTTTCTTCTCAGGGTAGTCAGTTAGGAAACACCGGCCTCATCTAGCATTAATTGACAAAAAAAAAAAAAAAAATTGACGTGTAAAAGTGTTTTTATAAAACCTACTTGCAAAATAAAGATCATTTATCATTTATCATTTATCATTTATAATTTATTTTTTGTTTTAAGTAGTAATAAAGTTCAAAACCAGTCAAGTACGAGTCTGACTTTCACAACTAGAGTTTCTTATTTACCTACAGTTCGATTCCCGAATCTAGTTTCGAAGATTTTCCGAATAGCAAAAAAAAAATGTAATATAATTTACGATTTTCATACAAAATCTAATCGATTGCTTTTACGGAATAATAAAAAATATTTAACGGACCTTCCTCTTTTATGCTACTGCCACATCTGGGTTAGCGTTAATGGCAATGGCCAACTACTCGTTAATTAAGGCATTAAAATTGCGCGTTGACTAGGTAGGTACATTTGGGTGACAATGCCAGTAGAGTTAATTTTTCAAGACGTAAGTACCTAACGCGTTAACACACAAAAAGAGGAGGTAAAAGGTAGACAGTAGACACAATGGAGCTTGAAGCAGCTACACTGGTTACAACAGTGAGCATCATTAATTACCTATTTTATGCAATTAAAAAAAAAAGATTATAGATTATTGAAACGCATCGTCGTCGAACTCGTGTGAAAACCTACACGTAGGTAACTTATTTACTACTTTCTCATTTGACCACTCCATTGCCGTTCTCGTAAATGCAGTTTCTGCCTAAAACAAAGTAGGTACCTGCAATCGTCCTTTCGCTCCTTGCAGTGCGTACGCGTCCCGCGGTATGAGAGTAGTGAGACGACGTTAATGTAGCCAACATCGTTTAGCGCATTATACTACGCTCTAAAATCCTTTGATGTGTCCAAAAAACCGACACCCAAGCTATCGTTTAATGTTTAATGCTGTTTGTAATTTAACGCATTAAAACGTTGGCCACATCTACGTAACAACGTGTTAGAACGCAGGAAAATTAAATTCATGTGCTTTGATCATGAAGCAAGGTCATAGCACAAGTATAAAAAAAAATCTGAAAACTAAATTTGTAGTTACGTCACAAAAAAAAACTTTCTTTGCGATTCGGATAAATCTTCGTAAATCAATTCGGGAATTGAACGGTTTTCATAGGATCGCGTTGAAATTAAAATTATAGGTATCCTTAAATCTGTGGACCCTTGAAGCTGTGAATAAATCAATACGGCCGTTTATGTCGCAAAAAAGCGTGTATTTCGACACCCCAAGAGAATCAAAATTTATAGGGTACTTGTTGAGCTAGAAAACTGAAATTTGGCATGAAGCAAGGTCTCATAGCATTAGTATAGGTAAAATTCTGAAAACTGTAAATTTGTCATTATGTCACAAAAAAAAACTATTCTTGTGATTCGGAAAAATCTTTGTAACCCAATTTGGGAATTGAACTGTTTTCATGTGTAAAGTACGGAACCCTCAGTGCGCGAGTCCGACTCACTTTTTTTTTTAGTTGACTTCGTAGATTTAATCATAAGAAACAATTAGATAATGTTACCTAAACAATTAATAAAATGATTCTAAGCATTTGTTCAGTCAATTTACTTGCTGCTTCAGGGAGACGGGTATAAAAAAAAATGGACCAATATGCCTCCTGGCAACATCCAGAATCATAATCTGCATGCTTTTCCGAGTCCGAAACCATTCACAGAAGGCGGTTCTCTTATTTTGCATACTCAACTCCCTTTGGCGCCTCCTCTATTGGGGAATCCCCTGGGTTAGGTTAGTTATTCATTAGGTACGTTCCGTTCCACTTGCGATAGAGGATTCGCACAACACAAAATAGAAATGCAAAAATTATTTAACTGCAAGATTAAATCAAAAACAAGATAATTATTAAATCCTTTAAAAATGTTTCGAGTTCTATGTAAAGTTGTTTCATCACTTTTTAAAGAGGATGAGCTGGGTCTAATAAAAAATCAAAACGGCGGCAGGTCTTCGGAATCCTATTTTCTCATAAAAAACTTCAATCCCGCAGTCCTGCGGGATTGGATTCCCTACTCACATACATCTACATAATAATTATCAAAACAAAAACTCAATCCTGAAAAAGTGCCTATAGATTTTGTTCAGGCTTCCCCTAAGTTGTTTTTCGTGTGAATCATTAATTTTGTTTTTAATCCATTTAAAAAGTGAAAAATATCCGAAAAAACCGGCCAAGTGTGAGTCATACGCACGAAGGGTTTCCTACCGTCCGTAGGTAGTAAAAAAAATCAAGTTATATGGGAGCCCCTTAGGACTGACGCTGCTTTATGCAGGCGCCCACGCGGTCTCATACAAAAGTGCACCGTCGCACCCCGCGCCTCTTTTTGCTAAGTTCTCCAGGACACGACTACATGCACACCGTTTAAGTTGAACTAGCGACAGCACAGGTAAAAATCAGAGTACACCACACACGCGACGGGTACCCGCGCGGGTGCCCACTTACCGCAGCGTTGGCCCTTAATTATATATTTTATTCTGTTTTTAGGTACCGACAAAGAGCACGTAAAGTAGGTACCGACGAGATGCTCGGCCGCGACCGGCCGTGCATGCGTACCCAGTCGCCTTTTCAAGCGATGGGTTCTTTTAAGTACCTATGTAGATAAAATTTAAAATTATTTCACACTAAAAGTCCTCGCCGCGTCGCTGTGTAACTTGGCCCCTAGTGTTGTTAAAGCGGCAACAATACATCATCTGTGAAAATTTCAACTATAGCTGTTGCAATTCATGAGAGCCTGGTGACAGACAGACTGACAACGGAGTCCTTAGCAATAGTCACGTTTTTACCCTTTGGGTACGGAACCCGTAAAATGTGACCCATGAGACATTTTTTTTTCGGTGGGAGAATCATCCAGTGACGTCCCCTGCTCTTGAGCGGAGCGGGAGATAGTGTCAGACTCTTACTGTCTAAAAACCCACACCGTTCCTTCGTATCGGGGCTATCTTTCGAAACTAACCCTAGCCCCAGCAGGCTTCGACTCAGCTGGGCCCCTGCTATTACTGACAACTCCTTGAGGCGCGCGGGAACAGTACGCGCCGTCAACGTCTTAGGCTCGGTCCGGACAGTTACCGGACGGTCGGACAGCGAGCTACCCATTGCTCGCCATCCGCAAGCCCGCGTCTACGGTGGCCGGAAATCGGAATCGGAATCCCGCGGCGGCGAGAGCGCCGTTGTCTGATACGGTCGGCCTCCTCCTTTGCTAGCATTACTGCTTCTCAGAAGAAGGCGACCGCCTGCCACTCCCCCTCGCACCCATGAGACATGGAGTCTGATGTTATCCAACAGAATAAGTTTTATTAGAAATAACCGTTTAATAACAGAAGAATCTTATGAAATGTATCGAATATAAGTATTTTTTAAATGATTAAATATTATACAAAATTCCCAAGTCGGTTGACTTATTAGACAGACTTATAGTACATACTTTTTATCCTAGGAGTATATTTCACCCTTGGGGTAATATATTATTCTACTTTTACCCAGGCGGTGCCGAGGAGCTTATCAAATGAAACAATAATATTTTTTTAAATGTATATATTAAGTATAGAAAATAAATAATAAACGAAATAAAACATTAGTAACATTGTAGGTACAATTTAACTTACTTATTATTCAACAAATACAGTATATGTTTTATTATCTTAGTGGGTAATTACCATGGAATTTAGTGTGATTTGTTTCAAATACACAATATTAACAGTAGGTACCTAAGTACATGCAGAAGCTACATGGATAATAAAATTAAAACAACATAATATAACTAGGTAACATAAATTTTATACATCTAATTACTCTTTATACCCATATAATACTCTTTTGAATCATTATTTTATTAACAAAAACGTATGGTAATGAAATAATGCCGTAGGTATTTGTTACAACAACATAATATGACGGGTACCTTGTATAGGTATCGTTGTAAATGTAAATAGGTAAAAATCTTACGACTAGCAACTACGTACTCCTAAAATATAGATTTTATTACATAAGTATAGTATAATTAAAATGGAAATGTGTAGTCGTTTATCTCGCTTGGTGACTCCCTGATAACTAGGTAAAAGCTACTAAACTCCGTTTCTGTACCGCAACACTGTACAGTCACAGTAAAAATAGGTTCGTCGCCTTTAAATTCTATTTTCGTTTGCACCAACCTTCTACTTTATTAGCGACTTCAATATTCTCACAAGGTAACAGACAATCGCATACAGATTTGATTCATTGAATATTTCTTAAAATGGCCAGTTCATTATTATAATTTTTTAGGTCGATGTCAATGGGACCTACCTAGCTAAAAGTTTAATGTTATTTTTCATCACAGACCAAAATAGTGCCAGGGTGTTATAAGTTCGTATCTGTGCGTTTGTCTGTGGTATCATAGCTCCTAAAAGGATTAACCGATAAGATGTCTCGACTTATTAAAGGGTATTTTAACATGATTGAAAAGAGTGTCCATGGAGTTTCTTCCACATTCTTCTACATAGAGATCTACGCTTTGGAATGTGCAATTAGCATCATTTTCTGACTGACTGACTTCTTGACAATAATTCAAAAGTGCCCGTAAATGGTTTATTTGAAATTAATGCTTTCAATGATAAATGATCTTTATTTTGCAAGTAGGTTTTTTAAAAACACTTTTACACGTCAATTTTTTTTTCGTCAATTAAAGCTAGATGAGGCCGGTGTCCAATGCAATCTTTGATAATTTGAAAACTGACGAAGGTATAAACTTCTTGACTGTACACTGGACCTCAGTTGCCATCCTAACTAATATTACAAATGTGAAAGTGTAGATGTTTGGATGTTACTTAATCACGCAAAAACGGCTGAACAGATTTGGATGAGATTTGGCATGCATATAGCCTTTGACATGAAAAAGAACATAGGCTACCTTTTATCCCGATTCCTTAAGTACCTAATGCCACTCGGGCGAAGCCGCGGGCAAAAGCTATTAGTAAATAAGTATTTTATACCCACGACACAGAATTTGGTGTAGCTGTTACATTTCACGAACGCACATTTTTTTTTAGTAGGTATTGCTTACTTTAATATAGTTCTGTATTTCGGGAGAAAAGTAACCTATTCGTACACTGACTCAATATTGCCCCTATGTACCTGTAACTGTCTGATAGGCATTGTAGCTTTTTGTTAGAATTTTCTAAATTAGACCAACCTCCAGAAGACATTTTATATTACAATTTTTATCGATGACACGAGCTAGTGAAGTGCAATATTACATTAAAATGGCGCTATTCGTCATTCGCATCACCCTCCCCGCTATCATCAAACTTAGCCTTCTTCAAGTCGTCCGTGATCAGGTCAGTGCCGTCTCCCTGTTCGTTGAGCTGCGCCAGGCACAGCGCCAGGATGCGCTCCAGGCCTCGGGCTGTCTCCTCCGAGGAGTAGATGTCTGTGACCGGCACGTGCACAAACAGAGTGCGCGTGTTGTCTATGCTCAGAGACGTGTAGTAGATGTACTCGCACAGGTATCTGCAAAAAATAGTAGTTACAGTTAAATTTTGAAAAATGATGGTTGAAAAGTGTGTGTGCTATTATGCTACTTAATACCTACTACTACTTTAGTTTTTCATATTTTTTAGGGTTCCGTACCCGTACGATAAAACGTGACCAACCATTGGATCACTGTTTACCATCAAATGCGATCCCCGCAATCAAGCACTAGTTTATCCTACATCAATCAAAAAAAAAAAAAAACTACTATGACTTAATTAAATCAAAAATATTGGTTGTATTAATTTTTTTTCCGGGAGCTAGGAAAATTATATTTTCAGGTCTCAATTCCGGGAGGGGTGAGAGTCCTAGCCCATCCCTTACCCCCTCTGTTACAATAAAGCCGGAACTATACTAGACTGACGCACACGTGGGCGACGCCTTAGTTGCACGAAGAGTCGCATCGCGTGGCAGGGTCTAATGTAGCTCTACTAACATAGTTGCCATATAAAATGTATGGAGACCGACATGCCCAAGTCAGCGTACGTGGTCCACGTGGATCCAATGTAGTTCTACCTTAGAGCATCTCGCTTCGTTTGCCGGTTTTAATCCATACAAATCTAACATTGATTGATTCTTTGCTAACTTACATTACCATCAGCAACAAAAGCACTATCATCGAAAGTTACCAGAATGTTGTAAGCTCTTAGTGTATTAAGCGTGTGCGACATGTTCAGGATTATAGACCTAGGTAGTCTTTGTTAATTATAGGTACGGGACAGTCATACTAAAGTGCAATGGCCATGTCACCTGGGTAATGCCCCTACTGCCTAACCACAAAACGTCATGAATGAACATTACGTACATGGACATATAGAATCTAATTTTCAGCATACTTAGTATTCCTACTGCAGTATGGAATGCCGTCCGGCTGGCAACCGTTCCAGTTACAGTGTAGCTAGAACCAGTCATGCCGACAATACCGACGCAATTGCGGTGAAAAACAAAAAGGATATAAGTATATAATTATTTGGACACTAGCTTTTGCCCGCGGCTTCGCTCCCGCGGCTTTACTCCACCTTGCTATACCCTACTCTGCCCTACCCTACTCTACTCTACAGTACCCTCCTCTACTCTACCCTTCACTACCCTAATTTTCATTTTTTTTTTCATAAGAACTTTCTCACAATAACAAATACAACAAAAAAGGAATTAGCGAAATCGGTCTAGCCGTTCACGCGTGATGGTAGTATTTCAAGCTAAAATGGATGATAAAATGAAAACCTAGCCTGATGGTATAGTGGTTGCATTTTTATAAGTTCGATTGCCAAGTGTAAAGTTTTGGCTTCAATGCCCAGTTTGTAAATTATTATTATTTAACAGTTTGTGAAATGTTCTTAACTGTGTTTTTTGATAAGTAATATAATTATAACAGTGAAGGTATAACATATGTCTCTCTTCGCCCGTAATTCTTGTCTTGATATTAGCAACGCAACGCCACCGATTTTGCCCGAGGTTCGCATAAGGAACAAAGAAGTTCTGAGAGCACTGTATCGTCTAGACGTGAATAAAGCTAGTGGACCAGACGGTATACCAGCAATTGTAGTCAAGGCTTGCGCGCCCGAGTTATTTCGACTGGTATAGTGCTCAAGTCCAGAAAGCTTGCCAAGGTGCAAACCGTACCCAAAAAGGGCAGTCGTGCCGATCCTGCCAACTATCGGTCGACTTCATAATTCTCCATATTTAGGAAGATTATGGAGTGTGTATTGAACACGCGCCTCATACTTGGAAGGTAACAAGCTACAATCGGTCTACTGGGGCTCTTATGCATGCCATTTAATTGTGGGCAGGGTCCTCGAGAAGAATATAGATGCTATTGTGGAGCCTGTCTCCTTAGAGGACTCGAAGGCCTTCGACAGGGTATGGCACGCTAGCCTTTTGAAATAAGCTACCAGCATACGGCATTTCGCCTGGTCTGACTAGATGGGTATAATAAGACTTATCGTATCTATGGGTATGCAGATAACTAATCCGGCCAGAAAGAGAGGCTATGGTAGAACTTACAAATTTCTCTCTTCAGATAAAATACAAGCTTGTCTGTTCACAGCCAAAAGGAGCCCGTTCACCTTGGCACCTGCTTTTTAGAATGTATCCTTCCTTGGATTGTACCGATCGATTTCGGCTCTTAGCACTTGAAATTTCCTCAAACCAATGAATTCATCATTCATTGAGTCCAAAGCCAAGGTAGTAAACTCGGAGTTCTTGCAAAGGTCTTACAGCGGTACTTCACAACGGGAGCTTCTAATGTTATACAAAGCAAAGGTCTGATCGGGTGTGGAGTATCTACTGCAGCTGTATATGGGGTGGTGTTGCAAAATGCCATCTAGCGGCTTTGAAATCAGTGGAAAGGTTTGCGGAAGAGGCCAACTGGTGATTCAGATTTAGTTAGAACTAATCTACAAAGCCAGCGCAAAGACGTAGGGTAGCCACCCTTTTGGTATTCTAAAAGTGCATTTTGGAGAATGTACGCGGGAATTACATGATTTAAATTCCGCTATTGCCTTTCTACCATCAGACAACCCGACGTATGGCGAATGTCCACCCTTACATTGTTGACACCTCTACGGTCCGTGCTAAGCGTTACGCCTTGTCGTTTATATCGCGTACATCGCAGGACTGAAACAGTTTGCCTGCTGTGGTCTTCCCGCCAATTATAATTTAGGTGTCTGCAAGGCTAGAGTGAATAGGCTCTTCATAAACTAGTGCGCTTCACCATCAACAATTGCGTACTTGCATAAGTTCTAGTGAGTACAGGCTCAATACATGCATTGTCATAAGAGGATATCATTTCTTCGAATAAAAAATCTTTTCGCAAAAACATATATCAATAGTTAAGATAACAATATTTGAGATATTGAGCAATGCTGTGTCTGTCAGCTCTGAGATAATGTGATAAATAAGACACTAACATCTCTAATCTAATCAGTGCAATGTACTATTGTGAAGCATAAACACAATGAAACGCAATACTAAATAATAAACTATTATAAACACAATAATACTAAATAAATAGAATACTATACTACTACTACTATTTATTTAGTATTCTTGTGTAAATAAAAAAATACCTAATATGATTATTTTTTATTTTATAACAAGCTGTCCCTGCGGTTTCACTTACGTCTTTGGTTACTGTTCCACTCCCGTGGGTCGTATCGTACGTAATGTTAATAAAACTAAGAAATTTTTTAAATTCAAACTTCCTGAGATTAGCACATTCAAACAAAAAAAAACAAACTTAAGCTTTAGAAGAAGATAGATTGTGAACAAAATGGTCATTGACTATAATTTATTTTTGGGATATGAAGTCCCACCTGCACAGGAATTTATGATGGACTACCAGTCCACTCACTCTTATGGAAAAGCAGCCTGGGGCAGTTTCTAGCAGAATATACTTATGCTTAGGAAACCAGATCTCACCTGCCAGCATCCATCGACACTTCAGCTCTAAACCTCTCATCAGGCAGGTTGTCACCATTGAACTCCTTGCAGATTTGTTCCACATTCAGTTTCGTACGTAACCGTATGGCTCCCTCAGCCAAGCAGGTGCAGTTTTCAGGTAGTTTGTCAAAGTAGTCCTTCTTCTGGTAGCCCTTCCTGTGAGCCTGGGACTCCAGCTGTATGCACTTCCCTATGCTTGATACTCCCACGTGGATCATCAGCTGAGGAATGTTAATAAGCAATGTATTTTGGAATGTAAAGATATTTACAAAGAAAAGACATTCCCTAGAAAGACAATGATAACTCAACTGTGGTGCTGTACCCAACCAATGTTTGTCTGTGGGAGGATCTCTCTCTTATATTTTGCGTAATAACGTAAAACTCAGGGGACTGCAGCAGTCCTCCAACAGGCAGACATTGATTGACGAACCCAGATTGGGTATAGCTCCACAGTTGGGTTAGTTTAAAAAAAATATAGTGAATAGAATAGGACACATAACAGCACAATGGTGAGAAGAAAAGTACAGAATGATACGGTAAAATTACATGAAGTCTAACCATACTAATAAGGTATTTTTATTGTATGGCAATTGAGCCAATTGTGACTATTCTACCAGTGACGCATTGATATGGCGGCTCAGTGAAGATACCATTACCAAAACGATTACAGCCTCAGCATTTGTTGTACATGAGACACACAGCACTGGGTTTCAGCTGGCATGCCATATCAACATATGGATGAAATTAATTTATTAAAACCAAGCAAATGTCAGCATTCACTCTCTCATTGTCTTTCTATTCAAAATTCATACATGGGCACTTATAAAACGTTAGAAGCTAGTGCACAGTTCCAAATTGGTCGTTTCCTGTGGAGAAGAACCAGCAAGAAACTCCATGGTTACTCTTTTAAAAAAAATGGTTGTAGATATTATGTAAGAACGGTGTAGACCAGTCAATATTATACCCATAAGCACAAAAAAATTAGTTTCATAAGTATAGGAAGTAATCTAAATATTTGAGTCTACAGTATTCTCACATTCACATTATAAAAAAGAGGCTATATTAAAAAAGGCCAGAATTTGTGTCTCTATGATATTTGAAAGGTTAAATTAAATAAAAGTGCAGTAGTGTTGTTTTCTATAATTCCGAGGAAAGAATATTTAAGCAATTTGTTGCTATGTTTCTTTTTAGCTCCTTACTATTATTTTATTTAACCTTTCAATTGTGTCAATTAGAGACACAATAGTAAGACAATGACAGTACAAATACCGGCATTCACTTGGGGTTTAATGAATTAATTAAACATATATTTATATAATACTATTTGCAAAATTTTTAGAATTTATTGTGGTTACTGCCATATAGAGGAAAATTTTGTAGGTAAGTAAATATTTTATCAACGGCTCTGCTGACGTTAGAGTTGGTAGGTCAATATTTACCTTGGGGAAAACTATTTACTGATGAAACACGGGAGTTATTCAATAAATGGTTTGTGGTTTACAGCTTTGGTACAGAATAAAATAGGCTTAATAAGGGTAAATATTAACCACAAAGATATCAAGCAAACACCAAAGGTTTCTTCTTTAATGAATAATGTGTTTTATAAATACTGAATATTTCATTGTTTACAGCTGATATAAACTAACTTGTAAGCATATAAAAGTTGCAAGCGCTTTCACAAATTACCTAGAGTTTAACTCACCTTCGGAGTGTGTGTCTCCCACAGCGCCGGCACAAACTCATCCACGTTCTCATAGGTGACCGGCAGCTCTATCTGAACCAGTTCCACATTGTGCTTCTTCTCAATTTCATCTTTGTTCATTATTTTCACTGCCTCCCAGCTTGCGTTCACTGGGTGGTTGATATATGGACCGAAACCCGTAATAAGGACCAACGGTCGCAACCAATAATCGAGCTCTTCAGTCATGATTTTAAAGTTTTTATATTTTTTTTAGGATTTAATTTTTAATTAGTGTTTTTGCTTGACACTGTTTTGTTGGCTCAAGTCAGATACCTATTTGAAATGTTTGAAAATGAGAATGTGACAGCAGTCTGTTTTTGTGAAGTCCATGAACTCCGCGTTCCGAATTGCGCCAAAAGCGATTATATTGCGAATCCGACTAACACGTAACGTCACAAATAGTCCTCAATAGTCCTTATATTTTGTAAGTATTAAATTTGGTCGGATTCGCGATATAATCGCTTTTGACATGCTTTTGACGTAATTCGGAACTAAGGGGAAGTCAGATGACTTTCTTGACTTTTACTGCGTAATGTTGGTATAGGAGAGTTTATGGGTCTATGGCAGAGTAGTGACGTGCTGCATCAATTATGTTTTTAGTCAAGTAGAAAAGTGGTAGTTTATATTTTTTAAATAATAATTAGAAAATTTGTAATAAAATTACATAAAAATATGATGTTTTCGCGACTTAATATTGAAATACTGCAAATATTTGAATTCTGTATCCGAGACCTGACGCGAACTCATGGTTCCAGTTGGCTTCGGCCTTGCTGCTGAGTCACTTTGAGGCGCGCATGTATCACTACGCGCCGTCACTGTCGTCGACTTGGGGTCAGTCTAGACCATAGACTATACACTATAAACAGAGAGTCTAGACGGCAGAGTGGCCGGACGGCAAGTTACTCAATGCTGTTCGTCTGCAAGCCTAAGCCTACGGTCACTGTAATAATATCCTACAGTATTTCAACTTCATACAAAAGGACGAAACGCGAGCTATACCTACGCGCCTCGATCTCGCGGTGAGCTTGTGGTGCAGACAGTCGCGACTGTGCCGTAGTGACGTGACGATCGGACGGTGTGTAGTTTTTTTAACAATAACTGCGCGATTTTTCACTAAAAATAAGTTCAAGGACATATTTACATATATTATTTAATATTTTGATGAAAATTTAATTCCATCATTTCCTGCTTATTTCTTTTAAATATTGCAACATCCTGTTGAATTTTATATAAGGATTTAATTTGATCACTTTACGCTTATTTCTTTTAAATATTGCAACTTCCTGTTGAATTTATAGAAGGATTTCATTTGATAACTTCCTTTCGAGTTATTTTTAAAATATTAAGACATCCTGTTTAATTTATAAAAGGATTTCATTTGACAACTTCCTTTCGAATTATTTTAAAATATTGTTGAATTTATAACAAATTAAATGACAGCATCCGGTTGAATTTGTGAGGATTTAACTTGACCACTTCCTTTTTATTTCTTTAAAAATATCAGAGCATCCGTTCATATTTAAAATAGGAATTTACTGTGACAATTTCCGTTTTATTTGTTTATTTTAAATATTTTTCTACCTTCATAGTGAATTTTTATGCTTGTCAATTTCTGAGAATAAAAACCGTTGTAATGTGATTACTAGAAAGGCACCTTTTTGACCGACCATAGAATAAACAACTTGAACTGAAGCAATGTATTTATTTATAATCACTCTGACTGTGAATTTTGTGTGACGTCAACTCCGATGGCGATCATGCGACGACATACATAATGTACCTATATATAATGTCTTTTTAATGGATAAGTATTTCCTTTTATCTCCCGAAAAAAAGATTTCTTTATTAATAAATAAAGTGAATATAGTAATGTAAATTTAATTCCGCCAAGTCCGTTCCATCATCGGACCACAAGACGTACGGCGTTGCGCCACCGGTACATGGTGGACATCCCACCTATACGTACAAAGCGTTTTGGGAGTACATTCATTATGCGTACAGCTAAGGAATGGAATTCCCTGCCGGAGTCTGTGTTTCCTGATAGCTATAACCTAGGGGTCTTTAAGTCAAGAGTGAATAGATTGCTTCTAGGCAAGCGTGCTCCATCGTCGGCCACATCATCGCTTACCATCAGGTGAGATTGTGGTCAAACGCGAGCCTATCCATTATAAAAAAAAAAAAAAATGTGATTTACAGTCTGTCAAGAAAGTCATGAAAAGAATGTTTTGGGAACTACTGTTTTTGCTAATACTGGCAACACTGAATAATTGTTAAGCTGAGTACCTGAACTGTCACGTCGTATCTGTGTGGTTGATTTTTTACAATATTTCGGTGCTATTTCGAGTTTTTTAAATCGTGTAAGCGTTAAGATACAAAAAATGAATCGAAATGTTTATAAGAGCGGTGCGAGACAAATTATATTTAAAGTTTTTCAAGGGTGTATGGCCGAAATTCAAGGTGGGAGTGCTGGGACGAACAAAGACGATGTTTATGGTCGAACAGCAAAGTTAACCGGTACGTAAATATATTCTAAAGTTTAACACACTAACGGAAATATAATGTTTTGACAATCTTCTGTTTTTAAGTACAATTTATCTATCTTTAACATTGTTTATGTCTTGCTAAGGTTATGAAATTTACCTACGATTTATTATACTACCACTTAACGGTTTTGATATTTTGGTGTTTTTTATTTAGGTATGATAAATGTATTTGTATATTTAACATAAATCTTTATTGACTTCAGGTGTTACCGAAAGTACAGTTCGGCGCATTGTGGACTAAGGCATGAAGAATGGAGGTAAATTTTTAACGCTTGGAAAACACAGGAAAGGCTGACCTACGAAACAAACTACGAGTCAGATGTTGGCCGGTTTCATTTTGAAGAAGTTTCAGGCAACATTTCTGGAGTCGAATACCTCGACTCTGATTATTTGGATTCGGATTAATAAAGATTTATTTCATAAACTTTTTATTTTTGCAATGAGCTCATACCTATCGATACTCAGCGCCATGCTGACGGCAGTGCAGAGAGGCAAAACATCGTGATTTGCACTTTGTAGTAAGTACATAAATGCTAGTAGCTGAAAGGACGAAAACAAGGGTTGATCAAACCAGACATTCTTATGAATATAAAACCAGATATTCAGAAGAATGTCTGTTTTGATAAACTCTTGCGTGTAGGTACGTAGGATAAACATATAATTATCATAATAAGCAAATAGAGAAGTCTGGTTTCGTCGCAATGTTTATAAAACAAAATTCAGACTGGTAGAGAATGCCTAAGGCATTAACTCCGCTTTTGTACTTTTGTGTTGGATAAAGTTTTAATAAATAAATGAGAACTACTATAACTATTATGTATCAGGTAAAATTAAACGTCACTTGAATGAAAATTAATTCTAATAAAAATGTTGTTCGCCACTACGACAGAGTAAGTACTTTTATTTATAGGGAGCCACTACCAATGAAAGTCAAAACTCGTTTGCAAGCATGTATTAAATAGATAGACGAGTGTCAGATAAATCGGTAAAATAATGTACCTACACGGCAGTAAAGGGACCGTAAATCGGTAATTATTATTTTATAAATAAAAGTATCAATATCTTGTAGTCGAAGTTTATTGGGATACCATGTTAATGATGGTGGCGCCCTCCCTTCTTTTCATGACTTTCTTGACAGACTGTACACGAGTGAAATAGGTAGTTATAGGCGGTTCATGAATCATGATACGGTAGGTACGCTTGTGGTAAAACCTCAGGGCATGTGTGTTTTGTTTTGTTAGTTTGTATAATTCAAAGTAAAGTTAATTGTACCTACTGTATGTATGAATAATACTAGAAAAAATAAAATTTATCAAAAATAAATGTTGTATAAAAAGTATATTTACAATCACAAAACTAAATGGAAACACAAAGTAGGCAAATGTACCTAATTAAAATGCTGGAGGCGGGCAGCCCTATCGCATGTTTACGTACCGCGCGGCTGTAGGCATTTAATTCAAAAATTCGGCCGAGTTACAATACTTATCACGGCGATGGATGTACTTTTTAATGAAGGCGACATCTGCAGTGGAGAGTTCAAAACTTGCTGAATGTCTTAATCGTGCTCAGGATTAGTGCTACATGTATTACGAGAACAGTTCTGATATGTTCCGCATATACTTATCTTTGTTTTTCTTTATCTGATCTTGGCCATGTACCAGTACTGTATCTAAATCGGGACTTTGATTTGTGTGTCTTTTAAGCATAATCTGCCTAATGGCAAATCTCTGTGCTCCTCTTCATCCTAATCCCCGGCAGCAAATTATCAGGTGCCAGTTGCACATTTTTACATTCAAAAGCCTTACCCCTCCAAAGGACCAAAATGCTCCAATACTGTTTTCACCGTTAAGTCACGAAATCCCCTACTTTATTCGCAATTAGATTCGAGTTTATACGTAGACCCTTAAGTGGTGACCAGACGGTTGCAAACCAACGTCCCAACCAAGGTGACCTTGCTAGTTTCAATCCGGGTAGACAGTAGTTAATAATATAATAATAATAATAATAATATTTGCAAATTTTAAAACAAATTAATAGTTTTCGGTACCGCATATCTACAAATTTTTATCCTAGAAGCCTCTAAAATAGGCAACAAACCAATTAAAAACTTATCTACCACCAATAAAGTCCGAAAGATGAAAAGAAAAGAAAATATAAAACCAGACAGATGACATTTTATGTCACATATAAATTTTGTAAAATGATGCTTGAAATACGACAACAATGCTGAAACTATAATGCTGACAAGAGCTGCCGCACGACGTGCACGCCCACCACCTCCGGCCTCGTCGCTCAGCTCCGCCTCGCTGCCGCCGGAACCTAGCCTCACTGTGAGTGCTGTGACACCGGCCGCGGCAGCTGCGTCGAGCTCGAGCGACGAGTACTACTCGCCGCCGACGACACCACCACCTGCGCGTCGTCGGGGAGGACGCCGGCCGCCGGCGTGCTTAGGACCTCGAGGCCCACCGGTCTCTGATAGGGTCCCAGCTGCCGGCGGAAGTGTGCCGCGCATGAGATGGACGCAATCGACTAATGAAAACGTCATGCGCGCATACTACGGGGCTACAGAGGGAGGAAACAACCTGACCGCGTACCGTGTTCGGATGCTCTCTTTGTTTCAGGTGCTTGAGCCAGCCGTCAACGTTTCGGCACAACGACTATCGGATCAGGTGCGGGTCATCCAACGTAATCATATGTTGGACGATACTGTACTTGATCGCCTCCGAACGGAAATGAGTAACCGTGTCATTACCCCTCCGTCGCAACCTGTGGTACCAGTTGTGGTACCACAGTCCAGCCACATATCCCTTCACACTGGCGAGGTGAGTACTGACACGGTCACTAACGTAAGTACCCAGTGCAATAACGAACTGAGGAGTGCTTTGGAGTGTGCTATTCGGGAGTATCGCAACATGCCGCTTGAGCTTAGGCCGCGTTTACCTCGTTTGCCCATGCATAATAAGAATAAGGCGCTGGTGGCTGCTCTGGATCCGCAGTTGTCAAACTATTTTGATGACTGCGAAGATCTCACCGATACACACTCGATCATGTACTGCGCGGCCGTAGCGGCATGTCGTGTAGCTCACGTCAAATTTCCAAACAGTGACGTAGCTACACGACCAAAACCAGCTGTGCCGGCCTGGCAGTGTAGGATCGAGCGTCGTATTGGTGGGGCCAGAGCACTCATCGGCAAACTAATCTGCTTCAGGGAGGGTAACACTCGCCCACGAGTGATGCGCTTTGTGAGGCGGGCGTTTTCGGGGACTGACATCAGCCCCCGAGACTATATGTCCCGTGTCACAGAGCGCATCGACTTCCTGAAGCAGAAGGTGTATGCATGGGCAAACCGTATACGAAGGTATAAGCGGCGGGTTGAACGGTACATCCAGAATAGCACATTCCGGAGTAATGAAAGGTGGGTATACAGGGCTTGGGAGCGACCGGACCAAGGTGTGACTGACACGCGCCCTCCGGATGATGACGCCATGTATTCGTTCTGGCGCAACATCTGGTCGGTGCCTGTCAGTCATACTGAGGGTGGTTGGACTCGAGAGGTCGAACGAGCGTGCGAATCGATAACAGAAATGGGGGCATTCACAATCAGCCCCCAAGATGTGGCCCGTGCAGTCCGTCCATTGCCTAATTGGAAATCTCCAGGGCCGGACGGACTGCACAACTTTTGGATAAAATGGTTGCAAAGGTCGCACGCTCGTTTGGCATCTCAGTACCAGGCCGCCTTAGAGTCTGGCTCGCTACCCGAGTTTCTTACAACAGGAGTTACCCACCTGCTCCACAAATCCGGTAGCACCGCGGAACCCAAAAACTATCGGCCGATTACGTGTCTGCCGACAGTTTATAAGGTTCTTACATCCATTTTGAGAGCAAAGATTAACCACCATGTTGATAATAACGCTATCATGTCTGCCTCTCAAAATGGATGTAGGAATGGATCCCGCGGTACGAAGGAGCTACTCCTCATCGATATGGCCATTAGCCAACAGGTTCGGCGGTCCCGAAAGGATCTGTCGACATGTTGGATAGACTATAAGAAGGCCTATGACTCAGTTCCTCATACATGGCTCATGAGGGTGCTGGAGTTGTATAAAGTTGATGCAACTCTTCGCACCTTCCTGATATCATGTATGAGGCAATGGAGGACGGTCCTTCGCTATCCAGGATGTCGAAATATCCAGAGGAACAGCGAACCGGTAAGGATCGAGCGAGGTATATTCCAGGGTGACAGTTTGAGTCCGCTTTGGTTCTGCCTAGCTTTGAATCCTCTGAGCACATTGCTGGAGAATTCAGGACTAGGCTATCGGTTGAAGAGAGGTGGTCAGGTTATATCTCACCTTCTTTATATGGATGACTTGAAGCTCTTTGCCCCCAACAATCTGCAACTGATGGAGCTACTGAAGGTAACGGAAACCTTCAGTAGTGCCATCAGGATGGAGTTTGGTGTGGACAAATGTGCGGTCATGCATATAAAGCGAGGGGAGATTGTGGAATCCGTGGGTATCCAACTCTCGGATTCCATACACCTGAGATCCCTCTCTCCAACCGAAACCTACAAGTATTTGGGTATGTCGGAAGCGTTAGGCATCAATGCCACTGACATGAAGCAATCGTTGAGGGACCGCTTCTTTGGCCGCCTGAAGAAGGTACTTAACAGCCTTCTGTCAGGTGGAAACAAGGTGCGTGCCTTCAACGGTTGGGTCATGCCGGTATTGATGTACGCTTTCGGTGTACTCAAATGGACTCAAACGGAACTTGACGCCCTGGATAGGAGGGTTCGTACACTGCTGACTGCATATCGAATGCATCACCCTCGGTCGTCGGTAATGAGACTGTATATCCCGCGGAAGTGTGGGGGTCGAGGCTTTTTAAACGCTAAGTCCCTGCACAATCGCGAGGTATGCAGTCTCAGGGAATACTTCCAAGCCGCCGACGGGGGTATGCATCGGGATGTAGTAGCAGTGGACAAGGGACTCACCCCGCTCTCCTTGGCTAACGAGAACTGGCGCAAACCTGTAGTGCTTGACACTAACGTACGCAGGGAAGTATGGCAGAGTAAGGAACTTCACGGACGCTTTTTCCGGGCCCTTCATGGGCCCGATGTAGACCAACTAGCGTCCGTAGCCTGGCTGCGCGTCGGTGACCTCTTTGGGGAAACCGAAGGTTTTGTATGTGCAATTATGGACGAAGTTATCATGACGAATAACTACCGGAGATTTATTGTGAAGGACGGTACGGTTGACATATGTCGGGCATGTCACCGACCGGGTGAATCATTCCGCCACATTATCTCTGGTTGTTCTCGTCTAGCTAACGGAGAATACTTGCATAGACACAACGTTGTAGCCAGGATTATCCATCAGCAACTTGCTCTGAAGTACTCTCTTGTGGAATCGGAGGTGCCATACTACAGGTATGTGCCCGACCCAGTTCTCGATAGTGGCGATATCACGTTGTACTGGGATCGGTCCATCATCACTGACAGGACTATTGTAGCCAATAAGCCTGATATAGTGGTGGTGGAAGCGAGAGGCGTGCAATGATTGTTGACATATCCGTTCCGCATGACGAGAACCTCGCGAAAGCCGAGAAAGATAAACAAATCAAGTATATTGACTTGGCTCGCGAGGTTGTCGACATGTGGGAAGTGGATTCAGCGATTATTGTACCGATAGTCGTTTCAGCCAATGGCTTAATTGCCAAGAGCCTCGACCAACACCTTAGGAGGCTCTCGTTAGGCGACTGGATCAAGGGCTTGATTCAGAAAGCGGTACTTCTGGACACGGCCCGTATAGTCAGGAGGTTCCTTTCTCTGGAGCCCTGACCGCCGGTAGCTTGGACCCTATTCCCGATACCGGTGGGACACTATTTTTTATATTTTTAAATGTTTTTTTAAATATATTTTTTTTAAGGAATATTTAAAAATGTAATTAATATGTTAAAACAGATAATAAAGGCATAATAATATTCCACAACTATCACACAGCGCCGTCTAGTCCCAAGCTAAGCAGAGCTTGTGTTATGGGTACTAGACAACTGATAAACATACTTATATATTTCTAAATACATACATATTATAGATAAATTACACCCTAAGTGGTTTACAACCATGACCTTCAACGCCCTTGGTTGGGAGGCTCATTTTCCCAACCACCAAACTTGTTGGCGCGTGGAATACATCCATGTAGCCGCAACACAAAACAAACACACAAACCAAGGTCAACTTGGTTGGAACGCTAGTTTACAATTTGTCTGGTCACCCCTTCAAATACCCATCATTCAGCAGTTGATAAAACGCCTTCCCTTGCATATTTTGTCACTTGTGAAACATCACAACCCCGTAATTGCTTCAGAACGGCCCTATATGATCCTACCCTCCTATATTGCTAACATTCGCCAACCAAAGCATACTCTGTTCACTCCCGCTGACGTCATCATCTCGCCCCAAATGAGCCATAAACTTGCACTCTACGTAAACCTAGACTCTACAGTCGTCGTTCCGATGCTGTCTTGCCTGCAAGTCCTGGACAATGTCCGAATCGAACCTTTCTTGAGCCAGTCTGTGCCGCTGAGTCAGCACTTCAGCAGTGTTAAATACGTCCCAAAATAATCAATGTTCGTTCCAGCACATTCCTTAGTGTCCACTTCCTAAACCGAGGTCCGTACCCTACAAGGAGTGCCCTTAGCCGCCTAGTTTTGAACTTTACATGAGCTCTGACCGCTGTTCTAACTGTTTTAATTTTAACTAAGGCCACCACCGGTTATGTCCGGTTGAGCAAAAAACCACCTCATAGGCTACATCTCGCAACCTCGCCACTCGTAAAAAGTGCGCAGTAGTGTAAATTTTCCTAACCCTCAATAGAATTTTAATTTCAGTTAATTAGTAGAGTCTGTCTAAAAAGTTAAACGACTTGGGTAATTATTAAGGTAAAATTAAATCTTATGTAGTCAGCACTGGTTCAATAATTAAGGTCGATTAAGAGATCTTTATCATTCATTGTTTACTAATAGAAGAACCTTGTAAAAAGTATCGAATATTTATAGTATTTTTTAAATGATTAAATATTATACAAAATTCTCAAGTCGTTTGACTTTTTAGACAGACTTTATTACAGGAGATCTTATCCAACTAAGTATTTAAAAAGATTCTATCCAAAGAGCATGGTTTTATCTACTACGAGAGAGTGCTGTCCTTAATTTGCAAAAAACATGTGAGATGCCATTAATTATATTTTTTTTTCGTTTTTTTCTTTAACATGTAAGGGCTTTATTAAGATTTTTTCAATCACCACGGCCAGTAACAGCTGCCGGCTGTTGTATTTTGGAAGACCTAATTGTGGCTCTTTTATCTTCTTTTCAAGTTATTGTGTGTTGGTGGCTGGTCATTAGGTATAAACTTAAAAAAATCTACTAAGACCATGGTTTAGGGATTTAGTAGCGATAATGTGTGGGAAAAGAAGTAACAGCATACTTTTTCAATACACTTTCTCAGAAAGTAACTCTTATTGCACTGCACTTAGGTACATAATAGCCCTTGTTACCAAACTGTGACATTTTGATTACCATTACGCACTAGTGTATTTAAAACCTTATTGTTCAACCTCTTCGCCACCATTATTATATTTCATGTATCGTATCAGGCTGGGCGCAAGTCGTCCCCACGAGTCACCGGTCCACCCCCGTTTATTCATTTCAGTGAGTCTATGTATTGGAAGGTAAATAAAAATTATGGGCGCGCACATGAAATAGTAGTTTATGTGACTAGGGGATAAAGCAGTGTCTTTAAGTCGCGGGCGGCATGTTGAATTCCGAACGAAACGAAGGTTGCTGATTTTAATCCCGAACGATAGTGAGGGATTTATAAAATTAACTCCCGAGCATTGCGAGGGAGTTAATAAAGAAACCTGAGTGAAGTGAGGAATTTAAGCCGCCCAAGACAAAGACAGCTTTATCCCCGTGTTGCATACTCTACTTTTTACACCATCTGTGAGATAATTAAAAGACAATTTGGTCGACCAAATTATATATTAGAGAAATATAAGTATTATATTTACAAGTTCATCAAACAAACAAAATTCACTACTCCAAGATTCTATAGTTTCAATTTTCTCTATTGCTCCCGTGCCTTGCTATACACGTGAGTAATTAGTGATTACCATTCTCGGTATTAAGACCCTCGCCATGGCTCGGGTCTTAATACCGCCTCGACGGTAATCACTAACATTACACACTTATATCATAATGTACTATTTTTAAGCGGTTCAAATGTTTATTCATAGAGTTAATAATTCTTAGAGTTATAGTTTTCGTTACGGTGTTACAATAGTCTAGAACACTTTTAAATTAGGTTTTAAAAGTACCGAGAATATCCTCAACGAGTTTGGCATTTGGTTCGACACGATATTATGTTGGGTGTACTGTACAACAGTACATCATGAGCTAGCTGATTTTTTTTAAGAATTAGTTCCATCATACCTCATACATCGCGACTTTGATTAATGTTTTGAAAATAGAATGGTGTAAAATTATGTCGGAAGTGGGTAGGTTACGTATAACTGGGATTAAACATAAAAACTCAAACGCACTTCATAGCTTTATTTTTACATTTATATATAGTTTATTATACATCAAGATTACAATTTATAAAAGGAAACCTTACATCAAAAAACATACAGTTGGCGGCATTATCGCACTCGGCGATTTCTTCTTGGCAATCTACATCCATTCTAGGCGGCGTTGTGTGATAGTTGTGAAATATTATTATATTATTATTATTTTTAAACATTTATTTATCTCAGGACCATGAGGTCCTGGACCTTTGGAAGGCATACGAGGAGCCGAAACCAACTCGTAGAGGCCCTTTTAGCTGCTTCTAATGGAACGTAGTACCAACCGGCGATTATCCCTGTATGCGCTATGCTAGTGCATCCAAGGACAACCCCCGGTTGAAGGGAAACTATTCCAACATGTGAAAAACTAATATAAGGCTATGGTTTTTGGAGTCTTAAGTGGACTGGTTACCAGGAACTATGTTAAGACTATGGCCCCTGCCTGAACAATGTTTTTAATTTCCATCGATAAAAAGGCAAGGGATGACTTGCACACTCAACAAATGGGCCCCCAATATGGTTGCTAGCACGAAGTGACGTAGCAACAAGAAGGCAACATATCCTGATGTGCTTGAGGAGTGGAGAGGTATACCACGGCTATCAGGACAATCCCGGAAGTACGGTCAAGATCCCTACCAGCACCTTACTGGATTATACATCCTTCTCCCGAGCGCGTTTGCTCTTGCGAATCTCCACTCAAGCCAGCCAATAAAGGCAAGAGAGAGGTGGGAGCTCTGTTCCTCGTCAGTGTTCACTACGACCGGCCAATAAAGGCAAGCCGGAGATGAAGAACAAGAATTCTCCCGGGAGATCGGGTCCGTGGGATCGTTAATGCCCAACAGTTCGCCACAAAACTGCCCTGCGGATTGTATCTCTCTTGGTCTGGCCCCTCACCCTAGGCATGTGACGGCTAAGCAAGCGTTACCGACACAGACTTAGGGTTTATTGGAGCGCGCAAGCCCCACCACGACGTCAACGTAGAGATACGGCGATGGGGTTATTATTATTATTATTCCAGATTGCCTGGATACACAATGAAGAAAAAGAAAAAGTAAAAAAATAATTAAATAAATAGGTACTTAATTCTAAAATAGATACTAATGTATGTATATGTACAGTGTTGTGTTTAACTTTCTATGTCCAATTCCTCAAGTTTTACATTTGTTTGAGGCAAATATCCAAGATGCGTTCCAGTCCCGCTGCAATCTGTTCTTTTGTGAACCCCTGATGTGGCACGTGGACGAATAACGTCTTAGAGCCGCCTCGGCAGGCCAGCGAGGTGTAGTAGGTGTACTCGCAAAGATACCTGGAACGAACATTTAGATATTAGTTCATGTTTAGAAGTAGAAATTTCTGGACTGGAACGTTTTTACCGTGGGAAATCGTCATATTAGTTTCTCCTGTACCTACTGGGTGGAGCGTGGAGCGAGAAGGAATGTCAAACTTTTACTTTTTTTTTTATCTGTTATAAACTAGTACTTTACTGCGATCCCGCCTGATGGTAAGCAGTGCTGCAATCGTTGATGGTGAGGCGCACTAGTTTATTAAGAGCCTATTTACTCTAGCCTCGAAGACACCCAAATTATAACACTGAAATATCACAAGTAAAGCACCTGCCTGGGTCTGAACTCGCGACCTAACAAGTCAGGGCCGTTCCTACTGGGCCATCATTGCTCTAATTTGGAGAGAAATTATGTCAGTTTGTTTTCAAGGGTGATTCTTTGAAATCGAGAGAATGTCTCATTCGTCTGGCATAGTTTTTTCTTTACAACTTGATATTTTTATTTGCTTATTAGTTTTCCTCGATCACTAAATGTATCAAAGGCACTCATTTGCGCCCAGTGACTTACGACACAAGATAGATAGACTTTGTCTAAAAAGTCAAACGACTCGGGTAATCTAATCAAATAATCAAATTCTTGAAATCTGATGTAGTCAACACTGGTTGAACAATCAAGGCTGCAAAGACATGATCATTGTTTACTAATACAACCTTATACAAAGTATTGCAGATTTTTTAATTCGTTTAAAAATTTCCAAGTCGTTAGACTTTTTAGACAGACTATAGGTACGAAAACTAGGCTAGATGAATGAAATAATCTCTCAGTTTCAAAGAATTATCCTCAAGCACCATATATAAACGAGTAGGTATATACGCACGAAGATTTAGTACATAAACAGGAAAACATCTGAGATTTATTCAGACCAGGAAATCAAAATACATAGGCCGCAAATATACTATAAATACTCCATTTGTTTACGTAGATAACGAAATGTAAACATGTCTTTTATCTAATAAATTGTCTAAAAAATAGTCTATTTATGGCGCTACATATGAACTAAACTACGAAATTCTACTTCGCACAATTAAAGTTTTCCATCTCGCGATTTGAACGTCATACAAACAACCCGTAATCATCTCTCTGGCAGTTCCCAAAACCAGGCCTAACACCCTTGTGGTCGGAAGATCCTCCTTTAGAACGGAGGTTTGCGGTACTTTTCTTTAACGGCCTGTTCACGACCTTTCCACAGTGAGCGGTGGCTAAGCTCGAGGCGGTGAGTGGTAAGATCAAAAGTATGAAAACGTTTGAAGCACGCCGCGAGGCGTCGCTCATAGCGCCGCGCCCCAGCTTACCGATGTCGCCCCGCTCGCCGCGCCGCTAAGACCGAAAGTGGTCACAAATGATGCTCTGAGGAGAAGTAAAGCTAGTTGAGACTTACTGGCCAGCGTTATTGGATATCTCAGCCGTGAGGCCGGCGACCTTGGGCTCCGTCGCGTTGAACACATCGCGCACTTGCTCTAAGTCCAGGTCCGTGGTGATGGTGTCCGGTCCGTCCGCAAAGTGCTTGTAGTCCGGCGGACAAAACTCTTCAATGTCTGAGTATTTGTAACATTCTCTGTTCGCCTGAGTCTCTAGCTCGAACCAAGAAATTTTATCTTTTACTCCAACGTGGATGGTCAACTGGAAAGAATAGATGAAGGGTAAGACATGAGTCGGTCGCGTAAGGTACCTACCCTGTGTGGCCTTCCGTCGAGCAAACAAAAGCTTACCTTTCAATCATGTCAATTTGAGACACAATAGAAAGACAATGACAGCGCGAACGCCGACGTTCGTTTCGTTACTGTTTTATTTAGCTGGTTGTACATATATTATACGAGTCACTGCGTTGACAACACATTCTGATAAGTACTTGTTTTTTATATCACATTTACATAAAGGCGAAGGTGAGATAGTGGTCAAACGCGAGCTTATCTATACATCTTCTATACATAGTATAAATAAAATTGGAGTGTCTGTTTTTAATATTGAAATAACCACTTTTTGCTACATGCATATGAATATATACACGGTACATACACCAAATTTTTTTTTTTTACAATTTTTGTCTATCTGTCTGTTTGTTCTGGCTAATCTCTGAAATGGCTGGACCGATTTTGACGGGACTTTTATTAGCAGGTAGCTGATGTAATAAGGAGTAACTTAGGCTACTTTTATTTTAGGTTAATTATTTTATTTTAGAAAAAATAAATTCAAAATCCTGTAGTCCACGCGAACGAAGTCGCGGGCACAGCTAGTCAATAATAATGAACAAAAAATGTTTTTACTCTATCACCCTCAATGGCTATAATGGATTTGAAAGAAATTTGGCACCGCACACATGAAAAAAAAATATCAAACTTTTTTACAAGGGAGTACCTATACTCCCTAGTGTAGCGTTGAAAAAAACAGGGAATATTCCCGTTTCTTTCAAATACTGTTGTTTTATTCAATGTAACATTCGAAACTTTCAAGAAATTTATAAATTATAAATTTCATGTATTTTTCCAATAAAACCGAAAGAAACGGAAAAATATGAAAAAAACCGAAAACTTCATGTTTGTTTTTTTCAAATGCGTACTTTTTTTTAAAATTAATATTAACTAGATGACGCAATCTGATGGTGAGGCGCACTAGTTTATGAGGTCTATGTCCAACAGTGGACAGCAATCCTTATAGCGCCTAATTGGTGATACTTGGGAGAGGCTTATGTCCAATAGTGGACACAAGTCATTATAGCGAGGGGAGACTTATGTCCAACAGTGGGCATCAATCATTATAACGCCTAAACGGTGGTATTTGGGGGAGGCTTATGTCCAACAGTGGGCATCGATCATTATAGCGCCTAAATGGCGACACTTAGGGAGTCTTATGCCCAACTGTGGGCATAGGTCATTATAGTAAGGGGAGGCCTATGTCCAACAGTGGGCATCAATTATTATAACGCCAAGGTGGTGACACTTGGGGGAGTCTTATGCCCAACAGTGGGCATAGGTCACTATCGCGGGGGGAGGCCTATGTCCAACAGTGGGCATCAATTATTATAACGCCTACGTGGTGACACTAGGGGGAGGCTTATGCCTAACAGTGGGCATAGGTCATTATCGCGAGAGGAGGCCTATGTCCAACAGTGGGCATCAATAATTATAACACCTACGTGGTGACACTTGGGGAATTCTTATGCCCAACAGTGGGCATAGCTCATTATCACGAGAGGAGGCCTATGTCCAACAGTGGGCATCAATTATTATAACGCCTACGTGGTGACACTAGGGGGAGGCTTATGACTTACAGTGGGCATAGGTCATTATAGCGAGGGAAGACTTATGTCCAATAATGGGCATCAGTCATTTTAGCGCCTAATGGCGACACTCGGGGGAGGCTTATGTCCAACAGTGGGCATGGGTCATTATAGCGAGGGGGAGGCCTATGTCCAACAGTGGACAGCAGTCATTAAAGCCCTAAATGGCGATACTTGGGAGAGGCTTGTGTCCAACAGTGGGCACCGATCATTATGGTGACACTTGGGGGAGGCTTGAGGGAGCTCGATTCTGATCAAGCTGACGACAGTGAAATCGAGATTTTGGCTAAGGATAGCTAGATATTATTATTTGTATAGTGGGCGAAAATGTACCACTCGTACATTTTCGCCCACTATAATATATATTTCAATTTCAATAAAACTTGTTTTTTTTTCCATTTTTCATGAAATTAACCGAAACAATGAATAAAACATTCGAAAGATTTCTATTTTGTTCCCAAACGATTTTTTCCGCAAAATTTCAATGCGACATGTGAAAAAAACGGAAAAAAACAACAATTTGTTTTTTTCATTGAAAGAAACAATTGTTTCTTTCCGGAATTTTCAACGCTACCCTAGTGTAAAGATGTGCCGTTGCTGGCAATATTGCCACCAATATTCACACTTCTCGGCAATATTGCCACCTATATTCACACTTCTCGGCAATATTGCTACCTATATTCACACTTCTCGGCAATATTGCCACCTATATTCACACTTCTCGGCAATATTGCCAACTATATTCACACTTCTCGGCAATATTGCCACCTATATTCACACTTCTCGGCAATATTGCCGGCAACGGCACATCTCTACCCTAGTGATACTAGTCTTCCTATCACACGGGTGAAGCCGCTGCGTAGGTACAGAGGACATTAATGTAATTACCTATACTTTGATAAACTTGTTATTTTAAGACTATCTTTATCTCCAACATTAACACGAACGTAAAAGCGGTAAAACGAACTTCTTGGGAAAACCCAAAAGACAAACCCAACAACTGTCGAAGAGGAAAAAAAAAACTTTTATTTATTATAAGTATTATATGTACACCGCATAAACCAAAAATACAGGACAAACATTCTAAATAATAAAAGGAGAAACAGACTGACTGACATATCAACTTATCAACGTACAGCCGAAACTATTGGGACTGGGAGCGTTATATTTTGCACAAGGTTTACTTTTATGACGTAGGCGAGAACTAAGAGAGAGTTTTCCATAATATTTCACTCTTTAAAAGGATAAAACGGGGATCCAAAGTTTGTATGGAGGAACCTACTCTCACGCGAGCGAAGCCGCTGGCAGAAGCTACTTCAAAATAAGTGTACAACGGGCTTTTACCGGTTAGTTAGGCTAGAGGCACAAGTGTAAGGTACTTACGTCTGGTTGATGTTCAGCCCAAAGCTTAGGAACGGATCTCTCAACGGCCTTGTAAGCCACGTCAATTTGTTCTTTAAACAAATTTATCTCGTATGTTCTCTCAATGTAGTCCCGATCCATATGGTCCACGCCTTGCCAACTTAGATTGTCTTTAACATTTGGGAAATCACCAAATCCTGTTATTAAAACTCTTTTCTGAGACATTTTGAGACGGCTGGCTTGAATACTCCTTGATGCTGACTAGGTATATAGCGACCGCTCCTGACCGAGTCGTGAGGCCGTCTGCATCTACTCATGAGTAAGCCATGTTTATAAGCACCAGAAAATTGACGCAAAACGATATTTTTAAATTGATTTAGCTTTTGTTTGTTACATATAATAAAACGGTAAATTATCCTTAAAAGTCAGGTAAGTAAACATTTAGGCCTTTGACTAAATCAGTTTTATTCAATATTTCTCACAATGTGCATAGGTATAAACTAATTAAAACGTTTATTAATCGAAAGGACGAGAAAAAAAAATTCTAGTAAGTTTAATAGAAAAATATTATTTCCGTTAAAAAACAAATGGCCCATTTTGACATTTGAGAAAAACCATAGAATGTAAGTTGGGATGAAACTGAAAGAAACAATAATATAATAATTAGGGGTCCGGTGTAGGATAGTCCATCTAAATTGTCAAACTACTTGGGTAATTATTTGGGTAAAATGAATGTGGTCAACACTGTTTTAATAATCAAGGTTGATTAAGAGATCTTGATCATTGCTTACTGATAGAAGAACCATAAAAAAGTATCAACTATAAGTATTTTCTAAATGATTTAAGTAATATTGTTGCTGGACTTTTTAAAAATAAAATATGCAAAAGATTTTCGTTTAAAAATATTAATTATTTCAGTCTCTAATGACATTCTTAATACAAAAGTACGACACATTTGCAAAGATATAATAGTGTCATAATAAGTATAAAGTAATAACATAAATCTGGAATAATAAGAGTAATCTGTCTAAAAACTAGTCTGCCTAAAAGGTCAAACGACCTGGGAGTTTTTGAAAGAAATAAAAAATCTGTTGTTTGCAACGCAAATTTTAGTAGTTATTCACTCGAGATGATGATAGTTCTACCTACAACAGAAGTTGACCGTAATCTGGCTAGTGATGATGGATTAATAACCGGAGTAGAATATTTAGAATCAAATTTCTCTTACGATTCCAGATTTATGTTACTACTTTTAGCTTACCTAAAACACTATTATTTATATCTTCGCAAATGTATCCTACTTTTGTATCAATAAAGAGACTGAAATAGGTATTTTCTAAACGAAAATCTTTTAGGTTTTTTATTGTAAGAAAGTAGGGAATCCAATCCCGCTTCAAAATTGATTGACGGGATTGATGTCAGCGATCCCGCGGAACCCGCGGGATTTGCGGGATTGGGATTTTTAAATACTTTTTTGTTTTAAGTAGTAATAAACACAAAAATCGGTTAAGTGCGAGACGGACTTGCACATCGAGGGTTTCTTATAAAACCTACCTATGTAAATAGTTCGATTCCCGAGTCGAGTTTCTAAGAATTTCCGAAACGCAAATAAAATATTTTCATATAAAATCAGCTGCTTTTATGGATCAATAAAATATTTAACGGACCTTCATCTTTTAGAAAAATAAATTTACATGCTGTGGGGAATCCCTGGTCTTAGAGTACCTTAACTGACATTGATTACGTTCCGTTTCAGTTGCGATACAGGATTCGCACAACACAAAAAGAAATTTAAAAATTATTTAACTGCAAGGTGAAATCGAAAACAAATATTTTTCAGACCAATACCTACTATAAAAATGTTACGAGTTCCATTTATAGATGTTTCATCACTTTTTAATGAAGATGAGCTGGGTCTAGAGATGGGCAAAGTGTTTCTGCCCGGCGGGAAAATATAGTAACTTCCCGGCATTTTGGGCATTTATTTTTATTTGCCCGATAAATGCCCGATCGTAGGGCATAAAAATATGGGACTCGTTAAACGTGATTTTATGTGGTTTTTCATGTAAAATAGTATATATTAAAGAAATAAAAGAAGAAATATGAATGATTGAACACATTTTTATTTTAAAATAATAACATGAATATACTTTTTCATGTGAAAACAGAGATAAAAGACTTTACTTTGAAGGAATGCGAATGATTAAACACATTTTCATTTTAAAATAATATTAATATACTTTTTCATGTAAAACAGAAATAAAAGACTTTACTTTGAAGAAATGTGAATGATTCAATCGTGTCGATTAGATACACTATAGAAAGACAACGACAGCGTTTGCTTGGAGTTTAATGAATTAAACATATTTTCATTATAAAATAACAAAGTTAATATACTTTTTCAAGTAAAAATAGATAAAAGACTATACTTTAATATCAAATGTAATAAATTATGTTCTAAGTAGCGATGAGTCAACCCGGTTTGCCAAACCGAATCAATTCGGGTTAAGGGCAACTCGCATCAAACCGAGCTACAGTCTATCCAACCCGGTTTCAGTTTGAAACCGCAATCGCGTCAACTCGTGTCCAGTTCGAGCGAGTACGAATGCGATGCAATGCGAATAAGCTGATGCGGGCTGAACGCTCCGCCAGAATGAATAACGAACGGAACCGAGTTATCCCGAATGAAGTTGCTGACGCCGACCGGTGACGCGTCGCGACGAGTTGCATGTCAAATGGTAGCGCCAAATTTTCATTCCGTTTTATAATAGGCATTTGTTTGTTATCGTAATTATATTTTAATTAACATCGAGTTTTCAGTAAGTATTAAATTTTATTATTTTATTATATTAAGTATATAAATACTTTAACTACTAAAAGTAACAAGTGAGTGTTTTTATCATAAAAAGGTAAGAAAATTCTTATACGTTGGTTGAATGTTTTTATTGAAACTTTGGTGTGCAAATACGATGTACGATGATAAACTTTTTACATCAAAAGTTAGGGGTTACAAATTAGATTGTATTGGATGGACAGAATAACTTAATTAGTTGTTAAATATAAGTACCCGAATTAAAATCGTAAACCGTATCGTAATACGGTTTATAACTTATAACGGGGTTCATGAACGAATGAATGACGTCACACAGTACTGGATGATTCGGTTTGGTTGAATCGGTTTGTAAGTCGGTTTGAGCAAAATTATGATTCGGTTCAACCGATTTGAAAAAATTACGGTTTGACCCATCTCTAGTTCTAAGTTACAAGAAATAAAATAAATGTATTAAACAAACAATAAAAAACTAGTTTCGGCATTATTAGAGACAACATTATAAATTTTTTAATAATCAACATCTTTTTCTCATTCAATTATAATTATCTAGAGAACTATTGATGACACTGGAAGGGTATGTTTTACTTTAATCACATTTATTATAAACATATACTACACGCCCGGGTGTCGCCACTCTGCGGAAGGCCCGGAGGACACGGTGGAGCACACAGTGGAGGTGTGCCCCTCTTGGGCAGAACATTGCCGTGCACGGGAGCAATCGGCGATCACTTGCACCGGGCCTTAGTACAGACCATGGTCCGGAGCGAGGAGGAGTGGCAGGCGGTCGCCTCCTTCTGCGAAGCAGTAATGCTTGCAAAGAAGTAGGCCGACCGCATCAGGCAACGGCGCTCACAGCGCCCCAACCACCGCCGAGATTCCGATCCCGATTTCCAGCCACAGCATCCGCAAGGATTGCGAGCAATGGGTAGTTCGCTGTCTGATCGTAAGGTAACTGTCCGGACCGAGTCCAAGTCGTCGACGGCGCGCGCTGTTCCCGTGCACCTGAAGGCGTTGTCGGCAACAGCAGAGGCCCAGCCGGGTGGAAGCCTACTGGGGCCAGGGTTATCCGAAGGGGAAACTCGGCTTCGATACGAAAGGCAAGAAGGAACGGGGTGAGTTTTTAGTCAGAGTCTGACACTATCTCCCACTTCGCCCAAGGCCGGGGGATGTCATTTGGATGATTTTTTACCCACTAACAAAAAAACAGGATTCAATAAAAATATCACTTTTCCTTTACACTTCACAAACTTCTACCGCTGTTATTCTTATAAATATAAGATACGTTTTGATATGCTGCAAATCATACAGGTTTCGAACCTAGTTCAAACTCCAGCTCTCACAAAAGTTTTAGGGCGAAATTCACCAATAAAACTAATCGTGACTATTGTAATTCTATTCGTATTATATTCTAATTCTAATCGTATTATATTCTTATTCCATTCTAATTCTATTTTAAATTTACTTATTACGAATACCTACTTTCATTTTATTTATAGTTATTATAATTATGAATCTACCTACTTTTACTTAAAATTACTGATCGACAAAAACACTTACCACAAAAATAACTGTAAATTAGCACTGTTTTTGGCCCTAAGGCTACCCACTGACCCTGTTTTTAAAACCAATAAGTATTTACTTCAAATTGGGAAACCGGAACCATAGAACACAATTATCCTGGCGCGTACCTCATGCTCACAATGCGCGCACAATGCTCGAATAGATTAGTGATATACGTGCGTGCGTGCGGTATCTACAAATGACACAGGATAACTAATAACAAAATGGCGGCACAACGCGGCGTGTGTGCGCGTCCCTCACACGGTGTGTGAGTGTGTGAGGGATGCGCACACAGACCGCGCTGTCCCCACTTTGTGCTTTCGCATGGTAGGTAGAAGTGATTTGAATTGGTTGATGACATTAAATGGTTCTTTTAAGACATTTTAAATATATTGCAATTTAATTCATAAAATCATATGCGTACCTACTTAAAACAACTAACCATAACAGTGTACGCATCTTTTGCCGTACTCCTCTCACCATGTGTCTGTTCGTAAACATGGTTTTGTAAAACTTAAATTTTAATAGAATGTGCAAATTCATATAAAAACACCTATTTAGACTTAACCATTACTAAACTCATCGATTTAAGCCAGTTTCCAAAGCTAACATTAATGTCTTTAATTAATTTTAGAACAAAAAATAAATTCCCAGATAAATGCCCTCGGGCAGGAATTTATGGGCGTTTATTGGGAATTTTCCCAATCTGCCCAAAATGCCAGGGCATTTACCCATCACTAGCTGGGTCTAATAAATAAATCTAAACTGCGGCGTTAAGGTCGTCGGAATCCAATTTTGTTATAAAAAACTTCAATCCCGCAGACGTGCGGGATCCCGCATGAGTAATCCTGCATTTCCGATCCCGCAGAAAAGGTGCGAGATCTCGCATTAGCGGGCGCTTGCAGGATTGGATTCCCTATTAGAAAGTCCCCTAATAATAGGTATTATATTTTTTTTTTAAACTTTTAACATTTTAAAATAAATAAACATTCGATATTTTTTATAAGGTTCTTCTGTTAGTAAACAATGATCAAAATCTGTTAATCAACCTTGATTATTGAAGCAGTGTTGACAACATCAGATTTCATTTTACCCAAAAAATTACCCTAGTCGTTTAACTTTATAGACAGACTTATTATAGTAGCTACATATTCAAGCTGTTTTAGTAGTAGCTACACTATACTGCTGGACAAGCCGCCGAGTGGTCAAAATACAAATGTTAAGGCCCAAGCGCCCGAAAAGTGCCTTAAAACAGCGAATTTTTGGAGCCTACTCCTACTCGGTAACGGCCAGGTTAATAAGTGTTTATGTGTAGTATAAGTGTATAGGTTTGAAAAAAATATACACCGCTAAATTTTAATCGTTTTAATCCCGTGGAGGGTTTTTTTTTTTTTTTTTTTTCGATGGGAAAAATCATCTTATGACAACCCCCGCTCTTGGGCGGAGCGGGAGATAGTGTCAGACTCTTACTGACTAAAAAACCCATCCCGTTCCTTCAAGCCTTCAATACCGGGGCTCGAGCGCCCTTTCGGATTACCCTGGCCCCGGTAGGCTTCGACCCGGCTGGGCCCCTGCTGTTGCTGACAACTCCTTGAGGCGCGCGGGAACAGCGCGCGCCGTCGACGACTTGGGCTTGGTCCGGACGGTTACCGGACGGCCGGACAGTGAGCTACCCATTGCTCACTGTCCGCAAGCCCGCGCCTACGGTGGCTGGAAATCGGGATCGGAATCCCGGCGGCGGCGGCGAGAGCGCCGTTGCCTGATGCGGTCGGCCTCCTCCTTAGCGAGCATTACTGCTTCGCAGAAGTCGGCGACCGCCTGCCACTCCTCCTCGCTCCGGACCATGGCCTCGACCAAGGCCCGGCGCGAGAGGTCTCCGCCGCCGATCATCCCCACGAGGGCACGGCGATGCTCCGCCCAAGCAGGGCACACCGCGATTGTGTGCTCCACCGTGTCCTCCGGGCGTTCCGCACAGTGGCGACACCCGGGCGTCACTTCCGCTTTGATTCGGAACAGGAACCTCCCGAACTTGCCATTTCCGGAGAGGACCTGTGTCATGCGGAAGGTAAGGACGCCGTGAGGTCTTTCCAGCCACGCCTCAAAGAGGGGACTTATCGCCATAATTGTGGCGTGCCCATGACGGGGTTGCGACAGTCGCTGACGCCATTCCACCATGAGATCCCGCCGGAGCTCTGTCCGCCATGCCGTGACCTGTCGCGGCAGAGGACTTTCACCCCGGCGTTGCATCTCCACGCGCATGTCGTGCATGTGTGCAAGGACTGTTGCCTCCAGATCCCACGGTGGTAGGCCAGCCAGAAGGCTCGCCGCTTCGCGGGAAATCGTGCGGTATCCCCGCACCATCCGAATTGCCATGGCCCTCTGGCAGGCGTTCAGAATGGACGCCGGTCGCTTTTGCAGCGACAGCGCCCACACCGGCGCCCCGTAGAGGGCCATGGACCGAACGATCCCCGCGTAGAGCCTCCGGCAGGAGGCGTCTGGACCCCCAAGGTTGGGCAGGAGCCGCCCGAGAGCGGCCCCAGTCCGGTTGAGTTTGGGAGCCAGACGTCGGAAATGCTCCTCGAAATTCCATCGGCTGTCGAGGATGAGTCCCAGATACCTCATCGATGTCCCGACGCCGATGCGAACTCCTCCTACCGTTAGTTGGGAACCCGGCGGTGGCGCGTTCCGACGGCCGCGACCGTGAAAACACATGGCCTCGGATTTGCGCAGCGCCACCTCGAGTCCCAACTCCTGGATCCTACCAACGACTATCGCAACCCCGCGTGTCGCTAAAGCGGCCGCCGCCCGGTACGACTCTCCCTGCGCTAGAACCAGCGTGTCGTCTGCGTAGCAGACCACGCTGACCCCGTCAGGGAGGTCGCCCCGCAGCACGTAATCGTACCCGATGTTCCACAAGGGTGGCCCTAGTACCGACCCCTGCGGAACACCGCACGACATCTCCCGACGTTTCCAGTCTCCCTGGTGACCGATCCCGTGGAGGGTCGATCCGGTACATGAAACACTATCGATTTACCTGTAGGTAGTTTGTACGCAACGTCGACTATTAGCTACAGGTCATTGAACTCGCTCAGCTGACGTTTTCTTAAAGAAATTAATTTCGTACATGCGTAAATTAATACGAGTTTTGAAAAAAAGGTACTTTATTTTTTAATTTTATCTTTACAAATCGATAGTGTTTCATGTAAGTACCAGATCGACCCTCCACGGGATTAAAACGATTAAAATTTAACAGTGTATGTTTATCATAGATTCATGAACAATAAAATCAACATTTGATTTTTTCGTGCGATTAATACTTTTGTTTATAAAAATATTACATACAACAACATCACATTCGCCACTTTTCCCTACTCCTTCGAAACGGCTTGGATCTTTAGAAACGTTTTTATACATAACAATTGGTGATTAAATATTCTTCAAAGTGAACAAAGCATATGTAAATCAATCAATATTTAGCAAAGAAAATGGATTTAAAAGTCAGCGGGGCTCTGTCCGGGCGGAGCGAGCCGCAAACAAATGCACAGATAGTCGTACTGTGGCCTAGACGGGTACGAGAGCAGTGACCATTTAATTTCGGCCAGATGGTTCAAGGGACTATAAGCCTTAAAACGAGCCTTTTATTTTTTTAAACTTTAGTAGTTGAAGGAAGATAGCAGCTGTTTAGAACTAGTTAATTCATACATTAGTTTCCCTAACTTGTTTACAAAGTTGAGTGGTTGATACCTAGTAAGTAATGTTCTTACGTAAGTAGATAATGTACGTATTTATTAGTTGTTGTTCAAAAGTTGAATTAAGTCCGTAGGTATCGTTCGGGAGCTACTTGTTTCCTTTACAATGAATTGAAGGCTAGGGTTGGCATCCGTCCGGGTTTCTCCGAATTTATCCTAGTTTAGGGAAGGACGTCAGAGAGAGCGTCCGGGCGAGGTCTGACTTGTAATCCGGCCCTGCGAATAATCAGAGTAATGTAGAGTTGCAGGGTCGTTCTTATCTCGAGTAGCTACACTAGATTTAACCCGACTAACTCTAACTCTGAGCAGGGTAGGTTGGAGTAAGCGGCCTTATACTTGACATTGACAGTTGAACTCTATGTTCGCGTTCAAAAATACCAGGCTCACCCTATGACGTCATTAGAGTTGACTCTAAATTCGAACGCAGGGCGGGTATACAAGCAATTGTCAAGCCATTGGATGCCGCCGCTGAGCGTCAACGCTACATAAATGGATAGATATTTTAATATGTTTCTATTGTTTTCATAACATGCTAAAGTGTAAGAACTTTGTGTTTTATTTAAAAATCACGGAGCACACATTGTTAGTTCACACAATCATATACCGATGGGTCCTGTGTATAGGGCCAATCAATATGCAAATTGACAACTTTTCTTTATGCACTTAAAGTTTCAATTTGATACATTTTTACAAGCTTGTAACATTTTCTTGTTCTCAAGGTTTCAATTTGATATATTTTTTACAAGCTTGTAACAAATATATCAAATTGAAACTTTGAGTTTACAACTTTTCTATAACTAACACCACACATTCCCAACCATTGTTGTTTTGTTTTCCTTCTTTAAATTATTTCAAGGAACGTGTATTGAAGTTGACAACAATGCAAGGTATGGAAGGAGCCTGGATCCACGTCACAGGGAATCCTAGTCTGAGTTCCAGGAAACTAACATAAATAAATGTATCGTCTGTAATAATACTTAAATTATTATTCTTATTTCAAAACTTAAACGAACTAGTAGGCAACTCAGAGAAAAATTGAATGTTAAAAAGTTCATTAATGACTATTTAATAGTAGATTTTGTGACTAGAGGATAAAGCAGTGTCTTTAGTTCGCGGGCGGCATGTTGAATTCCGAACGTAACGAAGGTTGCTAATTTTAATCCCGAACCACCTTTTACCTTCAATCAGAATAAAGAAGATAGCAAGTAAAAGATAAAATAAAATAGGTGTAATTTTTTTTGCCATAAGTGTACGATGCGCAAAGCGATCCCCACTCTTTCGCCGAGCGCTCAAGATCCGTGCCGATACCTGTACGCTGCAGCAACTGAAAGAACTCAGGTGGGTTTTATTCAGTAAAATTTGGACGCGCCCTCTCGCTCCACCCAGAGCGGGAGAAGTTATTTGATGATTTCCTACATAAAAAAAATGTACTTCAAGGTAAGAAGGTCCCAAGTCGTCGATGGCGCGCACTGTTCCCGCGCGCCTCAGGGGGTTGTTGCAGTTGCAACCGTAGGGGCCCAGCTGGTTCGAAGCCTACTGGGGTCAAGGGTCTAGTTCGGAAAGGGAGGATCGGCCCCGGTATGAAAGGCAACGAAGGAACGGGGTGGGTTTTTTAGTCAGTAAGAGTCTGACACTATCTTCCAGCCCGCCCAAGGGCGGGGGATGTCATGTGAATGATTTTTACACCTCATAACAAAAATACCCTAAGGTAAATAGGTATGTTATGTAGGCACCTTTGAAAGGCTTATATCTACACAGTGTGGTCAATTTATGTAGATTTATGTACGTCTTTGTGGGATTGTTACGTCGGTTTTATAGAAGTTTCATAATGAGGTGACAGGTCTAGTAACAACTTCTTTGAATACCTTTGGTATTTCCTAACTGATACGTAGGTACCCCGTATAATAAGTTTACGCACCATGAAAGATGACGCACTCGTGATACTCGCTCTCGTCACAGTAAGAGAAATAAGTACTACATTTTGATACCATGATGCAACTAGCTTCTAACGTTTTATAAGTGCCCATTGTAGGCCTATGTGAAATAGAAATAAACAATATTGTTTTCTTTTTCTTTTTTTGATACATGTGGCGACAGTTTGTCATCGCGACCGAGATGGAATAGGCCCGAGTCGTAGGCGGGGGCGTTATGGAGCCGAGTGCTGCAGTGATAAATTTCCACGTGTATCAAACGACGGTTTTCAAGACGCTTAGTAAAAAATAAATAAACGGGGGTTGGCGCGCGACTCGTTGGGATCGCTTAGCGACCAGTTCATTTTTCCGCACTATTGCGGAAAACAGTAAATTGCGTATTGAAAAGAAACAATTTAACTAACATTTATCGGGATTGGGCTCATTGAAATGATCTCGAAATTCATGATCAGCTGAGATTAATGAAGCAAAAATGATAAACAAAAACTGGGCGAGTCGGATTCGCGCCCTGAGGGTTCTGTACAAACTTACTTAAGTTAATAGTTCAATTCCGGAATGGGGTCTCGGAAGATTATAATAAAAAATATAATAATAGTTTTACTTTATACCTACTTACTTTGCTTTTACACTAACTTGTGACCATTGACTTATATTCTAGTGATAGACAGGCCCTTTCATGGAAAATATTTGTCAAAATATTGAAAAGTTATAACGAAAATCTGCTGCAGCGCTACATTAGCATTATGTCGTCTAACAGAACTATTAAAATTTAAAGCGCTGATAGCTTTTAGAGGATACTTTTTTCGCGATCAAAACGTCTTAAGCGCCATGAATTTCGTAGTACTTACGCGTTTAGTTCAACATAGTGTAATGACATGTTATCCATATAGATTTTTATACCGCAGAAGTGACACAGTTTTTTGCCTACAATACTTCATTACAATAAAACTCTATTTCAGGATTTTACCAATAGTCCACGTTAGTGTATATTCAGAAAACTACGTCTACTACTTTAATAAATAAGTGAATTCAAAATCGTGTAAAATAATGAAACCATTTATTGTAATCATCATTCTAAAGAACAGCTTTCTTTAGTGAATGATGGTCAGGACTGCGCTGCTAATATTTAGTACCAAAATAATCAACAACTATAACTATAGCATAATGAGCTTTTTAATGTTTCCCACTGCTGGGACTCAAAGCCTTCTCTCTAGGAGAGGGAATGGACCGTAAACCACCACGCTGGCCCAGTGTATGTCGCATGTCTTCGAAATATGCCGATTTCCTCACGATGTTTTCCTTCACCGTTTTGAGAGCAGTGGTGATGAAATAAATTACATAAAAAACTAAAACTTTTTTTAAATCTATTTTCAACTAAATTTTTCGGGGCGAATCAAAAATTGATTCGGAGTCAGAAATTTGCACTTGGTTTAATGATGTAGGGGAAAGCTATAAATGTTTGAAGGCACCTTCTGAAGGAATAGCATTACTGCAAGGAATAGCCGACTCATTAGAAAACGTTTTCCAGCTTTAGTATCATCAGTTTGAAAGTGTGCAGAGCAGATAAACAGATATTTTGTAGGAAGCCACGTGTTTTCACGTCTATCCTCTTGAAGATATTTTATCAATTTTTCTCTTTTCGGCTGACCAGAGTGAACGAACTTGAAATATAATTATAGTTTACGAAGGACTAAATCTCAATAACAGTAATGATCACTTGGGGTGTATACGGGGTCCCAATCAACATCTGTCGGGACCCAAGCCAACCTCACCTGCACGTGGTGCACCCTGCTGGAAAACGGACGAGGCTATGGCGACCCGCCAACACGCACTGGACCAGCGTGGCGGGTTATGGTCCGAACCCCCCCAATGCAACATAACAATACGCACAGGCCCCAAATGCCCGGCGACTCCAGTGGTTGTGTTGACGTGGACGGGCGTGGGCGCAGCCCTGGGGTCAGGGGTGCTAAGAATCTCCGGGCGGGAACGTTTAACCGTCGACGACTGGACCTGGCAACCTATAACGTACGTACACTCCGGTCCGACGAGAAGATCATCGAACTGGAGGAAGAGTTGAGCGGGTTACGATGGAGTATTGTGGGATTATCCGAAGTCCGAAGACAGGGGGAGGACACGATAATTCTCAAATCCGGTAAGCTGCTTTACTTCCGGGAGGGTGATCAGCAGTCCCAGGGTGGTGTCGGGTTTATCGTCCACAGGTCCCTCGTGGACAATGTGGTGAGAATCGAGAGTGTGTCGAGCAGGGTGGCGTACCTGATACTCAGAATATCATCAAGATATTCGCTGAAGGTCATACAGGTTTACGCCCCGACCTCGACACACCCCGATGACGAAGTGGAGTCTATGTATGAGGATATATCCAGAGCCATGCATGATTCTGAGACTCACTTCACCGTTGTCATGGGGGACTTTAATGCGAAACTGGGCAAACGAGACGGTGATGAGCTGCGAGTGGGACAATTTGGATTTGGTCATCGGAACCGCCGGGGACACCTACTGGCTAGTTTTATGGAGAAGGAGGGCCTCTACATGATGAACTCCTTCTTCAGAAAGCGTAAGCACAGGAAGTGGACCTGGCAAAGCCCTGATAGTATAACTAAAAATGAGATTGACTTCATCATGTCGACGAAGAAGCAAATATTCAATGATGTCTCTGTGATCAATGCGGTGAAAACCGGAAGTGATCACCGTATGGTAAGAGGCACATTGAATATCAATGTCAAGCTTGAAAGATCTCGACTGATGAAGTCTACGCTCCGTCCTACGCAGATCCAGATCCAAAACTCCGAGAGCTTTCAGCTCGAACTTCAAAACCGTTTCGAGTGCCTAGAAAGCTCCGTGGACAATTATAATGATGGGTTCGTGGAAGCTGTCCATACAGTCGGGTCTCAGTTTTTTAAGACCCGTACAAGTAAGACCAAGAGGCTCACGGATCAAACTCTCGAGCTCATGAAGAAGAGGCGTGAAATGACTTTGCAGTCTTCAGATAATGCGTGCACGTACCGGCAGCTCAATAAACAGATCTCGAAGTCTCTGAAACGCGACCTTCGCCGATTTAATACCGAGAGGATTAAGGACGCGATTGAGCGGAATAAGGGCTCCAAAGTTTTTGCACGGGATCTGTCTATTGGGCAGAGCCAACTCACGAAACTGAAGACCGAAGATGGCAGAGTCATATCCGCCAAATCGGAGCTTCTGGGAGAGATCGAGGCATTTTATGGACAGTTATACACGTCAATCTCCAAACCCGCTACAAATCTGGCAAACGACCCAAGAGCTAGATTGACTCGACACTACACTGAAGATATCCCGGACGTCAGCCTGTACGAGATTAGGATGGCTCTGAAGCAGCTGAAGAACAACAAGGCGTCGGGTGAGGACGGAATTACGGCTGAGCTCCTGAAGGCGGGTGGAAAACCGGTCCTAAAGGCCCTTCAGAAGTTGTTCGATTCCGTCATACTCGAGGGAAAAACGCCACAGGCATGGAGCAGAAGTGTGGTGGTACTCTTCTTTAAGAAGGGTGATAAAACCCTGCTGAAGAATTACAGGCCCATCTCACTTCTGAGCCATGTCTACAAGCTGTTTTCCAGGGTCATCACGAACCGTCTTGCGCGCAGGTTTGACGACTTCCAGCCTCCCGAACAAGCCGGATTCCGAAAAGGTTTCAGCACCGTAGACCACATACATACGCTACGGCAGGTCATACAGAAGACCGAGGAGTATAACCTGCCTCTCTGCCTAGCGTTTGTGGACTACGAGAAAGCTTTTGATTCGATCGAGACTTGGGCAGTGCTGCAATCTCTCCAAAGGTGCCAAATTGACTATCGGTACATCGAAGTGCTGAGGTGTTTGTACGAAAACGCCACCATGTCAGTCCGACTCCAGGACCAGACCTCGAAACCTATCCTCCTGCAGCGAGGTGTGAGGCAGGGAGATGTCATCTCTCCGAAACTGTTCACGGCCGCAATGGAGGATGTCTTCAAGGTTCTAAACTGGAGTGGACTAGGCATTAATGTCAATGGCGAGTACATCACTCACCTTCGGTTTGCCGACGACATAGTAGTCATGGCGGAGACTATGGAGGAGCTCAGCACAATGCTCAATGACCTCAGTAGAGCTTCTCTAAGAGTGGGTCTTAAAATGAACATGGATAAAACCAAAATCATGATTAACAACCATGTAGCGCCCACTCCTATCAAGGTCGGAGACTCTACACTCGAAGTTGTGGACGATTACGTCTACCTCGGACAGACAGTCCAGTTGGGTAGGTCTAACTTCGAGAAAGAGGTCAACCGTCGAATCCAACTCGGTTGGGCAGCGTTCGGGAAGCTACGCGGTATCTTCTCGTCCAACATACCACAGTGTCTCAAGACGAAAGTCTTTAACCAGTGCGTGTTGCCAGTGATGACATATGGCTCCGAAACGTGGTCGCTCACAATGGGCCTCATCAGAAGGCTCAAAGTCACCCAAAGAGCAATGGAAAGGGCTATGCTCGGGGTTTCCTTGCGTGATCGAATAAAAAATGAAGATATCCGCAGGAAAACTATGGTTGCCGACATAGCACAAAGAATTGCCAAACTTAAGTGGCAATGGGCAGGGCACATTGCTCGCAGAACAGATGGCCGTTGGGGCCGAAAGGTTTTGGAGTGGCGACCGCGTACCGGAAGACGCAGTGTTGGAAGGCCTCCTACAAGGTGGACCGACGACCTGGTGAAGGTAGCGGGAAACCGATGGATGCGGGACGCACAGGAACGTTCGATGTGGCGACGCTTGGGGGAGGCCTATGTCCAACAGTGGACGTGTATCGGCTGAAACGATGATGATGAATGATCACTTAGTGATGTATCACTTATATTACACATAATGACTACAAATTCAACTAAACCTAATTTATATTTAAAGACTAATCTATGTATACATAATATCTAGGTAGGTACGTAATACCTCAGTGCTTACGAATGACAGAATGCTTAACCACAAAACTTAGCGATGAAAACTGATACTCAATGATTTGCTGGCATTTCTTGCTGAGTTTTTACTCTATCGAAAAACAGACGTACCTATTCCTATTCATAATTATTGAATTTGAAGGAATTCATTGGTACCTATTATTTATACAAAAAAGAAAAAAATATTATATTATTATTTTATTTTTTTTTTAAATAAAATATTAAAAAAAAAAAAACAAACGGAATAAAACATCATGCAAAGTTCGTGTTCACTAAAGCAGATGTAGGTAAAAACCCGGTTTTTGTGGGAGGGAACATCTGCATGTTTTAGTCTATGATTGTAAAATGGAAAAGCTTTTAAATAAAATAATATAATTTGTAACATACTCTTACGAAATTTGAAGCTATTAAATTGCTTGAACAATCAATTATTTTATTTTTATGACTACTGAATTATTATTTACGTCCCAAATTCACTTTCTTTTGAATTTATAAGCGCCGCTCTCACACTGTATGAACGTCAAAATTGCAATAAAGTCATCAATGTCAATTTGCCTAGAATTCAGTGCAACGGATTCGTTTGAAGTGAGTGTTCAGCACGCCTTATCTAGTACGTAGTACATATATATCGATGCTTGTGACCTTGCTCTATGATTCTGGGTCAATGTGAAGTAACCTATGTTGGTCGGCAAGTAGTTTTAAATAACAATAACAAACAATAACAAAATTTTATTCAAGTAGGTATGGGGTAAATGGGGCCCGGATAACGTTGAACATTTTTATCAAGGTCCAAAAAAAAAACACTTATGTTACAATATTTATTTCAAATAGAGTACCTGCTATTATTATAGGTACATATAAAAGTTTAATATTTTTTTTTTTAGTTTGGCATATCGTCTGATGGCAAATCATCTGATGACATCACCCGCTCTTGGGCGGAGCGGGAGATACCTACTGTCAGACTTTTACTGATTAAAAACCAACTCCTGTTTCTGCTTTGCCATTGTGCCAAGGCTCCGGGGATCGGTAAGTCCCCTCTTTGAGGCGTGGCTGGAAAGACCTCACGACGTCCTTACCTTCCGCATGACGCAGGTCCTCCCCGGACATGGCACGTTCGGGAGGTACCTGTTCCAGATTCGAGCGGTAGAGACGCCCGGCTGTCGCCACTGTGCGTAACGCCCGGAGGACACAGTGGAGCACACAGTCGAGGTGTGCCTTGCTTGGGCGGAGCATCGTCATGCCCTCGTGGGGGCGTTCGGCGGCGGAGGCCTCTCGCGCCGAGCCTTGGTTAAAGGCCATGGTCCGGAGCGAGGAGGAGTGGCAGGCGGTCGCCGACTTCTGCGAAGCAGTAATGCTCGCAAAGCAGGAGGCCGACCGCATGAGGCAACGGCGTTCTCACCGCCGCCGCTGGGATTCTGATCCCGATTTCCGGCCACCGTAAGCGCGGGCTTGCGGACAGTGACCAATGGGTAGCACGCTGTCCGGTCGTCCGGTAACTGTCCAGACCAAGCCCAAGACGTCGACGGCGCGCACTGTTCCCGCGCGCCTCAATTAAGGAGTTGTCAGCAACAGCAGCGACCCAGCTGGGTCGAAGCCTACTGGGGCCAGGGTTAAATTCGAAAGATAGCTCGAGCCCCGGTGTGAAGGCTAGAAGGAACGGGGTGGGTCTTTTAGTCAATAAGACTCTGACACTATCTCCCGCTCCACCCAAGAGCGGGGGTTGTCATTAGATTGATAGTTGATTTTTTCCCACCATAAAAAAGGGCTCCGGGGATCTCTATCGCATCACTCATGGCCCCATTAGGCTTTGACCCTGCTGGGCCTCTACGGTTGGTGACAACTCCTAGAGGCGCGCGTGGAAAACTACGCGCCGTCGACGACCTGAGCTCGATCCGGACGGTTGCCGGACAGGCGGACGGCAGCGCCTATGGTGGCCGGAAATCAGGATGGGAATCCCGGCGGCTAGGGTGTGAGGGCCATTACCACGCGCGTGCGGCTACTCCTTTGCTAGCATTACTGCTTCTACTGCCACTCCTCCTCGCTGCGGATCATGGCCTGTACCAAGGCCCGACGCGAGAGATCACTGCCACCGAACGCCCCCACGAGGACACGGCAGTGCTCTGCCAAGGCGGGGCAGGTGTGCCCCGTATATATATCGTATGCACTATGCGGGCGGTTCAAGCAATGGTCCCGGGCGTCACTTTACGAATCCGGTGTAGGAACCTCCTGAACTGACCATGTCCGGTGAGGATCTGGGTCATGCGGAAGGTGAGGACGCCATGAGATCTTTTCAGCCTCAAAACGACTCAAAGAGGGGACTTAGCGCCATAATTATGGCATGCCCAGCACTGGGTTGCGACAGTCGCTATCGCCATTCCACCATGAGATTCCGCCAGAACTCTGTTCGCCATGCCGCAACTTGGCGCACGCGCAGATCGTGCATGCGTGCAAGGACTGTTGCCTCCAAATCCCTCGGTGGTTGGCCAGCAAGGCGGCTCGCCGCTTCGCGGGAAACCGTGCGGTATCCGCGCACCATCCGAATGGCCATGACCCTTTGGCTTGCGTTCAGCTTGGCTGCCGGTCGCTTTCGTAGCGACGACGCCCAAATTGGCGTCCCATTAAGGGCCATGCATCGAACGATTCCTGCAAAGAGCTTCCGGCATGAGGCATCATAAGTTTCATATTGTGTTTTAAATTCGTACATATTAAAATATTTATATACCTATCAATAGTAAAATTAGTGCGAAAAATTACACCGACGGTTTTGAGCCAGTTTTTTTTAATTAATGACAATATTATTTAACAAATATCCGGCGGTCCCACTACCGCGCAGCTTCCCGGACGCTGCCCAGCCGATTCGGATTCGACAATTGTCCTCTTTCCAATTCGACAATTGACCTGAGAATATTGTTTTAATTTCAACTCGATAGCTCGAGACAAAGGGTCTTGACAGACAGACGGACGGACAACAAAGTGATCCTATAAGGATTCCGTGTTTTCCTTTTAAAGTACGGAACCCTAAAAATTGATATAAGTACCCAATGAATGTTTATTTCTATTTTATAAATTGCCATGAGCTCTATCAAGAGGTCCTGATGAAAGATAACTATCTACACCATCTTGTGATGTGACACAAGTAGGGTTGCCAGGTCTTGAAACCGAAAAGCCGGACAGACTATCTTATTTAACATGACTTCGAACGAGCGTTCGCTCTCTCATCGTCTTTCTATTATATTGTGTCTCTAATTACGGTTTTCGAAACGTTAATAACAATAAAATTTACAAAATCTTAGATTCTAATGAAAGAACATAAAATTAAGTGGTATAATTGCTAGACTAATTGCATGTCCGCTCTACTTGTGCTAGCGAGACAAGGTAAGGCAGAACTGAAATGACAATTCTAAACAAAATAGTCAAATTTAAAAAGCCTAACAAAAGTCGGACGGGCCTCCGCCTAATTTGGCCGGACACGCAAGTAAACACCTGGACCTTGTCCGGCTTTACCGGACGCCTGGCAACGCTACACACAAATACTACGCGTTCCAAATGAGAATAGGAGTAGACCGATTCCTTGTTTTGACGTCTCGTCGCACTGTCAAATCGAATAAATTTTGGTAAAATTCAAGAACTTAGAGATGAGTAAAATTGAAGAACTGGATTCTGATTAAACTTTTTTCGTTCTCAGTTCATAAATAAATTAAATTTTTCGTAAATTATTTAATGTTTAATAATTTCTTTCCTCGATTTGACAGTAAATCGTGACGTCACAACATGGCGGGCGATCCTATTTTCATTTGGAACGCATTGTACAAGGGTTAAATTGCGAAGTAGGTATTGTGTAAGTAGGTATGTTAAGAAAAGATGAATGTAGGTACTTCACCTGTTAAAGGTCGCGTAGGTATATATTTTATTACGTATTATTATGTAGTGTATTATTGTTACTAGGTCGTATCTATACGTACGTCATGATTCATGAAACAGGAAGGAAGGTTGCAAAATATTCTGTGTAACCATAATTCATTAATAAGTTCACAATAACGATAACCGTTATGTTATCTATATCGACGAAATAATGAGGATTAAAATAGGACACACACATTGTGATACACGTGCAAAAAGTTTGTCGTTGCGACCGAGGTGGAATTCGCACGAGTCGTAGACGAGTGTGTTATGGAGCCGAGGGCTGCAGTAACTTTGCACGTGTATTAAACGACTTCTTTAAGGGGCCGGCGGAGGATGAATTTCCATACAAACGTAATACCACGCTCATTTGCAGTTGGAGCATATTTCCAACATATTATGATGATATTTGGTTATAGACAATATTTATCTAGGTTCCTACGTCTTTCTTTTTTAAAAAAACAAAAAGAAGTTTAAGCAAATTGTATTTCGCACTTTTTTATAGCGTAAATGGCAAAACATGCCATTTGGCTTTTCTTGTATTAAAAATAACAATATTTCTAATATTCTCGACGTAGGAACCTAGATAAATATTGTCTTTAACCGAATATCATCATAATATGTTGTATATATGCTCCAACTGCAAATGAGCGTGGTATTACGTTTGTATGGAAATTCATCCTCCGCCGGCCCCTTAACACGGCCAGCCTGACCCGATAAATGTTATAAAATTGTGGCGGGAGCGAGCACGTGCATTTATCGTGCATAAAAGCTGTGGGTTTAGGACGGGTTTTTATCTAAGTCTGGGGTTGTCTGGCATTTCGCTGAACTGGACCTTTTTTGGCGCAAACGTGTGACAGACAATGTTACTTTTTAATTATTTATTTTGTGTTTGTCTTAATTTTTTTTGTCTACAATGTTTTTTGTGCCAAAATAAATACTTTTCTTTCTCTCTTTTAAGTGTATTGAACAATTTTTAAGTTGTCGAATGAAGAGTTGTGCGTGAAAAGTCACGAAACGGGTGCATTCGGATTTTCGGTTTGCACTTCGGGAAGTGTTCTACTTTAGTAGTAAGTATTGCATAACGGCAACGAATAGAACATGGGGGGTTTTAGTCAAGAAAAGATTGACACTCCCTCTTGCTCAACTCCTCTCGCTATGGGTCCACCCAGAGTTACTTCATGATTTCCCACCACATGCTGCACTATATGCTGCACGAAAATCTCTCCAGAACCCTCAGCGTAGTCTGTTACGCGGACGGATATCCCGGAGACGGACTACCGTAGGCGCGGGCAATGTGTAGCTCGCAGTCCGGCCGTCCGGTAACCGTCCGGACCATACTCGAGTTGTCTCTATACCCTAGAGCTGGAGAAGTCATTAGAGGATTTCCTACCTCAAAAAAATAAAAATGTCGGTGAAATTAAATAGGCTCGTGTGGCGTCCCGTCAGCCCTGGAGCCGCCCCAGGGCCGCCTGATTTACTCCCGACTTCTCATTTAAGCATTTGAAGTGAGTATTTCTCAAACTCTACACTAGCCTGAAGACCTGTAATTTGGCATTATGGGAAGGCTTGAGACGTACTTAATCCAAAATACTCAATTCAGAACCCGCCCTTAGTCTAATGTTTCGAATATAACATAAGAATAATCCAGATACAGTGGACAATGAAAATTCCTTCCTACGAGAAGTCAGTTGCTAGGTCGGCCGATTTTGATTTACGTAATTCTAATGCCGGAAAATACGTCAAAATCGCAATATGACCCAAATTATATAAGCTATCCAGGGTTCCGACTTTTGAGTTACCAATAGGGAAAATTAATTCGACGTCACAGTATTCCGTTATATAAATATAGGGGATATCTGTACATCCATCACTTGGTATCGAAGTGTCGTAGAACGAGGGCGCTTTATATAATTTGTGAATCGTTCCGAAATACAAAATGTCTGACTCAGTTCCCTTGTTTTCTACTGATCGCACAAGAGTTGTAATGACAGGATTTGCTCCTTTCTTTAACTATGAAACGAACCCAAGTTGGGAAGCAGTGCAGTTCATGAACGGTGACAAGATTGAAAAAAGATACAACATAACTCTCTTCCGAAAAGAAATTGCTGTGAGTTACGAAGAAGTGGATGACAAGGTTCCTCAGATGTGGGAGTGGTATCAACCTGATGTGAGTAGAACGCTATAGTTTACCACACCAGCGCTCAAAGCTTCTTCATGCAAATTATTGCAAGGTATACAAGGTGTAAGGGACAGTCCTCCACAAATTTTAAGGGCTTGATCAGTAGACGAAACTGAACAACCTTCCACAATTATTTTTTTTCAGGAAACATAAAAAAAAATCGGCCTCTCCATACAAATTGTCCAATAAAGTTTATCATTTTTTATGGTGAGGCTGATTTTTTTTTCGTTTCCTGAAAAAAAGTTCAGTTTCGTCTACTGAGCAAGCCTAGCCCTTAAAGTTTGTGGAGGGCTGTCCCTTACACCTTCTATAGTGCTATGGATTAACTTGTACGAACAAACTAGTTTTACCCGAGCCAAAGATAAAAAGGATCTGTTTTGGTCTTTCACAGTCATATACTCATGAAACTTTTCATTATTTCCAGTTGACCATCCACGTTGGTTTAAATGAATCAGTAGAAAGCTTTGTGTTAGAAAAAAGGGCTCGAAAGCGGCATTACAGAAAGCGAACGGGATCCCCTGGCAACATTGAGAACCCGGCTGGTGAGGCTGACGTCCTCTATACCAACCTGGACGTTGATGAAATCTGCAGAAAGTTCAATAGATTTAAACGCAGTCTCTTAGACCCCGAGCTACACGCTGAATCATCGGAAAATGCTAAACAGTAAGTGTGTTGTTGGCTATTATTTAGCGCTTGCCAGAACTATCTACATATTACGCATAATATGGTTAATCATAATTATCATAGGCGTTTCAAAATCGCAACCGTTACAGTTGGGAGCAATACAAGAAGGCCTTTGCCCAACTGTGAGACAGTACGGGCTGTTAAAGCTTTATTAACTGGTCTATTTTTGTTAAGGTGGGTACCTACCTGATAGACTGGGAAGTCGGCAGAAATCTGCGACCATAGAGTCTGAATGTAGTTAATGAAACTCTCTTTGCTTACTTAGCTTATCTCACTTTATTCCTGGCTTACGAGAGAGAAACCTTTAATTTAAAACTTCTTGATGATTGAAATGTTTTTTTTTCTTACAGTTTTGTCTGCGAATACATTTATTACACGTCGCTGTGCCAAGAACAAGGTTCTACACTATTCGTCCATGTTCCCTACACGAGATATTCACGGAAACAGCTTGCACAAGGACTGGAGCGCATCTTAGAATTATGTCTCAAACAGTTGCCAAAGCATAACGATTGTAACAGTTAGGGGAGGTCAGCTCAAAACATCCACCTTAACTTTGAGTTGCAAGAAATCTCGTTAAAATACAGTTTTTTTTAAAACCATTATCAAACTTCAAAAGGATATTTGATGGTTACCAAATTAGCTGAACTGCATTTTTTCTGAACATCTTTAATAGCTCGCTCCATCGTAGTCTCTTCCCATGACTCCTGCATTCTATGTCACTTCTTTCAATGGAGTGTCAGTGGTTGACCATTGGAAAGTCATAATGACGCCATTATATTAGTAGATTACCAAACTTGTCAAAATCGACAATTATGACATCAATGATAGACCAATCTGACACTATTGTAATAGCAGACTTGAGGCCCTGGTTAATAGTTCTCTATAATTGTTAGCCAACTAAAAAAAAGAATAATTTTCTTTTCCTTCTTTCTTTCTTTCTTTCTTTACTTTTATTTGTAGTTTTACTCACAGCAATAAATTCACGTGATACTTTGTCAGTAGATAAAAAAAAAAATTTAGATATCAACTAATTATTCCAGCAAAATGAATAGAATGCACGATTCCTATAAGTACCTAGGTCACGCGGACAAACTCACGGGCAAACGTTAGTTAACAATAAAATCACAACTAATTTATTAATATAGACATAAATAAATATTTCAAGTAACGGTAAAGCGGACAGTAGGTTTTTTTAAACAAAGAAATGCAAGCAGAACACTCGAAAATTCATAATTATTTTCACAATTTAAGATCCGACTGTAAAAAAGATGATGTAAGTAAATTAGACTGTTAGTTTAGTTTTTCATAAATAAAGGAATTTGATTGAATATTGTATTTTTTTTAATTATAATATACTGATTTTGGGTACGATTTTAGTGGGCAAATTACCGATTTCGCACTGTATTAAGAGCACGGCGACAGATGAATTTTTCATACAAACGTAATACCACGCTCATTTGCAATTGGAGTATATTTCCAACATATTATGATGTTATTCGGTTATAGACGATATTTATCTAGGTTCCTACATCTTTCTCTTTTTTAAAAACTTGCCTAAAACGAAATTAAAGCGAATTATAATTCGCACTTTTTTACAACGTAAATGGCATGTTTTCATTTGGCTTTTCCTACATTAAAAATAACAATATGTCCAATATTCTCAATGTAGGAACACAGATTATATTATCAATTTACAAATGATAGAAAACAAATTGGAAAAACATTAAGTTTTCATTCATCATTTTTGGTATTACGAAACACGTCCAATTTAGCGCAAATTTCCAAGAGTTACTAGTGCTATCGCGGCAAGCGGGATGTCAGTGTCATTGTGTGCGTGCTGTCATTACTTCAGTTGCGTTCATAGGTCGAGTTTTATTGTAATATTTTTGACACTATTGACTTAAATAAAATAGTACGTAAGCATTTAAAGTTTAATAAAAGGAATACAGAACTCTTGAGGACATGTCAGACTTTAGCTGACTAAAAGCGCCGTCAAAAACCCCTTAAAAAAAAGAGTAAAAAAAAAAGCGCCGTTGACGATTTGGGTTCGGTCCAGATGGTTACCGGATGGCTGGACGGCGATTCCAAGCCCAGGGTGGCTAGAAATCTGGGTCGAGATCCTGGCTGCTGGGGCGTCAGGGTATTCCCTCGTCCATGCGGCCGCCTTCTTCGTTAGCATTACTGTTTCGTAGAAAGAGGGCTCGGCACGAAAGGTCATTGCCACCGATGGCCCCCACGAGGACGCGGCGATGTTCCGCCTAAACGGGGCACATATGTACATCTCTACCGTATGCTCCACCGTATCCTTCAGACCGTCCACACAATGGTGATAACCAGGCGTTTCTTCCGCCTAAATCCGACGCAGGAGCCTCCCGTACTTGCCATGTCCGGTGAGGATTTGCGTAACGACAGTCGCTGAGATCCTGCCGGAACTGTCTGCCATACAGCGACTTGTCGTGGCAGCGGAATTTCGCCCCGGGGTAGCATCTCCATGTGTAAATCATGCATATGCGTGCAAAGGACTGTTGCCTCCACATTCCATGGTAGCAGGCCTGCAGGAAACCGTGCGGGTATATTGCAGGAAACCGTGCTTTGTCTTTGTACCATTAGGATGGCTAAAACTCCCTGGCATGCGTTCAGCTTGGCAACTGATCACTTTCGCAGCTACGGCGCTCCATAAAGGGCCATGGACCGAACGATGCCTGCGTAGAGCCTCCAGCAGGAGGTGTCTGGACACCCCAGGTTGGACAGGAGCCGCTTGAGTGCTCCAGTCTAATCCAGTTTGAAAGAAAGAAAAATAATTTATTTGGTACAGCACAAGGCGCAACACAAAATAAACAATAAGTAACACGTTTGGGAACCAGACGTCGGAAGTGCTCCTCAAAATACCATCGGTTGTCGAGGACGAGTCCCAGATACTTGTAAACTTTTATTGTAATTTGGGAAACCGGCGGTGGCTCGTTCCGAGGGCCATGAAAACACATGCTCTCGGACTTGTGCAGTGCCACCTCGAGTCCCAACTGCTGGATCCTCTTCATGACTGTTGCAACTCTGCGTGAAGAGAAGGCGATGGAACTTCATCGATTCCTCCCTGACGTGGCGGTTAGGCTCAAGGCAACTTGGGTCGAGCCGGACTACAAAGTCTCTCAGATCCTGACTGGACATGGATATTTCTGGAAGAAACTGTATGATATGCGGTTATGTGAGGTTACCGTGTGCTATTGCGGTGATGAGGACGAAAATTTTGATCACGTTCTGTGGCGATGCCCCCCTTATACATATATATCTTTCGTCGCTGTGACGAACAGCGACGAAAGATATATATGTAGATGATGGACGGGATCACTTGCTTGGATGAGAGACCGGCTTACTACTGCAATCTCATGGCCTCAAAAAAGTTCTAACACGAATGGTACAAACTAAGGAGTAAGCAGGCAGCGAACCCGTACTGTGTGTTTGTCTTACCCACGTGAGGGGGGACCGTTAGTATGCCGCCCCAGGATGGGGAGAAAGGCAACATGGGGACAAGACGAGGAAATTTGTAAAGGAGTCAAGAAGCGGCTACGGTGATAGCGCGCTCATATTTATATGGGTGGACTGTGTCCGCAGCCGTCTCATTTCGATTCGGCCCATATGACATGATGTCGGTGGGGCCAAGGCTGGTTGGAGGGTGTTGCAACCCTGCGTTCCGCTAGTTCGACAGCCGCCTGGTACGACTCTCCCTTCGTTAGGATCAGCGTGTCGTCTGCATAATAGACCACGCTGACCCCGTTGAGGAGGTCGCATAGCACATAGTATGCAAATATGGCTACAAAAAACGGTGACATAAAAATATAAACTACACTACAACTAGTGGCGGAGCCATGGGCGGATGAGAATGCTCCCCTTTTGACGGGAATAGAGCGTTCATCACACCCTTCATAAACAGGGGCCGGTACTCTGTGTCAGTGGGGGAGCCCAGGTACGGAGCTTGTTACGCACCATTTCGTAGGGTCGTCCCCACGGGTCTCTGTTCAGAGTCCCCAGCTACACGTCGCGGGCCTCCAGTTTGGCCAGCCGTATCTCCGCTCTGAGGGTGCGCTTCGCTGTTCTTTATTCCTCGTACGCACCTGGTACGGGTGAAGCCGGATCTTGCGGATGGCCAGTTTGGCTTTTGCAGGGAGCGCTCTATTTGGACCCCGGTATCACCAGGTGCCGGTCTACCTCATTCGTGTGATCAAGGCCAACTTGAAGGACAGGTTCATTATCTGCCCCGCTCACCGTGGAGAATGGAAACGCCGAGAGATGTCGTGCGGTGTTCCCCAGGGATCGGTACCAAGATATGGGTCGGAATGTTTTTGGGACTTGTCCTCGACATCCGTTGGAATTTCGAAGAACACTTCCGACGTCTGGCTCCCAAACTGGACCGGAAGGGCTGCCCTGAAGCGGCTCCTACCCAACATACAGGTCCTTAGCCCTTTGCCGGAGGCTCCACGCAGCATTGTTTGGTCCATGGCCCATTACGGAGCGCCGGTGTTGGCCCCATTGCTGTGAAAGCGACCGGGGGCAAAGCTGAACGCAGCCCAGAGGATCATGGCCATCCAAATGGTGCGGAGATACCGCACGTTCTCCAGCGAAGCGACGAGCCTCCTTGCTGGTCTGCCACCATGGGATCTAGAGGCAACAGTCCTTGCACGCATGCACAATTTGCGCATGGAGTTGCAACGCCGGGGTAAAAAACCACTGACGAAGGCGGTCAGAGTACCGGCGGGATCTCGGGGCGATAATTATGGCGATAAATCCAATTTTTGAGGAGTGGGTGAATAGACGTGGAAACATCCTTACCTTCCGCATGACGACACCTCACCTCGTGGTAAGTTCGGAAGAAACGCCTGGCTGTCATCATTGTGTAGACCGCCCGGAGAACAGGGTGGAGCATACGACGATGGTATGCTCCACTCAGGAGGAGCACTGCCGCCGCGCCGTGTCCTCGTGGGAGTGACCCTGGTACAAGCCATGGTCCGGAATGTGTAGGAATGGCAGGTGGTCGGCTCCTTCTACGAAGCAGTTATGCTAGCAAAGGAGACAGTCGTACACGTGAGGGAACATCATTCCTCACGCCCTAGCCACCGGGATCCTGATCCCTTTTTCCAGTCACCGTAGGCGCAGAATTGCGGAAGGTGAGCAATTTGTATCTCTCCGTCCGGCCGTCCGGTAAGCGTCCGTACCGAGCTCGAGACTTCGATGTTGCATAGTGTTCCACTCGCGTCTCGAGGACATGTCAGCAAAACCGTAGGGGCCCAGCAGGTTCGAAGTCTACTGAGGCCAAGGGTCGAGCGAAAGAGAACATCGGGGCCTTGAAACGAAAGAACAGTTTTCATTTCCCTAAAAGTCTGACACTAAAAGAGCGGCAGAAGTTATTGAATAATTTCCCACCTATGAAAAAAAAAAGCTCTCGCCTCCATAACATTTTCTGATTTGACCACAAGAAGACCACCTTGGGCACGCCACAATTATGGCTGTAAGTCCCCTCTTGAAGGCATGGCTGGAAAGACCTCACGGCGCGGGTGTCCTCACCTTCCGCATGACGCAGGTTCTCACCGGAAACGTAAGTTCGGTAGGTTCGGGCTGTACCGGATTCGTACGGAAGTGACGCCCGAGTGTCGCCACTATGCGGAACGCCCGGAGGACACGGTGGAGCACGCAGTGGAGGTGTGCCGCTTAGGCGGAGCATCGCCTTGCCCTCGTGGAGGTAATCGCCGGCGGCGATCTCTCGTGCCAGACTTTGGTACAGGCCATGGTTCGAACATGCGCGAACTGTTCCCGTGCGCCTCAAGGAGTTGTCAGCAACAGAAGGGGTCCAACCGGGTCGAAGCCTACTGGGGCCAGGGTTAGCTCCGAAAGGTAGCTCAGCCCCGGTACGAAAGGCAACGAAGGAACAGGAGTGGGTTTTTAGTCAGTAAAAGTGTGACACTATCTCCCGCTCCACCCAAGAGCGGGGGATGTCATTAGATGATTTTTCCACCGTAAAAAAAGACCACCTTTGTATTACATATCTGCTATTGTTATCATAATATGTTGAGATATTGGCGCGGTAATAAAATTTCCAAAAAACGCATTACTAGTTCGTACATTCACAAACAATTCCCGAAGTATTCAGCAAAAATAAAGTAAATAATGAATATACCTCATTTTACTAACAATAAATTATAAGACGCTCACATACACACACACAGCTGCATCAATCCATCACTTGTTTTTGTGAAACAGAGATAGCTATATTCCGCGAACGAATTTTGAATACGCGTCAACTTGCAGTTGCGAGTGACATTCGCCGGCCTCTTAAGACGTTCGAGATTGTAATTATTGTTAAGGTTCTTACATTATTTACAAATAGTTAAAATAAAAACACACTATAAATGACACCTGTATTACGGGTGCGTTCACAAACATGTAAGTCAATGTAAACCCACATTGCCCGCCTGGGTGTCTACCCAGACCCGGAACAACTACCGAGTTCATACAAATAACAGAGTTGGTTTGTGACACCCTTCCAGTGCCGCTTGCCGGCTCTATTATGAAGATCCACTACCATACAATGCCTTGATACTAAGGAGCTGATCTGATCATGTAGCCGGAAGATGGCGGACGACGACGTAACTTTTTCTGTGCTCCTTTATTTTGTAATGATAGATTTTTTTATTAATTTGTTTGAACTCAGATAGTTCTTTCAGGCGAGCAATGTGGGTCAGCTCTTGGGCGGAGCGGGAGATAGTGTCAGACTCTTACTTACTAAAAAACCCACCCTGTTCACTCGTTGCCTTACATACCGGGGCCGAGCCTCCCTTTCGGGAACAGAACCTTGGTCCCAGTAGGCTTCGACCCTGCTGGGCACCCCCACCAACTGTGTTCCCACGTTGTCGTCGTGGTGGGGCTTGCGTGTCTCAGTGACCTTGAGGGCTATGCCGGTAGAGCTACTCATGCCGGAAGGCCTCAAGCGAGAGACCAGACCAAGAGGAACATACGGCGGAGTCCAGTCGGACCGCCCGGAGGGTGCGCTGTCCAGAAGCGCTGGCACAACAGCTGTTGGCGCCTTTTGGATAGTGATGTCGGGGAGATAGGGTTCGCCTCCGGTACGTGTCTGTTCAGCAGACATGACCAGGACGGCGAACGTGTAATGGGGACCCCACCCCATTCAAAAAAGGCAAAGCTGAGTTCAGCATACCATGAGCGCGAATGATAAAAATATATCTACCCCAGGAGGGTACCAGCTTGCTGGAGAATCCCTCCCCGAGCAGAGCTCGGGCTGCCCCTCGTATTCTGGGGGGGGCAATCATCGCCTCGGGTCTTCGGACCCTGTTCCGTCCTCCGTGGACGCACAGAGCCAGGGTGGCTCACACTTCGGCAGCGCGGAGTCCCTGGGACCAGTTCCCAGCACGTCCGCGATGCCAATGGAGGCCGGCCGTAGGTTTGGCCTCAGGGAGGTGAGTGAAGACGCGGCGTCGGACTCAGATGCCGCGTCTTTACTCAACTCAGACGGGAAGGAGTCGGAGTTGGAGGTGCGGGAGCCCCTCCTTTCGATGGAGGTGGAGGAGTCCGCATCCAACGGAAGGAGGGCGTTCATGCGCGCCATGCGCTCCGTGTCCGACGACGAGACGGGACCTGCCCGAAAAATCTCGTCGTTGGGGCGGGGTGCGGCCCGAAAGTCGGGCAGAGGGAGAGGGCTCCCCACTGAGACCGCCAGTGAGGGACGCCAGGCCAGCGCCTTGGTGCCGAGGATTCCTGAGGACCTACCAGAAGGAATGGAGGAGGCGATGGCCAAGTTTAGAGCGGTCGTGGCAGCCGCCATCACGAGTGTGGCGAATAAGAGGGAGAGGGTGGCCAAAAAACGCTCCATTGAGCTGGCCAACACTTCTATTGAGGAGGCGCTGGGGCTCGTTTTCGAGCCCTACGAGCGCACCCTTAGCGGGAGGTTTGGCCGGCTCGAGGCAGCCGTGGCCACTCTCCAGGACTCTCGTCCCGAAGGGAGGAGCAGGGAGGAGCAGGGCCGACCCCGGCCCTCGCCCCAGGCGGATAGTGAGGAGGTGGTGTCTCTACTGCGGCAGGAGCTGGCTGCCTTTAGGGAGCAGCAACAGCAGCAGCAGCAGCAGTTCCAGGGGCACATCCAGCGCCAGCTCTCCGTCCTGGAGGGCATCGTCCTGCGCCCCCCTCTCGCGGCCTCCGGCCAGAAGAGGACGGCGTCGTATGCCACCGTCGCCGCGGCCGCGACGGCTGCAGCACCCAGGGCTGGCCCCTCGGGGCAAGCCGGGCGCGTGGCCGCGGCGTCGGGGCCTGCGAGGCCGGTCCCGGCGGCCAAGCAGCAGCAGCGGCAGGGGAAGCCTGCCCCTCCCCCGCAGGGTAGGGTAGCGGCTGCCACCAAACCGGCGGGGCCTCCCGCCGCGGCGGCGACTAGGTCGCGCCTGCCGCCTCCTACGCCCGAAGACCCCTCGGCTGGCGCCGAGTGGACGGTCGTCGGTGCCAAAAAGAAGGCGAGCAAGGCGGCAAGGGCGGCCAAGAAAAGAAGGCGGCGACAAGACCGCAAAAAGCGGGCCATGGCTGCTCGACTTCGCGCCCCGACTTCCGCAGCTGTAGTGATCACACTACAGCCAGCTGCGGAAAAGAAGGGCGTCAATTACGACGCAGTCATGGCAAAAGCCAAGCAGGCGGTGATTGGCCACCTCGGCGAGTTCGGAGCCTCAGAGGGCTTCCGGATGAGGCGCACCGCTACCGGTGCCCGAATGCTGGAGGTCCCTGGGGCAAATAGCGGGGAACTCGCAGACGCTCTGGCCGTAAAGATCAGGGCGTCCCTGGACGCCGAGGAGGCCCGAGTGTCCAGACCCACTAAGAGCGTAGACATGCGCATCATGGGTCTGGACGACTCCGTCAGGGTGGAGGAAGTAGTGGCTGCCATCGTCAGGGCGGGAGGGTGTACGACCGATCAGGTCCGGGCGGGCACCATCCGCGCTGACAGCACGGGCATGCGAGCCGTCACGGTGAGCTGCCCCGTGTCGGCGGCCAAGGCCATCACGGCCGAGGGCCGAAGGCTGTTGGTGGGCTGGGTTTCGGCTCAGGTAAAGATGCTGGAGCCCAGACCTCTGCGGTGCTACCGCTGTCACGTGGGGCACCACGTGGGGGCCTATTGCGCCGCAGAGGACCGCAGTGACCGCTGCCACCAGTGCGGACAGCCCGGGCACAAGGCCGTTGAATGCCGTGCAAAGCCGCACTGCTACGCATGTGCGGCTGCCGGCAAGCCGGCCGACCACCGGGCTGGGGGCAGGTCCTGCGACCCCCCTGCCAAGGCCAAGGGCAAAGTCAGGCCCATCCACCCTGACACCCTCACCGCCGCGGCCACCGCATTGGCTGCCGCTGCTGTCGCCGCCGCTCCCGCCGCGGCGGTGCCCTCACAGGGGGCTCGGGAGGAGACTGTAATGGAATGTCAATAAGGACACCATTACGTCTCCTCCAGGCGAACATCAACCACTGCGCCCCCGCTCAGGATCTGTTGCTCCAGAGCATGGCGCAGTGGTCGATTAATGTCGCCATCGTCTCCGAGCCGTACTACGTCCATCCCCGCTGGGTTCAGGACCTGGACGGCTCGGTGACGCTAATTTCGTCGGCCGCCGCCGGTACCCCGCCCCTCGAGGCTGTTGCGAGAGGACGGGGTTGCGTTGCAGCACGGGTCGGGGACATTGCAGTGGTAGGCGTCTACCTGTCCCCGACCAGAACTCCCGACGAACTCCATGTCTCCCTTATGGAGCTAAGTGCCGTCGTCGCTGGGTTTGGTACCCTCCCCGTGGTCGTTTGTGGGGACTTCAACGCCTGGAATACGGCTTGGGGTTCCCGGCGCACGAACACACGGGGTTGGTTGGTCGAGGACTGGGCCTTGGAGCTGGGCCTGGTCGTACTGAACCGGGGTTCTGTCCCCACGTTGGTGCGGAGGCGGGGTGAATCAGTGGTGGACCTTTCGTTCGCCAGCCCCGCTCTGTCGCCGCGTGTCGTCGACTGGCGCGTTATGGAGGAGGTGGAGACGTACTCCGACCACCGGTATATCCGGTTGGACGTCTCCGCCGAAACCTCGGCCGCGCCGGTCCGACAGAGCCCTTGCGGTCCGCGATGGGCGCTTAAGCAGATGGACCGGGAGCTCCTCCTGGAAGCCGCGACGGTACAGGCCTGGGTGCAAGCACCGGACAGGCCTGTCGACATCGACGTCGAGGCGGAGTGGTTCCGGGAGGCCATGTCGCAAATTTGCGATGCGGCAATGCCCCGAGTCCGTCCAGGACGTGCTAAGCGCCAGGTGTACTGGTGGTCGCCGGAAATCGCTGCACTGCGCAACACGTGCAATCACGCGCGACGCCGGTACGCCAGATACTGCAGGCGCCGCATCCGCGCGCCGGATGCGGAGGCCAGAGAGGCGGAGCTGTACGAAGGTTACAGAGAGGCAAAACACACCCTCCGAGCGGAGATTAAGCGGGCCAAACTCGAGGCCCGCGACGTGTGGCTGGGGTCTCTGAACGCGGACCCGTGGGGGCGCCCGTACAAATTGATACGGGAGAAACTGCGCCCCTGGGCTCCGCCGCTGACTCAGAGTCTCCGGCCCCAACTCGTGGAGGGTGTGGTGAGCGCTCTGTTCCCTGCGCGAGGGGAACACTCCCCCCCGCCCATGGCTCCGCCTCCGCCAGCGGTGTCTGACGCGGACCGCAATAGCGACGACGACGATAATGCTCCAGAGGTGACCGAGGCAGAGATGAGAGTGGCGGTGCAAAGGCTGAGTGCCAAGAACGCCGCCCCAGGACCCGATGGCTTGCCTGGGAAAGCCTGGGTCCTGGCCATGGAGGCTCTCGGGCCTCGACTGAGAGGGCTCTTCAGCGCATGCTTGGAGAGGGGCCAGTTCCCACTTCGCTGGAAGACGGGGAAACTGGTCCTCATCGCGAAGCCAGGGCGCCCTGCGGACTCTCCGTCCGCGTACCGGCCCATTGTGCTGCTCGACGAGGTGGGCAAGCTCTTTGAAAGAGTGATTGCGAGCCGCCTCGTCGCGCGCCTTTCACGGGTGGGGCCGGACCTTTCGGACGGACAGTTCGGCTTTCGCAGGATGCGCTCGACGGTGGACGCCATCATGCGCGTGCGAGCCCTCACGACGGGGGATGCGGTGTCCCAGGGTAGGCGTGTCGTGGCAGTGTCCTTGGACATTGCCAACGCTTTTAATTCCCTGCCCTGGAGTACGATCCGGAGGGCACTCCGGTACCACCGGGTGCCCGAATACCTCTGTCGAGTAGTCGAGGCCTACCTGTCGGACAGGTATATTGTCTACCCCGGTCACCAGGGAGACTGGAAACGTCGGGAGATGTCGTGCGGTGTTCCGCAGGGGTCGGTACTAGGGCCACCCTTGTGGAACATCGGGTACGATTACGTGCTGCGGGGCGACCTCCCTGACGGGGTCAGCGTGGTCTGCTACGCAGACGACACGCTGGTTCTAGCGCAGGGAGAGTCGTACCGGGCGGCGGCCGCTTTAGCGACACGCGGGGTTGCGATAGTCGTTGGTCGGATCCAGGAGTTGGGACTCGAGGTGGCGCGTTCCGACGGCCGCGACCGTGAAAACACATGGCCTCGGATTTGCCTCGCCGGGTTCCCAACTAACGGTAGGAGGAGTTCGCATCGGCGTCGGGACATCGATGAGGTATCTGGGACTCATCCTCGACAGCCGATGGAATTTCGAGGAGCATTTCCGACGTCTGGCTCCCAAACTCAACCGGACTGGGGCCGCTCTCGGGCGGCTCCTGCCCAACCTTGGGGGTCCAGACGCCTCCTGCCGGAGGCTCTACGCGGGGATCGTTCGGTCCATGGCCCTCTACGGGGCGCCGGTGTGGGCGCTGTCGCTGCAAAAGCGACCGGCGGCCATTCTGAACGCCTGCCAGAGGGCCATGGCAATTCGGATGGTGCGGGGATACCGCACGATTTCCCGCGAAGCGGCGAGCCTTCTGGCTGGCCTACCACCGTGGGATCTGGAGGCAACAGTCCTTGCACACATGCACGACATGCGCGTGGAGATGCAACGCCGGGGTGAAAGTCCTCTGCCGCGACAGGTCACGGCATGGCGGACAGAGCTCCGGCGGGATCTCATGGTGGAATGGCGTCAGCGACTGTCGCAACCCCGTCATGGGCACGCCACAATTATGGCGATAAGTCCCCTCTTTGAGGCGTGGCTGGAAAGACCTCACGGCGTCCTTACCTTCCGCATGACACAGGTCCTCTCCGGAAATGGCAAGTTCGGGAGGTTCCTGTTCCGAATTAAAGCGGAAGTGACGCCCGGGTGTCGCCACTGTGCGGAACGCCCGGAGGACACGGTGGAGCACACAATCGCGGTGTGCCCTGCTTGGGCGGAGCATCGCCGTGCCCTCGTGGGGGTGATCGGCGGCGGAGACCTTTCGCGCCGGGCCTTGGTCGAGGCCATGGTCCGGAGCGAGGAGGAGTGGCAGACGGTCGCCGACTTCTGCGAAGCAGTAATGCTCGCTAAGGAGGAGGCCGACCGCATCAGGCAACGGCGCTCTCGCCGCCGCCGCCGGGATTCCGATCCCGATTTCCAGCCACCGTAGGCGCGGGCTTGCGGACAGTGAGCAATGGGTAGCTCGCTGTCCGGCCGTCCGGTAACCGTCCGGACCAAGCCCAAGTCGTCGACGGCGCGCGCCTCAAGGAGTTGTCAGCAACAGCAGGGGCCCAGCCGGGTCGAAGCCTACCGGGGCCAGGGTAATCCGAAAGGGCGCTCGAGCCCCGGTATCGAAGGCTTGAAGGAACGGGATGGGTTTTTTAGTCAGTAAGAGTCTGACACTATCTCCCGCTCCGCCCAAGAGCGGGGGTTGTCATAAGATGATTTTTCCCATCGAAAAAAAAAAAAAAAAAAAAAAAAAACCCTGCTGGGCACTCCTTTAGTTGCTGAAAACTCCTTGAGGCGCGCGGGGACAGTGATAAATGATAAATGAAAATGATAAATGATAAATGTAGAAGGAGGCGACCGCCTGCCACTCGTCCTCGCTCCGGAGCATGGCCTGTACCAAGGCCCGGCGCGAGAAATCGCCGCCGCCGATCGCTCCCACAAGGACATGGCGATGCTCTTTCCAAGCGAGGCACACCTCAACCGTGTGCTCCACCGTGTCCTCCGGGCGTTCCACACAGTGATAACACCCGGGCGTCACTTCCGCACTAATCCGCTGCAGGAACCTCCCGAACTAACTATGTCCGGTGAGAACCTGCGTCATGCGGAAGGTGAGGACGCCGTGACGTCTTTCCAGCCACGCCTCAAAGTGGGGACTTACCGCCATAATTGTGGTGTGCACTGGGTTTCGATGATCGCTGACGCCATTTTACCATGAGATTCCGCCGGAACTCTATCCGCCATGCTGCGATCTGTCGCGGCAGCGCCTTTCGCCCGGCGTTGCATCTCCACGCGCAAATCGTGCATGTGTGCAAGGACTGTTGCCTCTAGATCTCGTGGTGCCAGGCCAGCAAGGAGGCTTGCCGCTTCGCGGGAAACCGTGCGGTATTCCCGCACCATCCGTTTTGCCATGACCCTCTGACATGCGTTCAGCTGGGCCCTCGGTTGCTGTCGCAGCGACGGCGCCCACACTGGCGCCCCATAAAGGGCTATGGACCGAACGATTCCTACGTAGAGCCTCCGGTAGGAGGCATCTGGACTCTGGACCCCCCAGGTTGGGCAGGAGCCGCTTAAGTACAGCCCCTGTCCGGTTCAATTTGGGAGGTAGACGTCGGAAGTGCTGCATTAAATTTCACCAGCTGAGCTTCACAAATTGAGCTATGGGCGCGTCGTGGTGTTGCCACTTTATAAAATTGTATTTGTCACCTTATCTATTTATTTTTTATTTGTATTTATAACTTATCTATACTTATTTTTAGTTTACTGCACCGTTCCAGCGTCTTTATATCGACACAGCGACCGGCCCACGCTGAAAACCAGCGCTGTGAGCTCAACGCATTATGCGTGAGGCCGCAGCTTTATGCTGAGCGTTCGGCCGTTTTGCGCGGAGGAGACGCATATCTTCCCTATTTTGATGTTATGTTCTGTTACCTTATTTTAAGTTTGCGTCTTTAACGCGTAAATAAACTGTTTTTCTTTCTTTTCTTTCTTCTTAGCTCGACAGTCATTTCTAGTGTTTTTTTTTTTTTTTTACTATTTGTGGCCTTAATTAACTGCAATCCAGCTTATTATTATCATTGTTTCAGTCGAAAGACGTCCACTGGTAATGCTGAACACAGACCTCCCCAAGTGTCGCCAACTCGCCAGTGGTCTCGAACGTCATAATATAGTACGAAACACTACCGGTGTTGTCCGCTAAAATCGGTATATTATATTTGTACCCAAAAACGGTATATGTATATAACAAAAAATACAATAATTCAATCAACTTCGTTTATTTATGAAAAACTAAGCTAACAGTCTAATTTACTTACATCAAAGACACTTAAATATATAATAATACATTTTTACAATCGGATCTTGAATTATGAAAAAAATTATGAATTGTCGAGTTTTCTGTTTACATTTATTTATTTGAAAAAATCGTTAAGTACTGATACGTAATACAAAATCTAGAAACTTCAAAAATAATAACGTGCTGAGTTCTTGGAGCTTCTGTAATATTTATGTGTTAAGATTATTTTTAAGACAAGTTTATTCATTAAATAATTGATCTATGAAAATAGTTACAGAGCAGAAACTTGTTCCAATATTCTAGTGTCCTCTGAAATTGTGGATAGATTGTTGTATTACAGCATTTCTGTAGGACAGAGCTAGAAGATATGTATAGCCTGGAGTAGGAAGGAGCATAGAACAGAGGGGAAGGACCTAGTACAGTTTGTGTTCACTCAACACAAGTTGCAAACATTCAGAAGATATTAGATAACATCGTAACTGTTATAATCGTTATGCTTTGGTAGCTGTTTGAGACATAATTCTAAGATGCGCTCCAGTCCTTGTGCAAGCTGTTTTCGTGAATATGTCGTGTAGGGAACATGGACGAATAGTGTAGGGCTCTGTTCTTGGCACAGGGACGTGTAATAAATGTATTCGCAGACAAATCTGTAAAAAAAACACATTTCAATCATCAAGAAGTTTTAAATTAAACGCTTCACTCTCGTATCCAGGAATAACGTGAGATAAGCGAATTAGATGTCTGTCTAATAAGTCAATCGACTTGTGTAATTATTAGAGTAAAATGAAATCTGATGTAGTCAACGCTGGTTCAATAATCAAGGTTGATTAAGAGACATTGATCATTGTTTACTACTACAAGAACCAAAGTATCGAATATAAGTATTTTTTAAATAATTAAATATTAAACAGACATATTAGACAGACTCTAATCAAAGAGAGTTACAGTAACTACATTCAGACTCTATGGTCGCAGATTTCTGCAAACCAGCCAGTCTATCAGGTAGCTACCTCAAGAAAAATAGACCAGTTAATTATAGCTTTAACAGCCCGTACTGTCTCACCGTTGGGCAAAGGCCTTCTTGCATTGCTCCCAACTGTAACGGTTATGATTTTGAAACGCTTATGATAATGATTAACCATATTATGCGACGTAGTTGGTCATATGTAGATAGTTCTAGCAAGTACTAAATAAAAGCCAACAACAAACTTACTGTCCTGCATCTGTGGATGATTCAGCGTGTAGCTCGGGGTCTAAAAGACTACGTTTACATCTATTGAACTTTCTGCAGATTGTCTCAACGTCCAGGTTGGTATAGAGGACGTCAGCCTCACCAGCCGGGTTCTCAATGTTGCCAGGGGAACCCGTTAACGTACTGTAATGCCGTTTTCGAGCCCTTTTTTCTATCACAAAGCTTTGTACTGATTCATCTAAACCAACGTGGATGGTCAACTGGAAATAATGAAAAGTTTCATGAGTATATGACTTTAAAAGACCAAAACAGATCCTTTTAATCTTTGGCTCGTGTAAAACTAGTTTGTTCGTACAAGTTAATGCATAGCACTGTATACCTCAGGGTCCATGATTGTTTCTTTTGACATGTTTACCACCTAAGCCTACATTGTGGAATGCAATACAGAATTAAGTATTGAGTACATTTATCATTTATCCTTGCAATAACTTGTATGAAGAAGCTTTGAGTGCTGGCGTGGTAAACTATAGCGTTCTACTCACATCAGGTTGATACCACTCCCACATCTGAGGAACCTTGTCATCCACTTCTTTGTAACTCACAGCAATTTCTTTTCGGAAGAGAGTTATGTTGTATCTTTTTTCAATCTTGTCACCGTTCATGAACTGCACTGCTTCCCAACTTGGGTTCGTTTTATAGTTAAAGAAAGGAGCAAATCCTGTCATTACAACTCTTGTGCGATCAGTAGAAAACAAGGGAACTGAGTCAGACATTTTGTATTTCGGAACGATTCACAAATTATATAAAGCGCCCTCGTTCTACGACACTTCGATACCAAGTGATAGCTGTACAGATATCCCCTATGTTTATATAACGAAATACTGTGACGTCGAATCACTTTTCCCTATTGGGAATGCGCAATAGGAAACTCGGAACCCTGGATGGTCATAGCTTCAGCAATTAGGGTCATATTGCGATTTCAATGTATTTCCCCGCATTAGAATTACGTAAATCAAAAATACTGACTTCTCGGAGGAATACCTACTAATTGTCCACTGTATTTGGACTTTTCTCATATTGTAACCGAAACATTACACTAAGGGTTCTGAATTGAGTATTTTGAGTACCTCAAACCCTACTTTAATGCCAAATTTTGACAGGTCTTAATGCTAAAGTAGAGATTGAAAAATACTCACTTCAAATGCATAAATGAGAAGTCGGGGGTAACTCTGGTGACCGTAGTGGGAGTTTTCTAACGTACTCGAAGGCCGTTTTTATATTGGGCGATAAAGATGACGACACGATATCCTGGGACTGGTAGTTTCATTAATTTTCTAACGACCGGTAGGGAATGTTGTCTTTTTTATTCGAAGGGTTAACTGATAGAGAATGCCTGCATTGGGCAGAGCATCGCCGTGTCCTTGTGGAGGCGATCGGCGGCGGCGATCTCTCGCGCGAGGCCTTGTTACAGGCCATTGTCCGGAGCGAAGAGGAGTGGCAGGCGGTCGCCTCCTTCTGCTATGCAGTAATCCTAGCAAAGGAGGAGGCCGACCGAAGGCGCCTTCGGTCTTGCGGACGGCGAGCAATGGGTAGCCCGCTGTCCGACCGTCCGGTAACTGTCTGGACCGAACCCAAGTCGTCGACGGTGCGCATCGTTCCCGTGCGCCTCAAGGAGTTGTCAGCAACTGTAGGGGCCCAGTTGGGTCGAAGCCTACTGGGGCTAGGGTCTGTTTCCGAAAGGAAGGCTCGGCTCCGGTATGAAAGGCAAGAAGGAACGTGGTGGGCTTTTTTGTCAGTAAGAGTCTGACACTATCTCCCGCTCCGCCCAAGGGCGGGGGATGTCATTTGGATGATTTTTAACCGACTTCGAAAAGGAGGAGGTTCTATGTTCGGCTGAATGTATGTTTTTTTTCTTTTTGTTCACCGATTTCTCGGTCAATTGTTGACCGATTTTGAAAACATAAATAAACACCTAACGTACATAAATAAAATACAAAAATTTTGAAAATTATTAATATAATTTTTTTGATTGAAAGATTATGCTTCCAAGTTATAATCTGATCATGAACTTCGAAGATATGGAACAGAACTCCTCATAGGATTTCAGTAGAATTGTCGTAACAAATAAAATTGCTTTATTTATCCGTACAGTCGATGAATGATTTTTAGTGATTCAGATGAATCACTAAAATGTTCCGAAACAGTGATACGTATCATTTGGAACATTTAAAACATCGGCTTACAAGATACAAACGGAACATTTGGAACCTCGGCTCAAAAGATACAATACAAACACAGACACTGACTGTTATAAATCGTGATCTGTTACGTTGCGTCATAAACACTTAAGTTTTATTTAATTGGATTTTGATTTGAGAATAATTTAAAGCAGATATTTTTAATTCAAATCATTAATTATATTATCACTATTTACGTTTTAGTTTGAATTTTAAAAAGACTGGTGGTCATTTAAAGTAAAGAGTGTTTCAGTGATCCAATTGTTCCAAATGATGCATTTAAAACATTACTGATGTTCCAATCTTTCGGAACAGTGAGTCGGTTCACTAAATAGTTACACAAACCTACTGTAGACCTTTATTAGACCTGTATTAGTTTAAATAAAAGAGCGCCGTCGACGCACGTTTTTGAAACGCGCGTCATCGGCGCGTATTTGTTTATTATGATTGAACCAGGCTTATGGTCACAATTTTTAATTAAATACATTTGCCGAATCAATATTTTTCCTGTGAGAGCATTTGCAATGACGCATAAACATGACCATAAATGGCCTGGGCACGCTACAATCATGGCGGTAAGTCCCCTCTTTGAGGCGTGGCTGGAAAGACCTCAGGGCATCCTCACCTTCCGCATGACGCAGGTTCTCTCTCACCGGACATGGTAAGTTCGGGAGGCAACTGAATTCGTGCGAAAGTGACGCTTGGGTGTCGCCACTGTGTGGACCGCACGCCCGGAGGAAACGATGGAAGACACGGTAGAGGTGTGCCCCGCTTGGGCAGAGCATCGCCGTGTCCTTGTGGGCCCCAATCGGCGAAGGCGATCTCTCGCGCCGGGCTTTGGTACAGGCCATGGTCCGGAGTGAGGAGTGGCAGGCGGTCGGGTCCTTTGCGAAGCAGTAATGCTAGCAAAGGAGGAGGGCGACCGCATCTAGCAACGGCGGAACGGAATTCCAGCCGCTGCGCCGCCGGGATTCCGATCCCGATATTCGGCCACCGTAGGCGCGGGGTTGCGGACAATAGTTGCAATGGGCAATGGGTCGCTGTCCATCCGTCCGGTAACCGTCTGGACCGAGCCCAAGTCGTCAACGGCACATAATGTTCTCGCACGCCTCAAGGAGTTTTCAGCAATCGTAGGGGTCCAACAGGGTCGAAGCCTACTGGGGCCAAGGGTCTATTTCTGAGAGGGAGGCTCGGCTCCGGTATTAAGGCAACGAAGGAACGGGATAGGATTTTTTAGTCAGTAAAAGTCTGACACTATCTCCCGCTCCGCCCAATAGCAGGGAATGTCATCTAGATGATTTTTACTAAAAATCATCTAGATAGCATCCCCTGCTATTGGGCGGAGCGGGAGATAACTACTAAAAATCATCTAGATGACATCCCCTGCTATTGGGCGGAGCGGGAGATAACTACTAAAAATCATCTAGATGACATCCCCTGCTATTGGGCGAGCGGGAGGTAACTACTAAGAATCAACTAGATGACATCCCCTGCTATAGGGCGGAGCGGGAGATAACTACTAAAAATCATCTAGATGACATCCCCTGGCTATTGAGCGGAGTAGGAGATAACCCACCGAAAAAAATAAATGAACCATAAATGGCTAAATTGTTATGGTCGAATTACTTATTTATTGTTTCTATTTGGTCACACGATTGTTTGAGTTTCTAATAAAGAAAAATTGTTGTTCAGAAATCATTTTTTTTAAACCCTTTCACCGCCTACTTAGTTTGTATAGGTGCCTATTAAGGACGTATTTACTTTTTTTGACAAATATCATGGTTTTTCGGGAACCATTATGATTAAGATGCACTAGGAATCATGACAATGAGGATGCCATGGTATCAAATAAAAGACAATATATTCATCTCCAGGATGGCATAAAAAAATATACTTAGGTAATGGTCTTAGATAAAATAATTAATATTTATTAGTTTTTATGTTCCGCAAATAAAAAAAAAACATTATCAACTTAATGATTGATACATTTTAATTAGTTGCTATATGAGATTTTTGGCGCGCGTATTTGTTCTACTGCGATCGATCCTAGTAAGGTTCGAATCGGTTGAACAGATGTGGCTTGATCTTGTTCTTTTTCTGGATGCCATTACAGATTATCTAAGCTCATTGGGGCATTGTGACAACTACATAATATTACTCGGTGATTTTAATGTTAAGTTGTTGGACATAAGCGGAATAAAAACAAGAAAAATTAACGAGTTTCTGCATAGTCTCAGCCTTACTCAACTGGTCACAACTCCAACACACTTTACAGCTACCAGTGAAACTTTAATTGATTTACTTTGTACCGACCTGGTAGCAAGATATACGTCAGTTGAATCGTTTGGCTCAATCAGTGGGCATTCTGTTATAATAGAGGAATTTAATGTGAAGCGGGATAAGTTTAAACCATACGTCGCTAAATGTAGGCCACTTAAAGGCATTTGTTTGGACAACTTTATCGCGGATTTGTAGCTTCTCTGTTTTGATAACATTTTAAAGTTTGAAAATATCAGTACCATGTCACTGAGTTCTTTTAACCACCTCATTGCTTCCTTATTTGATGTTCATGCACCAGTGAAGAACATTAACAAGAACATTATAAGAACAGTCGTATCCCTGGATTACTGACACAATTAAGCTAATGATGCGTTTACGGGATGACGCACTTACTAGTTACCGGAAAACTAAATTGAATTTAAAAGGCAAATACTATAAAGACTTAAAATCCTTAGTGGTAAGATCACTGTATAATGAAAAAATAGCATATTATGAGCACAATTTAAATAACCATATAAAAAATCCAAAATTACTATGGAAAAATCTAAAAACCACGTTACTGACTACAAATTCTAGACAAGACCTTCCGTCGCACTTCGCAGATTCTGATTTAATTAGTAATAACTTTCTGACGGTTCCTGGTAGCAGTGTGGCAAGCATGTCACTGTTGACTTATTACGATAATCATAAACACGGTGAGGCAAGTTTTTCAATTCCAGTGAAGCAGGCTGACATCTCTCGCATTATCTCCAACCTTAAAAGTAACGCCGAGGGTTATGATCACATCACCCTGGACATGATTGTCATGACTCTGCCCCACACGCTAAACGCTATTACGGCCATAATAAACTGCTCAATTATGACTTCAAAATTCTCCGAAGAACGGAGGATTGCCCTTGTTAGGCCCTTACCCAAAAATCCTAATCCGGTTAATCTGAAAGACCTTCGACCTATTAGCGTCTTGCCATACCTATCTAAGGTACTGGAGAGGGTCGTGTGTGACCAATTAACACATTTTTTTGGAGCAGAATAATATATTACCAGACTTGCAATCAGGTTTTAGAAAGCAGCGAAGTACCGCTACTGCTTTACTAGATGTTACTGATAATGTGTCGTCTGCTCAAGATAAGGGAATGTGTACGTGCCTGGTTTTGCTTGATTTTTCCCGGGCATTTGACATTATTATTGTCAAAGTTACGATATTATGGTTTTGACCCAGGCGCTGTGGAATGGTTCCGGAGCTACCTCAGTGATAGGAAGCAATTTGTGGATTTACGTTTGGGGGATGGCACCACTCTAAAGTCGGCACTTAATTATATAGAGAGTGGAGTGCCGCAAGGGTCTATCTTAGGCCCAATACTCTTTATCTTGTATTGCGCGGATATAATCAAATGTCTCCAGAATTGCAAGTACCATATATGTATACGCTGCCGATGTCCAGCTTTACGTATCTTTTCACCCTGAGGAGTATGATAATGCCATAAAAAACCTAAATGACGATCTTCGCAGAATTGCTACTTGGTCCGAGGATAATTGTCTGTCGCTAAACCCAAACAAAACCAAATTTATGATACTTGGCTCTAAGCAACAGCTAGCTAAACTACCCGCTATTTTTTCACTCGAATGAATGGGCAAACCGATAGACAGAGTTTATATAGCAAGAAACCTCGGTCTTATTATGGACAAAGACTTTGTTTCGAAAAGCATGTCGCCGACTCGGTAAGAAACTGCTTTTATCGCCTAAAAGTTCTAAATAAAATGAGGCCCTACTTATCTGAAACACTTCGGGAGCAGCTTGTGGAAAGTCTGGTTTTGTCCAGATTAAATTATGCAGACACAGTGTACGGTCCGCGGCTATTGGCTCGTACAGACAGGCTTATTCAAAGGATTCAAAACGCGTGTGCTCGTTTTTGTTATAAGATTCCTCTCAAAAGCCACATAACGCCATTCCTTAACAAGCACTATATCCTCAAAATGAAATCGAGACGCAAGCTACACTTGGCATGTCTTCTATTCGGTGTGATTAAATTTCAAAAACCAAATTACCTCTACAACAAGCTGAGCTGGATCACTAGTAGACGTGAATGTGGAAGAAGGCAATGCTCGCAACAACTCTCATCGCATCCCCATAATACAGCAACATTTAGAGGCAGTTTCCGTTACGCGGCTTCGAAGGTATGGAATAACTTGCCACCGCCTATTAGAGCAATAAACATGATAAGTACCTTTAGAAGACGTTTACGGCAGTTTTTGATCGATGCGCAGCGAAAGTTAAACTTAACCAATTTAAACGCTTCGTTAATATAATATATATGCCAGTTTTCAGTAAATTGTGTTATAATTATGTTATGTTTCACCATTCTAAAAATAGTTTATACATAGCTGCAATATGTGGGTGGTTAGGATTTCTAGGGTGCTGTTTGTCCTTTTTTTTTTTCGATGGGAAAAATCATCCTATGACATGTCCCTTGTAGCTGCCTCGTCGTTTGGACCCACAGCCGGCGGGGGATTGTTGACGCCTCATCCATAACACCTGTGTTCCCACGTATTTTTGAGACCTGTTTAAAGCGTTGGATGTGTTATTATTGTTTGAAACTTTCTTTTTATTATTGCCATTTATAATAATGCGACTTGCATTTTTTTTTAGGGTGGGAAAAAATCATCCAATGACAACCCCCGCTCTTGGGCGGAGCGGGAGATAGTGTCAGACTCTTACTGACTAAAAGATCGACCCCGTTCCTTCTAGCCCTCATACCGGGGCTCGAGCTCCCTTTCGGATAACCCTGGCCCCAGTAGCGACTTGCATTTATGAACACTTATGTACCTGGTCTACTTGCAGCCAGTACTTGCAATCAGTGTTCGCTTTTCATCCTCCTTGAATTGCAGTGATCATTCTTTTTTTTTTCTCTTTTTTTTTTTTGGTGGCACGGCAAAGTCATTATGACCTGCAATTGAAAAAAATAAAATAAGTATATATATATTTATATAAAAGGTGTAAGGGACAGCCCTCCACAAACTTCTAGGGCTTGCTCAGTAGACGAAACTGAACAACCTTCCACTAAATTTTTTTTCAGGGAACTGAAAAAAAATCAGCCTCACCATACAAAATGATAAACTTGATTGGACAATTTGTATGGCGAGGCCGATTTTTTTTTTCCCAAGCACAAACCTAAGGGATAATGATAATTGTTACGTAACACGGACTACACTACTTTAAATCGCTTAGTTTTGATGATGACTTTTCTATTCTTGGTAAGTATGGTTTTTTTTTCTGTTACATATACTTAATATATCTATAACTAAACAACAATCTATTATTTATAGTTTACTACACACTAATTTATACCTACACTAATTAATATAATTTTTAGATCTGTCGAAACGTCTAGTTGACACTTCGCGTAACCCAAGGGCTTGCTTTTACCTCGGATAGAGGATAAGCATTGCCATACCGTGTGGCAATGCCGCCAGTCTTTTGCGCACATTACCAGTCGACAGCGATGTGGAAGAGTTTTTTGACGCCATATAAAATATTTTTAAGTTAGTTGTATTGTAATTAGCGTGGGGTTTTATAATTATTATTTTTTTAATTTACTGTAATTATAGTTATTTAGTTCTTAATTATTAGTAAACAACGTTCATTTATTTTAATTTTCACAATATACAATGTGTAACGTTAAATGCGCAAAACCTGAAAATAGCTTGATTTAATATAGGTCAAATTTTTCGAAAAAATCTTCATTAAAATTATTGCCATAACTATTTATTAATACGTCAAGCCATTACGTGCGCAAAGCAGCCCAAGTAGGTAAACAAACACAAATGGTTGTCATCCAATTTAAATTTTCTCATAAGTGGGATAAGTAAGAATAGTTCTTATTTCAATGCAGATACGAATTTTAAACAAACTAAAACAGCACATAAAACCGTAACATTTTTTTAAATTATTTTTTTCTCTCAGAATTAGATCAATTGAATTAAAAATCATTTCGGGTGTGGGGAGGCTTTGGGCATTTAACGTTACACGTTGTACTACGCCTACTACCTTTATACCAAGCTGAGCTGGATCACTAGTAGACGTGAATGTGGAAGAAGGCAATGCTCGCAACAACTCTCATCGCATCCCCATAATACAGCAACATTTAGAGGCAGTTTCCGTTACGCTGCTGCGAAGGTATGGAATAACTTGCCACCGCCTATTAGAGCAATAAACACGATAAGTACCTTTAGAAGGCGTTTACGGCAGTATTTGATTGATGCGCAGCGTAAGTTAAACTTAACCAATTTAAACGCTTCGTTAATATAATATATGTGAGAATTTTCAGTAAATTGTCTTATAGTTATGTGTCACTATTATTCTAGGGTATCGTTTATCCCATAAAGCTGACTACCACGGCCGGGGATTGTTGACGTGTCATCCGTAACACCTGAGTTCCCACGTATGTTTGAGACCTGTTTAAAGCGGAAGAGGCGTTATTATTGTTTGAAACTTTATTTTTATTATTGCTATTTTCAGTAATACGACTTGCATTTATGATCGATTATGATTTACGTCTAGTTTTGATGATTACTTTTTTATTCTTCGTACGTATGTGTTCTTTTCTCCTTTTACATATATATATGTATATAAATATATATCTCTAAACACCTGTTATTTATAATTTACTACACACTAATTTTTATTTATACCTACACTCATTAATATACATATATTTATTTACCTCACACCTAACCAACTGATTGGCATCTGTAGACTCATAGTAAGGTTCAGTTGAAAACCAGCGTCGGGCAACTGCTACGTAGTGGCCTGGCACTATGCTGAACTGGACCTATTTGGCGCAGCCGTGAGACACACAATGTGTATGTATTTTTTTTTTTTAATTATGTGTTTCCATGATTGTTATTTCATTGTGTGTTTTATGTGCCAAATAAACGTGTTTTCTTTCTTTCTTTCTTTACGCGTTCCTTAAGAGAATAGGACCGATTCCTATGTTTTGACGTCTCGTCGTACTGTCAAATCGAAGAAATTTTGGCAAAATTGAAGAACTTAGAGATGAGTAAAATTGAAGAACTGGATTCTGATTAAACTTTTTTCGTTCATAGTTCATAAATAAATTTAATTTTTCATAAATTAACTAACGTTTAAAATTTTCTTTCCTCGATTTGACAGTAAATCATGACATCACAACAGGGCGGGCGATCCTATTCTCATTTGGAACGTATTGTATACACTAAAAGCTACTCCTAACTAAAATATGGCGTCATAAAACTCCTCCGCATCGCTGCCGACTGGAAGTTTAGTGAGCCCAAAAGGCTATCCACGTTGTATGGCAATACCTAGGTACCTAGGCAGGTCTTATTAATTTTAATTTATTTGATTAGGTTTCATTTTGACGTTATTGTATTCGATTTTAATGTATTGTTGTGTGTTGTGATATGTATTAATTCTGAAAATGGGTATATTTGGCATGAACAAAAGTATTATTATTAATTCCTTTATTGAAGATGGAATGATGGTCCACTGTGACGCTCACTCCAGCCAAGTGTTCTGGGCGAGATGTTCACAGAATACAACCGTCGTTACAGGGACTGTGATGTAAATTATGTATTTACTTACTTCCTTATAATCCTTGTATGTTTTCGCGTAATGTGGTAATGAATTATCTATTGGTTTCCGCACGTCATTGTAGAATTCCGAATATAAGCTCGGAGGCGCATGGTTCGTAGTCACTCGGTATTGACGCGTCAGAGCAAGCTGCCGTACTTATTTCTAATAGACAAAAATACTAAAAATTAGCAAAATGGTTTTAAGCCAAATCTATGACATCGTAAGTTCTTTAAAATTCAGTAAACCTAAAAGAGTTTTAATCACTGGATTTGGTCCTTTCGGCAATTTTAAATCTAACCCAAGTTGGGAAGCAGTTGATGCTGTGGACACCAAAAACATGAGAAATGGCCGCAAAATTATTATGTTCAAGGAAAAAATAGCTGTGCGTTACGTGGATGTGGACTTGAATGTCCCACAACTGCTGGACAAAACGAAACCTCATGTGAGTAGAACCATGTCACCATTACTTGGAGAACATGTTCCCCAACCCCACCTAACTCTGGCATAAATATGTCTTCCTTTGGTTGAGACCCGGTCTGTTGTGTTAAAATCTCGCTGAGAAAACTCACTTCACTCAGCTTTAGGTGAACTGTCATTCCATCTTGATAAGGTGTATTGACAGCTCTCGTTATGTTCACTTCACTTTAGTTTTCTCGGTGAGAGAATTACAAAATCTCACCACAGGAAACTTGTGTTAAGACTGAAAGTGAGATTCTACTCTTAAAACTAATATCCGATCCCGCTGTTTTTCATTAGGTACTTACTATAGTTCTGTTAATTATTGTTTCGAGACAGTTATGTACTTTTTTACTTATGTTTTTATTTTCTTTTCAGTTGACCATCCATGTCGGTGTTTCAAGTAAAGTGACGTGTTTACGATTAGAAACGAAAGCTCGTAAAAATGGTTACAGACTATACGATAATGCTTTCCGAAAAGTCGGGCTTGCTAAGAACCCATCGCCCGGACCAGACACCATCGCCACAAGCTTCAACGTTAAGGATATCCATAAGGAATTCAACGAAACCCGTTCAAAAGACGACCTTGAGGTTGAAATATCAGAGGACGCAGGCTTGTAAGTTTCCTAGACTCTTGTATTTAAATTATAAAGTAGATCAGAAAACGAAAAATAGGAATATATTATATCGAATATAGGTACTTATCTATTGTTTTTATTCAAGTGTTAATCTTGGATGCCATAGAATGCTTTTCTTTCACTGCCACCTATATGTGGTCTGATAGACCAAGAGGAGTCTGAGAGTACTCACTCTGAAAGAAGTACTCTCACTCTCTCTCTCTTTATTCTATTTTTCACGAAGGCGGGTTGAACTTGTATGTGTATGTATGTATATTCTCGCGTGCATTGTGTCTGTTTGCATACAGACAAAACGTGTAAGTGACCCTACACACACGCATCTTACGCTCCTCGACCACAACCACTTTTTGTAGCGATGCAGTCGCGCGTTTCGTAAGCGCTGCATTTGCATTTGCAAGCGCTGTAGAAAAAATGCCAACGCGCTGCTAACGTGCTACAGCATCGCGACTGTATCGATGCTACAGCATAGCAGCAGCTACAGCATCGATACAAAAAGTCGCCGTGGGCGAGGGCCCTAAGAGTAATCTGTCTAGATGAGGTGGAACAACTGTACTAGCGTGACAGTATTTACATTGCACTTTCTCGAGTAAAGATAATCTACTATTTATGTCGTTATAAAGAACTATCTCACTAGAACTAGACGTCTTACTGATATGTTTTGTTACAGGTTCCTCTGCGAATACATTTACTACACGTCTCTTAGTCAAGGCCGAAGCCCTACTCTATTCGTCCATGTTCCAGTTGGTATGAAACCTGAGCAGCTGGCGAGAGGACTTGAACGCATCATAGAATTATGCCTTAAACAGTTGGCTAAGGCTCGTGATACCAAATAGTTGTAAATAGAGTGCAATATTAAAATTCATTTTTGTACTGAAAAACTGTGTACTTACAAACGGGGTGAATAGAAATGCAAGCGTGAATAGAAAACTTTGATTACGTTTACCTTATTGGTTGCTTATAGAACATCAATACCTATTTTATATAAGTTAAATGATACAAACAATACTGAAATAACACGAAAATAATAAACAACTTTTTGTATCTATTCATCCCGTTTAACGGTAGGTATAAGTTTGACAGACGTAAATAGTTCAGGAACCGAAGGATTTCGTTGTTTTCCTATAATTTAATTAATTCTTGTTCTAGGTATCTCTTTATGTGGATATATAAATTTCCTGTATTTCTATGTCACTGAATTCTTACTAAGCGGCTGGACCGATCTAGATGTAATGTGTTAATAATAAGTTTATAACCGTATCTAGTCTACATACGTACCTAATCAGTAATTATAGATGTAATAAAATTGCAAGTCAATTCGTACAATGTTTATTATTTTGTACTTTTTACCATTGAAACTGTTTTTCCTGACTTCTGACCGTGGTTTCGAGATTTGCGTGAAAGATTTTTGTATCTTTTTCAAAAAATTTAAGAGGTTTTCAATTCAGTATTTTTCTTTGCATTAGAACTCCGTAATAAAACAATGTATCTCGGTCGAAGAATTGTCATGAGTTGCACTTTGGTATAAGTCACCTTCGAACTCATCTGATGATGAAGTCGGAAGGTAGGCACGGGAACTCTGGAATATAGCAATGCATCCTATCCGTGTTTGGGTTTATTCGAAATGTCTGGCTACAAGCTACTCTCAAACTGATCTGATGATCGACGTAGCCGATCATATCATAAAATGGTTGCATTTCATGATTTGCATTTGATGCCTTATTATTTGGACATGCCATAATTATGGCATGGCCACCATACCTATGATGATACCATATTAATTATTATATGGTATCATCATGGGTATGGTGGTCCCCTCTTTGAGGCGTGGCTCGAAAGATCTCACGGCGTCCTCAACTTCCGCATGACGCAGATCCTTACCGGACATGGTCAGTTTCGGAGGTTCCTGCACCGGGCACCATGCGGAAGTTATTCCCGGGTGTCACCATTGTGTGGACCGCCCGGAGGACACGGTGGAGCATACGGTTGAAGTGTGCCCCGCTTGGGCAGAGCACCGCCGTTGATTGCAATTAGAATCGTATGGATGTCGTTGGCACAACTGCACCATAGCTGCATTCGAACTGCTGATAGACTGTTAGGCCCATATTAGGTAAGTAGTTAGGAATATCGAATAGAAAACTAGCTTTGTGTCGTTACAATATTTCACTGCAATTTTATCTATCATTGCAAATTATTGATCGCTTTCAATGAAAAATACTTGTCTACCGCCACGCCGCAAAAATAACTGAAATTAGCAGCTTTATCGGCGGACAACATAACTTTATGTTATGTTCTATTAGCGATCACGTATCGGTCCCATGTCATCGCTGGCAACACGCACTGGGGCCTTGGCACGACGTGTTAAATTGTCAAGCTGTCAAGTGGAGCTATAATACACCCTATAAAGCTGTCCTCAAAGGGTCAGCGCAGACAGAGAGGAATAATTCGGGCATTTTCTGACGGATGGCATATGTCGAAGATACGTTTCCCTTGTATCTTCGAGGACGCGCGAGCATTTTTTTGTCAGGTTCAAGCTTCTTTCCGCTACGCTCCTTTCTGTCTGCGCTGACCCAAACAGTTTGGTTTAGGTCGTCAAATGGATCGCGTTAAGGGCTTGTGGTAGGGCCTCAGGTCATAAATAATACAGGTTTCAGATTGTATCAAAAAAACATTAACGTTACCAAATATAACCGATTTTTATTTTTCCTGTTGAAAAGTTTCCACGAAGACCTTTGGGCTTCATCATCAGACCCTGTGCATAACGCAATAACAAAAGCTAGTCAATTTATAAAATACGTCTTAGTTTCCTTAACTTGTTTACAAAGTTTTGTGGTGATAATGTTCTTACGTAAATAGATAATTAATGTGCTTACTTTGCTTACTAATTTGTTACTTTGCTTACTAATTAGTTATCTATAAGTTGAAATAGGGAGGTGTCTATTTGTGTTCCTTACAAAGAGTTGAAGCTATACGGTTTCTAACAGTCAGGCGGTCGGATGATACACAAAGTTTCTCGGTTGAAAAACGAAAAGAATGTATGAATGTACCTATGTATGATTAAAAAAAAAACAGCGTCGAGCGGCAATTTCTACGCTCCGCTCTCTGGTTTTAAGAGTATTATTTCAGTTATCGGCAACACGAACCTATGTCTTGCCGCCGCCGGGATTCCAATCCTGTAGGCGCGGGCTAGTGCGGACAGTGAGCAATGGGTAGCCCGCTGTCCGACCATCCGGTAACTGTCCGGACCAAGCCCAAGTTGTCGATGGCGCGCACTGTTCCAGCGCGCCTCAAGGAGTTGTCAGCAACAACAGGGGCCCAGATGGGACGAAGCCTACCGGGGCCAGGGTTAGTTTTGAAAGATAACTTGAGCCCCGGTATGAAGGCTTGAAGGAACGGGGTGGATTTTTAGTCAGTAAGAGTCTGAGACACTATCTCCCGCTCCGCCCAAGAACGGGGGTTGTCATTGATGACTTTCCCCCCAAAAAAAAATAAAAACCTATGATGTCTTATAAGTAGTCCGACAATTTGACCAGCGTTCCCGGTCAAGTTCTTTTATGTCACACTTATAAAACAGCAGAAGACGGTTCCAAATGATCGTTTACTAAGGAGACGAATCTGCAAGAAACTCCATTAGCTCGCCAACCGACCGTCCGGTAACCGTCCGGAACATAGACGACGACGGTGTTCATTTTTCCACGCGCGCCGGAAGGAGTTAATAATAATATTCCATAATATTCCACAACTGTCACACAACGCCATCTAGTCCCAAGCTAAGCAGAGCTTGTGTTATGAGTACTAGATAACTGATAAACATACTTATATATTTTTAAATACATACAGTCATACATATTATAGAAAAATTACACCCAGACACAGAACAAATGATCATGCTCATCGCATAAACATTTGCCCTGGTTGGGAATCGAACCTACGACCTGCGGCATAGCAGTCAGGGCCACTAACTACTAGACCAACAGGCCAGTCGAAGCAAACTGGGCCTAGCAGGGTCGAAGCCTATTGGAGTCAAGGGTCTGCTTCAGAAAGGAAGATTCGGCCCCGGTTCAAAGGCAACGAAGGAACAGGAGTAGGTTTTTAGTCAGTAACATTCTGACCCTATCTCCCGCTCCGCCCAAGAGCGGGGGATGTCATTGGATGTTTTTCCCACCTAAAAAAAAGTAGGTAGGTATTCTGAAATTATGAATGAAGCCGTGTAGGTACTTTGCCTGTCAATATATGTACAGTTCATGTAGATATCATATAACGTATTACTATGTAAGTATTATTGTTATTATGTCGTATGCGTACGTCATGAAACAGGAAGGATGGTTGCTAAGTTCTTCTGTATGTGTGCAACCATGTAGGGTAGGTACTAGGTTCATTCATAATTTCACAATGAAAACTGTTATGTATACGAGTTATCTACCTATGCTGTATACATATTAAGCAAATTAAACATTCAAGTTCTCGAACGAAAATTGTGCGTGAAAAATCACAAAACGGATGCATTCGATTTTCCGGCTTACACTTCGGGGGGTGTACGACTATGAATCAAATGCAAATCATGAAATGAAACCATTTTATGATATGATCCAACATACCATGAACTGATCAATTCCACGATCTGGCGTGATACGTATACCGAGGCATTTTGTTTTATTACTGAGTTCCGGTACGTACCTTCCGGCTACAACCGTTCAGTTTGAGGGTAGCTTGTAGCCAAACATTTCGAATGAGCCCAAACACGGCTACGATACATTGTTTTATTCCAGAGTTCCCGTGCCTACCCTCCGGCTTCATCATCAGATCAGTTCGAAGGTAACTTATAGCCATAGAGCAACTCATGACAATTCTATGGCCAAGATACAAAGTTCTAATGCAAATAAAACCACCGAATTGAAAACCTCATAAAGAACAATGCACAAAATCGCAATCGAAACCACGGACAGAAGTCAGGAAAAATAGTGTCAATGGTAAAAAGTACAAATTAATAAACATTTTAGGAATTGACTTGCATTTATTACATCTATAATTACTGATTAGGTACGTATTATGTAGACTAGATACGGTAGTAAACTTATCATTAACACATTACATCAAAATCGGTCCAGCCGTTTAGTAAAAATTCAGTGACATAGACATACTTACAGGAAAATTATATATCTATGTAGATACCTAGAACAAGAATTAATTAAATATTAAATTAAAGGACGTAGTATCAGTACAGGAAAACAACGAAATCCTTAGGTTCCTATACTACCTACGTCGGTCATATTTATACCTACCGTTAAACGGGATGAATAGATACAAAACGTTGGTTATCATTTTCACGTTATTTCGATATTGTTTGTAGCATTTAACTAATCCAATTAATTAATGAACTGTAGGGGATATAAAATATCGATGTTCTCTAAGCAACCAATAAGGTATTTGTTTCTATTCACCCCGTTTGTAGGTACACAGTTTTTCAGTACAAAAATGAATCTTAATTTTGCACTCTATTTACAAATGTTTGGTATCACGAGCCTTATCCAACTGTTTAAGGCATAATTCTATGATGCGTTCAAGTCCTCTCGCCAGCTGCTCAGGTTTCTTACCAGGTGGAACATGGACGAATAGAGTAGGGCTTCGGCCTTGACTGAGAGACGTGTAGTAAATGTATTCGCAGAGGAACCTGTAACAAAACATATCAGTAAGACGTCTAGTTCTAGTGAGATAGTTCTTTATAACGACATGAATCGTAGATTAGCTTTACTCGAGAAAGTGCAATGTAAATACTGTCACGCTGGTACAGTTGTTCCACCTCACCTAGACAGGTTACTCTTAGGGCTCTCGCCCACGGCGACTTTTTGTAGCGATGCTGCTACAGCATCGCTACGCGTTCGCATCGATACAGTCGCGATGCTGTAGCACGTTAGCAGCGCGTTGGCATTTTTTCTACAGCGCTTGCAAATGCAAATGCAGCGCTTACGAAACGCGCGACTGCATCGCTACAAAAAGTCGTCGAGGAGCGTAAGATGCGTGTGTGTAGGGTCACTTACACGTTTTGTGCGTATGCACACAGACACAATGCACGCGAGAATATACATACACAAGTTCAACCCGCCTTCGTGAAAAATAGAATAGAGAGAGAGAGAGTGCGAGTACTTCTTTCAGAGTGAGTACTCTCAGACTCCTCTTGGTCTATCAGACCACATATAGGCCAGTGAAAGCAAAGCATTCTATGGCATCCAAGATTAACACTTGAATGAAAACAATAGGTATATTCGATGTATATTCCTATAGTTCGTTTTCTGATCTACTTTATACAAGAATCTAGGAAACTTACAAGCCTGCGTCCTCTGATATTTCAACCTCAAGGTCGTCTTTTGAACGGGTTTCGTTGAATTCTTTATGGATATCTTTGACGTTAAGGCTTGTGGCGATGGTCTCTGGTCCGGGCGACGGGTTCTTAGCAAGCCCGACTTTTCGGAAAGCATTATCGTGTAGTGTGTAGCCATTTTTACGAGCTTTCGTTTCTAATCGTAAACACGTCACTTTACTTGAAACACCGACATGGATGGTCAACTGGAAAGAAAATAAAATTATAAGTAAGAAGGTACCTACATAACTGTCTCGAAACAATAACTAACTAATATTAGCTAGAACTCTATTACCTAAGTAATGGGAAACAGCGAGATAAGAAAGTCAAGTGTGTTATTTTAAGAGTAGAATCTTAGTCTCCGTCCTGTCATAAGGTTCCTGTGGAGCGGTTCTGTAATTATCTCACCGAGAAAACTAAAGTGAAGTGAGCATAATGAGAGCTGTCTGCTCATCTTATCTTCTTGTTCACTTAAAGCTGAGTGAAGTGAGTTTTCTCAGCGAGATTTTAACACAACAGACTGGGTCCCTACTAAAGGAAGACATATTTAAGCCAGAGTTAGGTGGGGTTGGGGAACATTGTTCTCAAAGTAATGGTGACATGGTTCTACTCACATGAGGTTTCGTTTTGTCCAGCAGTTGTGGGACATTCAAGTCCACATCCACGTAACGCACAGCTATTTTTTCCTTGAACATAATAATTTTGCGGCCATTTCTCATGTTTTTGGTGTCCACAGCTTCGACTGCTTCCCAACTTGGGTTAGATTTAAAATTGCCGAAAGGACCAAATCCAGTGATTAAAACTCTTTTAGGTTTACTGAATTTAAAAAAATTTACGATGTCGATTACGCTGAAAACCATTTTGCGAACTTTTACTATTTTTGTCTATTAGAAATAAGTACGGCCGCTTTCTCTGATGCGTCAATGCCGAGTGACTACGTACCACGCACCCTCGAGCTTATATTCGCAATTCTACAATGACGTGCGGAAACCAATAGATAATTCATTACCACATTACGCGAAAGCATACCAGGAATATAAGTAATTAATATAATTAAAATTACATCAGACGTACGGCGTTGTGCCATCGGTGCATACGTACAAAGCGTTTTGGGAACACATTCATTATGCGTAGGAGTGGAATTCCCTGCCCGAGTCTGTTTCCTGATAGCAACAACCTTTCACACAAGGGGTCTTTAAGTCAAGAGTGAATAGGTTACTTCTAGGCAAGCGTGCATCGTAGTGGTCAGACGCGAGCCTATCAATAATAATAATAATAATCCCCATCGCCGTATCTCTACGTTGACGTCGTGGTGGGGCTTGCACGTTCCAAACCTCAGGTCTGTACAATAGAGTTTGCTTTGTCGTAATATGCGTAGGGGCCAGACTAAGAGAGATTCAAACCGCAGGACCGTTTTGTGGCGGACTGTTGGGCATTAGCGACCCCACGGACCCAAACACGTCACAGGAGAAATCTAGTTCCTCATTTGCGGCTTGCCTTTAATGGCCGGTCGTAGTGAACACTGACGAAGATCAGAGCTCCCGCTTCTCTCTTGCCTTTGTTGGCTGGCTTTAGTGGAGATTCGCAAGAGCAAACGTGCTCGGGAGAAGAATGTATAATCCAGTAAGGTGCTGGTAGGGATCTTGACCGTACTTCCGGGATTGTCCTGATAGCCGTGGTATACCTCTCCACTCCTCAAGCACACCGAAACATGTTGCCCTCTTGTTGCTACGTCACTTCGTGCTAGCGACCGTTTTTGGGAGCTCATTTGTTGAGTGTGCAAGGCATCCCCTGCCTTTTTATCGATGGATATAAATAATAGTTCGGGCATGGGCCACAGTCTTAACATAGTACCTGGTAACTAGTCCACTTAAGACTCCAAAAACCATAGCATATCTTAGTTTTCCATATGTCGCAATAGTTTCCCGGATGCGCTAACATAGCGCGTACAGGAATAATCACCGGTTAGTACCACGTTTCATTAAAATCATTTAAAAAGGCCTCTGTGACTTGGTTTCAGCTACTCATACGCCTTCCAAAGGTCCTAAACCTCAGAGTTCATATTTTTATCTCATAAATAAATGTATAAAAAAAAAAAAAAAATACTCTTGGCTCGCAAGGTTGTCGACATGTGGAAAGTGGATTCAGCGATTATTGTACCGGTAGTCGTGTCAGAAAATAGCTTAATAGCCAAGAGCCTCGACCAACACCTTGGGAGGCTCTCGTTAGGCGGTTGGATCAAGGGCTTGATTCAGAAAGCGGTACTCCTGGACACGTCTCGTATAGCCAGGAGGTTCTTTTCTCTGGAGCCTTGACCGCCGGTAGCTTGGATTGGACCCTGTTCCCGATACCGGTGGGATACTGTTTTTTTTTTATATTTTTAATGTTTTTTTAATTGTTTTTTTTTAAGGAATATTTAAAAATACACTATAATTTAAAATATACATATATTTTTAAATATATTATAATATGTATAAAAGATGATTAAAGGAATAATAATTTAAAAAAAAAATATCACGGTCCCTGTAACGACTGGTAGGTATATTCTGTGAACATGCCGCCACACTTGGCGAGGGTGAGCGTCACAGTGGACTACATTCCACCTTGTTTAATGAAATGTACAGCTCCTCACAATGAAGTTCATCTTAGTTCTCACGACGACATGTTTACTGAGTTGTACCCTAAAGGGTTGCACCCTGTAGGTACATTAGGACTAGGGGAGTAGGGGCCATACCATGACGTGTTAAAATGTTAAGAGCCGGTTGTAGTCACTGAGTATTTTGTATTGGGTCTATGTCGATTTCGCGGCCCCGTAACAGAGAGTATGGTATATATAAAAAAAAAAATAGGTAAGTAACTATTTATTTTTTCTAGGCAATTTTTGTTTTTGAGAGGCCCTTTTAAAAAACAAGCTTTATTATTTTTTGTAACTTTCAAATAATACCGTGACGTAGTCTCGTAGATATACATAATACGATACATGTTTGTCGTAAGTTAGGGTCAGATTCGCGATTTTTTTATACTTAGAGCCAACAATTTAAATAGGTATCATGTTTTGATTTTTGCCCGGGCGGCGATTGGTTATTTATTCAATTTTAATAAAATATTTTTTCATGGTATTCTCTTTTAATTTTGTGGATTTCCAAAGGTTCAAAAAAGTCAAAATGAATAGAACTTGGCGAGCGAGAAAGAGAGATGGAGCTATACACCCGATACATATAGCTCAATCTCTAACAATTCAGTTTAGATCGTCAAATGGGTCGCGCGTCGTACTCGTATGATACACCAGTGTGCTGCGGCTCACCCTTTGTTGAACACTATCGTTTCACTTGACGCAAACACATGTGGACCGGAATAGAGTAAGATCCTACGCCCGCCAGACGTCACGTATTTTCTCACGAACGAAATGTGGACGATTGAGTACTATTAGTATTTACTAAGAACGCATGCTTATCTGCTAGCTTGCTTTAGACGGCCAATTTTCCGGTATCAGGTAGTCAAGGTACATAAAATCATTACTTACCCCACGTAAATTCTCAAAGCTGATTTTTACGTATTTTGTAGGCAATATCTTTAAAATCAAGTCGCCAATACTCCCAGACACATTCCATGGGCCGTATTGCTTTACAGACGCTTTAAAGCTCCCAAAATAATGACATAACTTCACGTAAATTCTTATTCTTGATTTTTATATATGTTCACCAGACAACTATTTTAAAACCTTTTACAAGAAGACAGACCGATCCAAGGGGCATATAATTGTTAATAAACAATTTGAGCCTGGCAGCATCTACATCATTTATTCCAGGAACGTTGTTTAAATCACAGATAATTTTTTGTATTATTTTGAATATTAAATTGAGTTCAGGGGATGATTGGCCCCTTGGATCGGTCTGTCTTCTTGTAAAAGGTTTTAAAATAGTTGTCTGGTGAACTTATATAAAAAAAAGCTAGCAGATAGGCATGCGTTCTAAGTACATACTAATAGTACTCAATCGTCCACATTTCGTTCGTGAGAAAATACGTGACGTCTGGCGGGCCTGGGATCTTGGACTAAAAGGAAACAATCGGTGTGCAAACTTTGCAGCACGTAGGTACCGGCTCACCTGGCGTAAGTCACAACTGACAGTTGTTACTAGTACAATGGTTATCTATAAGCTATTCTGAAACTTGTACGGACATATGGCATTCAGCTTTGAGGCACAGCCATAGTAATACCGAAATACTCTCGCTCTGGGCTTATCCACTCTTCCTTTTTCATCCAGGCGATATCTCTTTAGAATGCGCTCCCTCTGAATATCAGGATGGCGACGAGCCGATTTTCCTAGGCACGTGAGCATATTCGCAAGATGTTGGTAGAATCATCACCGCGCTAATTGGTTGGATTTGTTTTTTCACTACAGCATTGTTTATTTATATGTATGTATCTAAGTATGTATTTACTATTGTATTTGTTTATCTTCTGTTTTGTCTATTTAGTAAGTTGCACCTGCCATGTTATGTTTCTGCACCACCCTAAGGTCGACTGGCAGATAATGCCTAAGTCCGCCTTTGTACAGTTTTTTTTGTGCATAAAGCTATAAATAAATACTCGAAAGGTTTCAAAACAAAACAATGCGGACCAGTCCAGTCAGTAAACAGCAAGCGTTTATCAGTATTCGTTTAGCTCAACTCAGAACTACAAGGAGCTCAACGCTCAAATTATTTATTTAGACTATACAAGTACACATACAGTAGTGATTACTAGTGATACGCATATTATGCGGACTTCGTGTAACAAGGCAAAGGCATTCTCTATTAGTTAATCTTTCGGTTAAAAAAGACAACATTCCCGTACCGTTCGTTAGAGAAGATTTATTGAAACTACCAGTCCCACGATATCGTGTCGTTATCTTTATCGCCTAATGTAAAAACCTGTTCCGTGGTAAAAACGGCCTTCGAGAAAATTAGAAAACTCCCACTACGGTCACTGGACTTACCCCCGACTTCTCATTTAAGCATTTTAAAGTTGAATATTTCTCAAACTCTACTTTATCCCGACCTGTCAAAATTTGGCAAAAGTAAAGTCAAACCAAGGATATCGAGGTCAAACCTACTTAACTCAAAGTACTCAATTTAGAACTCGCCCTTAGTCTATTATTTCGGATACAACATGAGAAAAGTCCATGTGAGATAGCGATACAGTGGACAATAGTTCCTTCCTACGAGAAATCAGTTGCTAGGTCGGCCAATTTTGATTTACGTAATTCTAATGCCGGAAAATACGTCAAAATCGCAATATGACCCAAATTATATAAGCTATCCAGGGTTCCGAGTTTCCTACTGCGCTTTACCCAATAGGAAAAATTAATTCGACGTCACAGTATTTCGTTATATAAATACAGGGGATGTCTGTACAGCTATCACTTGGTATCGAAGTGTCGTAGAACGAGGGCGCTTTATCTATAATTTGTGAATCGTTCCGAAATACAAAATGTCTGTCTCAGTTCCCTTGTTTTCGACTGATCGCACTAGAGTTGTAATGACAGGATTTGCTCCTTTCCTTGGCTATGAAACGAACCCAAGTTGGGAAGCAGTGCAGTTCATGAACGGTGACAAGATTGAAAAAAGATACAACATAACTCTCTTCCGAAAAGAAATTGCTGTGAGTTACAAAGAAGTGGATGGCAAGGTTCCTCAGATGTGGGAGTGGTATCAACCTGATGTGAGTAGAACGCTGTAGTTTACCACTGCAGTGCTCAAAGCTTCTTCATACAAGTTATTGCAAGGTACTCAATACTTAATACTTCATTGCATTCCACAATGTAGGCTTAGGTGGTAAACATGTCAAAAGAAACAATCATGGACCCTGAGGTATACAGTGCTATGCATTAACTTGTACGAACAAACTAGTTTTACACGAGCCAAAGATTAAAAAGATCTGTTTTGGTCTTTTATATACTCATGAAACTTTTCATTATTTCCAGTTGACCATCCACGTTGGTTTAGATGAATCAGTACAAAGCTTTGTGATAGAAAAAAGGGCTCGAAAACGGGATTACATCAGGCTACCGGAATTTTCTAGCGACATTGAGAACCCGGCTGGTGAGGCTGACGTCCTCTATACCATCCTGGACGTTGAGACAATCTGCAAAAAGTTCAATAGATATAAACGTAGTCTTATAGACCCCGAGCTACACGCTGAATCATCCACAGATGCAGGACAGTAAGTGTGTTGTTGGCTTTTATTTAGCACTGCCAGAACTATCTACATATGACCAGCTACAAGGCATAATATGGTTAATCATGTCATATTGCGTGACGACACGTTCCAAAATCGTAACCGTTACAGTTGGGAGCAATACAAGAAGGGCTTTGCCCAACTGTGAGACAGTACGGGCTATTAAAGCTATAATTGACTGGTCTATTTTATATTTCTTGAAATGGGTACCTACCTGATATTGTCTGTGCGATAAAAGAACCGTCGTGGCGTAAAGTGAAAACAACATTAAAGATTTTAAGTAGCAACCCAACCCAGCCATCCGTCAAATGCCAAACGTCATATCATGTTGACAGAGGGTTTATTATTATGTTATTTTATTGTGATTTTTAATTGAAATCTTCAGAAATGTGATAAAAAATTTCACTGAGCTGCAGGGGAACTAATATTTAATATATTACAGTTTTGCCAAAGATAACAAATCGCAAATCACACCAATAGTGAACAAAACAAAGTCACGAACTTGGGAAACATTGGTATGCTGTGTTTTTGGTACGTAACACTTTTATTTTAATGTTTTTAGACTTCTTAGGTGAACTCCTGTCCCTGTTATCTCCAAATATATATAAATTTAACGGAAATTCATTTAAACATGACGATATTTGTTTATTTTGTTTTGGTCAATATTTTCGATGGCTAGTATAAAGAGTATTGATACTTTAAATTTATAATGCATTTTGACTAACTTAGAATATTTCTTTTCAGGCTTGCGTAAGAATACAGTAACTAAAATAAAAAAGAGCAAGTGCGAGTCGGACTCGCGCACTGAAGATTCTGTACAAATTTACCTATGAAATCAATTCCCGAATTGAGTTAGAAAGTTTTTTCGAATTGCAAACAATTTTTTTTTTGTGGCGTATCTACAAATTTACAATTTTCAGATTTTTCCCTGTACTTGTTCTATGAGACCTTGATTTATGCTAAATTTCAGGATTCTAGGTCAACGAGATTCACCCTATGAACTTTGATTCCCTTGAGTATCGAAATATATGTTTTTTTGCGACATAAACGGCCGTATCTTTTTTTTTTTCGTTAACTCGGAAGTCTGATTTTTTCACAACTTCAAAAGACCGCAGACTTGAGTGTATGGTTTTAATTTTAACTCAATACCTCCAAGCGTTCTTGAGTTAAAGGGTCTAACAGATAAACAGACGGACAACAAAGTGATCCCAAGGATTTTTTAAACGAGATGGCCCCTTACAGGCTAAATAGATTTTTTACGAAGCAACATTACAAATTCTGAACTGTATTTTATTTTCATAGTCATTAAGTTCATATTTTTCATTGATTAGCAAAAGGGAAAAATGTACTGAGGAAGACAACGAGAAAGTGGTCCCATTTTTACCTTTATATTTAACTAGGGTAACCATAAACTTGCTGTTAGCTGCAATATTCCAGTCACTGATAATAGACCGATCCCAGTCAAAGTGATAGAACCATTTTCGTTGGAACTGGGTAAGTGGTCGTTGGTGGAACCTACCTCGATAGGCAGTACAGCAGTTTCTTCACGCTATTTTCCTTTACCGGTTCGTGTTTGCATTTAAATGTTCATCATCATTACAATCGAAAGACGTCCACTGTTCGACATATGCCTCCCCCAGGTGTCGCCACAATTAACGGTTTGTTACTCATTACGCAAAAACTTATAAACGGATGAAGTTATAACATGGCTTATAACCTATATTTTTGCTAAGTTTCATCACGTGAGCAAGTTCAATAAATAGGCTACTGTACTAATATTATAAACGTGAAAGTTTATGAAGATGGATGGAGGTACTCGTATGTATGGATGTGTCGCGCAAAAACTACCAGACAGATGATGTTAATCATAAACATTGCAATAATACAGCACATAAATAAGCTATAACTTTGCAGTTTCATTAGGTGAGCAAAAGCAATAGGATAATTTTTATTATAAGGTGAAGCCGCTGGAAGAAGCTAGCCTAACATAGTTTCAAAATATCAAGATTTAACAGTCGCACTATAATGACGTCACAATGTTGCTTACTTATCAAAAACGATATTAATCTACAGCAGCGCCCTCAAATCCCACGACGGTTTACTTTCCGCACAGACTCTAGACTTGCAGGTCGGCAGAAATCTGCGACCATAGAGTCTGAATGTAGTTACTGAAACTCCTTTTACTTACTTCGCTTATCTCACTTTATTCCTGGCTTACGAGAGAGAAACCTTTAATTTCAAACTTCTTGATGATTGAAATGTTTTTTTTTCTTACAGTTTCGTCTGCGAATACATTTATTACACGTCCCTGTGCCAAGAACAAAGCCCTACACTATTCGTCCATGTTCCCTACACGAGATATTCACGGAAACAGCTTGCACAAGGACTGGAGCGCATCTTAGAATTATGTCTCAAACAGCTACCAAAGCATAACGATTATAACAGTTACGATATAATAAGTAATATCTTCTGAATGTTTGCGACTTGTTTTAAGTGAAGACCAACTGTAAGGTCCTCCCCATCTGTTCTATGCTCCTTCCTACTCCAGGCTATACACATCTTCTAGCTCTGTCCTACGGAAATGCCGTAATACAACAATTTGTCCACAATCTCAGAGGACACTAGAAAAAGTTTCCACTCTGTAACTATTTTCATAGATCAAATATTTAATGAATAATCTTCTCTTATAAATAATCTTAGCACATAAATATTACAGAAGCTCCAAGGTCTCAATACGTTGCTATTTTTGTAGTTTCTAGATTTTGTATTACTTAATGAAATGCAAGCAGAGCACTCGAAAATACATAATTTTCTTCATAATTCAAGATCCGATTGTAAAAAAGAATTATTATATTAATAAGTGTATTTGATGTTAGTAAATTAGATTATTAGTTTAATTTTTCATAAATAAACGAATTTGATTGAAGATTGTATTTTTTTTTGGTATATACCTACCGATTTCGGGTAAAAATATACCGATTTTGGGTACAAATATATACTGATTTCGGGTACAAATATTAATCTATACTAATCTATACGAGTACTATATTTATCTATAATATAAAAATGAATCGCAAAATGTGTTGGTAAGCGCATAACTCAACAACGCCTGGACCGATTTCGCTAATTTTTTTTTTTGTTGTGTTCGTTATTATGAGGAGAAGGTTCTTATGGAAAAAAAAAATGAAAATTAGGGTAGTGTAGGAAAGAGTAGGGTAGTGTAGGGTAGAGTAAGGTAGAGGAGGGTAGAGTAGGGTAGAGTAGGGTAGAGTAGGGTAGAGTAGGGTAGAGTAGGGTAGAGTAAGGTAGAGGAGGGTAGAGTAGGGTAGAGTAGAGTAGGGTAGAGTAGGGTAGGGTAGAGTAGGGTATAGTAGGGTAGAGTAGGGTATAGTAGGCTGAAGTAGGGAAGAGCGGGAGCGAAGCCGCGCGGGCAAAAGCTAGTTATTTATAATATTATAAAGCTGAAGAGTTTGTTTGTTTGAACGCGCTAACCTCAGGAACTACTGGTTCGAATTTCTTTTTGTGTTGAATAGTCCATTTATGGAGGAAGGCTTTAGGCTATATAACATCACGCTGCGACCAATAGGAGCGAAGCAGCAGAGAAAAATGTTGCAAAAACGGGGTAAATTATTCGTATTTGAGGGCTTCCGTTGCGTGCGCTGCGTAAACGGTTTAAGTACCCAAAAAATATGTACTTATGAAAGAATTATTCCCCTTTAAATGATCTAAAAATGTCTCTTTTAAGATTAACTCATTATAACTTTTATGGTAATCAAATTTGGTCGAAATTAATGCATTATTGCCAAAGAGTTTTATCAACATAATAACATTATTATTAATCCTTATCCAAATAAATGTGTTTTTGATTAAGAGTATTTAATTGTGACCAAAATTTTCCTCTTAAAACTATCTACGAATATAAGAGCACATTTAGGGGAAGGTAGTACAAATTTTCTTCCAAAGTTACTTTTATGGCTTAAAGTCCCTTGAACCATTTGGCCGAAACTAAATGGTCACTATACTTTAGCGATGGGCCGAGTCGACTTTTTGGTAACTCGAGTAACTCGAGTTGACTCGCTTACCAACTCGAGTTGCAACTCGAGTTGACTCGTTCAGTCTGCCGCGTCGCCGCGTCGTCCGTCCGAGTCAGTAACTGCTCAACTCGGTGCATCGTTCCGCGGGTTGGTAGTTTGCTACGTTCTCGAGTTCGGCGGGCCGCGGGCCGCGTCGCGGGCTGCGTCGAGTCAATTCAATGGTAGTTAATAAAATTGAGCCTGTTCAAAAATCAGACGTTTATAAATTAGCGTTTACAAACGTCACATCACAAAACGAACTACTTATGTAGCGCAAAGGAATGGTAACATTTTCATCTCGTAAATAATAAGAAACTAAAATAACAATGGCACTTTATTCCTTAAATTAAACACCGCACCGTTTGGTATTTGGTCATCTATCTATCAAGTAACACCTATAAAAAAAGCTAATCAACATCTAAGTAATGCCACTTATTTCTGAATGAATACCAGTTTTAAGTTCAAAAAATACAAAATAGGTAACTTTATAAAAATAACTAATACAAACTAATGAAACGGCAACAAAACAATAAACAACTAATGAAGTAACAATAACAAAAACGTAAACAAACCAAAAAAGCGACCTAGCTTTCTATGTCAAAACTCACACATTAGTTCTAGTTCTGTCTGACTAACCGTCTGCTAAGAAACCAAGAACGAAAACTATCTCTTTCACTCGCGGCTCGGACGTTCGGTCATCGGGCTGATTCGGGCTCGCTCGGAGTCGTTCGGGCCTCGCGACTCACGGGCTAGCCACGGGCCGCCAACCCACCGCACCGCCCGCCGCGCGCGCTCTCCGGGTCAACTCGGTTTGCAGATATTTTGACTCGGGCTGACTCGCTTACGGTCTGACTCGAGTTACTCGAGTTAGATAACTCGAGTCGCCCATCGCTACTATACTTTCGTACCCGTCTAGGCGACCGTACGACTATCTGTGCATTTGTTTGCGGCCAGCTGCGCCCGGACAGAGCCCCGCTGCTGACTTTTAAATCCATTTTCTTTGCGAAATATTGATTGATTTATCTATGCAATGTTCACTTAAAAGAATAAGAACTACCAATTTTTATGTGTAAAAACGTTTCTAAAGATCCAAGCCGTTTCGAAGGAGTAGGGAAAAGTTGCGAATGTGATGTTGTTGTATGTAATATTTTTTTTAGACAAAAGTATTAATCGCACGAAAAAATCAAATGTTGAAAATGTTGTTCGTGAATTTATAATACTTAAACATAGGTATTATATATTTTTTTCAAACCTATTAACCTTGCCGTTACCGAGGAGTAGGCTCCAGAAAGTCACTGTTTTAAAGCACCGCTCGGGCGCTTGGGACTTAATAAAAGACGGAAAAGTACCTACTTTATTTTGAAAATAAAATTGAAATCGATCGCGATTTAGACGGTTATCACACTGCCACGCACCACGCTGCGTAGCGCGTTAAAACGCACCTACGCACTTTTTTAAACCGGCGGAAATCCACAAATATAAAAGAGAATACCATGACAAAATATTTTATTAAAATTGGCTACATGACCAACCGCCCGGCAAAAATCAAAACATGATATAAATTAGTTAGCTTGAAAAAAAAAATCGCGAATCTGACCCTACCTTATGATTTGTAACGTGTATGAGATTACGTGTGTGACAGGGCCGGTTTATACATGTCGGGGCCCCTAGGCAATGCACGTCTCGGGCCTCTCCTACCCTCTTCTAACTTCTTAAAATATTTTATTTCTAACACTAATTTATTCATAATTACGTTGTTTTTAGGGTTCCGTAGTCAAATACATAGAGTCACCAAATATGTCTGTCTGTCCGTCCGTCCGAGGATAATCTCAGTGATTGTTAGCTAGAAAGCTTGCTAATGAAAGATTGTGTTTTATTAAACTCCATCTGTTGACAACTTTTCGCATAATCCAATGCTAGGATTGCTAGTTAAATGGCATGTCATCGAAAATTCAAATTTTTTTACTGTTACCTACATAGTCTATTTTTTTTCCTGAAGCGCGGGGCCCTAGAACCTGGCGAGGCCCCTAGGCAGTTGCCTACATTGCCTCATGGATAAAACGGCCCTATGACAATCTGGTGTATTTAATTTTTTTAAAGTCTACTTTTGTTCTATAAGTTGTTGTTTATGATGTTAGTGCCATAGTCCTGAGAGGTTGCCAGTAGACATGGGTCGTACTTGCAAAATCGAGTACCAGGGCTTACAAGTACGTCTTTTTTAAGAAACCAGGTTCTAAAACCAGGGCTCGGGATACTTTCAAGTATTTTCTATCTGGATAGGAAATCGACCCGTATTTTTATACGAATAAGGAGCACAATCGCGTTTTCAAATAAATACCTACTTACAGACGATTGAACTTCCTACTTCTATGTCAAGTCCTGTTGGAAAAAAAAATACTTGCATAGGAAATTGAACCCTGATATCTTAATAATAAGGAGCACAATCGCGTTTACAAATAAATACTTGCAAAGACAAACCATTAAAGTAAAAATACTTGCATAGGAAATTGAACCCTGACTTCTTATTAATAAGGAGCACAATCGCGTTTACAAATAAATACTTGCAAAGAAACCATTAAAGTAAAAATACTTGCATACGAAATTGTTCCGTAGCCTTTTACAAATAAGGAGCGTGATCGCATAATGCGACGAGAAATCCGAACGCGGCCGAAGCGGGCCGATCTGCGACGCGATGGCCGAAGCCACGATTCCACGAATCGGCGAGACTCGGGCGAGCGAGCGTCGAGCTGCGACGGAGCGAGTCCGAGTAGCCGTATAAAATACTTTGAAGTCTTGCAAGTATTTCGGGTCGGTACCTGGTGTACGTACTTGGAAGCAAATACCTGGTGTAAAAACCTGGTCGCGTAAATACGTACCTTCCCTAGTTGCCAGTGTTTTACAAATAACCCTGTATTTGTCCACTAAATAATTCAATTGGTACATGAGTAATCAGATCACACCAGTTACTTCACTGGCTACTGCCGGAATTGGGGCACTTAAATTGTATTGCTGCAGGAACTTCTTATTCTGCAAAACTGCATTAGCCAAACCTGGGCGCTCGAAAATAACTCCGATTTTAAATTTATTTATCCTCTGTAATTGTTTATTTCCTTTGTTATACCTTTTCAGACAATTTGCAAGCGACGTCATATCTCTATTTCGTAAAGGCTCCTCCTTTGTGCTTTCTATAAAGACTACATAATCGAAGTTTCCGCCATGTTCTGGATGGAAACGGACATAATTCGGAATACGGAAATCTTTATAAGTACTAATCCTGATCCTTCTTTCCTTCTAAGCTTCTAAATGAAGAGACATCGCTGGAGTTCGACTCTTCAGCCTCGCCAACAGTTCCATCTTCTTCCGTTTTGAAAAATATTTGATTTTTTATTTTAGAGGATTTTAAAAATGCCGCCAAACAAGTCAAACGTATCCGCTACTGGGGCCAGGGTTATCCGAAAGGGCGCTCGAGCCCCGGTATGAAGGCTAAAAGGAACGGGGTGGGTCTTTTAGTCAGTAAGAGTCTGACACTATCTCCCGCTCCGCCCGAGAGCGGGGAATGTCATTGGATGATTTTTTCCCGCCATAAAAAAAAAAAAGTGGAACGTATCCTGCGGTTTCTGACATCAGACATTTTTTTTTTCTTTCTTCTTCCCATTTTGACAGGGAATGGCAAAGGCAAAGCCATGCAGCCATAGTCAAAATTGGTCTTTGTTTTTAATTGTAGACCGAAGCCACGTCTTCAATTTTTTAAAATCCATTACATATTTCCCGCGCTTTTCTCAATATCCTGACACCAGACATTCAACAATGACAATGACACATTTTTGCCAGTTCTGTTTTTTTTTTGGTTAATGCTCTAGGCTTGGATATTAAGTTCTTTGAGAAAAATCTTCATATGATTAAAAAACGTTAAGGAAAAGCCAAAGCCAAAAGAAGCGATTCGGTCTTGGCTGTTGCGTTCAATTTTGTCTTACTTATTTTATGCAATTTCTCCTACCGTAATTAGACAAACAATAGAAAGACAATGAGAGAGCGAACGTCGGCGTTCACTTGGGGTTTAATTAAATACCTACTTTTTTACCTTCTACAAGTTCTACTTAAGTCGTATATTCAAATAAAATTAGTTTTTTAAGTAAACTCATCTTTATATGTACATATTTATTAGAGTAGTCTAGCTAGTATATGGCCGCCATTTGTGGTTACACGTGCTTATGAAGATTGATTCAGTTTTTTGTTCCCACTCAGAAAAAATCACATCTATCAATTTCACCGTTGAAGTAACAGTTAAATAAATTACTTTTTTTTGCAAGTGTATTGAAAAAAGTCGTATGATACGCGTGAGAATAGACGATTACCGTCCTTGTCTGTCATAAAACCCTCGCCTTCGGCTCAGATTAACTACTTGATGACGTTGCACTAATAATATAGCTTGTAAGCTATATTTTTACAGTTTCATCACATATATAAGTTCTACAAGTAGCCCAAGTAGGCAAATTTTTATTAGAGGGTGGGGCCACTGGCAGACGAAGTCAGTTTAAGATAGTTTCAAAGTATCAAGAGGTTACAGTCAAACTTTAATGACGTTATTTACAGTGCACATTGTTGTCATTAAAACAATAACTATATTGACAACATTGAGGGCGCATTACAGTGCACAGTACTGTAATGCGCCCTCAAATCATAAGACTGTTCTTTCTCTGCACTGAATAGACTTCTATTAGCGTCAAGAATCTTGTATACCCGTAGTAAGATATATAAAATCTTTGATAAATGTTGATATTTTTTTTTCATTGACATTTTCACATCACTATTCAATTTTACCATTCATTCACTCATTTTGCAAATTTTCATTCATCAAATGTCGGAGGACGTCTTGTCGTCTTTGGTTTCATGGCGCGTTTTAACTTGTAAAATGTACGTTTGGTGTAATAGTTATAAATGTAATTACTTAGTTAAATGTCTATTGTAGTGTATTATTTATAAAATAACTACAAAAACTAAGTATCAGAGTCCAGTTAAGTTACAAGGTGTTTACCTTGTTTTTAGGTTATGTTAGTGCTTGGTCCATATTTTACAAATAAAACGTATCTATAATGACGGACGGAGATTCCGGTGAGAATGGCAGGGTGGTGGCGATACCCTGCCCTTTCGTAAAGAAAAGAGTGGAGTGCGCGGGCGCGGCGTTCCTTAGATATTACAATGTAAAATGCCATGGTGGCGACGCATTGTTCCAAACGCTCAAGTCAAATGAAAAGGCCGAAGAAGTCATCTTCGACGATGACGTCGAGTACCTGCGGAGTTTGGATCCCAAAGATTGGAAGATGCAAGATCACTATGCCGTTCTAGGTATGAAGAACTTGCGTTACAAAGCCACCGATGACGACATAAAACGTGCCTACCGGCAGAAAGTGCTGAAGCACCACCCCGACAAGCGCAAGGCGCAGGGCGAGGAGATTCGCAGCGACGACGACTACTTCACGTGCATCACGAAGGCCTACGAGATCCTGGGCACGCCGGTCAAGCGCAGGTCGTATGACTCGATAGACCCCACCATTGACGACAATGTACCTTCGCAAAGCGACATCAAGAAAGATGGCTTCTATAAATCATTTACTAAACACTTTGAGTCAAATGCACGGTGGTCTGAGAAGAGAAATGTGCCTTTATTAGGTGATGAGAATAGTACCCGGGAACAGGTTGAAAGGTTTTACGCCTTCTGGTACGAGTTTGAGTCGTGGCGTGAGTTCTCCTATCTGGATGAGGAGGAGAAAGAGAGGGGCGCAGACCGGGAGGAGAGGCGGTGGATCGAGAAACAGAACAAGGCTGCGAGGGCCAAGCTGAAGAAGGAAGAAATGGCCAGGATACGGAGCTTGGTGGATCTGGCATATGCCAATGATCCCAGGATACAACGGTTCAAGCAGGAGGACAAAGACAAGAAACTAGCTGCTAAACGAGCCAGACAGGTATGCTATTCTTAGTTTATTAACTTATTAGTGGCCCGTCCCAGTTTCGCACGGGCAATAAATATAGCCTATGTTACTCAGGGTGAATATAGCTTCCAATGGTGAAAGAATTTTTGAAATTGGCACAGTAGTTTTTGATTTATTCATTACAATTATATACACTAAAATACAAATTTTCTCTCTTTGTAATATTAGTCTAGATAAAAGCATACAGTACGATCAAAAGGTGTTGGCCAGTTTGAAGTTGGAATTTCGATCTATTGCACTTACTCAAAAAAATACATAATTTGCATTTACCAAATGGGTCTAAAAACAATTACTGTGCAGCCAATTTTGAAGATAGTTGCCGTCAAGATATTTAGATTTTACTGTATTTAGTATTTTACTCGCTAGTCGGGTCCTGGGTATGAACACAAGTCAACGGGATGTATAACAATGACTCAAGATGCAGGTTTATTTTAGCCACTGAAAGTGTTGACGTCTCTAAGTTTGGAAAGTGCCTTCAGCAGAAGAGAATAGCTTCCATAAAAATAGGGTATTTCACTCATTTTTGAAAAGTGTCTCAATTAGATTCTATAGTGATGAGTATAATAAACTATTAAAAAAACCGGCCAAGTGCGAGTCGGACTCGCCCATGAAGGGTTCCGTAGCAGCAAGTAACATAATATAAAAGCTCTTGTAATGTGTTGTAACTTTGATCGATGTTTTAATAATAGTGTATTTTTTTCGATTTATGACGCATTAAAAAAAAACTACTTACTAGATTTCGTTCAAACCAATTTTCGTTGGCAGTTTTTATAGTAATGTACATCATATATTTTTTTTAGTTTTATCATTCTCTTATTTTAGAAGTTAGAGGGGGGGACGACACACATTTTACCACTTTGGAAGTGTCTCTCGCGCAAACTATTCAGTTTAGAATAAAATGATATTAGAAACCTCAGTATCATTTTTGAAGACCTATCCATAGATACCCCACACGCATGGGTTTGATGAAAAAAAATTTTTGAGTTTCAGTTCTAAGTATGGGGACCCCCAAAATTTATTGCTTTTTTTCTATTTTTGTGTGAAAATCTTAATGCGGTTCACAGAATACATCTACTTACAAAGTTTGAACAGTATAGCTCTTATAGTTTCGGAAAAAAGTGGCTGTGACATACGGACGGACAGACGGACAGACAGACAGACAGACAGACAGACATGACGAATCTATAAGGGTTCCGTTTTTTGCCATTTGGCTACGGAACCCTAAAAAGTACACAAAATTTTTATTCAGTCGCTAAGTACCCTAAAAATGCATTTAAAATTGACATTTTCAAATCTCGTAGTGGACGCCATATTTACTCCGAGGTGTGACGTCAGTTGGCTCTATGAACAAATGCGCCAATAAAGACTCGGTATGGCCGATCAGTTGACAGCTGTAGCGTTTAGTTTACACATCTGAATGACGTAATAACATAGTGGCTATTTCAAGGTGATAAAGTACAGATAAAAAAAACTGAAAATTTGAATCGAATTTAAAAATTTATTTTGTTAGTTTATGAACTAAAATTAACACTTGCCGACTGCTTTTTGCCTAAGCTATCTTAATAATATATTTTAAGATTTTTTCTCATATAAAGTAAAATTAGTGTTGTAAAAATAAGCGCTGAGAGTCGAGCGTTGAGCGCTGAGTCGACGCTATTGAGCGTTCAAGACTCGAGCGTTAAACGCTCGAGCGTTTAGGACTCGTGAGCGTTGAAGACTCGGCGGCTCGACGCTCGAGTCGCGCGCTCGAGCGTCGAAGCGTTAACATTTTTACTGGGGGTATATTAATAATTTTATTTGACTAGAGGGAAATCTTTAATCATTGTGATGCATGACGTGCTATAAATGCACTTCGACTCAAATCTTTTGTGTTTATAATATTTTCGAAACACAAAAGATTTCTATAATTTATCATTATTTTATAATACACCGTTAAATTTTAATCGTTTTAATCCCGTGGAGGGTCGATCCGGTACATGAAACACTATCGATTTGTAAAGATAAAATTAAAAAATGAAGTACCTTTTTTTTAAAAAAAAAGGTACTTTCCTCAGCCAAAATCTCGATTTCACTGTCTGACGAATCGTCAGCTAGATCAGACTCGAGCTCCCTCAAGCCTCCCCCAAGTGTCGCCATAATGATCGGTGCCCACTGTTGGACATAAGTCTCCCCCAAGTGTTGCCATTAGGCGCTATAATGTCTGATGCCAACTGTTGGGCATAAGTCTCACCTCTCTATAATGACATATGCCCACTCTTGGACATAAGCCTCCTTCAAGTGTCAACATTTAGGCGCTATAAAGATTGATGCCCACTGTTGGACATAGGCCTCCCCCTCGCTATAGTGACCGATATCCTCTATTGGACTGTCCAGGCGCACTAGTTTATGAGCCTATGTCCAAGTTGGACATAGGCTCATAAACTAGTGCGCCTTACCATCAGATTGCATCACTGCTTACCATCAGGTAGGATCGCAGTCAAGCGCTAGTTTAAATTAATTTAAAAAAAAAGTACGCATTTGAAAAAATCAAACATGAAATGTTCGGTTCTTTTGATATTTTTCCGTTTTTTTCGGGTTTATTGGAAAAATACATGAAATTTATACTTCACAAATTTCTTGAAAGTTTCGAATGTTACATTGAATAAACAACAGTATCTATTGGAAAGGAACGGGAATTCTGCCTGCTTTTTTCAACGCTAGTCCCGAAGGAAGTGATAAAACTTTCTATAACAAATAAAAACCACGCAGATAAAACCGCGGGAATAACATATACAATGAGTAGTTAGTATTAAACTGATTTGTACTTCACCTATTTTATAAAGGCTCGTGCTCAAGCTCGAGTCGAGCGTCGAGTCGGCGCTATTTATCGAGCTTTTTTTCTAAACGCTCAAGCCAGCGCTCGAGCGTTCTCAAACCGACTCGAGTCCCGACTCGAGCGTTTTTAAACTGCTCGAGTCCGGACTCGAGCGTTTTAGCGCCGACTCGAGCGTTTTTACAACACTAAGTAAAATACCCTATTCAGAAGTATGAAATTTTTTAAGAAATAAATTCTCTGTAACAATATTTGTAACTAGTGAACAGGTGTTACGTCTTTTAATATTTAACCTTTCAGATACCGTCAATTTGAGACACAATAGTAAGACAATAGATGCGCGGACCGGGTGTTTGCTTGGAGTTTAATGAATTAAACTTCTATTTCAAAATTAAGAATTGATAAATGATAATTGATATTTATTTTGTAAATAGGTTTAAAAAACACTTTTACACATCTATTTTTTTCTCGTCAGTTTATGCTAGATGAGGCCGTGATAGTTAAGAACTTGTCACACATTTTAATGGTAAAGATAAATTTAGTGGCTACAGAAATTAAAGTTGAATAATTCATGGACCTTATGTTATTCTGCAATAACCTGGATAAAATAGTACACATTAGTGATGTAACGAATGTCAGATTTTTAAATATTAATAGGTATGACGAATATTCAAATTTACTATCAAACCAATTGCACGCAAAATGTCATACAGTTTGACATTTTGTGCCAGCCCAGCTTAAACAAAACAGCAGAGTCGGTCTTGTGCGTCTGGGAATCGGGTTCCCACGACCCTCACTAGGTCATTGGTAGTCCCTTGTGGGAGTCCTTCCAATGCTATGTCTTCCAGTGCTTGGTTGCACACTCCAGAACCTTTCGTCCCCATCAACCATATGTTCTGCGAGCAATGTGCCCTTCCCAGGACCTATATTTTTTTTACCCAGGTTATGGCGACACTTGAGGGAGGCGAACAATGGACGTCTTTTGGCTGCAATGATGATATAGCAAAACCGTTACAGGTTGATTGAATAAAGCTAATCACATTTAGTTTGTTCTAAAACATTTGTTAGGATTTGACATTAGTTTTTTTTTAATTTTTGCTACTTAAATGGAAAAATTCGTATGTGACTTTTTAAAGAAAGAAATGCAAATAGGAACTTAACTTTATATTCCTATTAAAACAGATTATAGTCGAATTTTACTTCACAATTTTCAAGAAATTTCCTTCGGAATAGCCAATCAAAGTTAATGGTATTTCCTTTACTTTGCCTAGGCACTTATATTACAGTTAAAATGTATTTTCAAATTAACAGATTTGGTTCCATAGTGTATTGATTCTCATATTTAAGAGGACTATAAAGTCTAAAACGTTTTTTATTTTGGAGGGTAGGCAAAGTAGAGCAGTCTTTTAAATTTGATTTTTTCGTCCTATGTGTCCCGAGTTCAACTTCGAGCTCAAAAATTGCGGCATTGCACTAGTTTGCTATCAAACTAAAAAGTGTTGTTACTTATTTATGAAAAACTAGCTGTGTCCGCGCTGTGACTTCGTTCACGTGGACTACAGGATTTTGAATTTGTTTTTTCTAAAATAAAAGTAGCCAAAGTTACTCCTTATTACAAACCGTCAAAATCGGTCCAGCCATTTCAGAGATTAGCCAGAACAAACAGACAGACAAAAATTGTAAAAAAATATTTTGGTGTATGCAGGTATTGTATACTGTATGTACATATATTCATATGCATGTAGTAATAAGCGGTTATTTCCATATTACAAACAGACACTCCAATTTTATTTATATGTATAGATTACTATTTACAAGTGCAACAACGTACATAGAAAGATGGAGGACTATTTTTCATTTAAAATGTTACCTAAAACACGTAAATAATCAAATTGTGAAGTGCAGGAAAAAAGGACCAACCACATTTTTTAAAATACTGATGATAAATTACCTTTAACAACTTTCTTTTGGTTTACAAAAATAACTGTTGCCACACGTGAAAAAGAGACTAGGAATAAAATTTGTTAACTAGAATAGTTGACTAATTAATATAAAATGATCAGATTGGGCAAAGTAACGATACATAGGCCAAATTAGAGCGAAAGACGGTATTTGTTAAATTAAAGTGACTATGTATGACTCCAAATTTTAGTTTGTAACACTGACAATGTTAAATACATAGAAAAATATTAAATTAAATTTAAAATTATAAAAAATCATATTAGTTGTATTGTCATTCTATATCCATTCAATCAATACTATAATACCTTTTTGTTTGTCAAAAACATTCGCCAAATATTCGTATGTTTCTTGCGAATGCGAATGTCAAAAAATATGCGAATATTTGCGAATGCGAATATTCATTACATCACTAGTACACATGATCCGCCCTTAACCTTTCTTATGTCGTAATTAAAGACACCATCGATGACCCATGTAAAGAACTGACATACTTAAAAAGCCATATGTCCAGCGTAGATCTGCTTTTGATACCATATAACCAGTTGTTAAGAAATTATCAAATATTATCTTATTATATTTTGAAATATTATGTAAGGCCAGTACCTATATAACATGCTTTAAAAAAATTACATTGTTTGAAATGACATTAGTGTGATTCCAGCAGTTATGTATTTTATAAACAGTACCTAGTATTTTTCAATCAAAATGGAATCAAGACTCAATGGCTAAATGATTTTTGATAATACCCTGATTACCCTGATACCTTGGTTCCTTGATTGGAACAGATGATACTGCTTATCCCAATAATAATGTTCCCTTGGAATGATAAAACTTGTCATTCAGGCAGACCTGTGGGCAGAGATCTGAAGTAATTGGTTGTTGCTAAAAGTCCAGCAATATATAAAAAAATGAATAATTTTTTATTATTTAATGCAATCGTCCCTCATCCCTGAACTATTATTTATTTCATGTACACAACACTTAAAAGCGAAAAGAACAAATACATATAGAAGAGCACAAAGGTGCTGCTTATTTCAAACACAATTTCATTCAGCAGACCTGCGACAGGAGAGTTGGATGGGAGATGTAGGACACAGTGTGTATAAATAAGTTAGAAAAGACCACAGTATGTGTTATACAAAAACCATCGAATCGAGAAACATCGTTAATGCATGATGTACTATAATGGTTTATCTAGACTTCACTGAATTTTAAACACATACTTAATTCCGTTTTATCAATTTCAGGATGCAGTACAAGCCAAGAAAGCAGAAGAGGAACGTCTTATAAAGGAAGCTCAACTTGCCAAGCAGAAGGCGGACGAAGCGGAGCGCGCGCGCATCGAGGTGGCGCGTGCCGAGCGTGAGCAGCAGAAGAAGAACCTGCGCAAGGAGAAGAAGGCGCTCCGCGACATCTGCAAGGCCAACAACTACTACTCCAACACTGAAGATGAAACTGTCTCTCACATGGCTGCCGTAGAAAAAATCTGTGAAATGTTGAAAGTGGTAGAAATACAAGACTTTGTTAAAGAATTAGAAAGCAAAGGTAGAGACGCTTTCATTAGAACCGTCAAAGAAACTGAAGAGAAATTAGAAGCAGAAAGGAAAGCTATATTCGACAACAAGAGGGTAGAAGAACAAAAGGCTAAAAAGGAATCTTCACTCAAACAGCCGATCGAATGGAGCGTGGAGATGACACAACTTCTCATTAAAGCTGTCAACTTGTTCCCGGCAGGCACCAACCAGCGCTGGGAGGTGGTCGCTAACTTCCTCAACCAACACGGCACGTTTTCTGATGAAAGGCGATTCACAGCAAAAGATGTTTTGAACAAAGCTAAAGACTTGCAAAGCTCAGATTTCTCAAAAAGCAGTCTCAAGAAAGCTGCCAATGAAGAAGCGTTTGATCAGTTTGAAAAAGAGAAAAAGAAGGGATATAATCACATTGATGAAACTGGAATTTCAAAGAGTGATAATCCTGGGAAAGTAGTGAATGGAACATCTACTCCGAAGCCTGAAGAGCTCGCCAAACCAGAAGACAAGGCGTGGACGAAAACTGAACAGGAGCTGCTGGAGCAGGCCATCAAGACGTTCCCGGTGAGCACGCCGGAGCGCTGGGACAAGATCGCCGACTGTATACCGAACCGTACGAAAAAAGACTGCATGAAACGATACAAGGAGTTAGTTGAATTAGTTAAAGCAAAGAAGCAAGCCGCCAACCTCGCGAAATAACACACGACACCTCTAGTTCTGTATCAAATTGTTTACCATCTGCCGCCAAGTTAATGACCAAAGTAGATAAATATGGGTATTGTAAATTATATTTACATTGGTAACACTGTTGGCTTGTGACAAAGACGTTTATTAAGAAAAAAAGAATATTGTAATTATTGCTTCATCAATAAGTAATTATGAAATAAATTACCGTTTTCTTTTTTAAAGAAATTGTAATTCATGTTTTGATTACTCGAAAGTACCCTAAAATTTGGTTTGATCAATCAATCAATCATTATTTCAATCAGTTATTTTATCTATCTGCCACTACGAATTAAAATTCTGTGTTAAAAAAAATAACTAAAATTCATATCACTTGTATTGTTTTACTTAGTCGTATGTACCTAGATGGTTTGTGATATTCAATTTAGAAGACAAAATCTATGTATTGGATATTTTAATACGAAGCTTGACTTGGCAATTTTCTATGAATAATATTGTGGCGGTTAAAAGGTAGCTTCTTAATATTTATTATACAGGATAATTTGACGGATTCATTGATCGAACTTATGTCGCAAGCAACATTCCTTTCTGCAGCAAAGTAGCAAATATTCTGTATTGCAATGTTAATAACTGGCTGGGCGAGGCAGCGTGTCGGTCGCAGTCGCCTGCACGCAAATGGCGCGCTCACCTGTAGCCTGCCTGCCCCACAATCAGCATACCTGTAGTCCCACAAGGAAGCCAGGAACACCCCTTCCTTAAAACACCTAACTGTATCACAAAAACGCTTAATGAATTGTACCTGCCATTGAAATTGTTCAAGCAGTTTTCGTTACGTTTAGAACGTTTGTAAGTCATAGGAATTGATTATTATTTTAGTCGTATCAGTTGACAAAATGACCATGCTTCTTGTGCGGTGTAATGTTCTATGTTAAAGGCCTGCCCAAAACACCACGACGCGGCGCCTGGCTGCGACACGTTGCCGTTAATGTTGACGCCTGAACAACACATTCAAGCGCTGCCATCAGAAATTTCGCGATTAGTCGTAAACCAAAGTTAATTTCTTAAATTATTTTTAGTAAAAAAAAAGTCTCACATTTAACTTTGGTACTATATCAAAAGTTACAAAATAATCCATTTATATATTAAACCTAAAAGGACCCACAAGTGCGATAATAGAGATATCGTCATTTATTATGTTGATTCCATAAAAAATTTAACGAAATATATATATTCGGAGTGCATTGTTTATGATCATACATCTGACAGCTTATAAAATAAGCCGTTTATTAGATATTCTCAATAGTTAATATGGTTCTAGCTTTACCATGACGCGTTAAAATGTCAGGCGTGCGTGCGAGGAAGAGGGATGGAGCTATATACCCTACTAGCTTTTGCTCGCGACTTCGTACGCGCACATAAAATATAGCCTATGTCACTTAGGAATAAAGCAGCTTTCTATCGGTGAAAAAATTTTAGCAATCGGACCAGTACTTCCAGAGATTACCTCCTACAAACAAAATAACAAACTTAATCTCTTTATTATATTAGTGTCGATATAGCTTCATCCCTCACCTCACCTCACTCCAGTTCAGTTTGGTCGTCTTCAGCACTGCAGAGTATGTGAACTGATGCGATGAAATAATACTCTACACAGTGGCTTAATTTTCTAAGCAGTTGTACCTATTTTCATAAGATTCACAAAAATGTGCTATAACTGTAGACCCCTAAATGAAATGTAATCTTTATCGGCAAGCATCTGTTTTCCATGCTTAGAGCACTTTCCCGCCATAAGTAATGTGTGTATGGCAACATGTCCATTCAAAGACACGACAAACGATCATCTGTGTCATATTTTTATATTTATTTGTTTATTGTGATGATGAATATAGTCAATTTGAAATTTTTATATGTTTTTTATTAGTCCCTGACTGCCAAGATAGGTTATTATATAAATATTTAAATATATATTTTTAATAAACAACGATCATGTAATCTCATACACATAAGACACCCAGAACAACAATCTGCAGGCCATACAATTTGTTCCGTGCGGTAATCGAACCCACAACACGCAGCGCAGCAGCCAATTCTCAACCATGCGGTAACCGTGACGTCAATTATATAGTATATTTTGTCATAGCCAACTAGCCTAAATGGTGCCAATGTAGGTAGGTATCAAATTCAACTAGGGAATCCACTCCCGCGAATGCGGGATCCGGCCGTCAGAATCGAGCCCGAGCCGTCAACGGCGACTAGTGTTACACGCGCGCCTCAAGATGTCAGCTAAACCGTAGGAGCCCAACAGGGTCGAAGCCTACTGGGGATCCGGGGTCCTGGAACAAAGGGAAAGAAGAAACATAGGAGTGGGTTTTAGTCAGTACAAGTAGGCAGGAGAAGTCTTTGGATGATTTTCCACCTAAAGAAATAAAATAAACCACGTCACTACAATAAAAAGTTCAACTATTGATTAGGGTTTTTGTGTAAGAGACATCAAACATTAGATTAAATTTTGTTCTTTGTGACTTCAATTTTATCTACATCATAACATCAAGGTAGTAACATCTTTTTAAAATTGTATTTTATTTAATTTCAGTTAGTTAGTAGGTATGTCAATTATGTAATACTGAAGTGCTAAGCGAGTTTATAGTTAGTGTAAACACCGTGGGAGTCGATAGACCACATCCACAAAACCGCAAGATGATTGACGGAAGTGTCAGCGATGATACAGGGCTGAGTATGTAGAGGACAAGACATGGCCTTGGTTGTTATAAAAAAAAATTGTCGAAACAGTCGATGTTCTGATTGTTTGGGTGAGGATGTTGAGTACCAAAACTGCTTCTAACTTCAATTAAAAATATTTATTTAGCGGACACAGTTTATAGAAACACAATGGATATATTGATCCGTTTGCTACTGGTCGTTAGGTGTGGAGCGTAGAAGCAGATGATGGCAACTAACGAAAGGGCGCGAATATATCGCCACGCGTCGAGTTGTAGTGATGTGCGCATGATCGACTCGACTAATAAAATAATTTTAGTGTTGGGATTCCAACACTGATTGCACGTGATGAAGGTCGGTGATTGCAATAGGCACAGGTCATGTTGAGGTCTCTTAATTTAGGTACCTACCTACCTTTTGGAGATGACAATAGGAGTGCCAACACAATAATAAATAAAAACGCTGGTAGGTACAATTACCGTCACGGATCTTGAGCGCTGGCTTCAAGTTGCGCAGAAGTCAAATATTCATGTTTCATATTTATGTATTCATGTTTGTTGTGTTTTTTTCATGTTTGTGTAACGAGTCTATTAAGTACAAGAAACAGATTTAAAATAAGAAATAAATTATTGTGACTTTTATTGTTTAAGTAAACTAGGTATATAATATAGTAAATAATTATTTTTTCCATTGTTTCGAGACTAACTGTTAAATATTGTTATCTATTTTATTGTTCTACAAAAACCATAGCGTAAGAACTTCTACGCCTGTGATACAGGTTTATCCTAGTACAGGCATATAACATAGTCATACCTTTATAAATTATTCCTAAGATTTTATGTTACTATTTTACCAAACTTTAACTCTGAATAAATATTATTATTATTATTATTATTTCGTTTATTTAAACATTAACATATAAATTATATTTTTAAATATTCAATAAAAATAAAAAACATTTAAAAATATAAAAAATAGTAGCCCACCGGTATCGGGAACAGGGTCCAAGCTACCGGCGGTCAGGGCTCCAGAGAAAGGAACCTCCATTATTATTATTATTATTCGGTATCTTTAGTGGTGCGAAGTGAGACGTGGGGGCAGGGAGTGTCAGTGATTGGCTCGCCGTGCCATCGTGTCATAGACGTCACTCTTGATTCGTTCCCTGCGTTGCTGCATGTATCTAACAACGAAGACGATTGGCTCGCCAAAGTATGGAATGCGCAAAGCGATCCCCACTATGACGCCGAGCGCACAAGATCAGTTTCGGCAATTGTAGGTAGGTAATATCATCATATTTTTTACCCCAGGAGCATAGGTACTCTTATGTCCTCATCGCAGGTCCGGATTTACCATGTCGGGGTCCTTAAGCAATGTACAATTACCGTCACGGATCTTGAGCGCTCGGCGTTAGTGGGGATCGCTTTGCGCATTCCATACATTGGCGAACCAATCGTCGTCGTTGTTAGATACATGCAGCAAATCAGGAAACGAATCATGAGTGACGTCTATGACGCGATGGCGCGGCGGGCCAATCACTGACACTCCCCGCCCCCGCGTCTCACTTCGCACCACTTAAGAGACTGAATGTTTGACTTCTGCGCAACTTGAAGCCAGCGCTCAAGATCCGTGCCGGCAATTGTAATTCTCGGGGCCCTTTTCAGAAGTGGAACCAGTATTTCCTCAGCTGACAGTCTAATGAAATATCTGTATGAAACATTTCTAAATTCTTTTATGTCCACACAAGGCACCTAAGCAGTTATCTACTCTGCATAAAGGTTTATATATCTGGCCCTGTTTGGTAAAATGCAGAATAAAATTAGGCGCCTACCTATTAAAATAAACTTCTGCGCCATTTGGCCGTCAATAATATTTTGAAAGCTATAAATAGGTAAGAAAAATAAGGTATAGGTAATCCGAGTAAGGTCAAGGGCCCATAACAAGTGGTCATTACAAGAATTACTGGCTGTTGTGCATTTCCGAAGCGGAGCATTTAGAGGCCGGTCCAAGGTCACTGGCCGACAGGTGCTTCTACTTACTTGTTATGTATTTATTCCATACACGGTGTTCTGTTATAGCGTAGATACGCCAAGGCCAATCGGTACATTGTTGGCTATGAGAAATTAATATTATTTTAAAGATTTTACCATCAAGATGACTTTGTTTATGAAACTTACTGGACTGTTTTAATTTTAAAGCACGTCTCTGCATGGAAGTTCCTCATGCTTAACAGACATTCAGAATGCGGACTTAGATAAGCAAAAAGTAATTTTCCTAGTACCTACCTACCTTATTCTACCTATGTTCATAGGTACCTAGGTACCCGTCATTCCTATAATAGGTAGGCGATGACTAAGCTTGTGATTTCTCATTACCATGTAAAAGTAGATGCACTGTATTGCCGTTGGCAGATATTTTTAGCTAAGTCAGAAAAAATACTTTCTCTGACGGTCTCTAACGTGATATAACTAATGAAATGAGATTTTTCTCACGTGGCTATTACAATATTGCGAAAAAGTGTCTGATCTCCGTAATAAATAAATTGTGAGAAGAATGGGTACCCGAGTAACACTCATATTTAATTTGGTAAATTTGCGAGTCTTCCAGCCCAGCTTCCGGGATTTTTCGAGTGTTTACTGTGGCCCTCGCAAAGGGCAAATAAAGGAACAGGAACGGGTTTTAGTCATTACGTCATGTCCTCACGCTCCACCAAAAGCGGGGAAGCTAAATTATAAATTCTTACTTAAAAAAAGGGACTCTATGATAAGTTAAAGTATTCTGAACGAAGACATTTGTTTGTGTTAAGTTTATAAAGGTGGATGAATAGGTAGGGCTTGGTACTGACGGACAGTGTAATTATTGCCTCGTCAGTGCACTGGAACGTAACCCATGCCCTCACGAACTCTGAAAAGGGACACAATTCTGTTTGACAATTGTGTTTGCATCGCACAACACAAAAAGGCATAAGAAGGATCCCTTTTAAGTGTTTTACATAGATATCCGGTGTTTCAGAAGGATAATATTGCGACAGGTAGAAGCAAGAAATGAAGAAACAGATGTTTTATTGGTTTCACCTAAAAGATTTTTATTACGGGAATTTTTTAAATATTCTACTCGTGTCGATTTGACTCAAATTTTGTCCGACCAATATTTAGCCACCTGAAGCTCTGTCGTTGGCTTCGTTAAGTCAAGGAGGGTGGGGTGACCACGATGACTCAAACACAATTTTTTAAAGTTGTTTTTTTATAGATTTTAACCTCATCATCATAATAATTCTAATTAAGATTTTCCGAAAATGAAACCCGCACCTAGTCCTAGAACGCAAAGGGCAACTAAAGGACACAGGTGTGGTTTTAGTCAGTAAAAGTCTGACATGCCCTCCTATTCCACCCAGAATGGGATCCACCACCAATCGTAGAAAATACAGACACAATAGAAAGACGATAGGTGCGCGAACGCCGGCGTTCGCTTGGGGTATAATGAATTAAAAAAAATCGCCATGTTGGAAAAATGGCATCAAAAAAGCATAATTATTGCCCTAGCGCCATTTTTAATTTTTATTACTAAAAGAAAACACAATGGAGTTAATGGAGCGATCAATTGTTCAATAGATCGATGCAATAACCAATGTGTATGTATTTGTGTCAGGCTGCATTTCCATATTCCTTTATGTATTCGATTTTGGACATGCGGCGGGTGTGCCAGGCATGCATCGTACATCGGAGTGACCACACTCTGGGAATAGAAACGACATGAAATAGAAAATATAATTTTCTGAGGATGTCCTATTCTGAATTTGTATTGTGGAATTATCTAATTATGGAACTGTTCGGTCAGCACGGGAATACATTAATAAATGGTTGACTGCATCGAAATTGGATAAAAACATTTTTTTTTTAACAGGTGCTAGGAATCGTCGAGGAAATAAAATCTATTTCGGACATAGATTGCAAGGATTTCACGACAAAAAGCGAAGGAAGTTTGCGGTCGATACACTTAGAGGGCTTCATATAAACTAAAAAAGTAAGCAAAACATCCATGCGATCGACAGATAGGCACATAAAATTCGTTGGAAACGACCATCTCATCCGCCCACCATCATTATGGACCGATTAGCCATGAAATAACACCACATATCCTGTTACGAAACAGAGGACGAGTTTATTCAGATAAAAGTAATCATAAACATACATTGACTGAAATCCAAATAAGTGCCAGTAAAATATAAAAATGTATGCCAGTTTATAATACGTAGTTGCTATGTTTCTACATGGCTAAAAATTTCGAGGAAGATCCTTAGACCGTAGTCTACAGTATGGTCAAAATATATTGGCCTCTATGAAGTTGGCATTCCGAAATATAGTGCATGAAAAAATACGCAATACGCAAGATTCTTCAAAAGAACTTCTGCGCAGCCAATTGATCGAAGTTCAGAGCATTCAAGATATTTTGTCCATAATACTGAATGTAATCTCTAGCGAGAGATGCAACCGTTATTCAAGTTTTCTGAGATGTTTTCGGTGCAAAGATGTCGGACTTTTAAAATCTGCTGTGTTATATAAATTAGCATACATTTTCGTTTCTTTAGACCTAGTTCCGAGTACATCTAGTACTATATTAGTTTAAACTCAAGTTACTGCTTCGCGTATTTGCAGTTGGAGGCGTACATTCATTGTTACATTGAAGCGTTCGTGAAAATAATTGTAGAGCAGAATTTCTAATCGTAATCTGTCGGTATTCTGGGATAGTTACATCGTATCTATTGGTAATATCTTTGAGAGAAATCGTGTCGCTATCCTCAAGAATGTAGCTTTAACGTGTAGGAAATGGCGCCTAGCTGTAGAAGACATTTTAGTATATGCATGCGGTTTGTGTAGACAAAATAAACCCCGTGCTACGAAATTATTGAGATTATAATGTAGCTAAGAATAAGGTTTATAACCGAAAAAATTACGCTTTTAATACATATCCATACGTAATCCATCTTTAAGGCCCAAGCGTCCGAAAAGTGCCATAAAACAGTGACTTTCTGAAGCTTACTCCTTGTTAATGGCCAAGTTAATAGGTTTGAAAAAAATATACATCGTTAAATTTTAATAGTTTTAATCCCGTGGAGGGTCCATCCGGTACATGAAACACTATCGATTTGTAAAGATAAAATTAAAAAATAAAGTACCGGATCGACCCTCCACGGGATTAAAACGATTAAAATTTAACGGTGTATGTTTATTACAGATTCATGAACATCATTATCAAAAAAATATTTAGCAATATCGCAACTTTTCCCTACTCCTACGAAACGGCTTGGCTCTTTAGAAACATTATTACACATAAAAATTGGTTAAATATTCTTCAAAGTGAATATAGCATAATATGTAAATCAATCAATATTTCGCAAAGAAAATAGATTTAAAGGTCAGCCGCGCGCTTTCCGGGCACTGTTGGCCGCAAATAAATGCACAGATTTGCGTACTGCCGCCTAGGCGAGTGCGAGAGTTGCGTCCACATAATTTCGGCCAGATGGTTCAAGGGACTATAAGCCTTAAATAATAATAGTTTTAGAAAACTGAAGAGATTGTTTGTTTGAACGCGCTAATTTCAGGAACTGCTGGTTCGAATTGAAAAATTATTTTACTGTTGGATTACCCATATATCGAGGAAGTCTACAGGCTATAAATGATCACGCTAGGACCAACGAGAATGGAGCAGTCACCAAAGACGCGGATGAGGCCGCAGGGGATAGCTATAGTCTAGTAGATAATATTTGTTTAAATGCGCTGACCTCTGGAACTGCCAATCTTTCTGGATGGATAGAAAAAAATCTTTCTGTGTGGGATAGCCATGTTCATGGTGAGTAATATAGGCTAAATAACACTACGCTACGACTCTCGGAAGCGGGGCAGTAACCAAAAACAAGTGCTGAGTACAGCTAGTTTAAATGCGAAAGTTACTGAACGAATATTGATGAATGTTTGTAGGTTACTGATATATTGGGACTTTGGAGTAAGACATAGAATAAGTTAATTCCGGCGGGAGGACGTTCCCATGGGACAAATGACGACCTTCAAGTTGACGAAGCACATGCAGCCACCAGAGTGCCAATGGTAGCTGGCGTTCGGCACTTCGATTGGCCCGCTACAAGCTCTTAACCAATCAAACAATTCGCACTCAGCGCACTAACTGTGAGTTGCTTTTACGTCTCGCAATCGAAACGTTCACCGCGTTTGGCTCTCTGATTGGTTAAGAGCTTGGAGCGAGCCAATCGGAGCGCCGAACGTCATAAATCGATCGCGTTAACGTAATCTAAACTTGATTTTAAAAGCTGGTAATTCTAGTAAATACACAAACGCACGCTTTTCAGTAGCAACGAATATACGCCGGAACGAACTGCAACGATGTTAATGGACATCGTCCGTGTTTACGCATTAAAATTAACATTAAAAAGATTATAAATATTTGAGTTTGGTACAGTTCCACTAAGGCACGATCAAGGCCATACATTGCGATTAAAGCTTACACTTATAATTATTAAGTACGTATTAAATTCGAATAATTATTTTACTTCAGGTGGGTTTACGCTAGAGGAGCCGAGCACGAGCAGAGCACGATTCGAGCTTAAATTCGTGTAGTGTGGACCACAGAAAAGATGAAAGAAGTTAGAAAGGAAATACTTTCCGATTTGTACTACGAGTGTCGCCGCATGTCTCCCAATCTTTAACTGCACTACAAGCAATAAACCAATACGAACGCGCATTACGCAACTAACAGACCACGCACACTTAGATCGCAAGTATGCTATTGGTTATGTCAATTATGAGCATGATCATATTTTGAGGCACGCCTGTCCTGCCCACAAAGCCATTCTAACCTCTTTCATCTTTTCTGTGGTGTGGATCAGCTCTGGAGGATCCAGCTCGAGAGGAGCACGAGCCGAGCATAAATTCGTGTAGTTTGAACCGACTCTAGAGGACCCGAGCACCACCGGCACTATAGGTACTTTGAGCTCGGCTCCTCTAGCTTAGACCCACTTTTATAAACGCTATTATTTTGTCAATATATGAATGAACAGGTAGATACCTACGTCTTTCTTTTAACATTGTCATTGTATTGTCACGTTCTGAGATTCTTTACACAAAGTTAGTTGGTAATTAAATTACATATTGAATAGTTTCCTTTGTTTAGTACGTTTTTAAAACATTCAATGTTATAGAAATATTGTTTGATTTCAAAATATTGAGCCTTTTCAAGAATAATATCGTAAGCAAGGTTTTCCCTTTCATTGCTTATTAAAAAGTATCTTATCATAATATCTGAAGAAAAAAAAACGCAAACTGTCGCTTACAATGGTCGTCCCAAAAAGGGATCGAAATAATAAACTATAAAGCACCAGTAATACAGAGTTATGATGAATTAAAGTAGAACTACACTGCTCACACGTGTGCCACGTATACGCCGATCTGGGCGCGTCAGTCTCCATACTATACATTTTATATGGAAACTAGTCTTTTAGAGCTACACTTGATCCACGCCACGCGACGTCGTTCTGCGTACAAATCAGGCGTATTACCGTGTGCGTCGTTCCAATGTAGTTGTAACATTAATGTTTATAAGTATTTTTACAATTAATGTCTTAAAACTGCACTATGCGAGGGCACACATTGCTGAATTCAAAAGCGACTAACTATGAACTATGCATGATATCTGAGCAATGTACATTAATTTCCAGGCTTACTTCGTGCCTAGTGCGAGTTTGTTTTACGTTAACACGGTCGACACGTTTATGACGTTCGGCGCTCCGATTGGCCCGCTCCAAGCTTTTATCCAATCAGCGAGCCAAACGCGGTAAACGTTTCCCTACCGTCGACGTAAAAACAACTCGCACACAGGAGCTTAGCTAACAGCTCCAAAGTAGCCCGTGACATACAAATCGCTAAGTTTTTGTAATATTTGATGACATAGCGATGAAAGTAAGACGAACTGAGAGGATAGGTTATATTGATGATTTAATGATTTCGAAAATAAACACGTATTACGGCCGCCAATCATATTTTGATAAACATACAATTTGACTCTGACTGCAAAACGCAAAAAAATCTTAAGAAAATTTGGATTTCTGGATTCGGACTACCTTGGCGCTTTCACCTTAGTAAGACTAGAAAGTAATGCAGACTACTCAAATAGTTTCACACAAAGATTTAATAAATATTGTTCATGTTTTAAAACTACAATCAATGTTTCAGAAGATAATCGCTTTTGAATGCCTATCCATATTATTTTGATGAGGTCGAATCGCTAGATGACCCGAGCACGAGTCGAGCTCAAATTCGTGTAGTGTCGCTAGTGCTTGTTTTAAGTCGGTCCACACTAATTTGAGCTCGACTCGTACTCGGCTCCATTAGCGTAGACCTACCTTAACTTTAACTCAACATTTCACAGTAGTACTTGATAGCAATGACTAAGGCGTCCAGTACACGGCCACGCAGGAGTCAATCAATTCCATCAATCATGAATGATGGTTTTTGTCAGTCAGTAGATACCATGTAAACGTCAATCATCGCTTTAGACGGTAGGTTTTTCAACTTCAACTTCCTTAATTAGTGGCCTTTGTGGAAGAGCCACCACAATTTTACCAATAACATGTGCAAACTGTTAATAAACGTTGGAGAGTATTTAGCGTCAATTTCGTCAATCAAAACATTGACTGTGGTTAAACTGACAGCAAAACCTATCGTGTAATGGACGCCTAAGGTCAATACAACAGGTCCAGAAATATGTAATACAAAATACCAAAGCTATTAGCAGCTATTGTCCATTACCTGCATGTGTGTGAATGACCTAATATATCGTGATGTCATTCTCAACGTGCTTTGAATAGTCATCTTTATGTAGAGAAAGTCACTGCGAGTGTGAAGTAATTAACTATTATATTTTCTAACGCTCTTTTGCATACGCGAATAATCTAATATGTTAATAACAAAAATATTTATGAGAATAATTTGTGAAATAAATTCTTTATACAGCACCAAATGGGCACCGAAATTTATTATTGTAATTAATGGTCATTTTATTTTAAAATCAGTCTTAAAATTTAGCAGAGATTAAGTACAATATTGAGGTCATTTCCGCGAAAATATAAACGGAAGTTTGAAGACTCGGCCTGCTCGCGTCGACATGATACATTACTTTCATTAAAAAAAAACTTATTAATAACATTTAATCAATAATGTCATGCATGAATAATAATTATAATAATTCTTTAAATTAGATAGTGCTTGTAGTATTTATCTAATTAACCAATCAACGATGATGTCATGAACTAAAACATTTTGAGCATGAAAAATCGCGTCAGCATTTTTCTTACCCACGAATTTTTTCGTAATTTTTACATTTTACTTTCTTCATATAATTTCTTATGTTATCAACTTATCAAAGGAAGAAACAGCAGCTGCTGAAATGTAGACACAACATTATTGTGTCACTAATTTAAAATACAACAATTAATAAAACAAAATGGAATGTTTGATTAAACATATTTGACTTATATCTAGACAAAGGCACACACTGACCTTAGCTTAAAATGGCTCATTGGTTACTGCAGGTACTTTCTGCATGCACTCTGCAATATCGTCCAGATTTAAGTACTATGATTCATCATAATGGAATCTGGACACAAGTGATTCATGGGTGAGCCGGTACCAATTTAATCTGCAGAAGTTTTTTTAGTTCTCATTATAATTTACTTCTGTAAAACAGTAATCTCTAAAATAATGAGAGGGTATATTGTATTGTATGAACTTTGAAAACTAAAATAGTTTTGAAAACATTTTGATTTGTCTTTTAAAGTAATAGATAAAATGAAGTGTGCAGAGAGTCATAGACCTTCACTTCAATGAGTTTATCTAGAAAAGCATTTATGGCTTTATCAAAACACTTGATACAGTACATAAACAGAAGGAAGGCTACTTAAGATTATCTGTAATAATTACTAAAGTGCTTAAAAGACAATGTACTTCTCCATTTATGACCAATTTAAATACCAAGTTTGACTTTAATCTGAATAATATTGCAGAGTTTAGAATAAAAAAATAAATAATCATTAATTCTAAGAAAAAAAACATATCAAAAATTCTTCATAAAAATTGCCAGCAACATGGCCTTGTCACTAAAGTATAAAAAGTTAAAATCCTTGGAAAAACATCTTGAAACTTCCCCTATTCATTTCAATCATTATCTCTAAAATATTTTATAAAAACTGTTTTGAGCAGGATTATCCAAAATAACCACATAAAATACGAACACATAGAAGCCAGCTACCAATCAGATCACTGCACTATCACCACCACCGTGTAGCTTAACTTTACATAAACAGATCAATTAAATCACTAATCTTTGAAAGGCCAACCATTGCTCACTCACACTGTCAAACTTTTTCACTGTATCTTGCATCCCTTTCTTTTCTTATTAATATCAGCTTGCTTGCTCTTCTTTTTTGCAAGGCCTTCAACAGTAATATCAGATATTACAGACAGTCTCTTACTGGTGTCATGTCTGTCCGGTCCCACATGTGGAGGACTGATGTCAGGTGGGTAGGTACTACTGTACAGGTTATTATTCTCACTGTAGCTGTGCGGCATGTTAGGAGGGGGGATGCTGTCAGGCACCGAGTGCTCTGTAGGGTAGTGTGAAGCCGGCCTTATGCTCACAGGGTCCGGGAAACGAGGCTTCTTGCTTGTTGTCGGTGGAGGAGGAGGCTGTCGGTGCTGCATGGAACTGTGATTACTCGGCACCCTTTTATCATCAAAAGATCTTGAGTGAGCATGAGATAAATTGCTGCCTGATGTTCCAGCTTCAGATTGCTGAGCATAATACTGGTTCGACATCTCCAAGGACTGCAAGGCACTGGCTTTTGATTGAATGGATTCTTTTTCAAATGGTTCAACATAATGCAAATCAGAGTCAACAGATTTGCACAGTCTGAGTCGGTTCTCTCGGATCATATCTCGAGGATTGCAGTAGGCATCACATAATGTTGCCTGCGGAGTAGCAGGTTCACTGTCCAGCGGCGGTGGTTGCTGTTGCTGTTGGGCTGCCATTCTTTGCTGTTTCTTTAAGAGAGCCTTCTGCCTTGCCTTCTCCTTGGCTCGTTGTAGTTTCTTATATTCTCGCTCTTGCAACAATCTTGCCAGCTCACCGTCTTGAGCTTCCACAGCACATCTCATATCAGCCAGCAAGGCATCCTGATTGTTGTCCTCATGACTCAGTTCTCTAGCAAGTCTTGCATCTTTCTCTTCTTGTTCTAATCGCCGTCTCATGTCTTCAAGTTCACTGGGAGAAAGACCTAGCTCTTCAGGGTTAAGGTCCTCATTTGGTGTAGTAGCGACGGGTAGCAGTGCAGGGGGTGCGGCGCGAGAGGAGCTGGGCTGCTGCAGCATGTCGGCACCGCGCTGGCGACGCTGGCGGCGCAGGTTGATCTCAGCCATCTCCCGCGCAATCTCGGCGTCAATGTCGGCTTGGCGGCGGCGCGTCAGCTCGCGCAGCTGCACCTCGTGCTCGATGTCGCGTTGCTCGCTCAGCGCGATGGGAAAATCCTCGCGAATCTGCTGGTTGCGATATCTATTTTCGCAGAGGTGCGAGGATATCTCGCGGTCCTGCAAGCGGTGCGCCAGCGCACCGTCGGCGCGCACGAGCCACTGCTCGCGCAAGTCCGTCACGTGCCCGAACTTGGGCATTGTGTCGCTCGCCTGGAACCCGGCCATCACTGGTGCGCGACAGTAGAAAGTATCCTCCGGACTTTCCAAATAATGTCACCTAAATAAAACGCACACAGTAAACAGAGTTACGTTAGCGTAACGTAATACCAGTTTATTGTATGTTAGCACGACACAAGTGGCATGGTGACGGCACCAGCCTCAGATTGACACCTCCACATTCATAACACAGCATGAACCTTTCACGTCGACTTTCTTCGCATTCCGTGAGAATCCGCGAGGAACTTTTTATGTTTTCCCTGTGAACTTCGGGTGAACAATGGACGGCAATGTTTGATAATCTACATAATGATTTGCACTGCACTGAGCACTCTTCACTCATTCATCCCTCCTCCACAACAAAATAAATAAATTATCGAATCGCATTGGAACGAAAAAATTACAATGAATGACAGACACGCATGACATGACAGCGTCACAGAAGTACTGACAAATTTAGTGAGGTGAACAGTAATTATTTTATATAATTGAATTCCACTCGGATTCCAATGTCTGATAGCGATGGGCGAGTCGACTAAAGGGCTTATTACACCACTCAATATTCAGACAGTCTTAGTCGATGTGGCGTCGTGTCGCGTAGTGTAATGTAAAAAGGGTCAGACTGTCTTATTTGGAATGAAAAATAAGACGAGTCCTAATATCGTGTGCTGAATAACGCGTAATGTATTAGGCCCTTTAGTCGAGTTATTTTAACTGAGTTCAAACAATAAACGAGTCAAATCGAGTTGCTTTTTCCTTGACGCCTTCAACTCGGTAGAACTCGAGATGACTCAGTCGGTAACACGGTAGTGAGTCTGCAGACGATTTGAGGAAAGGTAAGTTTTAAAAAAATAATCTTTATTTTTTTGTGTAAGTATAAACTTGACATGAATATGTTATTAAATAAATAAACCATTTCAAATTCGTGTGAACGACTTTGGCAGAAAATGATTGAAAACAAGAATTTCACGAAACTCAATGTAACCTTTTTGATTCTTATGACTACCTTAAGAATCAAAAAGGTTAGATAGAATTCCATCCAAGTCCAGTTGATCCGACTCGGAGGAACGAGTTGACACGGAGGAACGCGTTGACTCGGCGGATCAAGTTTACTCGGTTGATCGAGCTAAGCTTTTTTGCCGACCGAGTCGAATTGACTCCATTTGAAACTCGAGTCAAGCACAATACCAACTCAAGTAGGTACCTAACTCGAGTTGTCGAAAATGCGAGTTGGTTCATCGCTACATTCGCTAGGTACTGTAGAGTCTGTCTAATAAGTTAAACGACTTGGGTAATTATTAGGATTTAATTAAATCTGATGAAGTCAACACGGGTTCAATAATCAAGGTTGATTATGAGATAGAGATCATTGTTTACTAACAGAAGAACCTTATGAAAAGTATCGAATACAAGAATTTTTTAAATGATTAAATATTAGACAAAATTCCCAAGTCGGTTGACTTATTAGACAGACTATACGACTGTAGTGAAGTGAACATAGACAATAGGATTAAATTCCAAGACAAAACATTAAAAAAAAACACTTTGTTGTTATTAAAGGGTGAACAAGCGCTAGAGTAGCCCGCGAAATTCAAACTTGTAGAAATATCCACACCTGTGTCCTTCATTTGCCCTTTGCGTTCTAGGACTACGGGTTTTCTTTTTAGATAAACCCCGCGGTCCTAGCGGGGATCGATCCTATTGAGCCCCTACGGTTTGCTGATATCTGTGAGGAGGACGCGCGCTGTCGACGAGTGCGGCTCGGTCTGGTTTATATTATCTGTATACTTGTCTCGGGTGTACGAGCAGTATTCGTATACTGGCCGTTGACGAATACGGATGTGTTCCTGATTGCTGGTGCCGTAACGAGCCAGTGTGTTTACCCCCTGTGTCAGTGCGCCCACTACACGATAATTTACCGGACGACTGGACAGGGTTCTCGGCGTCTAGGGGATAAGGATGTTCATTCCCTCACGCATGCGCCCTCCTCCTTCGCTAGCAAGCTTCGCTGCTTCCACAGGAGGCGGCTAACTGCCATTCTTCCTCGCTCCAGACCATAGCCTGAATTAGGGCTCGGCGCGAGAGGTCGCCGCCAGGAACCTCCCAAACTTACCATGACCGTTGAGGACATGCGTATGCGGAGTGTGAGAACGCCGCGGCGTTCTCCGTGACGCCTTTCCAGCCACTCCTCCTCTTTCAGACTTAATGTCATAATTATGGCATTCCCGCGAGTTTGGTCGTGAGAATCCGATGAACACGAGAGGTATAGGTACAGGACCGGTCGTGGTGGCGACATTTTGGGGAAGCCTGTGGTGTCCAACAGCGGACGTCTTTCGTATTCTCAATTACAAACAGTACAATAAAAGGCTCTGTGGCTTATCACTTATTTATTTCGAATAAGCACATGAAAAAAAAACAATGCTATGATGGGCCAAGGAAGGGTCGCTGAGAGCCTGACTCTGTAACATTTATTACAATTTTATTGAATTCGCAAATAGTTTACAAACAATTTATGTATCATTACAAAATTAGACATGATACTAAAACTTATAAAATAATGACAAATCAAAACGACTTTGTCCGTGGTTATTTTACCTGCGTTCGTTCCGCGTGTGGTGAGACAGGCCCATTTACCTTCAGCTCTTCGCCCTTCTTCACTCCTGGGTTACAGGCTTGCTTTCTCCTTCAGGGTTGGATTCCTTTAGCTGTACTCCCCCCCGTCGGTCAAAAGAACTCCTTGGACACTTGAACTCAGTGTCATCAAGAACAGCACCGCTATCTAATGTCGACAAACACGTTGATTGTAAAAATAATGTTCTTGATTCAAAAAATTATGACTGTTGTATTTGTGCTAACTCGCCTATTCTTCTCGCGAACTCGTTGAGGCCTTTTCTATTAGCTGTTATAAAGTACAGTTCTTCTGATATACGGTAGAGCCAGTTCGAAAGCCGTGGGTATCTGAAATAAATCATAGCATAGTCATTGGCCTGTCAATTGTTATTTTTCAGGGTGTTACACCTTATAAACCTGATTTGTCTGTGAACTTATCAGTATTTAGGCATCCACCATAGAATTTCGAATCGAGTAGCGTAGCGATGGAGGTTTTTGATGCCATACTTTAGACACTCACTTGTTTTTATCAACAGGGACCAGAACGTTGAGCGTGCTGACCGTGGATGCAAACACTATGTCGCTCAGAGTCGCCCAACTGCCACCGAACCAAGTTTGCTTGAATAGCATGCACTCCAGATCACTGTAGATGAATTCAATCTCTACTATTTGTTGTGGCATCACAAAATTACAGTGCTCGTATAGAATTGGATACTGAAAGCAAAAAAAAAGTCAAAATTTTTGTCTATAATTTGACCTAGAACTAATCAAGTAATCATACTCAAATTATTCGCGTAAAAAATAGTTGAGTTCGGTGCTCTGTATGAAGCAAATAACCAGTTGGGTACTACTACAGTTTACTGGTTTATTTGCTTCATGGTACTCTGAGAAGAAACATCAAAACTAACTCGGAAGTGAACTAGCAGGGGTCTTATCTACCATTTCCTCGTCGTCTTAATAACAATTAAGACGACAAGCGTGCAAGCGAGAAAGAGGAATAGAGCTATACATATACAGCATAATAGCTCCAGCATTCTAACAGTAAAGTAAAGGTCGTCAAACTCGTGGTAGGGCCTTTGATCTTATGAGAGAACTTAATTTCTGTGGTGGTTATTTGAGGAAAGCACCATATAGATATGGTGAGCCTGTCCAGACCGGCAGGGCATGCATGCGTCAGTTATCGTGAAGCTCAAGTCAGAGTTTAAGGAACTCAACGATTTGACACTTGTGTCAAAGTAAGGACAATTTGCTTTGGTCAATTTGTTATAGTATAGGCACAAGCTATACAAAAAGTAAAATATGCAGTAGTAAGAAGTTTGAGATAGGTATTTTCCATTAAAATAATCTAGACTAAAATCATTCTATCTAATGTGGGTCCCGACTGTTGCTGAACTGTGGACTGAACTTGTTTATTTTTCTTTTCAGTTTTTAATTAAAGTATTTTTTTACGCAGTCAGGTTTTTTATTTTTTAAATTATTTTATTTTTCATTATGTGTACGGTAAAGAGTGGTCTGCTGAAGTATTTTTCTGACAGCTACAATCTGGGGGTCTTTAAGTCAAGATCATAAAGAGTAGAGTTCTCCTAGACTTCTAGGCAAGCATATTCCATCTTCATCATCGATCACCTCACCATAGCATGCCTGTCAACACTAAAAAGATCTTCTTAGTCTATTAAAAAGCGTCTACTAACAGCAGCTGCTCGGAACCGTGGGTAAATAATGGAACTGCTGTAATGCAAGTGTTGGTCCACTATAGAGCGGCCTCCGGGATCCTTCGGCAGCAGACGTCCGGAGTCACAGTAACGACCAGCCAAGTACGTACAAATTGCATGACTGTAAGCAAAACATAATACGGATATACGGTGGAGGCTTAGTAAGGTTGCAGATTTTACTAGGTGGGACATGGTCTGCGGAGTAACGCCGCACAAACACTGAAATGTCCATGTACCACTTCCATCATGCATCACGTGCCCTGTTACCTGTTTACGTAGGGATCGAATGACATCAGTGGACGGCATTGCCGTGGCTGAATACTGGGCCAGGCATGGAATTTAATGAGTTTTGCCATCGACACGCTAAGAAGAAGAAAATTTCACCAAATGAGTACAGAATTCCAAGATGATGAGAAGGAAAGTACGCACCTATCACTTATCACGAGCTCACGGTCCTTGAAAATTGGTAACGTTTGTAGCGGGTTCAGCTGAAAACAATGAAAATCATTCGCTAAAAAAAAACCTTAATGGCTGACTACTTACACAAATTAAGTGAGGTTGGCATTTATTGCAAAAGAGTACAATATTAAGAATGCCAGCGCAGCGCCCTAGGTGCACAACACAAACATCACATTATCAATTTCAATCGCATGTTTTCAATTCAAGCGTCGCGGCTGGCAGACCACGAAGGAAATGGCGGGACGATCTAGATAGTTGCCAAAACTGTCAGAAGGTACCGAAACATGGAAAGAGTCGAGGGAGAGGAGTGGAAAAGAACAGGCTAACAAAAAAAATTTCGTGCAGTGTAGGGACTCCATTTTCCGCACCCACTTAAAACTCTCATTCAGTATGTTGCCCATGAGAGTACGGAGAAACGTCAGCCTAGAATCTAGGCCGAAGACTATACTATAACTTTCTTTGTTCAAGACCCTTCCTGAGGCACAAAAGTTTTCAGATGGCTTCTCAATCTTCACGAAGCATTCCGAGAATTTTTGCGGATTAAGAAGTATCGGCGCCGTCGTTTTTCAAGATGATGCAGTCGGTTAATTCTCCGCACTAAAGCAGCTTCTGCAAACTGGGCTGACCTTTTTGTTTTCCTATCCAGCTATGAATCGAGCATGTTTAAAAATTTGTAAAAAATTGAGGAAATAGCATTGCGCGTGATGTTTATTTTCTCTTCACAAAAATTCGCAAACCAGGGTTTAATTTGTGAGGTTGGTGTCTGTTATATGTTTTCTTAAGAACCTGTAACCAAGGTCGCCACGTCCCACACCTAGAAACCTGCTATGACCAACAAATTAGGTAGGTATCCCCTGGTCATAAAATGTGCAACAAAATAAGCTTCAGCATCAAATAATAAGAATAATCAATTTATTTCAGGCAACATGTTCCCTTTATTACAAATCAAACCATCATCATCATCCATCCATCCTTCCGTCCATCCATCCATCTTGTCGCTTACGTTGATCATCTCCTGCGTCCTATGTTCCCCCTTGTCCATGTTGATGTCCACCTCCGTGATGCTCAGGTTCATGGCGTCCAGCGACATCATCACGGCACGGCAGGCGGGGCTCCGGTCCGCTTTCCATAGCGTGCAATGCCTGTCATTTTGTGTGAAAGTGAATACCGTAATTAGAGACACAATAGAAACACAATGAGAGAGCGAACGCCGGCGTTGGCTTGGGGTTTAATGGTTTAAGAGTGGTTGAATAGTTTTTTTTTATCCGATGGATGCGTGACGCACAGGACCGGTCGTTGTGGCGACGCTTGGGGGAGACCTATGTCCAACAATGAACGTCTTTCGGCTGATATGATGATGATGATTATCAGTAGGTACTTTGGCGTCCATCATAGAATTTCGAATCTGTAGCCCAACATCTTGGGGTGAGTGCTAGACAATATTGGTGTGGACTGTGGAAAAAGCCTTCTCGCCCCCCGCGCATAGTATAAAACTAAGTCGCTTTCCATGTCTATCTATTTATCAGCTAACTCCTCCTAGATCATGCGGCGGATTTTGATGCGATTTTCAATAATAGAAAGAGCGATGAACAAGTATAGTTTGTATTTATAATTTAGGTGATTGTTATTTAGCATACAAAAGTGGGACGCTTAGATGCTATCGATTTCCGGTAGATTCTTTTCAGGACCAAATCGTATATACAGAGTTTCAGAATACAGATATTTTTTTTTGGTGGTTAAAAATCATCTCAATTACATCCCCCGCCCTTGGGCGGAGCGGGAGATAGTGTCAGACTCGTACTGACTAAAAAATCCACCCCGTTCCTTCTTGCCTTTCGTACCGGGGCTGAGCTTCCCTTTCGGATAACCCTGGTCCCAGTAGGCTTCGACCCGGCTGGGCCCCTGCTGCTGCTGACATCTTCGAGGCGCGCGGGAACAGTGCACGCCGTCGACGACTTGGGCTCGGTCCGGAAGAATTCAGGTATGGATATCAGATGATCGCTGCTCGCCGTATGTGTTAAATTTTTCAGTCGTGCGAGCGAGAAAGGCATGGAACGGTATACTTTAGATAACTATATCCCTTTAACAATTCACTTTAGATCGTCAAATGTAAGGACGTCCATAAGTCCCTCCCAAAAAAATATGGCCTCAGATACGCCAACGCTGCTTGCTTGATTTTAAAGAATATAAACTTACTTTAGTCCTGTCTCTGATAGTTTGCTTGCTGAGCTCCCCATGATACAAGCTACTTAAGATTTAGAAAAAGAAAACATTAATTCATTCTTTATTGATTTCACGGCAATAATGTTTTTCAGGGAACTGTCTTGTACATCAAGTGAAAGGAGAGATGCCAGTTTTTATAATAAAAAAATGTATTCCTTGCTTGATATTGAAAGAAGGTTATGAAGGCAGGTATATTTAGGTATTATATCTACTTTTTACTTACCTTTTTAATCTATCTACACTAATATTATATAAAGGAAAAATTTTTTTTTAGTGTGTTTGTGTATTTATGTTTGTAATGAATAAACTCAAAAAAACTACTGTGCCGATTTCAAAAATTATTTCACCATTGGAAAGCCACATTCACCTTGAGTAACATAGGTTAAATCTATTGCCCGTGGGAAGCCGAGACGGGCCGCTAGTAATAAAATTGAAGTGTCTGTTGTTTATAAATATCAAATTATATTTTTTTATCTACTAATTGCACAATTTTAAAGTAGGTATAGGTACTCGATTCTGAGGTATTAAATCGCATTTTTTTTTAAATTTTTGTCTGTTTGTCTATCGATCTATCTGTGTGTCTGTCTATGTATAACTAGCCTTCGCCCGCGGCTTCGCCCGCGTACATTAAATATATCCTATGTCACTCAGGAATAAGGATTTTTATTGATGAAAACATTTTAGCAATCGGACCAGTACTTTCAAAGATTACCTCCTACAAACATAAAAACAAAAAAATAAACAAATAAAACACAAACTTTACTTTTTAGATGTAAATAATGTACTTTGTGGTCCGTCTGTCTGTTTGTTCCGGCTAAACACCAAACCAACGGCAGAACCGATTTAGAAGGGACGTTCACTAACATATCTAAGCTTATGTTATAATAAGTAACTTAGGCTTTGTCAACGAAAAATAATGGAAAAAATATAAGGTTCCACGTAAAAATAATAAACTTGAAATTGTGATGAAATTGCAGTGCTGTTTTACGAGTCTGACGAGGACTGACTCTCTCTCCTAGACAAGTCTTTGTCCCAGTAATGGGAACATCGTACGACTGATTATGCTATGCTCATTATGCTATAGATTAACTCATGATACGGTACGACTGAAACGCCAATTACACATTACGTACATAATAAGTAAATCTAATAACTGATGTATTTATCGGACCTTGTGGTATGTAGAGTAGTTTTCCAGATTTTTAGGGTTCCGTACCTCAAAAAGAAAAAACGGAACCTTTATAGGATCACTAATTTGTCCGTCTTTCTGTCTGTTAAGACCCTTTATCTCGGGAACTCGTGGAGGTATCGCAAAAAACGTATATTTCGACCCTTTCAAGCTAATCAAAATTCTTAAGGTAGTCTCCGTTGACCTAGAATCCTGGGCATAAAGCAAAGTCTCCGCGCCGACCAAATCTGTTTTTATATCTATGAAAACATTGCAATTCCCGAATTCAGTGATGATGATGTAAGATTGTACGGAACCCTCAGCACGCGAGTACGACTCGCACTTGGCCGTTTTTTTTTTTTAATATCTACGTAAACATTTTGTAACTTTTTTCAAGTTGACCGTTAGACAGGGGATCTCGACATACATTATGGAAGAGGTAACAGGATCTTGAATTTGATCTGTGTGCATTATCGACCTGTATTCATTTACAAGTTTTATTTGCTCGGTTTTTACACTAGTGCCTCTCGCCATATCTACCTCGGGTTTCTACCTGAACGGCAGTTAGTTTGGTTGCATCTTAATAATTGTGCAAAAATGGTTTTGTTTCGAAGCAACTTTTGTTTTAAATATTTTCAAAATGTTCGTGGTCTGGAAAAGCGTATCATCAGGTAATGTAACTTTGTTTTATTAGTTTCTGTGCCTAACCAATTCAAAGAACTATTGTTTAGCCAACTTGCAGCGTAGTTTATCTGTTGGTCCCTCCATCTTGACATCATAATGGCATGACTAACATTATATGTAATAAGGTAGGTACTCGTAACTAATTATGTAAATGAAGAGTTAGGTAGCTAAATATTTAGCAAATATAGCAAATAATAGAGGAATGGTATTAATCTACAATATTATTATAAAGAGGTAAAGTTTGTTTTTTGTTTGTAGGAGGTAATCTCTGGAAGTGCTGATCCGGTTGCTAAAATTTTTTCACCGACAGAAAAATGTTTTTTTTTAGTGACATAGGCTACATTTTATGTACGCGGTCGAACGAAACCGCGGGTAAAAGCTAGTCTTTTTTATACATGTAACTAGCTGTGCCCGCGACTTCGTTCGCGAGGACTACAGGATTTTGAATTTATTTTTTCTAAAATAAAAGTAGCCTAAGTTACTCCTTATTACATCAGCTACCTGCCAAAAAGGTTCCGTCAAAATCGGTCCAGCCATTTCAGAGATTAGCCGGAACAAACAGACAGACGGACAAAATTTGTAAAAAATTATATTTTGGTGTATGTACCGTATTTATTCATATGCATGTACTAAAAAGCGGTTATTTCAATATTACAAACATACACTCCAATTTTATTTATATGTATAGATGTATACAAGACTTCCGAGCCTTGATCCCTTCATTTTGACGATCACCGCTGGTGTGCATCAAGGTTTGAGGCATTCCCTAAAGGTAGGTACTAAGATACTTCGCGTTGGCCTTTGATCATAAACAAAACAAAATTTTTTGAAACAGTAGGTACCTACGGAACTCATCGTAGAACAACCTACAACTCACTTGACCGGTTTTTCATTTCAGTTAGCAACATATTTCCAATAAATTATGAGATGCAGTTTTTGACGAATTTACTATTGTTCTATTCTAATTGCCACTCCGGTACTTACGTGAAAGAGACGAAGCTATACAGGCCGTATAGCTCCATCTCTTTCTCACACCAGATTTATTATTTGCCGAGCCCCAGAAGGAACGTAGTTTTAAAGTAAGTAATTAGTGAATTGAGTATATATCGTACTCGACATTCTAATTACAACTGAAGTAAGTTAATTTTTGTTTGAGCCGATTATATGGTCATCAAATTACAACCACCAAGGCGGGTCAAAAAAAAAAAAATAGTACGCATGGTAGGTAGGCAATGGCATAATAAAAACAGTTTGTAAAGGGTTGGCCACTTGGTTGGTTTGTATGTTTGGTTTGTGTTGCGGCTACATGGATGTAAACCAAGCGTTAACACGTTCGGTCGTTGGGAAAACGCGCCTCCCAACCCAACCAAGAGCGTTGAAGGTCATGGTTTACAACTGCTGTCTACACGGATTACAATTAGCAAGGTCACCTTGGTTGGGACGTTGATTTCAACCATCTGGCCGCACACAATAGAAAGACAATGACAGTGCGAACGGGCGCGTTCGCTTGGATTTAATGAACTAAGCGAGTGTCTTCCTTTTTTTAGAAACATGTCGATAGCGAAGAAGCCGGTGCTCTACGGGGACGAATCATCACCCCCAGTGAGATTCGCGTTGATGACAGCTTCTCTATTGAACATCGATCTGGAATTCCAAAATGTCGATCTATTCAAGGCAGAAAACCGAAGTGAATTTTATAAAAAGGTAGGTAACATGACAATAATTTTACTGGAGCCATGGGTGATGCGAAAGAGATCCCCGGGGCCCTGAAACAATGGCAAGAAGTGAGTTTTTAGTCAATAAAAGTCTGACACTATCTCCCGCTCCGCCCAAGAGCGGGGGATGGCATTGGATGACTTCCCACCTAAAAAAAAACTATGATAATAATTAACTTATTTCCGCAACACTATGACTTGAACGAATGAACGACTATGGTGAACAAAATAATGGAATGAATTTCTTCTATCCGACCATTTTCTACAAGAGAACCTGTCCTAAATCTCTAAAAGCTTGGATACGAAGCATCAGGTCAGAAATCAATGAGTCTACGAGGGGTATCTAGATATGTAAGAGATTCGTCTGAGCAATTACTTAACAACTGTTTATAGCATCATGAGATTGCGGGAAAGAGGTCCTGCTCTCAAAGACATTAAATTTCTTTTTTTTGTCTACCCTCAAATCAATTTGGTATTCCAATTAAATTATTTAGGTATTTTTAACCTTTCGAATATCGTAATTAGATTCACAATAGAAAGAAAATGAGAGAGCGTACCGGCGCGGGCGCTCGCTTGGGGTTTAATGAATCGGCCAAGAACTTTTTAAAATTTTGTTAAAAAAAAAATAAGCTGCATGCACTTAGGTATAAAGAAAACCTACTAAAAGGAATACTTTGTTAATTTCAGATAAATCCCCTGCAGAAAGTCCCGGCGCTGTCAGTTGGCGGGCACATCATCTGCGACAGCCACGCTATAGCGCTGTATTTCTGCAGAACTAGCAACAGTCAAGAGTTGTACCCTGAAGACAACATTCTTAGAACTAAGATAGATGAGTGGATGTACTTTAATGCAGGCGTACTGTTTCCCATCGACAGTGCTATATTTGTAAGGCAGTACCTATTTAGACACGAAAGTATTTTGAATAACGTAATTAAAGACACTTGGAAAGACAATGAGAGATCGAAAGCCTGCGTTCGCTTGGGGTTTAATGAATTAAGTTTGTTTAAAAAATGTTGAAGACTTGATAAAGAGTATCAGCTGCATGTATTTTATAGGATCTATTTATAGTTGATTGACCGCCTTCTTTCTAGTGTATGCTGGAAGTCGTGGGTTCGATTCCTACCCAAGACAAATGTTTGATGAGCACAATCATTTGTTCTGTGCCTGGGTGTAATTTATTTGTAATATTTATTACTTGGACTACGAGCACAAGCTCTGCTTATTTGGGAACTAAATGTCGTGGTGTGAAAGTTCAGTTTTGAAAAAAATTAATGTACTTACTATCATTTATTTTTCAAAACCACTGTATAAAGTGGGTTGGACAATATTAATGGCGCTATCTTTTGGTTTGAATAGGTAACATTAATCTAGTATTATTCTAATCTCCGTTATTACGGTATCGCAATAGGGTATTATGTGAATACCTAATTGCTTTTGTTTAATGGCTATTTAACAATAATATTACCTATTTGCTTGTTTCAGTCTGAATTTTTTGCTGGTAAATGGCCAGCTGACGAAGTAAAAGTAAACAAGTGGCACTCTTCATTGGACCACCTAGAACTAAAATTAAGTGATCAGAAGTGGCTTACAGGCGACAAGGTAAGAAAAAGGAATCCATTTAGTTTAAATATTTACATACTCCAAAAGGCTGACCAGGCACCTACCTACACTTACACACTCCGATTTACTGGAAGTGATACTTGAATTCTGATTAATAAGAAATCCATAATTTAATGAATAATATGATAGATAGAATAGTCCAATTTACTAACTTGTTTCGCTCATTCTTATTACTTTCCCTAATCTCCATATACCTATACACTTAACTGAGTCAGGATTGCTCCACTGAACGGAATCGCTCTTAGTTCCTATATTAAACTATTTGAATCAGGTTGCTCATAGACTTTTAGCTTTCGAGCGTGCACTTTTCCTGCTGTAGAAAGAGAATAGATCCTCTGACTACGCTTCCTGCCCATTTATTATACAGAGTTCCTTCCTTTAAAGACTAGCTAGTAGGCTACGTAACGTCGGTTTAACCTATTATTTTTGTTGCAGATGCGATTATGCGATGTTTGCTGTGGAACTACAATAAGCTCTCTTGAAATATTAGTTCCATTGTTAGAACGGCACAAGAACGTGAAAAATTGGCTGGAGACGTTAAATTCATTTTCTTGTTTTGAAGTCAATAAGCGTGGCTTGAAACGTTTACAAAGTTTTGTAGAAATTTTTAAACACTAGAACCAGAAGTAATGTTAGTGCACGATGTAAAAATAAATACACGATTAATCATTTACCCATCTGTTTTTTTTTTATATAAAAAACCAACCAAAATAACTTAGTCGAGTAGTCGATGTATTTAGTCCATAAGCAAACGGAGACTTAACAACTGTAGTTTTTTCCCAACTCTCTCACTGTATATGTCAAAGATTCTTTAGTCTATGGCCGCTTATTGATTGGTCGAAGAGGAGATGTAAAAAATGGCTGCCTTGCCTTCTCCTACTCAGGTAGAATTATTTGAGATTTTAAATAGTTTATTTTGGTAAAACCATGAATATTTCCTGTTTATAGTAAAATTCATTAATGTATCTACAGTTTGGTGCAGTGCGACTTTAGTATCGGACGTGAAAACATTGAATTATTTGACGTCAAAGTTTAGTGTACCGTGAACGGATTACGCTGCTTAAAAATTATTAGTATTTCAATGGTTTAGCCGCCTATTTAATCAAATAGTTCGTCTCAATTTACAGTGCAGAGTTTGTAGTTGGTGTTTCATGTCATTGAATTGCTCATAACGTGTTATAAGACCACGTAATCGTATCCGTTTCTCTACGAACGTTAGAAATGTCGTGAAGAGTATTGAAATGTCACACCCATAGCCGTTCAAAATAAGTTCGTAAAGTAATAATTGTTGTGAGATTTACGTTCTGAAAATGGGGATTGAACGGTTGCAGGTGGCAGGGACCCACAGCGCTATATACGAAGCATACTATCATCAGGTGAGAACTTAACACTTCTTATTTCACTACTTGTTAATTTAAATAATTAACTCAATTACTATGTTTCGATACACTTACGGGCTGGTTATGAACATTCACACATAACGAGCATCATTTGCGTATTCTTTTCAATTAAAACTGCTCAGTAAAGTGAAGTTCTAGGCCAATGTCTAATGGGACAAATAAAAAGTAAGTACATAATGAAAAGTAACTCTTATTCCATACTCAGTAAAGCCCACAATTACATTACAAATGTTTAATTGCAATCAATATTTTAGCCTGTTCTTTTACCCTGTGTGTAAATTGTTGAAAAAGTTCTTATTACTTGTGTGAAAAGAATGTCTGAATGGAGACACATGCAGTTTTAAATACAAAAATAATTTATCAGTGAAGATGTTAGCAATCACAAAATGAAGCTTACCAGTTCCTTCTGAAAATATTTCTAAACACTGCAATATGGCATTATATTATTGTATGCCCACATTTTAATACATGGCAAATACAGAGTTCAAGGTTTCCTTTTAAATCTAAAACCTCTCATGAAATAAAAAACTGAAAATACAGTAACTGAGGCAGGCCTCATGGTTTGGCCTGTAACAGCAAAAATATTCTTAAAAAAAAAATAAGATCATGAATAGATTTAACATTAATATAATTTTTTTTTTAATTCTACTTGGAATCTACTTAGAATTCATTCTAGAATGTTAATTGCTGCCTCATTTATGAAAGTCAAAATAACAGCAAATTATTTTTTTAAATTGTAAAGATTGGCTAGGTTTGGGTGGCTAAGGCTGAGAATGCTTGACTAATAAAGAGTTGTATTTTATTGTGCAAAACACTTAAAATATGCAAAATTTGGTTTCTTGAATTTCTTTTCAGTGATTTTCTTGTGATAAATGGAGCATATGTTATATACCCTTACCATGATGTGTTAAGCATGCAAGTGCAAAAGAGTTCAGTATAGGTCATCAAAAAACATCACACACAAGTCCCTAGATAATGTGCAATAATGCCCAGATTACACATACTAATGCCCATTGTACATGAGGCTAGATTTAACATCCAATAGGCTAAAGTTACTAGCTTATTAATAAAAAAAGCTAGCACAGTTCTCCCTCCAGCTTTGTGTGCAGTTAAATCCTTGTTCTGTTATTGTATATATTGTGTGCCAAGCTAGAATATTAACCTAGGATATAATTTGCTTGCTTTCTCTGAGGTGTTCATTCATAGACAAACAGTTGTTCCATGTAAAATACTCCAGTATTTCCACTCTGCTGCATCTGGGGCCTTACCATGATGTGTTAATATGTCCAAGCATGTAAGTGAGAAAAAGTTCAGTATAGGTCATCAAATGGATTGCGTTAAGAGCTTCTGGTAGGCTCTGGTTAGACTGGAAGTAAATCTCAAGTTAGTGGACAAAAAACTAAGCTGTACCTCTACCATGAGTTTAAAGCGCCTCTAGCTTACTTAGGGAGCCAAAATTTGCCATAGAAAATATACGTTACGTAGTCGGTATCGACAAATACTATTGTTTTAAACACATGGTAGAGGTAGATATTGACTAATTTTGTTAGAGGTAGATATTGCTAGCCTAGCTTCTATAACTAGTAGTCTGGTGTAATCTGGGCATTATGAATCCAAAATGCTAATAAGACTTATGTTATGTCTGAGTGTGGTTTCTGCACTTAGTCCTATGCGGAGCATTGTACGTGGGCCATGCTGGCCATAGTCTTTGGTGGGCTTATTTCAACCAGCCCACCTCTCTCCAAAAACAGATAATGCCTCTCAGGTTCTTCAGGGCATCGATAAGTGAGCTAATAAGACTTTTAATACTAGTGACTAGTTTTAGTACTAGTAGAGAATAGTAGCATGTCATCTAGTATTAAAAGTCAGTTAATACTTAAATAAGAAAGCTTTATGGTTGCAAGTACAGCAAGCACTAGAATAGGTTGGCATGGTGCCATATTGTTGTGAAACATTGTCAACCTTTCATACATTTTAAGTTTATGCCAAATATTATTGTAAGTTACCATTTCTCACCCTTTATTGCTAATTAAATTATTCTTTTTGTTAATTCGATTAACAGGATTCAATTTTAAAAAAATATTGGAATATTTTATTCTAGTTAGAACAGTTCCCTTGCATAAGCTTTACTATGCTTGTATAAGCAGCCTTGTAACGTTTTCACTGCTAGGACTCAGGCCTCCTATCTGGACGAGGGAATGGACTGTAATGAATCATGCGGACCCAGTGTGGATGGGTGGAATAGTACCTGCTTATAATTATTCAATAAAAAGGGCTGTTCATGTTTGCAATTATTAAGTACTTATTTATTAGTTCTTAAAGACTTGAAAAACAATCTAATTACTTAAAAAATGTGCCCCACAAATTGTTTCAATGGTTTGTCTGGGGAAGATTTCTGTTGTATCTTAATGAAGTCTTATTATCTCCTGCATGTAAAACTAAGAGCTAAAACTAACAGCATAGATTATACTAACATAGGTTTAGTAATACTAACGATTTTATGGGTAGTCTGCCAGATCTAAAGATAAATAAATAAATAAAATAAAACAGGCAGCTGCACATAATGCATTTTAGAGATTGTTCCATAGCAGGATAAATCTCTGAAAATCATAATTTACTTCTTCACATCTACTTCATAGTTTAATGATTGATTGCAAAATTATAGTCAGAAAAATAGCCTTATTTTGGAGTGCTTTGTGACACATGTGACATTGCAGGTGGACCCCAATGGCGCTGGTACAATCCAAGCTCTGGATGCAGCTCGCTTCCTCAAGAAGTCCCGACTCAGCGATGTGGTGCTCAGCAAGATATGGGACCTGTCCGACCCCACCGGCAAGGGCTACCTTGATAAAGTAAGTTGTAGCTTTAGTTTATTAATTAAAGGTATTGTAAGTAGCGAATAGTGGTACTTTGACCTGCAAAATGCAACAAACTTAAGACAATTTGAATTTCGCGGGCGTTGAAGCATCTCCTTTAAAAAAAAAATATCACTATCCTACATATCCTACGGGATGCGCGGGACTCGCGAGATTGCCTAATTGCGATATTGATGCGGGATTGGATTGCCTAATTGTTATTTGTAACACACAATCTGGGTAGCAACTTTCTACAACATCTTCCTGTCCCGTGTCAATCGGAGTCGTAACCACAATTTTTTTACTTCCATTCTAGCCTGTTACCCGCCTAACTATCACTAACTCCCTTTTCTTTCAAATCACTCTTTACATGGATAGATCGGTCATCTTTTCTTTGGCCTCCCTCTCTATTCATTCACATGTTTATTCAATTTTAGTAATATGCATTTCCTCCTCTTACATGATCAAACCAAAACAAACGATTACTCTTTATCTTTTCAGTCGTTTAGGTTATAACATAAATAATAGTTACTAACTATAATATTACTTTGTGACAAAAAACAAATATTTAAAAAATGCAGCTGTGACATAATTTTGTTTCAAATTTTCTTCTAGAATTTACTGTTACCGTGATCCGTGATATAGTCACAAAATAATTCCTTTTTTAATTAATACTAAAGCCAACCCTCATAGAGTCAGAAAAGGGTGAAAAGGAAATTAATGAAAATATACTAATTGACTTGTTTAATTAAGTAATTGGTTTACCTTAGGGATTATACTCATAGGTAAACTGTAGTCCAATACCTTCAGCCATGGGAATTGAATACAGCCTAGTTTAGTTTACCACACAACATTAAAAGTAAAACTACACTGCTCACATGTGTGTCACACACGTCGATCTGGGCGCGTTGGTCTCCATGCATTTTATATGGAAACTAGACTTATAGAGCTACACTTAATCCACGCCACGCGACGTCGTACTACGTACAAATCAGGCGTGTTATACGTGTGCATTATACACTTATGATAGCCATACTTATATTAAGATAGAAGAAAGCAAAAAGAAAAGAGAGTGTACATAAACTCTTTTCACTATCATGGTGTGAGGTGGACAAGGAGAGAAGAAGAAAATGTAGCTCTGAAGTCTGACCCACACACATGATAAGGCCAAGATAATGATGAGAAAGCTTGGACAGTAAAGGACCTATTACACTGCGCTGAATATCGCGTGCGATCTTACTATTTTTCATTCATAGATGTCGAACCATAGACTAGACTGTCTTTCTATGAATGAAAAATAGTAAGATCGCACGCGATATTCAGCGCAGTGTAATAGGTCCTTAAGGCCTTTTGAACACGGACGCGTAGCTTCATAGACGCGTAATCGTCATATTACGCTTCGTGTACGCCTGCGTGAAATTTACATTCAAAACTATGGCTTACTGTCTGCGGACGCGTAGCTCCATAGACGTGAAACGACAGCGCGACGCTGCCGCTTCATCGACGACTTTTATCGTTTTGTATATAAGCTTCACGCAGGCGTACAACAAGCGTATAGTGACTAATACGCGTCTATTCAATGAAACTACTCGTCAGTGGACAGTCGGCCTAATGCCTTGATCACACGTACCGAGTAAACGGGCGAGTCAGTGCTCTCGGCCAAGTACTCGGTACGTGTAAACGGCGCCGAGTGCTCGGCCGAGCGCTTATCTCTACAACTCGCTTACATTACTGTCTCGGCCGAGCAACATTTTACTGTCTCGCCCTTTTACTCGGTACGTGTGATCAAGGCATAAATTAACCAGCATTTCTCTGCCAGTACCAAAACCTCAGACACATTTACTAAATAATACAGTCTCTCAGAACAGACAAAGCCATCTAGATGTTTAAAGAATGATACGAATGTACAATTTGATAACACAATGAGATGTGTCAATCATTCTGATAACGTTCTTGTCTTATCAGTAACTTAAGATGGCCATCTGATGATTCTTATTTGGAAGTGAGGATCTTTTGAATATTACGTAAAAGTCAATGACATTTTGCTGCTGTATCTGGATTTGTCATTCGTAGATCTTTGACAGTCGTTACAGGCAAGTACAAAATGTGAATTATTTTCCAATTCATTTAAGTACTTTCCTAAGTTTATCTTGGACATTACTGACACCTCGCGCCTCGGAAAACACGTAAAGCAGTTGGTCGCGGTTGTCATCCGTAGATCTTTGACAGTCGTTACAGATAGTAAGACACCAGAAAGTTGGTCATCAGTATATCGTGTTGCCCAGTAACTGGTTTGTGGAGGTCTGATAGGCAGTCTTTTCATGTAAAACACGAGTATTCGGCCAGCATAAGGATGGAATTAAAAGCAAAAAGTGGTTACAATACCAACTATTTACTGCAGCCGCCATTTATCATAATATCAACGCGACGTAATAAAAGTCAAAATCGATTCAACGGACAGTAATAAGAGGTTTTCATAAATGTCTAATGTTATTTTGAAAAGAGTATAGTGGATGAGAACAGATGGTTGATGGGGCAGAAACGTTCTGGAGTGGCGACTACGTACCGCAGAAGTAGCGTTGGATTGCCTCTCATAAGGTGAACCGATGACCTGATGAGGTGGCGGGAAACCGATGGATGCAAGACGCTGAAGACCATTCATTGTGGTGACCCTTACGAGAGGCCTATCTCTAACAGTGGATATTTCAATACCAACTATTTACTGCAGCCGCCATTTATCATAATATCAACGCGACGTAATAAAAGTCAAAATCGATTCAACGGACAGTAATAAGAGGTTTTCATAAATGTCTAATGTTATTTTGAAAAGAGTATAGTGGATGAGAACAGATGGTTGATGGGGCAGAAACGTTCTGGAGTGGCGACTACGTACCGCAGAAGTAGCGTTGGATTGCCTCTCATAAGGTGAACCGATGACCTGATGAGGTGGCGGGAAACCGATGGATGCAAGACGCTGAAGACCATTCATTGTGGTGACCCTTACGAGAGGCCTATCTCTAACAGTGGATATTTTTCGGTGCTGATTGATGATAATAATGACTAGAGGATGGAATAGGATTGTATTGTTCACTTAGGACTTCCATTAATAATCATTTTCAGTCTCAATTCGAACCCACTCACAATTCAATCGATGCTAGAGTATTTGAAGTCCGAGCAGGTATTGCGTGCAAGTTTCGATAAATCAAACTGTCGTTTAGTTTTACTAACTTCAGGGTAGGAGGGGGGCTCTGTAAGTTTGTCGTCTCTTAGTACTTCTATACTCTGTTCAAAATAACATTAGAAATTTATGAAAACCTTTTATTACTGTCCGTTCGACCGATTTTGACTTTTATTACGTTGGTGGAATGACAAATGGCGGCTGCAGTAAATACTCGTAGTATTGTGACCATTTTTTTGCTTTTAAAGCTATCCTTTTGCCTACGAAATAGAAGTTAAAATCGGTTGAACAGACAGTAAAAAAGGTTTCTTTAAATTTCTATTCTTAACGCGAACAGGGTATAGCTCCGAAAGAATTAGTCAAGGACAGTGCTGAGCTAGCATATTAAGGCGTTTCCAATAGGATGGGACGGCAGTATGATATTTATATTGACAAAAGTTTAACATGGTTAAAAGATGAAACCATGGAATGACGTGCCAGACAGAGGCAGGGCGTAAGCTTGTTTTAGTAATTGGGTCACGTTGGCACCCATTACGGTACCCTGACAATGATGGGGGGCAGTGTCAGCAGTGTGCCAAAACTTGATCGTCTTTAAACGATCGCTTTAGAAATGAAAGCGCTCATTGGATGCTATTTTTGTAGGTATATTCTGTGTATGGTGTTAGTTAATCTATACATTATCTATTTATCTCAGGCAGAAAGTTATTTCTAGGGTATTTTTTTTACAAGCTTTTATTTAGTTTCACCTGTCCCGATGTTTGTCTGATTGTTTGATCCACTTCCCGGTTACCAATTGAGCTGAAATTTTGAATGCATGTGTAAGAGCGAATTTTTATATACGTGTACATTGCATTTTTGCTATGTCCCACAACTTTCGTTTTTTTTTACGGTAACTTTCTTAGTAATCAATTTTTTTTTGATGTATTTAGTAAAAACATATATTTAACTATATTTTCACATCTTCATTTCCTTTATTTCTTAATTAATTCATAAAATTTTTGAGTGATACCGTTATGCACATGCTATTTTTTACCCTGTCTTACCGTCTTTTTGTAACCAACAAATTAAAATTACAAGTTAAATAAAAATATATTGATTGCGAAATAACCATCACTCGATAGCTTAAAAATTATATTTATTCATATTAATAATATAATTAATGTAAAGCAACTGATTGAATTTTAATATTTTTTGAAATGAAAGGCTTAATTATTGACCTGGGTGGAATTTCCATTGAGAAACGCAATTTTACGCGGCTTTTTAAAAATCTACAGCAATAGTAGTTTTTTCATTAGTTTGCTACATTATTGAGCCTTCTGTGGAACATATCCGTCATTAGCTACAGTGGATCAGTCTCGATAGAAATATAATTGAAAGTGGATGATTTGCCGAGAGAAAAAAAATTGTCCATTGATTAACGGTGATTTTTGGGTAAATTAACAATATTTCAAATATATTACACTTAATATATAATCGACCAATGTATATTTTACTAAGTTGTATCAATGTTTTGTTGTTTATAATGTAAAAATACGTAAATAAACAAATACCTAGTGTAGTTAGTAAGGAATTGTTACATTCCACTGACCAATTGTGGCAAAAACGTTAGTCAGCGGAATTAATAGTACCTCAGTGGAAAGCTAAAGCTGCATGCACGGTGAATATTTCGTCCATCACGTGATTCTGTAATTTTTTAAACAATATTACGATTTTTTTACCAATTGGTAAAAAAATCGGTAGGTGTAGTCGTATAATCATTATGCTAATTATTTTTACTTTTTAATTCGATTATTCTTTTTAAATAAATGATAAAATGATAGAGGTATAGTATAAATTATTTTATAAAAAATATTACAGTATAAATAAATTATTTAAGTATCAGAAGACTTACATTTTCTTTTCACAATAAGCAGCTGATTTTCTATTAAACATAACCTCGAAATTTGCGAAAAATTGCAGAACAAAATTTCTACGTCTTGGTGATGTCAAATATGTCAGTTACAGTTCTATAGAATTTTGCCTAAAAATGTGTGCTCTAGTAAGGCTCTGATTAAAATAATCAGAGCCTTACTTTTCCACTTAGTAATTTTAGCATTCCATTGATGTGAGTGTCCATCACTTATAAAATAAGAAAATAAGGGTTAATTGCTTGTTTTTACGTTAATTTGGGATTATTATTATTTTATATCATAAAACATAATTAGTTGGTCATCATATGGTTTTGTAAAAGAACATTCAATGTCAATTTAAATAGTTGCATAGAAAAATAGGTAACTAATTGGTCCCATGTTAGTCAGATGAGACAATAATACGATTAGAGCAGTTATTAGTTCCTATATATCATACTGTTGCACGTTTTTCAATTATTTAGCTTACATTTAGCAAAATAAAATGTGATAGTTCAGTAAATTATTTTATTTAAATTAATAGAGCGGGTTTTAAAATTGTTACTAAGCGGAACCAAAAAACGTCCAAATGATTTTTAATCGTTTATTATTAATTAACTTTATGATATTATAGTAAACCTTCAATATTTTTATAAATTTAAAATATTAGACAGTAAAAATCTAAAAATAAAAATACGAAAAATAGAAAATAAAATCAGACCACCAATTTTAAAATGTGTACACGTTTAAAAAAATCCGCCCGTAAATCAGATGACAATTTCAACATTATTACATGGAGCTGATCTGATGATGGAACCGTGGCCATAGGAACTCTGTAGTTAAACGACACAACACCATAGAGTTTGGGCTCGTTTGATCTGTCTTGGCGAGTCAGAGTATGATGATAGAACTGGAAGATGGCCATAGGAACTGAGTAATAAGGACAATAAGATATATCGTGTTTAAGCTTTTTGAAATGGTCTTGATGAGTAGGTATTAATTATATAATCTTCACTAATATAAACAAGAAGTAAAGTTTTTGTTTTGTTTGTAGGAAGTATCTCTGAAAGTACTGGTCCGATTGCTAAAATTTTTTCACCGATTGAAAGCTTCTTTATTCCTGAGCGACATAGGTTATATTTTATTTACGTAGGCGAAGCCATGGGCAAAAGCTAGCAGCACTACAACGCTATTAACGCTTGCTATGAAAAAATGATTTTCATTGAAAACTTGTTTTTAAATAAGCTTTCTCTGTGATCTCAGTGCCGAAACCTTTGTCAGCGCTTTTCAGAACATGGCTTAAGGTTTGGGAGTTAAAAGTTACTCGAAAATGCTAATGATTCATTTTTTCTCGCTCCTTAAATGTCCAGTGTGCCTTGTCACGTTCACTGAAGGCTTTGCCTCAACAGTTTTTCAAGTTCAGGTACTCTTTCGTCGCCGACTCTCGATGTTCTTCTGAAAGATTAGGTGTGTGTAGGTACTCGCTCGTAACTGTCGTGTTTTTATTACCAAATACCCCGCCCTTAGGCGGTACGGGAAGGCGTGTCAGGCTTTTACTGACTAAAACCCACTCCTGTTCCTTCGTTGCCTTTCATTCCAGTTTTCCTTTCAGAAGCGAACCCTTGGCCCCAGTAGGCTTCGACCCTGCTGGGCCCTACGGTTTGCTGACATATCCTTGAGGCGCGCGTGGAACACTACGCGCCGTCGACAACTTGGGCATGGTCTGGACGGTTGCCGGATGGTCGGACGGCGAGCGACTCATTGCTCGCCGTCCGCAAGCCCGCATCTACGATGGCATTACCAAATGCATGAACGTAAATTAAGAAAAAGATTATAGTATGGATCTTAGCTCACGTGCTCCCGCACCCCTCTCCCCTTATCTACATCCGCCCTTGTGTAGGTTTACATACGCTTATTTATCTGTGTGTGTTAAGCTAGTAGCGCTCGGTGTGATAGGAAATAAGCAAGGACTACATAGTCCGACGCACACATGGACCACGCCTGATTTGTACGTAGAACGACGTCGCGTGGCGTGGATCTAGTGTAGCTCTACAAGTCTAGTTTTCATATAAAACGTATGGAGACCGAAGCATCCAGATCGGCGTACGAGGCACACGTGTGCACAGTGTTGCTCTACCTACAGTTAACGCATACAGAGATCTACACGCACATCAAAGACCAAACCGACCGATATGTAACAGTTTGTAATACAGACTTTAAAAAGAAAAATGTCGTCATGGCAGTACTAAATGGGTATTAAGTTTATAGGCAATAAGACGAGTTCACAGCACTTGGCGCAAGCTCGGGTTACGCAAGTGTCTAGACTGCAGACTAGCCTTTACTGATGGCACACAATATGGCCAGATATTTTATTACTTATATGCAAATAACTCAATTTTATAATAAAAATAATGTCTTTAAGCCTATAACCGGTTGCGTCGGAATGGTACAGCTGCCACCACGGATATTGAACGCTCGGCGTCAGAGTGGGGATCGCTTTGCGCATTCCATACATTGGCGAGCCAATCGTCGTCGTTGTTAGATACATGCTGCAAGCGCAATGAACGAATCACGAGTGTCGTCTATGACGCGATGCGCAGCGAGCTAATCACTGACGTTCCCCGCCCCCGCGTCTCGGTCACCACTTAAAGAGACCCGTTTTTTGACTTCTGCGCAACTTGAAGCCAGCGTTCAATATCCGTGGTGGCAGCTGTACGACGAGTGTTTTCGTATCCTATTCGCCAGGGTCGTGTATTTGCGACTAAATACTCCCATCTCGTTTAGCTCTTCAATCCCCATAGGTGACAGAAGAGCTGACGAGATGGAGTATTGGGTCGTGGATGTGCGACTCTGGCGGGATAAACGCGGGTGTGTTTGTCGGATATATCCGACGTAGACAGTTAAAAAATTAAATGGTGCAGACGTAGCGGAACCTTGTGAACTAAAATCTCTTGTCATCTTTTTTTTTGATGGTGAGAAATCCGTATCTTACTTCTCTCGCTCCGTGCAAACTTTTATTGTCTAAAACCCACCTACGTTCTTTCGTTTGCCCTTTGCTTTCTGTGGCACAGTAACTCTTTCGCTGGTGTCAGCGACTATTTCTTAGGATAAGACCTAATATTTTAGACAGTACAGTAAACCCACATCCACAGGACATGCCACCTATACGCATCAAACGTTTTGGGAACACTTTCATTGTGCGTTCAGCTAAGGAGTGGAATTCCCTGCCGGACTCTGTATTTCCTGGCTACAACCCGGGAATCTTTAAGTCAAAAGTGAATAGGTTACTTCTAGGTAAGCGCGTTCCATCGTCGACCGCATCGTCGCTCTCCATCAGGTGAGATAACGGTCAAGCGCAAACCTATCAACAATAAAAATAAAATGGAAACACGCTTCATCAGTTAGGTAAATATGTGTAGCTCTGATGTAATTGGCGGCGAGCCTTCTATCATTAACCGGTCATCAATTCGGGTGTCGGGCTACTGCTGAAAAATTCTCTTTGGGAATACCCGATGGTACTTTGTAGGCCCCCGAGGCATTTGTAGTTTACGAGCTTTTCTCCCGTAAACTATCCAACACGAACCGCACATTTTCCCGTCGGCCATGGATGTGGTTTTCCATCAGTGAAGGAATTTTCCAAATCGAACACCAACTTTGTTAGATATATTCTTCAAACCTTGAAGCGTGACAAATCGATTGATGATTTTGATCCTCAAAAAAAGGTACTTGTATGAGATCATTAAAATTGGTTAAACAAAAGGAAATCGTTCTTTTTTTTTATTCAATAAGGAAGGGCTTTGTCGCACATGCGATTATGCCGCCCTGGTTGGTTTAACAAAATCATACAATTATATATTTAACCTAACCTTAACATAGTTAGTTTGTATAGAATTCTAGCTGCATCAGAAAGTGGTGCAGCTAGAACACTGTTACATTAACCTATCTCGTTAATCCCACCCTCTTATCTATTTCTATATTCCTCGTTCCGGACACACTCGGTTAATATGTGATAAACGTCATAAGGAAATCGTTGTACCTAAACAAACCTCTGAATTAGTCGTTTTATGTAGTTGCACATTTTGAACTGTGATATCTTCAGATTGACTTGGAATTGGAAGTTTATAGGTCATAGATATTACGTCCTTTTTGAAATGCATTGTTTCCACAATGTATCTAATTATAAAACGCAAATACACATTTTTTTTTGCGTTTTAAGACGAATTACTAATTTTAAAACGGTAATATCATGCCTTACATGTCTAAAGTTTATTTGAATAAAAAAAATTAAGTCAATGAAGATATCACGGTTCAAATTAAGCAGTTTCATAAGTTCAGTTTCTATATAGGAAGTCACCTATTATAAAGAGATTGTTACATAATTATGGTCCTTCGAGGCGGATACATCCATATCTACACTAATTATGATGAGATAGTTTGTTTTTTTTTTGTTTGTACCAGGTAATCTCTGAAAGTACTGGTCCGACTGCAAAAATTTTTTCACCGACAGAAACTTGCTTTATTTCTGAGAGACATAAGCTATATTTTATTTGCGCAGGTGAAGCCGTGGGCAAAAGCTATTTCTATAATAAACTCACACTTCACCAGTTAAGTTACATATTTTATGTAATCCTGTGATTCTGATCCTGATATTGTATGTAATATACGGTGAGCCTTTTGCTATTACCTGAGTGACACGGGCTATATTTTATTTATTTATTTAAACAAAAGGCAAAAAATGCAACAAGGCATTCTCTCCCAGTCAACCTTTGGGTTAAAAAGACAACACTGTGGTATTTTATGTACAGTAAGGCCGCAAAAGTCCATAGGAACGCTAATGATTACATTGCTACGAACCGAGCGAGCGCGATATTTCCGTGCGTATGTGTGCGCATGTATGAGTATCCACATTCCACAGATAACACACACTAAGGAACTGTCGTCGCACTGAGCTATATGGTAGCATTGATAATTTCGTGCAAATACGTCATGTGCTGGTAGCCGTGTGAACTAAGTGTTGGATTCGCAAATCACGTAACCCGAGTTCAAATCATGGTCGGTCCGTTGCAGTTATTTCTTACTTTGAAAATTCCCAATCTAAGTATATTGATATAGTTGTTTTTTTATATTTCTATGAAAAATACTATTGCATTTTTTGCACTAAATAGTTGCAAATTACGAATGTGATCTGTTAACCAAAAGAAGAATCACATTCGTAATTTGCAATTATTTAGTTGTTACATCTTTTCGATGTTATAAGGTGGAAATAAAAAGACGTGTTTAATAAAAATGTTTATTCTTTATATTTACAAATTAAACATTCATGAGAATTGTGACGTCGAATTGTTACCTAGACAAAAAGTTATCTTGTAACCGTTATCTATGTTACGCCTAAGATTGTTTGTTGGAAGTATACCCACTTAGACCATTCATAATATGAATAACGTAACAATGAACGGATATTCAAATTTTAATAAAATAAAATATAGGTAATTGTTTATATCCAGTTATTTATTGAAAAGTGATATATGATTTGGACTTTGTAAACATTTTATTTTTGTGTAACGTCACAATGAATGTATTGAGGTCATAGCTTAATTGTTCATTTTCTTGACGAAAAGAAGATTGAAACCAAACCTCAATTTCTGTTAAAAGAACTTTAGTTCTCACAAGATAATCGTCAATTAGATGAGAAAAATAAATTGAACTATAGTATTATGTTAAAACAGTGCGGGTAGAAGAATAAAAAACGAAATAGACTCATGATTATTGTCAACAAAATTGATAGCGAGTTCACTGCATTCTTAAGATGAGGCGATGGCACAAGTTAAAAGATATAGCTGTTTTAAACGAAAGTAAACACAATATAATACAGTGTTTGTTAACGAATAATCACAGATATGTTAAAATAAAATGGTAGGCCATTTAGTTTAGTTAACATTAAATATTTAGTGCGAAACGTAATCGTTCTTGTTTGTGCCTCTCTGTCAAGTACGGCTTTTTAGCAGGTTTTCTGTGATGCACGCCTTCAGCGTGAAGTGCACGGCGAACAGTATCCATCGAGGTGTCATATAATTCCGCAAAATGTCTCGTTGGTGCGAAACCATTCGTTTCGTATACGTCCACCATATGTCGTCGCTGCGCCTCGCTAATAAGCTTCGATCTCCCACTTCTCTTTCGACTAGCAAGGCTACCTTCTTCCTCATATCTTTTTAGCCAAAGATTTACAGTATTTTTCTAAAATAAAAAAAATATATATATTAGGCAGCTATACCTACTTCACTTCATTTTCATTATATAAAATGTTAATAATCATAATTATTGAATATAATTTTAAAATAAAACTGCATTTATTAATCCAATAACCAATCCAATAAACCCAACGATTTACGTATTTCTCTTTTAAACCTCATAAAGATACGATGAATGGATTCATAAATGGCATACGTTTTAATTAGAAGATTAATTTGTAATAAAGTTACAATTCATTAATAGCTATTATACTCACATTCAGTCCGGTTTCTTCAGATATTTGTGTTTTATTAAGACCACTTTTATGCAGCCCAATGATAGTCGCCCTCACTTCAATACTAATATTAGCCTGCATTTTGCGAATATTACAATACTGTCAACCTCACGTCACTAACCAACAACTACAACCAAACGACAGTTCATTTCGGTTAAGTTAAAACTCGTGTCTACCTCGCAGAAATCTAATTCTTTATTTAGTTTTTTTTGTGATCTACCTTTCTAACTCTAAGAAATGTGTGAACAAGTTAAAGAATAATTTAATATATGTAATGCAAATACATAACTTCCAATCGGGTAAGAACTTACAAAAAGTCAATAATTGCGTGGGATTTGAACTTGCGGCACGCTGATTTGCGCTTCAATCTGTGTGCCTATACCACTGGGCCATCTTGACTTATGATAAGTTGATGAAATTGTGAATTTCAATCATTTGTTGGCGAAACTTGAAAATAAAAGGTCGTAAGTCAAACTAAACGTCAAACGAATAAGTTTTAAGAATTCTTATGGACTTTTGCAAGTGATAGTACTTACGCGGGTGAATCCGCGGGCAAAAGCTAGTTATTTATACATATTGTATGTTTTGGATTATTTAAGGTATGTATAATTAGCCTTTAGTCGACGTTTACCTTGTGAATAATGAGCGGGGAATAGGATCACGCAATCTGATCGCACGACCAATTTCGTCTGCAGATTTGATCCGAGCGACCCAGTCTCGTGACTCGCATTCGACCCCCGGTTCACTATTTATGTTACCGGCTCAAAGAGCGTGTAATTTAGATTATTTAAAAAACGAGAAACTGACTGACTGACATATCATAACACAGCCGAAACGAATGGGCTTAGGAGCGTGAAATTTTGCACAAGGTTTTCTTTTATGACGTAGGGGAGCGCTAAGAGAATTTTTCAAAATTCACCACCTAAAGGGATGAACCGGGAGTCCAAAGTTTGTATGAAGGAACCTTACACCTACACGCGGGCCAGAAGCTAGTTATTGATGTGTTGAATGTTATATACCTAACTAGCTTTTGCCCGCGCGGCTTCGCTCCCGCTCTTTTCTACTCCACCCTACCATACCCTACTCTACCCTACTATACCCTACCCTACCCTACCCTACCCTACCCTATCCTACTCTACCCTACTTTACACTACTCTACTCTACCCTACTATACTCTATTCTACCCTACTAAACTCTATTTTACCCTACCAAACTTCACATAAACCATCTACTAAATACTCGTAGACCGAACAAAGCCTAAACATTTGGTTTGGATAGGTGAGCCCGTTCTTGAGTTATAAAATTACAACGAAAAGTGGTATTGATTTTTATGTAAATAGATTATTTAGGTGTTTATGTTATAGTTAACTACAATAACATAAATACCCTAGGTACGCATCTTTTTCTTCTAAATAAAATCAATTGCTATTCGTTATCCTCAGTGAAACTCAAAAATAGCTTAACCGATTTGAAAATTTTTATCCTGTTTTGTTGGCTGTGATATAATGGTGGTTTGATAGAAAAAAATAGGGGAAAAACATCTGAACATACAGGAGAGCAGGCGGAGCCGCGGGCGTTGGCTAGTTACTGACTAAAACCCCTTGTGTTCCTTTAATTGCCCTTTTCAGGATTGTTCGAAAGTAAAAAAAGTAAAAGTATTTTTTTATAACCAATTTGCAAAATAAATATCATTAATAATTTTCATTAATTCATCCACGGATTCCTCTAATTTCAGATATGGAAAACTATTCAGCCATTGAGGCTTGTTTAAAATATCCGACCATACATTAAATACTGGTAGCACAGGATATTAAAACCTCTTTCTTCACACTATTAATATCCTGTTTTATTTCCTTCTATATGGCGGATCTAGGTTAGCTCCTGTAGGTGGGCTATATTTTCTTTCAAGTTAACACCATGCACCCTGTTCAGTGAGACGTGAAGAGACTCGCGAGCCGCTGGGTAAGGCTGCAGTCATGTTAGCTGGGAAATGGCGACCGGGCCGTAACTTACGGTTAGGTACTTGCGGAATTTCGCACGTAAAAAATAAAAGTTACAACCCTCTTTGGTATAAATAGGAAGTTATAATAAACAAGATATTAAGGTTACCGACATAGCCCGTAGAATCCCCGCGTACGGCACATTGCTCGCAGAACAGATGGTCGATGGGGACGAAAGGTTCTGGAAGACGCAGCGTTTGAAGCCTTCCCACAAGGTGGACCGATGACCTGGTAAGGGACACGGGAATCCGATCGACCGGTCATTATGGCGACACTTGGGGGAGGCCTATGTCCAACAATGGACGTCTTTTGGCTGAAATGATGATGATGCCTTTTTAGAAAGAACATTGTAAGCGACTGTTCGCAATTTTTGCTTAAAGGGTTTTTTTTTCCATATCAATCATCAACACTAATATTTATTAAGATTTTTGGTTTTATTTTTTTTTCTTTGTATAAGGTAATCTCTGAAAGTATTGGTCAGATTGCGAAAATGTTTCACCTATAGAAGACTGCTTTATTCCTGAGTGACGAAGGCTATATTTTATGTATGCGGGCAAAGTTGCGGGCAAAAGCTAGTTTACTTATACAAAACAACAAAATATTTATTTACATTACTTGCAAAGAAGTAACGTGGCAGGTAATGTCATTGCCATACACTTGGTACTTAGCGTTTTTCTGTCTGTACATTAGGTAATACTAGCTAAAATAAATAAGTAGGTTTTGTTTCCGAAACTGTGTAGCTGCTAGTTATTTGTACGCTGAATGATGAATGATATTTATTTTACAAATAGGCTTTTAAAAAAACATTTTAACACGTCATTATACGTTGTCAAATAACTAATGCCCGTCTTACACGCTAGAGTATTTACTGGTTTGCCTGTACAGTTGAGTTGTGCAGGTAAACCGGAGCGTGTGATGCACAACTGTGCAGGTTTCCACACAGGCTTACCTGACAGGGATAACTGTGCGAGTAAACCTGTCAGGTATACCCTAGCGTGTAAGTTACCTTAATGTTTGAAAAACTCTGGAAAATATTTCAAATGAATCAGTTTTGTGCCATTCTTGTCAGATTTCTCGAAAAACTTGCTTAGCACAATATGTAGTTACTAAAACTTGTTTGAAATAAGTTCACGGCCTCTTTCGGTCCCCAAACTCTTGCGTATTCATTCTTTATTCACACTTTTACTCCCTGAAGGCTAGTAGAGACAGGCGTACATAAAATTGCACTCAACACTCCCCCGGGGCCTGCCGTAGGTAATTAGTGTGAGGGAATTACATAAAACAACGACATACACACACTGTTTTTACAATACGGTTGGCGCAGTGGTTGAGCGATTGGCTGCTGTGCTGCATGTCGCGGGTTCATTTCATGCATGGGACAAATATTTGAATGGCATATCTACACTTTATCTAAAAAGAGGTGAAGATTTTTTTGTTTGTAGGATGTAATCTCTACTGTTCTGTACTGTTGTACTGGTCCCACAGGATTAACGCGTATTTTTGTGAGGATCATGATAATAACATTTATCATTTTTTTTGGTTGTAGGAGGTAATCTCTACTGTTCTGTACTGTTCCAATTGCAAAAATTTTACTGGTCTAATTGCTAAAATTTTACTGGTCTAATTGCTAAAATTTTACTGGTCTAATTGCTAAAATTTTATCACCAATTGAAAACTGCTTCTTTCCTGAGTGACACAGGCTATATTTTAAGTTCTATCTAGACTATAGTTTTAGTGGATAATTGTTCTCAAGATAATTGTTTGTTTTTATTTGTAGACTTTAGTTCGTAGCATACTTGGCAAACGTGGGCTCAGTTTGTCTTTAGCTTTATTCAGAACATCCATTAGAAAGCTATATTATCGCCGAGTGACAGGCTTTTATCACAAAAATATGCGTTAATCCTGTGGGACAACCACGGGAGAGCATATGTGGGAACTGAGTACTGTTTATTGGCAACATAGAAATAAACTACTCGAATCGTCTCACTTGTATGACGTTCTATATTTTCGTGAGTTCAGAAACCTTGTGAAAAATTACGGCAGGCACTTTGAATACGTATTTCAATCACAACAGTTAAACTTTTCAGTTTTATTCCGCAGGATAACTTAAAAATATTAAAACTAATAGTAAGTAAAGTCACGATATCGCGAAAGTCACCTTAGTAGCGAAGGTCACCGTAGCCCACGAGAACTAATGGCGATGGAAAGGTCGCGAGTTCAAAACGGCACATTAGTTTTAACAATAATCTCTTTGTTTTAAAACAAAAAGGACGTAACACAAGGGTCATCTTCAAAGTGCTTTCGTAAAAGATGTATAACTTCTTGACTTGGTCCGCGAAACGCTTTTATCCCCGATGTACCCTTATCTGTGGTAGCCATCCGTGCCTCCTTTGCGGAGACTGTCCTCTTTTAAGGATGTGCCCTCCGGCGGGAGGCTTTGTAACGAAATGTGGGACGAGTGTTTGGGGACACACCCTGTTTTGTGTCCACTTTTTAGTTAGGAACATCTTGTTACACTATTGTGGAAAGAAAATGTGAATGTTATTTCAGCTGTCGGCGTCGTGTTGTCTATTCGTCGCCTTTGAGTAACGGTTCAGTCGAACGGCACAGACTTTGGTAGGTACATTACGATTTCTTCTGCGGCCGACCTTCAGTTATTGATTATTTGAAATCTGAGAAGGGCAATGATTCTGATTTCTATATGTTTTTGTTGTTGCTATGAATTTTCCTAATGGAGTATACAAGGATGTACGGTATTATCCTGCTTCCTTTGTTGTCCTATTTCTTACTAATATTATAAATGTGAAAGTCTGCGTTTGGATATGTATTTGTTAATTAATTATGATCCCTTAACGGCTGAACGGATTTTGAGGCAGCTTTGCAAACGGTTGCACGGTGTCCTGGATTAGGACATAGGATTTTTTATCCAATGAAATTATTAAATGGGCTATCCAATACTAAAATATTTTTGAATTCGAAGCAGTAGTTTGTAATCTCAGAAATTACAGACACGTTTAACTTAACAAACTCTTCAGTTCTATAATATTATCTTCTATCGTCCTGACTAACCTATGTCCTGGCAAATCTTTAAATCTCGAATTAGTGTTTATTTTTTTAACGTACCATAAGAGTTAAACCCTCTAAAGGGGTAGCTTTGAAAGAGGTTCTATTATATATTCTCTGTTTTGAATAAAATTATAGTCTGGTATGATGGATAGTTCCATCTTTTTTTTTTCTCCTCCCGCTTTCGTAGCGAGATGGGGTGTCAGACTTTTACAGACTCAAAACCCCACCTGATTCCCTTCAGTATTTCCTTTGCGAGATGATATATTAAAAAAAAACTATTTTACTTTCATTGCAAATAAAACAAACATCGTAAAGATTTTTCTTACATTTCACCTTCAAAAAAACAAGATATACCGAATCTTATCACAAAAAATAAGAGTTATAGCCTCAATGATGAAACATCAAACATTGACTCGCTGCGGAGGATGTATTTAATTACAATAGTGACGATAATGTCTTATCTGTCCGTTCATGTGTTGTATGCGCCGCACGATGTATGTTAGGGATGACAATTCTTCTTAAAAATACCGATTTTTTAATCGATTCGAATTAACCTTTCGAATACCGTAATTAGAGACACAATAGAAAGACAACGAGAGAGTGAACGCCGACGTTTGTTTGGGGTTTAATTAATTAAATATAAATATAATTTCCACAACGATCACACAACGCCACCTAGTCCCAAGCTAAGCAGAGCTTGTGTTATGAGTACTAGACAACCGATAAACATAGCTATATTTTTCTAAAAATATACATATTATAGATAAATTACACACAGACACAGAACAGTACCCCTAGCACGAATATTTGTAGGTTTCGTATCGTAAACGTATCGAGTTGTCGATACGATAACGGAACATAACTAAAGTCGGAAGCACGAAGCACTTTCGTTATAGTATCGAGACCTCGATACGATTACGTTAGTGACGTCATACTAATGTAAGTAAGGATGTACAAAATTGAACGAATGATCTTAAAATTGATTGAACATTTCGTTCAAAAACTACATACGTATTAAGTTTTGAGTGATTTCGGAGCCTCTAAAACTTTAAAACTGTTCAAATTTTGATGCAATACGAAGAAACTGCAGTAAAAGTTAATATTCAGTTAAGATAAATGGTGTAGTTGTTTAATTTATTATTAAAACTTTGTGTTTAGTGAGACTGTGTTCCTAAACGAACGACGCGTAACACTTGACATTTTTTGAAGCGAAGCTCATTCAAGGTCAATTTTGTTTATATGTGAACTTGTATTATATTTCTTTACATCTAAAAGTTCTAAAACTTAACTCTCGCAACAATAAAACGTTTCCAAAATGAGAACCCGCAGGCCGCAATACATCATTACGGTAGAAGTAGAATTTATAAAAAAAGTAAAAAAAAAAATTATGATTTTATTGTACTTAAACCTTAGTTGATTGTCAGTGTTTTAATGGGATATTAGGATCCTTTTTGTGTTAATGATAATAATTAAAAATATCCATTATAGGTATACCTAGTACATAAAAATATTTTTGTAAAAAATTTCGGTAAGTAAGAAGGTATTTACTACACTTAGTTTATGTTTCAGGCTGATTCTTTTACTTGATCTTAGACTGTATTTATCTTCTAATTCGCGACATAAATACAAAAATGCTTCCTTACTTATACGAAAAACTTGTTTTTTATTTACAAAAATATAGTGTTCTAAAATAAATCACACACTTTCTCTTCGTACATTTCAACTTTTAACAATCGATCGCACCGCAAGATAATAGTACACTGACTATGTCTAGGGATTCTTCTTGTTAATCTAAGCATTTTCTAACAAAATTTATTAACACAATCATTTAAATTATTATTTTATGCTCCCAATAAACTCCGACGAAAGTTTTCTCACTGCCAAATTTACAGTGAATAAACTTTCGAGAAACTCGCAAACCAGCCTTCGACAATGACGATACTATACGTCATTTTTTTCCTTCGTGCTAGCTATCTTCATACAAATGGTTCAAGGTTACGTTACTATGATTTCGAATTCGAAACGAAACTTACTTGAATAAGTTCGTGCTCACAAAATTAGTTCAAATTACGCACACCAGAGGCGCTGTTCATGTTTCCATACAAAATGCTCACGTTAACGATACGATTACTTTTTCGCAAGTTGTTCGTGCTAGGGCTACAGATGATCGTGCTCATCGCACAAACATTTGTTCTAGGTGGGAATCGGACCCACGACCTCCGGCATAACAGTCAGGGCCACTAACCACTAGACCAACAGGACAGTCAAAATTGAAGTCTAAAGTATGACGTACGGCGAGTATCCACCCTTACGTTGTTGAAATCTGTACGGTCTGGACTAAGCAACCGCTTAGTCCGCCTCGTCGTAAATACAGCGTAAGTACATCGCAGGACTGGAACAATTTGCCTGCGGCGGTCTTACCGTCCGATTATAATTTGGGCGTCTTTAAGGCTATAGTAAATAGGCTCTTAATAAACTAGTGCACTTCACCATCAACGCTCGCAGTCAAGCACTAGTTTATATCAATATAAAAAAAAAAATCGATTCAGTAATAAATCGAATTCTATAAGGTCGATTTGTTAAAGATGATCCGGTGGTTGATGGTTTGGTACTAAGCCATAAATTATGACGATACAGATAATCCTACAATGCACATGTATTTCAAGGCTGATGAGTAATCGGATGTGCAACATTTACATAACGATAATAATAATTAGCTTGAGGAAAATAGGTTTTTTTTAACCAGACATTACTGTCCCACTGCTGGGCAAAGGCTTCTCCATGTCCTTCCATACATTCTTCAGGTATTTTTAATGTTTTAAAATAATATGTTTGCTTTCCGTAGGAAAAATCGCGATTCCAGTGTATGAAATCGAACCATTGTTTAACCCGGTGTATGGCCGGAAGGCGGATCCACGCGGGACACAATAACTTTTTAATTGTGTCTCTAATTACGGCATACGAAAGGTTAAGGTCAATTTAAAAAATCGATTTTATTGACCTAAAAAATCGATTGTTCGATTAATCGGTCTCAGATCGCCATCCCTAATGTGTGCCATAGTATTGCCCGTTGTACCGTTCCGTGCCGCCAATATTCTGCTGTTTGTCTCATTTAATGTTACGTAAGATCTAAGTGATGTGTGAATAAGATTCGTTGTTGAAGTGTGTGTACGTCTTTAGTAATTGGTTGTGAGTTTTATGACAGGTGGGTAAATTGTGTTATGTTGTCGCATATGCTTACGTGTCTGTGATCTGCCCCTTTATTCTATACTTATAATATTTAATATAAAAAAAAATCTTGTGTCGCAGTGTTTACTAGCGTTCACTCCTCCCAAAATGTTTTTTGTGTATTTTGTAGGTCTGAGAACAGATTGTAGGCCATTTTTATATCCCTAGGTGCTTGAAATCTATGTTTATAAAAGAAGACACTGACTGACTGACTGACATATCAATGACATATCAACCCACAGCCTATACTACTGGGACTAGAAGCGTGAAATTTTGCACTGCGTATACTTTTATGACGTAGGCGAGTATAAGACGACCCACTGACCGAGCACCAAGAGAGGATTTTCCAAAATGCACCCCGTAAGGCGATGAAACTGGAGTCCAAAGTTTTTATGGAGAAGGCTACTTTCAAGCATGCGAGGCAGCTGCCAGAAGCTAGTAACTTATATGGAGGAAATTTTTGTATCTGTCCAATTTTAAAATTTCTTTCACCAGTAATGCTACTTTTTCACAGTGACATAGGCACATTTATATTTTCTACTTTCACGTAGTCGAAACTACTGGTAGAGTCTAGTATACTGTAGCTGTCATAGAAAGGATGCGTATTTGCGTAAATTAACTTTTGATGATTAATTTTATCGTGTCAAATAATTCTTAATTATTAATTAATTATTCAGATGTTTATCATGCAGTGGAAATAAATCCTATGGTCCTGTTAAACAGACAAATAAACCTTCATGATTTTAATAATATTAAGAGGACGAACTAAAGCGAGGTCGATCTTTGATTACATACAAAAAAAAAGATATGCGTAAAGATATAATGAAGCATTTTAGTGATTCATTAAAAATCTACAGATTTGATTAAAAAAATTAAAACATTACCTATAACGGTAAAACGTTGCTTTGTAAAATAATCTGACAAACAATCAGAACAATTGCATGTATATTAGTCCGACTTTTAATCGATAAAAGTATTTTTAGAGGCATCTTCTTGATTTTTTTTCTGTCGTATTAAATTAAAATGTATTTTGTTCTGAACACATTATTTATCTAGCATTTATCATGAAGAATAAATACATATTATTCTTATTCTGTTTACTAAATGGATCATATATTTTTGCACATTATAAAATTATCGTTAACGCCTACGGTCCTCATAATAAGCTTTCTAAGTTTGGACGGATATTATGGAGGGGGCTACCACATATAGATTTTTATTGACCGCTTGTGTGTTATACATAGTTTATTCATAACAGTGACCTTTAGGTAATCACTTGTACGTGATTGATGTTGTGATGATTAAAACTAGGATAAAACATGAGGAAATCGTTTTGCCTGCATATGGCAATTCGCAATAGTCAACTAATGTTTTTGCGCGCAGCACGTTTGAAATAATTTTCTCTGTACTTAAAATATCTAATAGAGACTTAAATACCCCCAGGTTAGACTTCGTGTATAACAGATTAAGTTATTTAAAATTACTGAAGTGGAATTACCTGGCGGAGTCTGTGTTTCCTGATAGCTACAACCTACGGGTATTGAAGTCGAGAGTGAATAGGTTACTTCAGGCGAGCGTGCTCCTTCTTCGACCACATCATCGCTTACCATTAGGTGGTCAAACGCAAGCCTATGGATAATTAAAAAAAAAATGCAAAGTTTATTTAATAATAACCGACAGCATTTTCCCCGTTTTATTATACAACATTAGCTTTTGCCCGCGGCTACACCCGCGTATATAAAATATAGCCTATGTATGCCACTCTGGAATAAAGCAGCTTTCTATCGGTGAAAAAATTTTTGCAGTCGGACCAGTACTGACAGGTTTACCTGTACAGTTATACCTGTCAGGTAAGCTTTTGTGGAAACCTGCACAGTTGTGCAACACACGCTCCGGTTTACTTGTACAACTCAACAGTACGAGTAAACCTGTCAGGTATGCCTTAGCGTGTATGAATACCTTTATGAATGACCAGGTGAGATAGTGGTCAAAAGCGAGCCTATCAATAATTAAAAAAAAAAAATACTCGGTCTATAGGCGAAAACCGCATGAAAACGCGTTAAGCAGTTTTTGAGTTTATCACGGGTGCTTTTTTTATAATATGTAAGGATAACCATTTCCATTCGATGTAGGGTTGACAGCAATAGGGATGGCTCCCTGTTAGATTAGAATTAAAGATCGAAATATGTGATTGGGCATACCATTCAGTTACCCATTGCGTTCCAGGGACGCGGTGACTCTTTCGAACAATCCTTAGGCATCCCCTAAGAATACCTCGTGACTGCGAAATACGTAACCTTTCAGGAGCCACAGAAACCAATTTAGGCCTTTATTGTCTTGTAATTTCAATATGCTTCTACGTGTTTTAATTAAATATTAAAAAATATTGATTTATTTCAAACACGTTTTCAATATTTTCGTCAAGTTTTGACGTGCCCACGCGAGGTGATCACACCAAACTGACAAGCAAAGCATGCATGTCTTTCCAAAAATATAATAAAATTACCTAAAACTGCGTACCCGAGGATTTTTCTTTAAGACATCGTGTGGGGTGATGGTTGTCGCTACCCTAGGCTTTTCTAACATTGTCGTTGTGTTTCGTTCACAGTCGGGGCTGTTCGTGGCGCTGAAGCTGGTGGCGCTGGCGCAAGCTGGTAAAGACATCAACATGAGCAACATACACTCGGAGGCGCCGCCACCCAAAGTTGTAAGTAAATGATTATAAAATTTATAACATAAAATGCTCAAAAGGCTGCCTAACTGAAATGGGTCTGGGCAGGAAATGTTTGCCGCATGCCCAACAAACTGTGGGCAAAATTAACACAAAGCTAGTGCCCTTCTTTTTTGTGTCGAACTGACTCTTTTGTCCGACCAATTTTTTGTCACCTCGACGTACTATCGCTGGTATCCTATACCATCGTGTCACAATTTTGCTGCCCTGGCCCTGCTCATCGCCATTTAGGTCTTCTAATTTTGCAGGTTATTTCAATAATCTTTGTTTTGCCTCTTATTACACGGTTTCTCAGTCGAACTAAAAGTGTTAATATGAAATAAAAGAATATAATAAGATAGCATTGTTAAATCTTGTAGAGCTATAAAATAAATTAATAAAGACATTTTATATGCGTGTCTAAAATTGTACAGAACTTGTAAGTAAATGACACACTAGGTGCGAAAACATTAGTCAAATGTTTTGGATGCACGCGTGCGTGACCAATATCATTATAAAACGCTAAACTGAATTTCGTATTTTGCTAATCGAGTGTTTCATTTCTTTTCGCTTTCGCTTCAATAAAATGGATGCTTATAATGAACGAGACCGAACTTATTTCATGCTCTCATTTACCTCTTTTTCTTTGGGGGTGGAATTATCAAACAATTTCTGGTGGGTGACATTAACTCTAACGCAGTTATCTATTGCATTCCATTGTATTGCGGGACTGGGGTGATTATTTTTTTTGAGCGGGAGAACTAAGGTAGAGCTGCTGCTTTACTGCCCTCCTGGGGGTGCCATACTTTTACTGACTAAAACCACTCCTGTGTCCTTCAGTTGCCTTTTGTGTTCTAGGAGCACGGGTTTTCTTTTTTATAAAATCCCTGCGGCCCTAGTGAAGCAAACGCCTGAAGTATAAATAAAAGTGTTATTACACTAGTTGTCTGGCATTCATGCTGAACTGGACCTATTTTGGTGCAGCCATGAGGCAGACATCAATGATATTATTATTTTTTTTTTATTTTTTTTTTTGCTTCTTTTATTTTTGATGTGTTTATTGTGTAGTATTGTGTTTAGGCCTTGTGATGTACCAAATAAATTATTTTTCTTTCTTTCTTTCTTTCTTTCTATTAAAACTAAATAAAGGTTCGGCCAGGGCTATTTTTTTTTTTTTTTATAAACATTGCCCACACTGGAAATTACTCTTGTATCGTAGGTGCGTTCACAACCATGTAAATTCGTGTACACAAGGCACCCGATCCGGAACACCTATCTGTGGGAATCAAATCCGCGACACGCAGGGCAGCAGTCTATCGCAGAACCGCTGCTCCAACTGTGCCGCAGAGTATTTTAGACTTGAGGTAGACTGTTCGTGCTGTCTAACAAATGTTCTTAATCCCCAGGGCGAGCTGCCCAAGGTCCCGCCAGTAAGCGCGGCGCCCCCGGGGCGGCCTGCCGCGCCGTCTCCCGCGCCGCTGCTGCCGCTGAGCGACTGGAGCATGAAGCCGGCCGAGCGCGACAAGTACAGCCAGCTGTTCGACTCGCTGCAGCCCAACAACGGACTCATCGGCGGCAACAAGGTGACGTGACACACACGTAGTCTATAGTGTGCGACTGTAGTATGAAGTGACGAGCGCCATTATTGGTATACCTAGAAAGAAAGAGAGTATATTTACAGTCACAAAAGAAATCAATAACATTGTGTGTGCTTCACGGCGGCGCCCAAAAAGTTCATTTTAGCAATGTTGCAAAGCCTTGCCACAATCAGTTTACCAATAAATCAATCGAGCCATTGGCTACTTGCAGATAAGCGGTTGCATTTCTGGGAGTGTGCGTCGGAATTGCATAACTTAATTCCGTTAAGCCGATACTATCATTGAACCAGTATATGTATGGGGATGCGCCCCCTGTACGTGGACATCCCACCCATACGCACAAAACGTGCAGGGAACACATTCATTGTGCATACAGCTAAGGAGTGGAGAGTGATCGTTGAATGGAGTGGAGTTTGTGTTTCCTGATATCTACAACCTAGGGGTCTATAAGAGTGATTAGGTTACTTCTAGGCAAGCGTGGTCCATCGTTGACTATCCATCAGGTGAAATAGTAGCCAATCGCGAGCCGATCAATAAAAAAAAAAAAAAAAAATGAACCATACCATGTGAAGTGTCTTCAAGTAGTGGATAGCATGTAGCTTTTGGATTACAAACTGGTGATTGACGATGGAAACCAAAACAAAGTGTAACTGTCGAACAATAGAATTGATTTATACTCTCGCATATATCATAATAGGTTGACGCAACGATTCTGTCACTCTTTCATTGCATCAGTCACAGTCAGTCGCAGATTTTTCGACGTACACGTAACATGTTGGCAATACGTTGATTGTGCGTATAGCTAAAGAGTGGAATTCCCTGCCGTAGTCTGTGTTTCCTGATAGCCTTTTCCTGATACCTAAGGGTTTTAAGTCAAGAGTTAAGTTACTTCTAGGCAAGCGTGCTCCATCGCCAACCACAATGATTGCTTACCATCAGGTGAGATATTGCAAAACTATATTATAAAGGCGAAACTATGAATGCGTGTATATGTTTGTTACTTCTTTACGCTGGAACGGCTCAACAGAATTTAATGATAATTGGTTCACGGGTAGACCATGTCCTGGAATACGACATGTGATACTTTTATCCTGGGAGTATGTTTTCTTGGGATATTTTTTTACTATCACGAGAGCGAAGCTGCTAGTAGCCGCTCCAAGAAAAATTGCCATGGCTTTAAAGCGGGAACTACATTAGACCGATGCACACATGGACCACGCCTGATTTGTACGTAGACACGCCTCGCGTGGCGTGGATCTAGTGTAGCTCTACAAGTCTAATTGCCATATAAAATGTATGGAGACCGACGCGCCCAGTTCGGCGTACGTGGCCCGCGGGTGCCCAATGTAGTTGCCTGCCGGAGTCTGTTTCCTAATAGCCACAACTTAGGGTCTTTAAGTCAAGAGTGAACAGACGACTTCTAGGCAAACGTGCTCCATCGTCGACTACATCATCGCTTACCATCAGGTGAGATGGTGGTCAAACGCGAACCTATCAATAAATTCTACCTTAACAGTCGTATGAATTTCTACAGCTTTCTCTAATAGCTGTTGTTGTTGGTGTTCCAGGTGAAAGGCATGCTGATGGAGTCGAAGCTTCCCATAGACACGCTCGGCAAGATCTGGGACCTGGCGGACCAGGACAAAGATGGCATGCTGGACAGGCACGAGTTCATGGTGGTCAGTATATTTTTACTACAGAACTATTTAAAAATAGCTTTTGCCCACGGCTTCGCCCGCGTTCATAATATATAGCTTATGTCGCTAAGGAATAAAGCAGCTTTCTTTCGGTGAAAAATTTTCGCAATCGGGTCAGTACTTTCAGAGATTACCTCCTACAAACACAAAAAAACAAACTACCTCTTTATAATATTATAAATATATGTATATAATATAAATAATTTAGAAGTGTAGATTATTCTAAAACGAGCTATTTTTGCATAAGGAACGGTTTATTGACCCAAGTTGTCAGTCAAACGTGTCACAATATTTCTTGGGCAAATGTCCAAGATTTTTGTGTCGTTTATTCAGTATAATTTTGTCTCGTCACCAATAAGTCTTGTACAGCTTTGCAGTTAAAATTATTGAACTACGTTTTATCGTCAATTAGTGATCCGACCCTGCTTAATTTGGTTTTTAAGTAAGTTTAATATTCATTTAATGTATGTATGTGTAACACTCATGGGTTTGTTCGTGTTTCGGGATCTAGTCTATGGATTTAATAGTGAAAATTTCGAGCACATTTTGAGAACATTTCGTTAAAATCCATGTGTGTGTCTATTTTAGAAGAACAACTGTGTGTGTCTCTTACGCGAGGCTCCATAATTTTATTTTAAAGTGTGTATAGAAAAAAAAAATAAACCAATGTTTCTCATTTCATTTTGCTAACCTAGATGTTATGACGGCTATGCGAAATCAATACTGATAATTGTAACATAATTCTGTCTCTATTTTCAACATCGGAGAGAATCAAAGAATCAATAAAAGCATTTATTTCAAATAAACCATTTGCCTGCAAAATAAAGTTTTCAAGAAGGCACTCAGAAATATGATACTATTTGAGCAGTTCAAAAGTAGGTCTCTGTTGAGAAGAATGTGTAAGAAAAGAAACTCCATGAACACTTTTACATCATGTCATGCAATGGTGCTCTTGTGAAGTCAAAGCTCCAGTCTTGAGCATCGACGCCGAGTTGCTAGCCTGTCTGTTTTCTATCGTTTACACTTCGGGGAGTGTGCACTAGAGTTACGCAATTTAATTCCGCCAAGTCCGTTCCATCATCGGACCACGAGACGTACGGCGTTGCGCCACCGGTACATGGTGGACATCCCACCTACACGTACAAAGCGTTTTGGGAGTACATTCATTATGCGTACAGCTAAGGAATGGAATTCCCTGCCGGAGTCTGTGTTTGCTGATAGCTATAACCTAGGGGTCTTTAAGTCAAGAGTGAATAGATTGCTTCTAGGCAAGTGTGTTCCATCGTCGGCCACATCATCGCTTACCATCAGGTGAGATTGTGGTCAAACGCGAGCCTATCCATTATTAAAAAAAAAAAAAAATATCTCGGTTACTTATTTATATATATGATGATAGCAAGTAGTTTTACTCTTGTTTTATAAACAAGTATAAAGTGTTATGGTACGTTTAGACCTGGCGAATGCGCGAGCCGTTGGTAAGCGGCTCGCGAGCGGTGCATTCGCCAGGTCTGGACACACCATTGGGTTGCAGAAAATATTGTAAACTTGATTTCCATATTTACCATTCCATGATTGACTTGTAGGCCATGCACCTGGTATACAAAGCGCTGGAGAAGCACGCCGTCCCCACGACGCTGCCGCCCGAGCTGCGCGGGCCGGGCGCGCGGCCGGCGCGGCCCCCCTCGCGGCCGCCCAGCCGCCCCCCCAGCCGCCCCCCCAGCCGCCCCCCCTCGCCGCAGTCCCGCCCGCCGCCGCCGCGCCCCATGCCACCGCCGCAGCAGCCACAGAGCAATGCGTCGCTGTTGGAAGGCTTGCTGGATCTGTCCAGTGTGAGTAGCAAGTTGGAGTTACTACACTCTGTGTAAGCTGTAAGGATGGAGCTAAGGGCTTCAGGAATGTTCAAAAAAGTTGCCATGGCCCTCGAAATAAGTAAAGAAGCATCGGAGGATTTGGAGTGAGAAAGCATTAAATGAAAAAATACAAGGTATCATCAGTTGAATGTCTTGTACCTAAATGTAAGAGGTAGATCAGGTATGCGAGTGTTTATTATCTCATAGAGTTTTGATGCAGACTCAAAAACTAGCGGTTGTTTTATAGACTTAGGCTAAAATACTTCAACATTGTAGTAGTATAAAAAGATAAAGTTTTTAAAGAAATGCGTAAAAATCCTTAAAAAATCTACTTGCTATCGATATATGTAATACGCACTAGATTAGGCGTGCCGAACACTCACTTCAGTCGACTCATGTGTAATGTAGACTGTACTCCATGAACATTACACTATGTTGAACGAAACTCGTAAGTGACACGAAATTCATGGCGCTTAAGATATTTTGGTCGCGAAAAGAGTATCCTGAAAAGCTGACTTAGCGCTGCATGTTTTGATAGTTCTGTTAGACGACATAATGTCAACGTAGCCCTGCAGCGAACTTATGTTTTAACTTTTCAGTGTTTTGACAAATAGTTTTCATGAAAATGTCTATCAGTAAAATATAAGTCGATGCTACTTGCAATAATGTTAAAACTCTAAACATCAGAGTGAAACTAATCCAGTAATTCGTTGCTCCGCAGCCCCCGCACACACAGACGGCGGCGCCGCTGACGTCGATGCAGGCGGGCCTGAACTCGTCGGTGATGAGCATGTCGTCCAGCAGCGGCTGGGTGGTGACGGACGCGGAGAAGGCGGCCTTCGACGCGCAGTTCGCGGCCGCCGACACGGACCGGGACGGCTTCGTGTCGGGCATGGAGATTAAACACATGTTCCTGGATTCTGGCCTGCCGCAGCAGACTTTGGCCCATATATGGTAAGAAATATTTTTAACTAGCTTTTGCCCCCAGCTTCGCCCTGATACATAAAATATAGCCTATGTCACTCAGAAATAAAGCAGCTTTCTATTAGTGACAAAATTGTCGCAATCAGACTTGTACTTTCAAAGATTATCACCTACAAACAACGTTTCCAAACAAGTTTTATACAGCAACTCATTTTTATCACCTTCCAAAATTTTTTTGAGTATTAAGTTTCATTCAAACATTCCATTTTTTAAATAAAAAAGGTAAGTAAAATTTTGAAAAAAAAAAATTATTGGCTTTCCGTAATTTCAAATTTGCGTGGCAACCTAGCAAAACGAGCGAGCGAGGTGATGCGAGAAAGAGATAGGTAGACAGCATGGCGGCGTCCACTGCACGCGCGCTTAAATCTGATTCGCTCTTTAGTTTACGCTACGCCATCGCATGTGGCGGACGTGCCTGTTCCCGCGATCCTGTGCGCCGCTCTGCGCCCGCGAACCGTCGCGGCGCCGGCCGACATCGACACCATGTACTCAAATCGCGAGTATTGTGAAAAGACGCGTAGTCAAGTACATGGAGGTCCTGTACCCCTAGCACGAATATTTGTAGGTTTCGTATCGTAAACGTATCGAGTTGTCGATACGATAACGGAACATAACTAAAGTCGGAAGCACGAAGCACTTTCGTTATAGTATCGAGACCTCGATACGATTACGTTAGTGACGTCATACTAATGTAAGTAAGGATGTACAAAATTGAACGAATGATCTTAAAATTGATTGAACATTTCGTTCAAAAACTATATACGTATTTAATTTTGAGTGATTTCGGAGCCTTTAAAACTTTAAAACTGTTCAAATTTTGATGCGATACGAAGAAACTGCAGTAAAAGTTAATATTCAGTTAAGATAAATGGTATAATTGTTTAATTTATTATTAAAACTTTGTGTTTAGTGAGACTGTGTTCCTAAACGAACGACGCGTAACATTTGACATTTTTTGAAGCGAAGCTCAGTCAAGGTCAATTTTGTTTATAAGTGAACTTGTATTTTATTTCTTTACATCTAAAAGTTCTAAAACTTAACTCTCGCATCAATAAAACCAATAAAACGTTTCCAAAATGAGAACTCGCAATGTGTATTGCGGTAGAATTTATAAAAAAGTAAAAAAAAAAAATAAGATTTTTTTGTAAACCTTAGGTAGTTGATTGTCAGTGTTCTAATGGGATATTAGGATTATTTTTGTGTTAATGATAATAATTAAAAATATCCATCATAGGTATAGTGCATAAAAATATTTTTGTAAAAAATTTCGGTAAGTAAGAAGGTATTTACTACACTTAGTTTATGTTTCAGGCTGATTCTTTTACTTGATCTTAGACTGTTTTTATCTTCTGATTCGCGACATAAATACAAAAATACTTCCTTACTTAGACGAAAAACTTGTTTTCTATTTACAAAAATATAGTGTTCTTAAATAATTCACACACTTTCTCTTCGTACATTTCAACTTTTAACAATCGATCGCGCCGCAAAATAATAGTACACTGTACTATGTCTAGGGGTTCTTCTTGTTAATCTAAGCATTTTCTAACAAAATTTATTAACACAATCATTTAAATTATTATTTTATGCTCCCAATAAACTCCGACGAAAGTTTTCTCACTGTCAAATTTACAGTGAATAAACTTTCGAGAAACTCGCAAACCAGCCTTCGACAATGACGATACTATACGTCATTTTTTGCCTTCGTGCTAGCTATCTTCATACAAATGGTTCAAGGTTACGTTATTAAGGTTTCGAATTCGATACGAAACTTACTTGAATAAGTTTGTGCTCACAAATTTAGTTCAAATTACGCACACCAGAGGCGCTGTTCATGTTTCCATACAAAATGCTCACGTTAACGATACGAATACTTTTTCGCAAGTTGTTCGTGCTAGGGCTACTGTTCATTTGCCACTGTGGTCAACCGAACTCGTGACCTCGACCTTGTTTGTACTTTTATCTTTGGGAGCAAAATTAAACGACTTCTGATGTGGCAGAGACTCAAACCATCGTGGACTTGAAACTTTGAATTAAATCAAAAGTGAAAGTAAAAGTGAAAAAAAGTAAAAAACACTAGTGGTCCTATTAAAAAAAAACAATGTGCAATCCTTAGAGGGAGGAGTACCTAAAAACACGTAAGGTTAATGGTGGACGTTATTAAAAATTATTGATATACTCTTAAAGTTGTGCTTGTGACTCGATTTACGTAAGTTGATTTTATGTAAATTGTTTTAACATTAGTTGAATTCAATTTCTTAGGTCATTGTGGCGTAGGTACATAAGAGTAAGTAAAAGACATTATACGGCCTTATTTTTGAAGTTCTTAATAACTACTTTTTCATTGACCTCCTACATTTGTTGACATTCTTAATTTCAGAAACGGAAATAAAGACATTAAGCTGTCTTAATTCAACATCTATCGCGATTCTTTACACTTTCTAGTAACGAAAGACAGATAGTTACATGTTTTTCGGGTATCTACGCAGAGATATTAACAATTGGCAATGTACTTTATTCCACGTTTATCTGGCATCTTGTATTATTACATTACGATATGTCTTTTTCAAATTGACGATCCTGCCAGTGAAACTATGAAGGAAAAAATTGCAATTTATGTTTTGATAACATAACGATAACACGATGTTTGGAGGCGCGGCCTAGACACGTGCGCCGTGAGGATGTTTGTGCGTGGTTGTTTTTGTGTGTGTGTGTGTGTACGCAGCGCATAGTGTGTCTACAAGCGTTGTCATCTTTTGGATAAGTCTCTGATGCCTTATCTCAATTTTTTTTGTATTAAGTGATACTAAAAGAAAATATACGAATTTCATTACTTTTCTTAAAGATTATAATGTTTCAATTTGGAAGGTGATAAAAATTACTTGCTGTATAGTATAGATTTGGATAACTATGCAGTTAATGGTTTCAATAAAAAGCACTAACTAAGTCATTAAAAGAAGAAATAGGAGAGGCTTTGTACAATTGTCTTTGATCTAACTATAGTATATTCACATTAGGGAAATAGTAACTCATTGTTGTCACTCAGGTTAGCTACGCCCTTTGACTAATTAGATTATAACAAATTAGAAAGCTGCATTCACATCGACCATTTGAAGTAAGACCCTTCAGATATAAAGAACGACTCATTTGTAAAATTGACAACCAACAGTAAATAAAAAATAAAAATGAGTAAAATTAAAAGTGCAAATTCTGACGATTATGATTACATTTTAAAATAATTAAATTAAACATACTGTGTTAATTTTTTTTTTAAGTTTTACCCTGGTATGAATATGTTTTTGCAGTAGCATAGATGAGTCACTATTTACTTAACGTGTATAGACTATAGTGACAGGTTGAAATTCTACTATAATGTGATTTTGTATAACACAGATCGGTAATGGTAATTCAAATGGTGCCAGCAAGAAATGATCGAGGCTTGTCGTTTTAGCCCTAGCATAATTCAAAAGAGCGGCGAGCAATCGGTAGCTCGTGGTTCGGTAAGGACTAGGCCTGGTTCGACGGCGCATTGTGCTCTACGCGCGTCTCAAAGAGAGGTCAGTTAGACTGATGGAGCTAATCAGGGCCAATGTTTGCCCGGGTTGCTGAATGTTTGAAATGGGTTTCAGTCAGTAAAAGCTCCACACAGAGCGGAAAAAACTATTTGATGAATTCTGTAATTGATGAGTAGTAGTATTAATATGATATATTGTCCCCAGGGCGCTGTGCGACATGGAAGGCATCGGCAAGCTGTCGAGCGGGCAGTTCGCGCTGGCCATGTGGCTCGTGAAGCGGGCGCTGCGCGGCACGCCGCCGCCGCAGCAGCTCACGCACGACATGATCCCGCCGCCGCCGCACCAGCCCGATGCGGTCAGACAACTATTTGTATTATTTTGCACAGCTCTAGGATTTGGAAACATTACGAATCTTCAATGTGCATCATCAACTCTCTTTAGGTAACTTCCAGCGCGACAGGTCACAGCTCTAGTAAGCGTAGTCTGTTTTTTGAACTTTGAAGCACGTCTAGACAATTGCCACTACGAAAAAACTCGAAATATTCTATGGCCAAATGGGTTGTGGGATAGACGGAGCTAGATAATACGAATAGAAGTATTCTCAGAATCGTTACAGCATTGGCACATACGCCCCTTGATTATGCTACCGCTTAGGAATCGCTTATTCATCCTGCATGAGGTATGCATCCTCATAATCAGCATGAGATCAAATCAGAATATCGTTTATTTTCTAAAAGTTGTACAAAAAAGTAAGCGCGCATTGAGGCAAAATTGGCACCGTGTATTCGCGTTAAGAAAATAGTAACTCATTGTTGTCACTCAGCTTAGCCACAACCTTTAAACAATTATGTAGTAATAAAATAGAAAGTCGATCATTTAAAATGAACCCTACGGACAGTGCGGACGTACTTTTGTCAATTTTAAAAATGAACTCCAACATCTGTTCGTAAAAATTAAAGTGAAAATTCTGATGATTCCGATTAAATTCTTATTTGAAAATACTGGGTTGTGAATATCCTGTTTTAATATTAATAGTTTAATTTTTACCTTAGTATGTCTTTACTGTATGATGAGTCACTATTTTCCTAACGTGAATAGATTATAGTGTTTTATTGACTAAAACAGAAAAGTCGCAGTTGCGATTGTCGCTCGCAAACTTTTTTTTTTTTCCGATGGAAAGATAAAGATAAAGATAAAGATAATTTTATTTTGCAAATATGGGTAACAGTAAAGATGACAGAAAAATATAGGAAATAAGTTCAGCCATATTTTACCATTTAGGCATGCAAAAGACATATAAAATCATATCTACCACCACTAAATACAATTTTAAAATATAAACAAGTAAATACAAAGAAAAAAAAATTTAACTTAACTAAAAATATTTACACTTTTACACTATTTATTTATTAATTTCTTAAACTATTATTTATACTTAAAAAAAATCTTTCTCACTCAGGTACTCACTTAAATTATAATAAGCTTTCACCACTAAAAAGCTTCGGAGTTTTTTTTTAAATAATGGCAGTGGAAGCTCTTTCCAACTCTTAGGCATCTTATTATAAATGACTGGAGCCATGCAGTAGACACTTTTGCGCATAAGTGCTGTCTTAGCTCCTGACATAGCAGGCTATTATCGCGTCTGTTGCGGGGAAATACATCGGCTATGCGTTTAAAACGACTAGGATTTGTCTTCACAAACCCAACTACTTCTTGGATATACAAACAAGGCAATGTTAATATCTTGTAATTTTGAAAATATGGTTTACAACTATCTGTAGATTTTAGCTTAAACATGGCTCGGACACATCTTTTTTGTGCCTTGAAGGCGATTTCTCTTTCGGTAGAGTTTCCCCAAAATATGATCCCGTACCTTAAATGTGACTCTACTATTCCATAATAGGCAGTAAGAAGTGCATCAGTGTTGACTATGTTTGATAATGCGTGTAAAGCATATGCAGATTTACTCACTTTCTTACATAAAACATCAATGTGGGATTTCCAATTTAATTTTTGATCTATTTGTAGACCCAAAAATTTTGTACTTTCAACTTCTTCTATTGTATTATTCCTATAGTGTATATTCAAGTTAATACTAGAGGTCTGTTGTCTAAATTGGATAAGGTACGTTTTATTCAAATTTATTTTCAAATTATTTGACTCTAGCCAGTTTACTATCTGTTTTAAACTATTGTTAATGTCATTCTCATACGTAACCATATTTTCACAAGGTATTGTAATCGTGCTATCATCCGCAAAAAGTGTTATTGGTCGCTCAATAGATTTTGGTAGATCATTAATGTATAAAATGAATATAAACGGACCTAAGACGCTGCCTTGCGGTACCCCGAATAATACTTTACGCTCTGAAGACCAAAATGTCTCTTCATGTTTAGTAGCTATATTAATTTGACTGACTTCAGTTATCTGTTTTCTGTTTTGTAGGTATGAACTAAGTAAATTAAGGACATTGCCTCTAATACCGTAGGCTTCGAGTTTGCTTAAAAGAGTAGCGTAGTGGACATAATCGAATGCCTGGGTCATGTCACAAAATATACCACATATAGGGTTTCGGTGATCAACATTTTTAATTACATTGTATATAAAATCATATATTGCCATATTAATAGTCCTATGTAAACGAAATCCATTCTGTTCTTCACACAAAACATTATGTTTATCTATAAATTTATAAAGTTCCCTATAAATATACTTTTCAAAAACTTTAGAAAATACTGGAATTAATGATATTGGTCGGTAGTATTCCATTCGCTCTCTATTCTCTTTTTTAAAAAGTGGCTTAATAATTGATGTTTTTAATGCATCAGGGTAGACACCTGCGCTAATACTTAGATTAATTATGTGACTTAAATGACCGCTTATTTCTCTTGACACCTGTTTTAGTATTTTAGTGGCAATACCGTCATATCCTACACTGTTTGTATTACTTAATGAAATTATGATCCTTTCTATATCTAGAGGTATACTAGGAGCCATAAACATTGTTTTATTATTGGTATCAATTTTGTTATAAATTGGTTTGCTAGACACATCGAGTTTTCCTTGTACTTTGTCGATAAAATGATTGTTAAAAGCTTCAGCAATGTCTTTAGGTTTTGAATAAAAACTGTTATTATGTTTAATTTTAGTAATATTAGATTTAGGGATATTATATTTAGCACGATTAATAATTTGCCACATAGTTTTCGACTTATTTGTAGATGAATTTATTTTATAAATATTTTGTGCCTTTTGTGTTAGATGTATAATTTTTTTGTGTAAGCGAGAGTAGGCTGTGAATGCATGTTTATTAACTTTACTTGGGTTTAATCGATACTTCCATAAAAGATTTCTTTTTTTTTGACTGCCTAGTTTGATTCCCTTAGACAACCATTTAGGTTTTTTTAAGACATCTATTTTGATAAATTTAATTGGAAAACACAAATCATATAGTAATTTAAATAAATCAAGAAATTTATTATAGGCTTCATTTGGATCGACTGTGTCATAAATCTCTGCGAAGGATAGACTTTTTATGTGATTTTTAAACTTCAAAATATTTTCTACGCTATAGTCTCTCTTAGCCGTATACCAATAATTTATGAGACATTTGGATTGAACTGGACAATGAAGCAGCTGTGCCGTATGATCGGACAATGCTAGTTCTATTACTTCAGTTTTACACGCTTTACTGAAATTATGAGCAAAATTGTCTATACATGTCATACTGGCCATGCGAGTCGGTTGTTTTAATGCAAGTTTCAAGTTATAGCTTATTAAAAGACATTCGAAAGCGTTTGAGTGGCTATTAGGTTTAAGCATGTCTATATTAAAGTCCCCAGCTAGTACAATGTTGTTATATCGTGTGCGTAATATTTCTTGCAAAAGCGTTTCCATTTTATCAAAACAGTAATTGAGATTATTTATATTTGGTACTCTATATATACAGACGACAATTATCTTATAATCGGTTAGCTCAATCGCACAGCATTCGAATATACCTGATGAAGACATTTTAGAAATTTTAGGTATTTCCTTATATTTAAGACCATTTTTCACAAGTATACATGCCCCTCCTCTTTTTCTCCCTTCTCTACAGAAATAGGCAGCGAGGCTGTAATTTGGTACATACAATTGATGTTGGCACACCTCCATAATGAAGTGTTCCGTTATGCATAGAACATCCACATCTATTTTTTTTTCAGATAGTTCATCTAGACAAACAGTTAAGACATTAGCTTTGTTTACTAAACCAGCAATATTTTGATGTAGAATTTTAAAATATTGATTACAGAAAAAACTGGTCGTTAGTTGTATCTTTTGTGGTTGAGGGAGAAATAGGGGGAGACTCATCATAATCTTGAACAGATAAATGAAAATCCTCACCAATATTGATCTCATCAAGCATTAAATTAATGTTTTTAAATATGGTTACCATGCCATTCCTATTGATAGACCCACTTCTTGGTAAAAACATTTTATAATCGTATGACAAATAAAAATTAGTATCAAACAAATATGCATAGTGGTGACTACAAGCATCCAAGTATAAGAGACTGTTAAATGTTTCTATTCTTCCGTTAAACACCATAGAATAGTCATTGATTTTAAATGTTGGTGCACATATAATAATATTAGTATAATTTATTTTTAAAAGTGTTTCACGTAAATTAATTATGATATCGACATAGTTGTTAGTTCGGCGAAAGTCTTCCTCGCCGATGAAGATCAGGCAGTAATCGTCCATAGTGTAGTTCTTCAACTTGAGATCTAGGTTCTTAATAAGCTTCTCTAGACCATAACCCGGTGTTAAGTAGTGACAAATTTTGTAATCTAGGAACGTATTTTCTGCAATCGTTAGTATTTTATTTCTGTTATTTGTACTCAGAATGCATAACTTTCTTTGGTCTAGTATATTTTTTGGTTGTTTATTATTATGTACATGAAATGTCTCATTTTGGCTTTTCTGGTCTGTAATTTGTGTATTGTTGTCCTGGTTGTTCAAGTTGCAAGTTTGTGAACCATTGTTGGAAGTAATTTTTTTCTCAATTTTCTTTTTCATTTTCCGCGTCGAAGTTGGTGGGGTGGAAGAGGATTCTCCGTATCCCACCTTTTTGTACAGTTCTATAATTTTTTGACATCTTTCCAATTCCCATTTTAAGTTAGTATTTTCTGCGTTTAAATTATCAATTTCATTGGTTGCAATTATTAGTTCCTCCTGTACAGATGATAATTTTATTTGTAATTCACGAACTTCCAAACTTTCGCTCGTGTCGGGTAGACTTTGCATCGTTGTATCGAAAAGCGACGAGTCTGACGTATTCATAATCGACACATTGTTACGGGAGGTCATTTTCCGTGTTTTCCTTAATGTAATGTTAGTAGAGCCTCCACTCGACATTTTAGAAATTGAGTTGGTATCAGTTTCAAATTGTCTAAAAATTGTTGTTGCAAAATTTTTTTTTTCTTAATAAGATATTGTTTTTTACGTTATATATTGCTACAAGTATGTTCAGTTTTTATTACAGAACATTATTACAATACAAAAAGACAAATATTGTTAACTGGGATTTGAACTCGAGGCACGATGATAACGTAGGCAAGGCTCTATGCCACTGCGCTACACGGGTCGTTGGATCATATACGTAAATACGTGTTGTGTTTCTGTTATTTTTTAAGAAAGGACGTTAAAACGTAGAGTTTAAATTTTTATAAAGTTTTTAGGTACACCGTCATCACTTTTTTGTTTATATATTTTCCGTGTTTTTGTGGTTTTCAAGCACTGAATTGAATGTCACTTTGGTAATTATGTGTAGTTATGAAAAATATACACTGTTAGACTATTGTTTTAAGTTCTGTTATATTTACTGATACTGTCACTGTTACACTGTTTACATTTTAAAGTTTTGATACACTGGTTTTTTTTTTGTGTTTTATGTACTTTTTCTTAATTTATTCTCTTAGATAATACTATCACACGGTGTTTATGATAACTTGAGAATGTTTTAATACTAATTAATCGTTTTTGCTGGTTAATACTATTTTTAATTATTTAAATACGCAGAGCTAGTTGTTATGAAAAATCATCCTATGACAACCCCCGCTCTTGGGCGGAGCGGGAGATAGTGTCAGACTCTTACTGACTAAAAAACCCATCCCGTTCCTTCAAGCCTTCATACCGGGGCTCAAGCGCCCTTTCGAATAACCCTGGCCCCAGTAGGCTTCGACCCGGCTGGGTCCCTGCTGTTGCTGACAACTCCTTCACCGAGCTACCGTCCCTATCTATATATCCGTACCTATGTCCGGTGAGGACCTGCGTCATGCGGAAGGTAAGGACGCCGTGAGGTCTTTCCAGCCACGCCTCAAAGAGGGGACTTACCGCCATGATTATGGCGCGCCCAGCACTGGGTTGCGATAGTCGCTGACGCCATTTCACCATGAGATCCCGCCGGAGCTCTGTCCGCCATGCCGTGACCTGTCGCGGCAGCGGACTTTCACCCCGGCGTTGCATCTCCACGCGCATATCGTGCATGTGTGCAAGGACTGTTGCCTCCAGATCCCACGGTGGTAGGCCAGCCAGAAGGCTCGCCGCTTCGCGGGAGACCGTGCAGTATCCCCGCACCATCCTTATTGCCATGACCCTCTGGCAGGCGTTCAGTATGGCCGCCGGTTGTTTTTTCAGCGACGGCGCCCACACCGGCGCCCCGTAGAGGGCCATGGACCGAACGATCCCCGCGTAGAGCCTCCGGCAGGAGGCGTCTGGACCCCCAAGGTTGGGCAGGAGCCGCTTGAGCGCAGCCCCAGCCCGGTTGAGTTTGGGGTCGCTCGCAAACTTGGCAGGTGATAATTGTAAGACGCGCGGTATTAGTTGAGCTCCACACAGCAATGGACATACATCACCAACTGGGCACGCCACAATCATGGCGGTAAGTCCCCTCTTTGAGGCGTGGCTGGAAAGACCTCACGGCGTCCTTACCTTCCGCATGACGCAGGTACTCACCGGACATGGTTCGTTCGGGAGTTTCCTGCACTCGATTCATGCGGAAGTGACGCCCGAGTGTCGCCACTGTGCAGAACGCCCGGAGGACACGGTGGAGCACACAGTCGAGGCGTGCCCTGCTTGGGCGGAGCATCGCCGTGCCCTCGTGGGGGCGATCGGCGGCGGAGACCTCTCGCGCCGGGCCTTGGTTGAGGCCATGGTCCGGAGCGAGGAGGAGTGGCAGGCGCGAGCCGACTTCTGCGAAGCAGTAATGCTCGCAAAGGAGGAGGCCGAACGCATCAGGCAACGGCGTTATCGCCGCCGCCGTCGCCGGGATTCTGATCCCGATTTCCGGCCAACGTAGACACGGGCTTGCGGACAGTGAGCAATGGGTAGCTCACTGTCCGGCCGTCCGGTAACTGTCCGGACCAAGCCCAAGTCGTCGACGGCGCGCACTGTTCCCGCGCGCCTCAAGGAGTTGTCAGCAACAGCAGGGACCCAGCCGGGTCGAAGCCTACTGGGGCCAGGGTTATCCGAAAGGGCGCTCGAGCCCCGGTATGAAGGCTAGAAGGAACGGGGTGGGTCTTTTAGTCAGTAAGAGTCTGACACTATCTCCCGCCCCGCCCAAGGGCGGGGGATGTCAATGCATGATTTTTTTCCCACCATAAAAAAAAAATACATCACCAACGAACCGTTGCATTATACTTACATCACATAACAATTAAAAACAGAGGGTCTAAAAAGTAGGTGCGTCCAGTCCGGCCACTGCGGCAAAGATTACAAAATGCGGGCGACACTTGAGCGCTTGGCGGGCGGCGGCGCGCGCTAGTCGTCCGCGCCGTAGCGGGAGCCGCGCCGCTAGCTGTGCTTTCATCTTTTATTTATATAAGTATCTGCATTCTACAGCTGCGGACGGAGATGCAGGTGAAAACCGACAAAAATATAGCTTTATATAAACAACGATAGCTTTCTTTCAGAACACATCGCTCTCGCACAAATTCAATTACTAAAGAATAAAATCTGCCATTTTGAAAATGAGGCTATTGTTAAATTTCAAAGGAACTCCATTGACAGCTTTGAGTAGCCAAGCAATATATCGGACATAAAACACCAATTAAATTCACAATTAATTTATTACTATAACACCATCCCACTATATAATCCTCATACAGTACGTTTGCCATCGCTACAGACTTCTAACTCCGAATTCTTCTAGCTAATACATATAATACAGCACGCTCTGCCTTCGCTGTAAGCCTCCTTAACGCCATGATCTGCTAGCTGCAGCGTTGTAACTAGCAGTACAACTATTAGCACGAAGTTCATGTGATGTTCTCACAACTAATACAAATGATACACTGCAGACTTTTCGCCCCGTGTTCTGCTAACTGCAGTGCTATAGCTAGCAGTACAACTATCAGCACGAAGTTCACGTGATGTTCTGACAACTAATACAAATGATACAGCACGCTTTGCCGGCGCTGCAGACTTCTCGCCCCGTGCTCTGCTAGATGCAGCGCTATAGCTAGCAGTACGACTAGCACCACGAGGTTCACGTGGTGGTCCCACCGCGCAGGCGTTCCTTGCCACACTATCAGCTTCACTGTGCCGGCGAGGTTGTCCCTCTGCCAGCAACTGTAATAAAATTAACAGTAAAAACAACATTCCTAAAAACAAGCAACAAATTTCATGTTTGTGTTGATCGTTGAGTTCCTTTGTCTGGAGCTAATAATCCTGGATGTCGATTCAGATAAAGCTTACCATTAAAATGCATTGTCTTCGGTACTGAATTACCATGTAAACATTCAATTCTGTGGGATAAGAGGAAGTGGTTCTAATTTGCAAGATTTGACTCAAAAAAATATTCAAACACACACAGCAAGAAAAACATGTGCCGAAGTCTCTTAGAGGATCGCGAGAATGCGACGCGCCGTCGGGCCTGGTCCCTATCGGTGCAGTTGTCAGTACCTGTACAAGTTGTCGTCCGTGTAGAGAGCATGCGTGAACACGAGGTGGTCCCTGCAGTTGAGGTACACGCGGCCGCCGCTGCCGGCGTCCACGTCGCGCGGCACTAAGTGCTTCGTGCCGACCCGCCATTGTATCGGCACGTCGCGAAGTGTTGTACTGAGAAAAATTTATAATATAGATAAGAAAAGAATATCTTAATTAAAGCTGCCAGATTGAGGGTGTACTGAGTGATGTTGAGTGTAAAACTAGAAATAGGTCTTCTCTTGGCATCAAATTACGATTTGATCCTGTAATTTGTCACGTAGTCGTGACTGTGGCGTTCAGGACACATTTTACTTTATCATGTATGATTGACGGTCAAAAGCTTAGTACAACCCTCTCAATTCGTCTAACCCTATTGAATAGCTATTTCATTAAAGTCATTCAGCTGAGATAGCGGTCAAGCGCGAACCAAAAACAATAAAAAAAAAAAGTTCAACAGAGTTTTTTTTTCAGGTAGGAAACCATCCAATGACATCCCCGCCCTTTTTGTGTCAGACTTTTACTGACTAAAACCCACTCCTAGTTCCTTCGTTGCCTTTTATACCAGGGTCGGGTTTTCCTTTCAAAAGCAAACCCATGACCCCAGTGGGCTTTGACCCTGCTGGATCCCCACTGTTTGCTGACACCTGGAACTTGGAACAGCGCCGTCGACGACTTGGGGACGTACACTAATAATCATATGATTTTTATTTACCCTGGACATCGAAGCACAACACCCTGACCAAAGTCTGCAAACACAGTGTCCCTAACGGGTAGAGGCGGCTGCTTGGGCAGCGCCTTTGTGATCGGGTAGACAAGTGTTCCATTTTCTTCGTTGCGGCCCTGTGTTGCTTCGTACCTTTTCCGTCTTTTGTTATGACATGGTACCTGGAAATGTATGTATGGTGATAAATAATGTCGAAACTGACGCTAGCTTGTGACCAGTGGCTTCACTTGCGTGATAGTAGCAAAATTATCCCAAGGGAATATTCTCGCGGGAAAAATAGTATATGTGGTTTAGTCTTCCAGGATATGGTCTACCCAGGTGCTAAATTTCATCCAACTTTATTCAGCGTGAAGATGTACACACATGTTAACACACTCACAATCTTTCACTTTGATGTGGAAAATACTTCTTTTATATAGACAATCAGAAGGTACAAAAAAGTGTGACGGAGACTTATTACGCCTACTATGTCAGGCAAATAAAAATAATAAAAGTTTTGTTGAGGGAATGTCCTCGTAAATGTTTGTTAGCGTTCACTGTGTAAAGGTCTGTATATTATGGTATGCAATATTTACATTATTTTTAGAGGAGACAAGACTAATATAATAAATAGGTAAAGTTTTTTTTTTGTTTTTATGTTTTTTGTTTGTAGGAGGTAATATCTGAAAGTATTTGTTCGTATGCTAAAATTGTTTTACTAATAGAAAGCTGCTTTATTCCTGAGTGACATAGGTTATATTTTACGTACGCGGTCGAAGTCGCGGGCAGAAGCTAGTCGGTAATAAACAAGAATGCCGCTAGTATTGGTAGTGACGTACCTTACACATGCCGATCATGATTTCACTAGGCCTCTGTTTGATCATGTCTAGATCTGCCATCGTTTTTGGCAAGTATTGCGATCGACACGGCAAACCGTCGGGGAAGGCTACAATCAATGAAAATTGTGAGTTATAATTCTACACTCTACTAAATAATAGGGCATAAGGAAAATTGGCCCAAGCTAAAGAAACCATGGGCCTTATCATGACGTCAATTGTGCGAGCGAGAGAAAGAATGGAGCTATACACCTCAAATAGCTTTAACCCTTAAACAATCCAGTTTAGATACTCAAATGGATCGCATTAAGAGCTTGTGGTATGGCCTCAGGGTCGTCTACAACAGCTATGGGAGAGTTCGAAAGAGTTACCGTGGTCCTGAACCGCTAAGGGCTTGGACTATATTTTTAACTATATATTTCCTTTTATTATTGTGAATGTGACGACTATGTTGATTACTTTTTTTTTCTCGTAACCTTATGTTTGGCAATTTGAATATTTTCTGCGGCTCAAATGTCCTTTCCTTGGTATTGTTTGTCAAGTCGTTGAGCTCCTTAGTAGTCCTGAGTTGAGCTTTGCGAATACTGACAAATGCTTGCACTGACTGGACGGGTCCACTCAAATCTGTATGGTTCTTTCTTCAAAAGACCATCTAATCAAAATCAAATTGATGTGTAAAAGTGTTTTTAAACCTATTTGCAAAAAAAAAAATATCATTTATCATTGTACAAGTGCGTTGGATTGACAATGTCGTCTGTCGTAGTGAACACTTGAATAAGGGAAGCACGGAACCTTATAGTATTGCAGAAGTAACTAGCGGTGTGTGATTCCTGGCTGAAATGCTGTTAATTAACTTAACAGCATAAGGTATTTAGTTAAGGCTGCGAAGTTATTCAAAAGAGCTACTGTGGTGCTGGAACGCGAAAGGTGACTGAAAGAACTCAGGTGGCTTTTAGTCGGTAAAAGCCTGGCACGCCCTCTTGCGCCACTCATAGCGAGTTTTTTGATAAATCGTCATCATTATCATCTTTTTAGCCAAAAGATGTCCACTGTTGGATATAGGCCTCTCCCAAGTGTCGCTATAATGAGCGGTTCTGGTTCTGTGTGCGTCTGATGATATTCCACCAAAAAAAAAAATGATGGTCAATTCAGTCCAAATATTTGCTTCCAAATATTTGCTTCCAAATACATTCCACCTTGAGTAACTATCCGATATAGTTTATATTAGTGCATACATTTGTATATAAGATACTGTTATCCTCAGTATTATTGTGTTAAAATAATAAATTAGACTGTAAGGTTTCAAGTTTTCACTTTAGTAACCTAATAATGATGTAATTAAAAGTTTATTTATAGTGCGGTATCTTGCTGTTTAGAAATTTTACGAGCGTTACCGTATTCAGTACTATACTCTGTTCAAAATAACATTAGTTTATGAAAATCTTTTATTACTGCCCGTTCAACCGATTTTGATTTACACTTTTTTTGCTATATACGTCATCCGCCTACGAAATATAAGTTAAAATCGGTTGACCAAAAAAGGTTTCTTGAAATTTCTGTTCTTAACGCGAATAGGGTATAATACAATAAAATAATAAATACAATGAGCGGTACTAATGAGCCGTTGAATCGATTTCCATTTCCCCTCTCGTTGACTTTGAACAAATAACAAACAGTGGCGTAGTTAGGCGTGGGTGAAGTGGGCCCTCGCCCACGTCCTCGCACTAAAAGCCTCGCGTGTGCAAGGGCTGTTTAACAACGAGGGTTTTGTTTTATTATTTACTAGCTTTTGCCCGCGGCTTTGCCTACGTACGATTTCTCTTCTACGCAATTGGACCAGTACTTGCAGAGATTACCTCCTACAAACAAACTTTACCTCTTTATAATATTAGTGTAGGCTTGCGTTTGACCACTATTTCCCCAGATGGTTTGCGACGATGTGGTCGAACACTGGGTTGCAAAAGTCGCTGTCTCGTTTTCGAATTTATAAAAGAAAAAGGCCTCGCTGATGAGCCTTCTTCGCCCACGTCTAAATTTGTCCACGCTACGCTCCTGTTAACAAACAATGTAGATTGCACAATTTAGTTGCCAAGTCGTTTCGTTGGTGATGTGTTGTTTCAAATACTTTAAATAGTTTTAAAGATACGTGTGGAAAATGGTGAATAAATTATGCTTGTTTTTTACGTATTATAGATTTTATGAAAGATTGTTTCATAACTTTATTATATGCAAATTGCTGTGTAAACTAAAGGCATTTCCTGCTCGGACCATACGCTCCACGGCTTTTTAAAAGCGCTCGCTTCATGAGACTTATGATTGCAGATTTGATTATTATCTTTTTTTTTGTGTTGGGATGCCATCGAATACCTTTTCCGCTCTAGGTGAAGCGAGAGAAAGCGTCAGACTTTTACTGACAAATCCACCCGTGTTTTTTCAGTTGCTCTTTGCATTTCAAAGCCATTGTAAGTCTTTCGAGCAATCCCGAGGTTCTGGCAGGCATCGGCTCTAACCGGCCCTATCAATTTTCGTCAATACCTTTTCTTTTTGGAGGCGGAAAATCATCAAACAACTTCTTCCGCTCTGGGTGAAGCAAGAGGTTGCGTCAGACTTACATTGACTGAAATCCACCTGTGTTCCTTCAATTGATCTTCGCATTCTAGGGCCACAGTTACTCATTCGAACAATACAATACGCAGCTCTTTTCCGTCAAAATCTAAAAGCCAATCGCGACGAAGATCAAAATAAAGTGGTTCCCAGAAATGTAGGTAAACTAGAGGTAATTTTGACTCTTTTTCCAGCTAGCTTAGGATCGGCTTTCAGCTTAACTGGATGCGGCTGAATACCCGTGTTTTGCATGGGACGACTGCCTATCAGAACTAAACAACCCAGTTGGATGTTTTACCAGTTACTAGGTAACACGATACGCCTTGGTAGATTGATGGTCAGATTTTGTGGCGCCTGACTACCTGTAACGACTGTCAAATCGTTATTTGACCATTACATGTTTTGCTGTATGGACTTTAAAAGAGACTTTGAAATTTGTTTCGGTGTTTCTTCTCAGGGTAGTCAGCTAGGAAACACCGGCCTCATCTAGCATTAATTGACGAAAAAAAAAAAATTGACGTGTAAAAGTGTTTTTATAAAACTTACTTGCAAAATAAAGACCATTTATCATTTACCACTTTGTTAATAGGCAATTTGGAGTAAATACATATTTAACTTACTTTGAAACAGTTCGATAAGCTTGTCATCCAATTCAATCAAATTGTAAAGGTTCGTTGCTTTAACTGGGTCCACGATGAAGCTTACTATCTATAAGACAAATAAAACAAAACATAAATAGATAATAAGTTTACATTGTATTTGTTTTATCAGGACTTAAAACAGGTCTCAAAAAACAATATTGCTGTCAAGTAATTGATAGAATGTTAAATTACAATCCAGTTTTAGCGTTATCTTGGAGGTTTTATTAGCGTAACTGGTTTTTTGTATCAAATAATTTAGCCACTCTTTTGTGGTATACTCTTCATCAAGTGTGTAGAGGTCGTGAAGGAATATAAATTATGATAACACGGTTGGCTCAGTGGTAGAGCGATTGTCTGCTGTGTTGCGTGTCGCGAGTGCAATTCCCACGCGGAACAAATATTTGTATGACCTACAGAAAGGTGGTCCGGGTCGGGGTGTGATGTGTATATGATTTTATATGTTTTTGATGCCTACGAAACAGAAGTAATTCCTAGTGCAAATTAACAAAAAAATTACAGTAAACATTCGAATCATTAGCACAGTCGAATTTAATTTCAAAGAAAGATATCGTTCAAACCGTACAGGGTAAGGAAACATGAAACACATTGCAATGTTTTAGCAAAAGAATAACAGAAGTGAAGGACTGTGGTAAGAGTTTACAGAATACAGAGCCTTCTGTGACTTTATTTAATGTGTTACAACATAATTTATTTCCATTTAAATGAATTAAATTTATCTTAATTATATTTAATACCAGCCTTTACCCGCGGCTTCGCCCGCGTACATAAAATACAGCCTATGTCACTCAGGAATAAAGCAGCTTTCTATCGGTGAAAAAATTATAGAAATTGGACCAGTACTTTCAGAGATTACCTGCTACAAACAAAAAAATTGAAAATCAAAATAACAAAAAACTAACTCTTTATTATATTAGTATAGAAGTGTAGATGTAGATTATCTTAAATTCCATTATATTTAAAACAATTTATTTTTAATGCTATACAATTTATTTTAATTTAGTTCAGTTTTTTTGTAATGTTACTCTATTATCTATCTATTACTATGTGTAACAGCTCACAGTGCCAAACAACAGTATACTCACTAGGTCTTGCGCTAGCTTGACATAGCACATTCCGTGCCGATGCCGCCTGCCCACCTTGCCGCACACGCTGCACTCGCTCCACTGAGACCACTGCGTATACAATATGATGCCCTGGTATGTTTCTGTGTCGACAGCGTGTGGGCCTCGCGATTCAGGCGGTTTTACCTGTCAAAAAGTTGACCAAATCACTAAATAATGCTATATTAGCTTTCTTTAAATAATGGCCTCTCCTGATTTCAAGTCAGGTTAAATTTTGTACAAGGTTAAATTTTGTACATTTACGATCATTAATATACGTTTTTTTTGCTAGATAGGAACTATTGAAAACCACCTTTTATGGAACATATCAATCTCATGCCAGTGTATTTCCTTTCTGGGGCATTTCCACTGACACCTGTCTTTGAAATTACTTTCATAAATCAACATATCTTTGTATAAGCGTAAAGAAAACGGCCTTATAATGTTTCCACTGCTGGGACTCGCGCCTCCTCTCTAGGAGAGGATACGGGCCGTAATCTACAGTGCGGGTCGGTGGATGTCACAGGTCTACGATTTTTTTGATTTTAGGTAGGCACGTTTCCTCACGATGATGTTTTCTTTCACTGTTTTGAGAGCAGTGGTGATGAAATAAATTACACAAAGACATTTGGTTACTGGGTTTGAACCTGCGATTTACAACTAGGCAATTCGGGCCGCTACCACTGGGTTACTACTGCTCTATATATTTACTATAATTTTAATAAACTTGTTCTCCAAATGCCTCCTATGCGTGGTCGTCTTTGATAGAAAATATTTTGCAGGATATTTTTGCCATATCCATTGTTGGCCATAGATCTTATCCAAGTTATATTATTACGTTACGTTGGCCCTAAGCGTCCCCGCACACGGGCTTCAAAAAAACGCTAGAAGCGGTCACAAAAAAAGGTAGAAGCGGCCACAAAAAACAGCTGAAGCACGCAACACCTTGTGTCTGGAGAAGCTTGAAGCCGCTTCAAGCGTTTTTTTGTGCACACGCGCCACAAAAAAAAGGCCGTCTCAAAAAGAAGCTTTAAGCAAAGTAAAAGTGTCTCGTTATATTTTACGCTATGCTTTCCGATCTACTGCATAGTGAACTAACAACAGTGTAGGGCTCCTTGTCGACCACTTCAATGAAGAGCAGGCCCCCGCCGTCGGCCCCCGTCCGGCAGTAGAACACGCCCTCGTCGCCCGGCACCACGTTGTAGATCGTCATGACGCCGTCCCGCAGCATCAGTCGGTCGTAGTTTTGTACCACGCCGAATTTTTCCAGTGCTGGTGACTAGAGAAATACACTTTATGACCCTGGCTGGTCACTTTCTCGGAATTTGAAATTACGAAAATGTAACAGGTTTTGTATATTCCATGGATCGAAGTTTACTTAAAACCGCACAGCTAGGATCAAATACTAGTTGTGCGGTTTTTTACAGTGAAGATATCAGATTCTTTGTAAAATTAAAGAGCAAAAAATATAAACCACATAAACTTTAAAAATATTTTTCAATTCGTACTTGTAATTGTTGAAATTAGCGCGTTCAAACAAACGGAATTCCCTGCCGGGTTCTGTTTCCTGATAACTTTAAACTAGAAGACTTTAAGTCAAGAGTGAATAGGTTGCTTCTAGGCATACATGCTCCATCATCGACCACATTAAAGATTATTATTATTATTTCGTTTATTCATTAAAGTACATATAAATTATATTTTTAAATATTCAATAAAAAATAAAAAACATTTAAAAATATAAAAAATAGTAGCCCACCGGTATCAGGAACAGGGTCCAAGCTACCGGCGGTCAGGGCTCCAGAGAAAGGAACCTCCTGACTATACGAGCCGTGTCCAGCAATACTGCTTTCTGAATCAAGCCCTTGATCCAGTCGCCTAACGAGAGCCTCCTAAGGTGTTGGTCGAGGCTCTTGGCTATTAAGCCATTGGCTGACACAACTATCGGTACAATGATCGCTGAATCCACTTCCCACATGTCGACAACCTCGCGAGCCAAGTCAATATACTTAATTTGTTTATCTTTCTCGGCTTTCACGAGGTTCTCGTCATGCGGAACGGATATGTCAACAATCATTGCACGCCTCTCGCTTCGGTCCACCACCACTATATCAGGCTTATTGGCCACAATAGTCCTGTCAGTGATGATGGGCCGATCCCAGTACAAAGTGATATGACCATTATCAAGAACTGGGTCGGGCTCATACCTATAGTATGGCACTTCCGATTCCACAAGAGAGTATTTCAGAGCTAGTTGCTGATGGATAATCCTGGCTACAAGGTTGTGCCTATGCAAGTACTCTCCGTTAGCAAGACGAGAACAACCAGAGATAATGTGACGGATTGATTCTCCCGGACGGTGACATGCCCGACAGATGTCAACCGTGCCGTCCTTCACAATAAATCTCCGGTAGTTATAGTTTACAATTATACAATTTGGTAATTAGGTAATTATTATTTTCGGATATTAATATTATTATTTTCGGGAGTGTTATTTTTCTCAGCTCATGGCTGGTTTCGACTACATTTACGGGCCAAAGCCAAGTAAATGTAGCATGTATGGTGTTTTCAGTGTAGGGGTGTATTGTCATCTTCCAACTGCATGAATTTCCTAACTATTCTACATGTGTTTAATATGGCAGCTTTCTGTAGGGATATGTAAACGGATTCTTCTAAATCTATTAATTTTAAACTACGGAGGAGATGGTTGGGGATTACGCCTGTCGTGGAGAGGACTATAGGTATAACGTAAACTTTGTCTTGTCTCCACAATCTTGTTATTTCGTCTTTAAGGTCAGCGTATTTACTGATTTTTTCGGATATGGTTTTTTGTAGGTTGTGGGTGTTGGGAACTGCAATGTCTATGAGGTAAGTGACTTTATTAATTTTATCCTGAAGTGTTATGTCTGGTCTGTTATAGTGGATAGTCCTATCTGTAAGTATGGCGCGGTCGTAGTAAATATGCGTCATTCTCTAAGATAGTTTCAGGTTTATATTTGTAGTAAGGCGTGCCGGAGTTTTGTATAAGACTATACTTGATTGCTAGCTTTTGATGGATGATGTTAGCAACTTGATTGTGTCGGTGAGTGTAGTCCGTTTGTGTAAGTGTAGTGCATGATCCGGTTATGTGTTGCATGGTTTCTGGTTGTATATGACACCTACGACATTTGTCATTTGTGATAGTAGGGTCTTTAATAATATACTTCCTGTAGTTTCTTGTATTAATAATTTGGTCTTGTATGGCTATCATAAAACCTTCGGTTTCTGGAAACAGACTTCCTATTTTTAGCCACTTATTATATTATTATTATTATTATTATTCCATTTATTTATTATAATATACATATTTAACATATTTTTAAATATTTCTTCAAAAAATAACATTAAAAAAAAACATTTAAAAATATAAAAAATAGTAGCCCACCGGCATCGGGAGCAGGGTCTAAGCTGCCGGCGGTCAGGGCTCCTGAGAGAGGAACCTCCGGACAATACGCGCCGTGTCTAGGAGTACTGCCTTCTGGATCAAGCCCTTGATCCAACTGCCTAACGAGAGCCTCCGCAGATGTTGGTCGAGGCTCTTGGCTATTAAGCCATTGGCCGTCACGACTATCGGCACAATGATTGCTCTATCCACTTCCCACATGTCGACAACCTCGCGAGCCAAGTCAAGATATTTAGTTTGTTTATCTTTCTCAGCTTTCACGAGGTTCTCGTCATGAGGGACCGCTATATCAACAATCATTGTGCGACGCTCTAGTCGATCTATCACCACTATGTCAGGCTTATTGGCAACAATAGTCCTGTCAGTGATGATAGATCGGTCCCAATACAATGTGACGCTGCCATTCTCGAGAACTGGGTCGGGCACATACCTATAGTACGGTACTTCTGATTCAACAAGATTGTATTTAAGAGCAAGTTGCTGATGGATAATCCTGGCTACAAGGTTGTGTCTGTGCAAATAGTCTCCGTTAGCTAAATGAGAACACCCAGAAATAATGTGTCGGATTGATTCTCCGGGCCGGTGGCATGCCCGACAGATGTCAACCGTACCGTCCTTCACAATATATTTCCGGTAGTTGTTCGTCATCATAACTTCGTCCATAATTGCAAAGACAAAACCTTCGGTTTCTCCAAAGAGATCACCAAAGCGTAGCCAGGATACGGACGCTAAAAGATCTACATCGGGCCCATGTAAGGCCCGGTAAAAGCGCCCGTGAAGCTCCTTGCCCTTCCATACTTCCTTGCGTTCATTAGTATCCATAACTATAGGTTTGCGCCAGTTCTCGTTGGCCAAGGAGAGCGGGGTGAGGCCTTTGTCCACCGCCACTACATCTCGGTGCATCCCCACGTCGGTTTCCAGGAAATATTCCCTGAGACTGCATACCTCACGGTTGTGCAGGGTCTTGGCATTTAAGAAGCCACGACCCCCACACTTCCGCGGGATATACAGCCTCATCACCGATGATCGTGGGTGATGCATCCGATTTGCGGTAAGCAGAGTGCGGACCCTCCTATCCAGGGCGTCGAGTTCCGTCTGAGTCCATTTGAGTATGCCGAAAGAGTACATCAAAACCGGCATGACCCAATCATTGAAGGCGCGTACCTTGTTCCCGCCCGATAAAAGACTTTTCAGTACTTTATTCAGGCGGCCAAAGAAGCGCTCCCTCAACGATTGTTTCACGTCAGCAGCGTTGATGCCCAACGCTTCCGACATACCCAAATACTTGTAAGTTTCGGTTGAGCAGAGGGATCTAAGGTGTATGGAATCCGAGAGTTGGGTTCCCACGGATTCCATAATCTCCCCTCGCTTTACATGCATGACTGCACATTTGTCCAAACCAAATTCCATCCTGATGGCACTACTGAAGGTTTTAGTTACCTTCAGTAGCTCCATCAGTTGCAAGTTGTTGGAAGCAAAAAGTTTCAGATCATCCATGTAAAGAAGGTGAGATATGACCTGACCCTCTCTTCTCAACCGGTAGCCTAAACCCGAACCCTCCAGCAGTGTGCTGAGAGGGTTCAAGGCTAGGCAAAACCACAGTGGACTCAGACTGTCACCCTGGAATATGCCACGCTCGATCCTTAACGGTTCGCTGTTCTCCGAAACCCGTCGACACCCTGGATAGTGAAGGACCGTCCTCCACTGCCCCATACATGACATCAGAAAGGTGCGCAGAGTTACATCAATTTTATATAGCTCCAGCACCCTCATGAGCCATGTATGCGGCACTGAATCATAGGCCTTCTTGTAATCTATCCAACATATCGACAGATCTCTTCGAGAACGGCGAACCTGTTGGCTAATGGCAACATCAATGAGGAGCAGCTCCTTAGTACCACGGGACCCGTTCCTACATCCATTCTGAGAAGCAGACATGATGGAATTTGTCTCAATATGACTATTAATTTTAGCTCTCAGGATGGATGTAAGAACTTTATAGACCGTCGGCAAACACGTAATCGGTCTATAATTTTTGGGTTCCGCAGTACTACCCGATTTATAGAGCAGGTGGGTTATTCCTGTCGTCAGGAACTGGGGCAGCGACCCTGACTCTAAGGCAGATTGGAATTGGGACGCCAAGCGAGCGTGCGAACTTTTAAACCATTTAAGCCAAAAGTTGTGCAGCCCCTCCGGCCCTGGAGATTTCCAATTTGGTAACGGACGGACTGCACGAGCTACATCTTGGGGGCTGATGGTAATTGCCCCCATTTCTGGTATAAGTTCGCACTCTCGCTCGACCTCCCGAGTCCAATCCCCCTCAGTGTGATTGACAGGCACCGACCAAATGCTGCGCCAAAATGAATACATGGCATCATCATCCGGTAGGTGCGTATCAATCACACTTTGGTCCGGTCGCTCCCAAGCCCTGTAAACCCACCTTTCGTTGCTTTGGAACGCGCGATTCTGGGTGTACCGCTCCACTCGCCGCTTGTACCGTCGTATACGGTTTGCCCATGCATAGACTTTCTGCCTCAGGAAGTCGATACGCTCTGTGATACGGGGTAGATAATCTCGTGGACTAATATCTGTCCCCGAGAACGCCCGCCTCACAAAGCGCATCACTCTAGGGCGAGTGTTGCCCTCCCTGAAGCAGATAAGTTTGCCGATGAGCGCTCTAGCCTCACCGATACGACGCTCGATCCTGCACTGCCAAGCTGGTTTAGCTGGTCGTGTAGCTCTGTCACTATTTGGAATTTTGACGTGAGCTACACGACACGCCGCTGCAGCCGCACAGTATAAGATCGAGTGGGTATCGGTAAGGTCTTCGCTGCTATCAAAACAATTTGATAGCTGCGAATCTAGAGCACACACCAACGCCCTATTTTTTCTATGCATAGGCAAACGAGGTAGACGAGGTCTAAGCTCTGGTGGTATAGAGCGGTACTCCCGGAATGCATCCTCCAAAGCACTCCTCAAACGTGCATTGCACTGGGTACTCACGGATATAGCCCCGTCATCATCATCCTCACCAACGTGGTCGGGTCGCGGTGAAACACTGAGTTGACGTTGCACCGCGGCCGGTGGTGAAACAGGTGAGACACGACCATTCCGTGATTCTAGGCGCAGTCTATCAAGTACGGCGTCATCCAACATACGGTTACGCTGGATGACCCGCACCTGATCCGATAGTCTTTGAGCCGAAACGTTGACAGCTGGTTCAAGCACCTGAAACAGAGAGAGCATCCGACCACGGTACGCAGTCAGGTTAGTTCCCCCCTCTGTAGCCCCAAAGTATGAGCGCATGACATTTTCATTAATGGATTGTGTCCATCGCATGCGCTGCACACTTCCACCGGCAGCGGGGACCCTGTCAGAGGCCGGAGGGCCTCGAGGTCCCAAGCAGGCCGGAGGTCGGCCTCTTCCCCGCCGACGCGTAGGTGGTGGTGTCGTCGGCGGCGAGAAGTATTCGTCGCTCGAGCTCGACGCAACTGCAGCTACAGGAATCTCTGGAATCACGGCTGGCGCTGGTCCCGGCGGCTGCGAGGCGGAGCTGAGCGACGAACCCGAAGTTGTTAGATGTGTGTTTAGTTGCTGTGCTCGGCTTCTAGTCAGCATTTATGTTGTTATATGCTCCCAAAGTCAATTGTCATTTTAAACTCGTTGTAATATCCTCGATAAACTGAATCAGCTATAATCCACTATTTGTGTATTTTTTTTTCCTTGTTCGTACTGTTATTATATGCATTTTGTTGTAAAATTTGGTTTTTATTTCGAAAAAATATTACAGGGAGAAAAATTTTGCTGTCACACCTTGACAGCCGAGCCACAGATTATTATTATTATTATTACATTATCGCTTACCGTTAGGTGAGATAGTGGCCAAATGCGAACCTATCAATAATAATAATAAAAAACCGTCAAGTGCGAGTCGGATTTGCACACGAAAGGTTCTGTAGCCTGATTCACGTAAAATCAAACAAGCCAAATATCGTTGAAGTTTTATAGTCGTTCGATCGAAGTCCTATCCAAAAGCGGTATTCACGATCTATCGACTTATTTTCAGTTACATTAATAAGTATTCTACCAGGATAATATAATACAGATTTTTTTTTTAATTGACGAATCTCAAACGACTTTAAAATCGGTGTCGTTCAAACTCGATTGATGTAATATTCTCGACATAGGGACCTAGATAAATATTGTCTATAACCGAATATCATCATAATATGCTTCAACTGCAAATGTGCGTGGTATTACGTTTGTATGGAAATTCATCCGTCGCCGGCCCCTTAAATATTTAATTTATTCTGTTTATATTATTTGTGAAAATTTTAATGGTGATGGTGATAGCTAGTATCACGGTTCATTAGATAAAACCTGGTGATTGACAGACGGGTCCCGTTTTTACCTATTGGGTGCGGATCCCTAAAAAACAGCTACGTATGCTGTGTCGTATGTTTCTCACCTTGGCATACAGCCACGTCTGCTCGTCCGCCTTCCCCGGCTCCCGGCACAGCTTGCACGGCAGCCGCGCGGTGGCTCCCTGGAACACCATGACGATGACGTTGTTCTGAGATATGTAGTCGCTGTTCACGGCGTCCAACTGAGCGGCTGAACAGGCGTAGTAGTCGCGCCAGGCTTGGGAGAGGGCTGATAGCTTGTGTCTATTTCCTCCTGGAGATGCGTTGGTTTATAAAGAACTAGCTTCTACTGTACATAAAATATAAACTCGCAAACTTTTGTCTTTATAATATTAGGTGGGACTGAGAATATTTCATCAATTGAAATCCCACACAGATCTTCTCGACTGGCTGATCAAGATTTTCTTGAGATTTCTTCTGAAATCCTAACTTTGCTACTATCAAACCAGAGCATTTCAATTATTACTGTACAATAACTGAAAATATGTAACATATTTCAGGGATAAAAAGCCTTAAATCTATCTTCTTTCTTTCAGTCAATCCAAAAATTGTCTGTAAGAAATTGTCCTGTGCGATAAAACCGCCCATTGTACACTTATTTTTGAATAGTGGTGCACAATAAAGAATATAATAAACTAGCTTTTGCGCGCAGCTTCGCCCGCGTACATAAAATATAGCCTATGACACTCAGGAATAAAGCAGCTTTCTATCGGTGAAAAAATATTAGCAATCGGACCAGTACTTTCAGAGATTACGTTCTACAAACTAAAAAACATTTTTTATTCTGTTAGTGTAGATTGGTACCCGTCCCGGCATCGAACGACTGAAAATCTATCTATCTATACATATAAATAAAATAATCGTCATGTTTTTGTGCTTACACCATACATTTTAATGTATTTTAATGTCTTTACGTGAGGGCTTGTAATTGACTTTATGAAGATTATGGTTTATTTATTGGTTTGTTTTTTTTTGTCTATTTTTATTGCTGTATATACTAAATAAATAAAATTCTAAATATTGTTATATCAAAATATATTTTTTAATATTAAATGAAAGTATAATTTACAATTATACTGTCAATGTCAAATCGTTGTCACAGATTAGACTGTTGTATTATTGATGATTGACGAGAAGTCAAAGCGTCAAAATATTTGTTGAGACGTTCTAAAGTCACTTACTTGGATACATAAGCTTCTCTAACTCAAAACCCTTCTTAGAATACAGTCTCCGATCGTCTCCATACATTTCCCTGCTTTTATTGTTAATCTCACTCACTCTCTTGTGAATGGAATGGTTTATTTCGCATCTTGTGTAACTTACAAACATTAAAACTAAAATAACCAAATAACTTGAGTTTTCCATTTTTGTAAACTGTTGTCCTTGATAGATGTTGCATTTGTTTTTCATTCGAAATTTGAATTTTTGTACTTATTTCAAATGGTGTTCTCATTCTGGAGGAAACATAAATCGATAGTTGTTTTATCTTAGGCCGCTGAAAGAAACTCATTGGAACCATGAAACTCGTTTCTTTTATCAATTGATAGGCTTGCGCTTGACGACTTTCTCACCTGATGGAAATGAGCGCGCTTGCCTAGAAGTATTATTATTATATAGCTTTATTGCACACCTTAACTTACTAAAGGACAATTTAACAAAAATAAGTGTACAATAGGCGGTCTTATTGCACAGGGCAATTTCTACCAGACAACCTTTGGATGGACTGAAACGAAAGGAACATTTCGGGCTGAAAGTGTACAACAACTTATAGAAACAATGTAAAAATAATTTAAAAAAATATGTAATCCATAAATAAAAAGCCAAATAATAAACTAATAAATATAAAAATATACATAAATTACAATTAGACAGGAGAAGAAGAACTAAAGTGATAGATAATGCTCCTTCACCATTTTTACTCTCTTCTTACTCTCTTCTTGGCTTGCAGGTTGCAGCTGTCAGGTAGCACAGACTTCGGCAGGGAATTCCATTCCTTAGCGATACGTGCACGTACCGTGTATACAAAATACGATGAATAATGTCTCATTCATACGCACTGATGCGCGGATCGCTTTGGAACGTGCAATTTAGCTTCACTTGTCTGACTGACATTTTGACAATTCAAAAGTGCCTGTAACTGGTCTATTTGAAATAAACGTTTCTGATTTCTGATCCAGATGTGCGGTGATGGAATAGGATTGGTAGAATCAAATTATGCAATTCCGACGCAAACTTCTTCTTCGAAATACAACTACGAGTAGTAGTAAACCAACAGGCTAGCAACTTGGCGTCGATGCTCAGGACTTTGCAGCTTCAATTTGTTTTCACGCTGACCTGAAAACATTATGTAATCCGATGGTTTCAAATAAACGAACAATAGCAGTTAAATTATTAAACGCGGATCCTGAAACTCATTTATTTCAATTCAAAATTTACAGGCATTTTATTTTTTTAAAGTCGGTCAGTCACAAAAAAGAATAAAAAAAACCGAAGTGTTTCAAATATTGGTATAAGGAAAAGTGAATGTGGTGGGGACATCTCAGTATCTCTTTTTTATACCCAATTGTATTGTAATTGTAACTATTTTTTATTTTTATGTTTACAGAAGACAGAACCGGCGCTGTCCTTAGGTCCGCAGCCGACTCCCGAGATGGAGGCGATAGCCCGCGAGGTGGACGCGCTGGCCCGCGAGCGGCTGGCGCTGGAGGCCGAGCTCGCGGCCAAGCAGAGGGACCTCACGGTCAAGACGGGCGAGGCGGACAGCTTGCAGGTATTTCAACAAGAAACAAGATGGTTATTAGGCCAAGAAATGACTGATGTTGGAGTCGGACTGAAATGATATTCAAGCGAATGATGAGTAACGACTGTTTGTTATGTCATTCTTTATATTGTAGTACATACATATACCGTAGGAGAACCAAGGTTACCGACATAGCTCGAAGAATCTCCAAACTTAAGTGGCAATGGGCAGGGCACATTGCACGCAGGGCAGATGGTTAGTGGGGCCGAAAGGTTTTGGAGTGGCGACCCCGTACCGGAAGACGCAGCGTTAGAAGACCTCCAACAAAGTGGACCGATGACCTGGTGAGGGTCTCGGGAATCCGATGGATGCGTGACGCACAGGACCGGTCGTTGTGGCGACGCTTGGGGGAGGCCTATGTCCAACAGTGGACGTCTTTCGGTTGATATGATGACATACATATACGATGTCTTTGTCTGGCGGTCGTGAGCTTAATAGTTTTGGGCTGTCTTGTGAAGGGCAGCAGAAGCACTAGTTTTTTCCACCTATGGCCTAGCGGCTTTTTCTCTGAGACAACTTTGTCTGGCTGTGAAAGTATTCGTTGTGGCATATATAATATAACAATTATATTATGTGTTTGTTTTCAGAGCGAGCTGGACACATTAACGGCGACCCTAAAACAGTTAGAAAACCAAAAAGGTGAAGCACAAAAGAGGTTAAATGATCTCAAAACACAGGTACTACTATTTCTTTAGTTTACTAATCAAAAATTAAAATAAACGTGAACAATTTATGTGTGGTTAAAAATGATTGCCACGTTCTTGTAGTGACTTGGCTGACTAAAGAAATTAGCATTTTTTCATAGGGGAAGTTTTATATAAGAACTCGTCAAGGAAGAAATAGGTGTTTAACCTTTTGAATGTCTTAAGTTACACAGTTCGGCATAAGCAATTGTCTTTCTATTGTGTCTCTAATTACGGTATTCGATGAGTTAATTGGACTCTTACCTGGTGAAATTTGGGTATTCTAAGATATATTATATCGAATGATATAGTATCTTTTATTTCTTGTGATGTTCAGACCTTGGCTCTGAATCCTACACTTATCAATACTTCGTAAAGAGTTATAAATCTTGTATTGTGTATACATATAAAAGGCAAAGTTCTGACTCACTCACTGATTTATCAACGCCCAGTCCAAACTCTTAGATCCAGATCGCTGAAATTGTGCACGGAGGTGCCTTTTATGACGTATACAAAGAATAAGAAATGATTTTCCAAAGTTCACCCCTTCAAAGTTTATACAGGGGCCAGGGTTAGTCTACCGGGGCCAGGGTTAGTTTCAAAAGGAAGGAACGGGGTGGGTTTTTAGTCAGTAAGAGTCTGACACTATCTCCCGCTCCGCCTAGGAGCGGGGGTTGTCATTGATGATTATGCTACCATAAACAAACCCCTTCAAAGTTTGTATAGAGAAACCTACTTCCACGCGACGCGGGCGAAGCCGCTTGCAGAAGCTAGTATATATGATCGCATTCACCGGGTCGATAGTCAGCCTACTTATTGGGGTTTAATAGTGTTATGTATAAGTATATACTCCATTCGGAATAAGACTAATCTTACAACAAAAAAATAATTGTTACGCATCAAAAAAATTTTTTTTTGTCTGTTCAACCAATTTTGACTTTTATTGCGTTGGTGTCATGACAGATGGTAGCTGCAGTAAACAGTTGGTATTGTAATTATTTTTTATTTTAATGCCATCCTTATACGGAATAGAAGTTAAAATCGGTCGGAATGTCTAATCATATTTCGAATGGAGTATAAGACCATAACTTTACAAATTAAAGGTAGAAAAGCTCCGGTCTCAAGTATCAGCACAAGAAGCAGCGGCGGCGGAAACTGAGGCCGAAGTGGCCGCGCGCCGAGCTGCCGCGCAGACGCTCAAGGAGAAGGAGAGGGCGCTGCACGCCGACGTCGCCGACGCCGAGGCCGAGGCCGAGGCCATCACCGCGCAGCTGCGCCGCACCGTGCTGGCCGTCAGCCAGGTGAGGCGGCGGGAATGCCGTTGCGAAGCGATCCGATTAAATTGATTCAAAATCAACACAATGCGGCAGCTTAGCCCTACGTGCGTGCGATGGCACCGCTTTAACCACAATTAATTTAAAACAAGCTATCGCACCGCAAGAGTCTTGACGGTACGGTTAGCGCAGTGGTTGAGCGATTGGCTGCTGCGTTGCATGTCACGGGTTCGATCCCCGCATGGAACTAATATTTTATGATGTAGGCCTCCGGGTCTGGGTGTCATGATACAGGTCGGCGGAGGGGTACACACCTCGCGCGCCCGATGAAGGCATCGTCACTCGTACGTGCTGCTACATACCATGTCCGAGACATGAGTATCAATTTGACTAACTGTTCCCTCATATTTTGCAGGCAAATATAAAGATCTCCCACTTAGAAGAGCAGCACCGGCTCATCAGCTCGGCAGCTGAGGCGCTGGCCAGCGCGGGCAACGCCGGCCAGCACTACCTGACGCTGCAGCCGCAGTACTCCGCCGAGCATCTGGAGCGCGTCGTCAGGGGAGCCACGCCTAATGATGCACTAGTATGTAGTTAAAATTTTTATACCTCTGCAATTTGTTAATTCTTTTCACCTTTTGAAACTTTGGTATTGAACAGATTACTGTATAGAAAACTATATTTTATAACATGACGGATAAACGATAATATAGCACAGACCTATCGCTAAGTTTACTATTACTTAGCTCCAGTCAGTACAAAGGATCTCGATTTATAGTCTACACACGCTAAGGAAATAGTGAGTCATCAGTGCTACTGCAAAGTAAAAATGTATTCATACCGGGGTAGAAATTGAACCCTTAATATTTGTTATCGTCAAATATTAAGTAATTATTTTAAAATTTACTCATAATTGCCAGAATTTTCATTTTTATTATTACGAATAGTCGAAGTAATCATTTTTGAAATTTACAAAAAACACGTCTGTTCTGTTTGAAGGGCTTACATCAACTGGTCGATGTGAACACGGCTTTCTAATTTGCTATGATCTAATTAGCCAAGGGGCGCGGCTAAGCTCAGTGATAACGATGAGTCACTATTTTCTTAACGCGAATACGCTATAGTAATAGCTAGTTACCTCGCAGATGTGTGATGATTCATCTTAAACATAATCACCTGCATTGATTGCATCGTATTTTTTAGTTTGTAAGCCATATATCCTTATTGGCATTTGTAGATCTTTGTCAGTCTTTGCGGACAGTTATCAGTTCGAATATCTAACAACCCGTTGAGCCAAGGGGTGTTAGATTATCCTTGGGTTGTCCCAGCTCTCATTTGTAAGTATTTGAAGGTTACACGCACACTGATGCTCGAAACGTCTTATCAAAACTGTTGGGTTGTGAAAGTCGTATATCATATTGCATCCGGTTCGACTTCAAGCCGATCCCAAACACAGTTGTAAAAGGCTGGATGGATTTTATGTGTTACCATGTTCACATTAAAGGTTTTTTTTGTGGGTAAATATTATCTAGGTAACATCCCCCGCCACTGAGGCGGAACGTGTAATGTTTAAATGAGTAACGTTGGTATTTTTGCTACGTAGGAAGACGAGCCATTTGCGAAAAGCAACGGCTTCGCGTCCGGAGCGGGCTTCGAGTCGGACCCCTTCTCGTCAAACTCGTTCTCGGCCGCGCTGCCGCCGCACGACCCCTTCGCGCCTAAGCACAGCACGCACTCCTCACAGGTGAGTACCACCCCTCAAGTTTGGTTAAACAATTGGAAGTAATACGCTGCCACTGATTTTCGTTTAGCCTTCAAGCTGCAACTAACACGAGAATAGCTCATCATCGACCTGAATCAAGAGAAGACTTAAAACGAAGGTTAATTTATATAGTATGATACTCGTACATGTATGTGCCATGCGTATCAAACTGTATACCTTACCGGAGATGTTGCTATCAACCGTATCATAACAAAAATCACTACCATCAGAATCACTATCGTCTTCAACTTCAATAATAAACCTGTCTGTGTTTTTGTCTACAGATATTCCGTCATTGTAGTATTTGTTAGTGTTTGGGAAACGGACGCTGGGCTCCTTTTCAATTGTCCTGTAATTCTTTTAAATATCGAAAACGCCACGTCACAATATCGTACCTCTCCATTAACACCTCCCTTTTAGATCTGCTTTTTTTCTTTTAAAAATAAAATCCCATTCCTCTCATAATTCTCCATAGAGTGGTGCGACTACCGTTAAAATCGATTTCGTTTCGCATTTCGCGCAACAATTTTGTTAGAGTAGCCAACATTACGGCGGAAGGATTCTTACGTGAAACGCACTATGGTCAACCATACAATAAAATCCTAAGCTCCATTTCACCGAGATCACGCCTGTTCCAATGATTCTACATATTGTCCAGTTGCGCAGACACCTAGAATACAATATTACACCAATTTTACATCACAATATCCACTAGGAATCAATTTGCGAATAATAAAAAACAGCCGCTGAACTTCGCTTGAAAAAATCACGCCAAAAAATTATAGTATATCCCACTCGGCGGTGTTTATGCCGTGGTCAGATCTTAGAATTGATCACTTCATGATTTCGCCAACTATAGCTGGCCAGATCATTTAAACGTTAATATTTGATGATATGTCTATCCTCGTTTGACCATATCATTGATGTAGCATTTCTATGATAATAAAAGGTTTAAAGAAAGTAGGCCAAACGATGATTGATATATCATTAAACTTTAACATTTAAAACGATCTGTATCCCTAGCCAAGTTGCAAATCTGCAATAGTTAACGCTAGTAGAAAGCTTCAAATGTACGGGAATGACGTCATCTCAACGCTCAGTTACGTGGTCAGAACAAAAGAATTGGCGGAAAAGTCAACTCGAAGCGTTCGACGCAAGCGAAACGGTTGTAACTTGGCTAGGGGGCTGGCCAGTTTTAATTGGCCATTTCATGAAGTGGTGAATTTCTAAGATCTGGCCACGACATTTGCACAAACAAGCCTCAAAGTGATCGTTCTGTTGTGTGGGTGTTGCAGGACGGCTTCGGGACGGACCCGTTCGCATCGAACGCGGACCCGTTCGCCGGCGACGCGTTCGCTTCAAACGACAATACGGCTAAACAAAACGAAGACGTGAGTGATATTCTAGCTTTTTCTATTCCTAAAATAATCTTTTCTTAATATATTTGGTCTTTTAATTGAATTAATACTTTATTTACTTTATATTTATAGAGGTTTTTATGTAAAGGTTGTATTCTGTTTATGTTGTGTTGTTTTTATTTATTTATATATGTATTTATATTATTTTTTCTTTGTCTAACCCATTTTATTTTATTGTTCAAAGTTTTCAGCCTTACCTTAAAAAAATTGTGAATATTTCAAATAAATAGTGTTCTTTTTGTGTGTTTTGTTGTTAAAACCCTTCGCGTGTTAATAACTAAAACAATGTTTGAATTGTAGTAAAAGATGCAAGAAGTCAATATAATACTGTTTTGTCGAATGCGATTACAAGACGTGATAGTGGGGTGTATGAAGAAATTAAATATGTTGGTATTATGTTGACAAAATATGCCGTCCATATAAGCTGTTGTGTCTCCATGTGTATCAATATAAATCAGTTGATAAGAACAAGTAGAAAAGTTATTATTGAAGACTAAGTTGCTGCCAGTACGTGACAGTAGATGATCATCTCAAGGGACTACTCGGAATAAAAAAGTAAAAGTAATCCATGTGTTGTTTCAGGATATTTTCTACACATTTGCCAAATTTCACCAATTTGCCAAACATACACACATATTGCTTTTATAACATTAGTGTGATAGTGTGATTATGATGTGCGGTGGTTGGTTGGTTCAGCTTGTAATGTAGTTGTGGTGCAGGCGGAGTTCTCGGAGGACCCGTTCGCGGTGCTGCACGCGCCCAGCAGACGCACGCCCACGCCGGCGCTGCCGCCCAAGCGCCACAAGACGCCGCCGCCGCGCCCCGCGCCGCCGCGCCCACACAACCCGCCCACCAAGGTACACACCCCCTCACCCCCTCCCCAAACACACAAACACACTCTTCCACACCGTACTACTTATCTCACTGAAGGAATACTTCTATTACTGCACATTCTAACTTTGAAACATTATCAGAAACTTTCAGATGTAGCCAGACTGAATTCAATCTACAAAATCAGTTTTATAACATAAAATGGAATTGACAGCCAGTCCTATTGTGTGTTATAATAGACATAAAACACAAATATTTTCACAGCGAATATAAATTAAAACAAAAATAAAATAATTCAAAAAAAAAAAAAAATAGACTCACGTCACCCATACTTGATTAATTTTACATTATAGTTAATTCCAGAATTCTCAACTTATAAGTTCTTATGACAGTAATAGAACTATTCCTTGCTAACTATTAAAATCAACATTTTAATATAAACTGATGTCTTAAATTAATTTTGTAATCCTCTTTAATATTTTTTTTTTGTCTTTACTCTTTAAAATTAATTATATAATTAAATCAATATTTATAATGTACAACAGTAACTTCAAGACTTGTCAATGACAATGGTCAAAATCACTAATATTGATTTAGTTCTATAACGGTAAATTAAAAGTCATACTTGGCTAAAATGCATGAAAAAGCCAAAAACGAACCAAATCATCATTTCAGCCAAGTTAGTCCCAACTTTGTCAATTTAAATATTTCCCCCATACTTTAAGCTAACGATTTATTTTCAGATTGTGTTACTTTTCTGATTATTTGACGTTTATTTCCCCCCGCCCCGTATCTAGGCGCATGGACGAAGGATAGCGTCGTCGAAAGCTAAAAGTTTTGTTTTATTTTACTTGTGCTGCAGAGAAAGTAAAATACGTACGTAAAGCAGGTTTTATCGCACGGAACACTAGGGAATGGCATTTTATCGATGTTTCCTTTGCTTTTTTTTTCGTTTTTATAAAATGTCACTCTCGCTGGCGCTTTCTGGGATTTTTTAAAATAAATGTTCAGCTTTTTACACGTCTATCAAGAAAGTAATGTTGTTTTTTTCTAGCACATGTTTTGTTCTTTTTTATTTTTGCAACATGTGCTGTTTTATTGTTGCATTTTAAAGATATTGAGATTTTTCTGTACTGAATTACGTAATCATTTCATCTAAAATTATTAAAGTAAAGAAAAAAAATTACAATTATAATTGTAAAATATCTAGGAGTATTGTGCAGTAACTGGATTGTGACGGTCTGATGTACAGTCGCTCCAAATAAAATATTGTTATTCAGTTTCACTCCGTTAGAATGGAAACCAACCCCAAGCTAGTTGGGAACCGCAGGGAATTCCTGAAATGGAAACCTGTAGTCCTAGAACACACAGGGCTACGGAAGGGCACAGGTGTGGTTTTAGACAGTAAAAGTCTGATATGCTCTCCCGCTCTGGGTGGAGCGGAAAGTCATTGGGTGAGGTTACGGAGATAAAATACGTCATAATCTGAAATACCAGAAAGTGTTTCTGTTGCCAGTACTTGTTGTATGTGTTATATTTTACTTTCTCTGTCGCGCGGAATGCCATTCTCGCCCGCTCCACGTTCGTTTGGTTGCCGCTACACGCTTCACACGCTTCTTACCTCCAACCACTCATTATTATTATATAGTTGTTGCAAATTACGAGCGTCATGGTTACTTACGGTAGAACTACATTGGTGGTCACACGCCGGCCATTTACGCCGATCTGGGCGCGTCGGTCTCCATACATTTTATATGGAAACTAGACTTGTAGAGCTACATTAGTATACGTACACGACTGAACGTACAAACCAGGCGTGACTCACGTGTGCGTCGGTTTAATGTAGTTCTCGCTTTATGTAGTTACTGTTCTTCGTTTAGCCACATACGTCGGATACTCTCGCGTTTATTTTACCAGAGTCGCACATCTACGACCAAATACTCCATCTCGTCAGCTCTTCTGGCACCTATGAGGATTGAAGAGTAAAACGAGGTGCAGTACCCAGTCGCGAACACTACCCTGGTGAATAGAACACGAATAGAATGAAATATCTTAATCTTTGGGCTGTGGAATGGTTCGGAAGAGTCACCACGATCATGGAACATAAAAATCGCGACTGAAGCAACACAGATGTGTTTTTTTAGTCAGTAAAAGTCTGTCACTCCTGTTACACCCAGAATGGGAGGAGTTATTTGAAGAAAAAATGGCGCCTAATGTAATGACCATAAGATTTAAATTCATAAATGATTGACGCGAGTGAAATGCAACAACTATTTCATGTTTTTTATTGCATGTATTATTAATTTTATTTTATATGCTTGTTATTTTATGTAGTCTGTTTTATTTTTCATATACGGTTTAGTTTGGATCTATTAGAATATTATGTGATGGTGTTTTCTAAACTAAATAATACGAGGCTGTCGGGGCTATGGATGGTGACTGAAGGTGCTATGGTATGGGCTTGATAGTTAAAAGTCATGAGTAAAAAAAAATTGCTTAGATTGCGTTAGTTGCGTGTCGCGGGTTGGATTCCCACACGATACAAATACTTGTATGGCCTACAGATAGGTGTTCTAGTTATCTTGTGTATGTCAGTTTGCCTGCGATCGCACCACCATGATACTGGATTTATTCCTAGTTAAAAAAAAAAAAAAAACTGTCGGCCAAAGTTTAAAAAAAAAAGAAAAATATAACCTGGAAAGACTTCAAAGCGTAACTCATGTGTGGTGGTGCGCTGTCTTTTAAAGCAGGTACATATTATGCTATTATGCTAGTGCAGTTTGGTAGCTCTACACCGTTAAATTTTAACAGTTTTAATCCCGTGGAGAGTCGATCCGGTACATGAAACACTATCGATTTGTAAAGATAAAATTAAAAAATAAAGTACCTTTTTTAAAAAACTCGTGTTAATTTACGCATGTACGAAATGAATTTCTTTACGAAAACGTCAGCTGAGCGAGTTCAATGACTTGTAGTTAATAGTCGGTGTTGTGTACAAACTACCTACAGGTCATTGAACTCGCTTAGCTGACGTTTTCTTAAAGAAATTAATTTCTTACATGCGTAAATTAATACGAGTTTTATTTTTTAATTTTATCTTTACAAATCGTAGTGTTTTATTAACCGGATCGACCCTCCACGGGATTAAAACGATTAAAATTTCGCGGTGTATATTACACACTAGTTGTTGCCAACGGGTTCGCCCGCGTGTCATGTGTATGTTAATCAGTGGTGAATTCGGCTGGTGAAAAAATAAAATCGGTCTAGTAGTTTTTGAGTTTATTTATTACAAAGAAAAATATAAAAATGAATGTTAGATAAATAATTGAAATGAACTCTAGAAAATTATTACCTAAAATTGGTGTGCAATTTATGAAACTGTTACGTTCATTTGGCATACGGACTTTCTTTTTTTTTACCGACAATCGCTGGTACCATTGAAAAATAATGTAATGTGTATCGTATTTACATCTGCGGGCTTGCAGACGACGAAAAAAGGGTAGCTCGCCGTCCGCCCTTCCGGTAAAGGCCGAGCCCAAGTCGTCGACGCCGACGGCACAAAGGTAGTGTTCCTCGCGCACCCAAACAGATACCAGCAAAATAATAAGGGACTAGGGCCACGGGGAATGTTTGTAAAGGAAACCTGCGCTCCTAGAACACAAAGGTCTGTTGCACCCTCCCGCCCCACCCTACAGCGGGAGAAATTATTGGATCAGTCACCTCAAAAAAAAAAAATATACCTGAAATTTTTGAAGTTATTAAATTTTCTTTTTATTGTATTAATAACTAGCTTTTGCCCGCGGCTTCGCCCGCGTACATAAAATATAGCCTATGTCACTCAGGAATAAAGCAGCTTTCTATCAGTGAAAAAATTTTAGCTATCGGATCAGGACTTCCAGAGATTACCTCCTACAATCAAAAAATAAAAAAACAAACTTAACCTCTTTATTATATTAGTGTAGATATACATGACTAGTATTCTAGGGCTTAGCTTTAAATTGGGTAATATTTTTGTTTTAATTTGCCTTACTGACTGACGTAAGACACCTCCGTTTCCCTTTTTTGTCTTCTACCAATCAATATATAAATAGAATAGAATAGAATAGAATAGCATTTATTCGGCGCAAGCAACACAATATACAACAACATAAAAAATAATAAAAAAAGAGTACAGACATACAATACAGTTGCAGTGACTGTGCCTGAACCGAAAGGGTCACCAACTCAGCAATTGCTGGGCGTCAAACACCCAGCGCTGATTTTCAGCTGGCACCCCGCAGTGACGCACAAGTAAATCAAATGTTGGTAAAAGAGGAGAACATCCCATTTATAATTAACTGTTATTCGTAGCAATATATAAATCAAATGTTGGTAAAAGAGGAGAACATCCCATTTATAATTAACTGTTATTCGTAGATTTCAGTTCTAACGTAATAATGTTTCTATTTGGTACTATGTAGTTATGTTTTTTGTGTAGTAGATTTTTCTGCTTACTGTAATCTATTAGACAGGTACTGGTAGCATATTAGCCTCTTAGTTCGCTTGTAGCGTCGCACCTTGTACACGTTCACGTCCACTCCTGTTTCTTATTGGTTCATTTATATATTTAATTTGTTTCATTTCTGTTCTATAACCGGTATAACTCTACCTGTATATACCTATTATGATATTAATATTATTATGGGTACATAACGCCACCAGACAATGTAGTTTATTTAAGCGTGACAATATGCGTTGTAATCGCTTTTTCAATGAATTAGTGGAACTTCACAATCATAATGGAAATCGTCGTGTAATATCACGCTCAACACGTTGTCATTGACCCCGTGATCAGATGCTTAACCTTTTAACGGTTAGCATCGGATTGGTCTGACGAGTGGTCTTGTGTCGTATTCGCCAGTGTTCGCGACTGGGTACTACATCTCGTTGAGCTCTTCAATCCCCATAGGTGACGAAGAGCTGACGAGATGGAGTATTGGGTCGTGGATGTGCGACCCTGGCGGAATAACCGCGGGAGTGTTTGTCGGATATATCCGACGTAGACAGTTAAAAGGTTAAAAATAATATTCCTTGATTGTAAATTGTCACTAATTCATTAAAAAAGACCTAAAGAGATGGAGCATGAGTATGGTGGCGCTGTGTCCCCGTATGTCACATTGTCATGTAACACTGTCCACTAACCGTGCTAACACAGCTCGTGCTTGTTCCCCACTTGCAGCGCTAAGCGGACGCGGCGGCGGCGAGGCTCACGTGCGTACTCTCTCTCTCCCTCCGCCTTGCCACTCGCTCCCTCTCACTCTCGCTCTCTCGTCCAGACCGACCGCCCCGCCATGGACTTCGCCGACGACCCCTTCAAGGACTACCGCTACGAGGACCCCTTCAACATCGACGACCCCTTCGCCGACGTGCCCGACGCGCGCAGGCACGACCCCGTCAGGCCCACTTCTGTCGGCGGCTTCGAAACCGACGATTTCTTCTCCGCTTCTAGCAATCTTAATGGAAGCTTTACGCTGCCCGAGAAGCGCAGCGGCCGAGTGTCTGCGCCGCCTGTAGCGTACGACCCGTTCTCGAGCCGCTCAGAGTTCAGGCCGCCTCCTAAACCCGCGCCGCCAGCCACCAACAACAACAGCTCCAGCGACGCGTGGGCCGCGTGGCCCAACGATAACTGGGCCTCCGACGACGCCTGGGCCAAGCCCCCCGCACAGAAAGCCGACGCCTGGACCTCCGACGACACCGTTAAGCGGAACATCAACACAAACACCAGCGACTGGAAGACCGACAATTGGGCCAATAAATCGGATAACTGGGCCAACAAATCGGATAACTGGGCCACCGACTGGGCCGGGACCGACTCCAATAAGAACCTCAACGAGACCTGGCCGGCCACGAATACCTTGCCTTCTAAGAAGGAGAAGTCTCCGCGACCCGTGAAGTATGCCAAGTCGTTGGTGCATACGATAGGTGGCATCGGGCGGACGAAGCAGAAGGATAAAAAGGCACGCGCGCTGGAGGCGGCGGCGAGTGCGGAGGTGTTGCCCACGGAGGAGCAGCAGTGGGCGTGGGCGGCGGCCGAGTCGCGGCGCGTGCAGGCCGAGGCCGACGCGCGCCGCCGCCGGGAGGACGCCGAGCTGCAGCTGGCGCTGGCCATCTCCAGGCAGGACAAGTGACGCTAACTCCTCCACGTATTGGACACGTCTGCCCGCGACCGACTCACGTCGCAACGTCGCTTATTTATTGCATTTTCATAATTCGTCCATGTTTGTTTTTCGATATTTTTATGCGAGATGGGCGAGTGTAAATTAAAGGAGTATTTATAACTAAATATTAAACATTATTACGTTGTTTGTAGCAGTGAAGTTACGCTGGCGATCGCAACGTGTTACAAAATTATAACATCACATTTTTGACTTGTGATGCTTACGAGACACTCAGGTATATGGATGTAATCTCAATAGGAGATACTAAGATATTGGAAACCCATTTAGTTCCTAACAGTGGCGAGCATGCCGTTCGTGTATTAAATAGTACCTACATACTGGTATGTATGTATAGCCATCAAGTCAAGCGGAAAAAGCGGCCGTTTACAAATTGTTGCTGAATTGATAAAGCTTTTCTAAGGGCAGACACGCATCAAAGCGAATGAGACATCGTCACAGTTAATTAAAGCTTAAAAATAACGAGTTTTTTTACAAATTGCGACGTCACTTCGCTTTATTTATCAGTATCGGTCGCCATCTTGAATTTAACGAAACAGATGGGTTTGTATATACATTTGATATTTCGCTCGTTATATTTTAGTTAGATCGTTCAGCATTCCATTCGAGACGCGAATTATGTAAAATATATTTAAAAAAAATGGTATTGCATATCGAATTCACTGTAAATGTACGGTGTCTGTATATAATGGTTAATGCGTAGTTTTGATAACCATTTGGTTTTTGAAGATCTGTGCAACGAATCTGGTGTACCATTAGGCGGCGGTGTTCGAAAGAGTTACCGCGGCCCTGGAAGGCAACTGAAGGAACTCTGGTGGGTGACACTCTCTCTCACCCCACCAAGAACGGGAAAATTTATTCGATGATTTCTCACCTCAAAAAAAGGAGATAACAGTCATAGGATTTCCAAAAACCAGAGGTAGGGACTAAGGAACAGTAAAAGCAAGCGTAAAGGATGCCATGCACGCTAGGGTATACCTGACAGGTTTTCCTGCACAGTTATATCTGTCAGGTAAGCTTGTGTGGAAACCTGCACAGTTGTGCAACACACGCTCCGGTTTACCTGCACAACTCAACTGTACAGGCAAACCAGTCAGGTATACCATAGTGTGTATTGCTAGCTTAAGATATGGATTCACATTGGTTATGATTCCATAGATAGACTGAGCAATCCCTACACGAGCTAGAATACTCTGTAAAAAGAGAGAAGAGAGGGACTATGCGGCCAATCAGCGGTCTCAGCTCTCCGCTCTGTAACCCAATCAAAACGACGGAATTGTGTAAGACGTTCGACATTCGAAAAATCTTTAACATCGTGTGCTTAAATGTGGTTCCACGTCCAAACTTTAAATATCGCCACTCCTAACTCAAAAAGGGATGTTTGAAAATTGAATCATAATGCATAAGTTTTACGGTTCAATTTCCAATTTCCTCTTTTTTGAGTTAGGTCTTTTTTATGATTAAGCCTTTGATGCGATATTACGTATACTATTCTATAGATGTTGGGATCTACTTTTCATTGTATAGAAAGTGTACTGAATGAATCTGTCTTGGACGGCCTTTATTAAATGAATTTCGTCATGGGTATTACTGGGTATGGGTATTAAATAAAAAGGATGTCGCTTATATTTTTCTGTCAGTATTCATTTCAGATCTATACTTGAACGAATAAGTTCGAAATATTTACAAAACTTCGCCACTAACTCAAATATCGACTGTAGAGTGTGTATTTTAAGTCCGTCTCGTGTTTCGATTTTTAGTCGATTAGTAAATTTGAACTTTGTCGAGTATAACATAGAGTTTAAAGTTCAAAAATTTGATAATTATCTCGGATTCTAAATTCAACTGTAGATAGGGAATGCTCAGTCCTGCCTGTATGTCAACTGTGTACTAGAGTCGTCGGAGTAATGGTTGGTTTGTTAAACAGTCAGCGAGAAAAGGTCAAATGCATGGAATAGTACAGAAGATAGATTTCGTTTTAATAGTGCACAATATTTGTAAGATGAGATAATGCTAAAGTCTGTTTCAAGATTTGTCAAATCTCTGATAACCTGAAAATGATGACAAATCTAAATTTGACAGGTGCAAATGTCAAACTCCAGAAATACATCGCCAGTTTTTTGATAAAAGTGACGTCTCTAAATTCGATTTTTAATACCAGAATTTACATGTTTCTAAAGCACACTAATATTTCAATGTCTAAATATTTAAATATACTTTCGACTGCTTCAAAAAAAAAACATATTAAAATTTTGAGGGAATAAACTATTTAGTTAATGCAGAGGCCTTTTCAAAATTGTGCTAATGGTGTTCACTTGACAGTTGAAAGGAAATGCAAATGGTGTATATCTTTGACAATATTGTGCAATATTATGACTTACTTTGAAGAAGTGGCTCTAAGCTTGCCAAACATACATATTATATTTTAAAATTAACTAGTCAACTGAAACAGCAAAACTTAATTATTTTTAAAACGATGTCAAAATAAAATCGCACTTCGCCCGAAAAGAAAAACGAATCTTTTTTAATATTTATTTTAAACCACTGACTGTGCAAATCAACTGATTTAAAAATAAAAAAATATGAGAAAAAAAAAATACAAAATTGTTTCACTAGTCAATTTGAAAGTTATATGTTGGGGGCTCGAACAAAACATGGCGTCTGGGCGTGTATATTAACTACCACTTTCGTTCCTGTACCGGTTATTTCGGAAACTGACTGGGTAGAACGCAAAACGCTCAAGTATAATAGCGAAGGATGTACGACATTATCATATCACGAAGTTTAGACTTAGCATGTAAAGAAAATGGCGTAGCTTTAAAGATGGTTGAGAAATGCATAATGCTTCTACCAGGACAGTTACTGATATAACCGATGCTTGACCGATAGTGAAAATCTTAATTATAAATAATTTAAATATAAAAGTGTAATATATTGTTGTCTGCAAGAGGCCTAATAGCTTCCTCACTAAATTGTATAGTCTGTTAGTTATTAATATCGCGTTACGGGCAAATTTCTGGGCATTATGGATACTGCCCGGTTAACATTTAACATGTTTGGGCAATGTTCATATTAGCCGTGTAGTTTGTCAGTGAAAAATGTACACTGGCGAGTTTTAATTCACTCAAAAAATAATAAAGTTTTTAAAAAGAGTGGATTATTTTCTCGCGCCTGTATCATACTTGAGATTTATTATGATTATAGAAAGTTCAAAGGTATTCACAAGTGCTGATAGAGACAACAGTATATCTGTCTCTTTAGCACATTTTGTAAGGTATTGGTCCCATCGTATAATAGACACGTGCCACCCGAAACTGGTTCTTATGTCTGTTGAATAAGGTCTGCTATTTATTTCTCCCAAGGCTTTTCTCATTTGAAATCTGATGCAAATAGAGTCGAAAAGCCAAAGAAAACAAAATCCTCAATATATCGATTTTAACTATGATTTGAATTTATTCGAACATTTATAAAAAGCTCCAATATAATTTCATGTAATTATGAAATTGCTTGAATGTTAATTAAAATAAATAAATTGAAAAAAAATAAAAAATAACCATCGTCGACCTCGTAATTCGAAAATAATCGTAATTCAGAAATGCGACAAGGTCCTGTAAAATGTCGTTACCTAGACATTTTTGGAGAACACAAGATTCATTTTGCTTCGTCTGTTAAAGACGTATGTTCATTTCTTAGGGTTACCACATCAAACTGCGGTGCGAATTTCTTCGATGCGATTTCGCGTGGCAAAGCATCGGAGTGGTTAGTGCGAGTTTATCGACACGTTCTTGACGTTTGGCGCTCCGATGGGCCCGTGCCAAGCTTTTAACCAATCAGAGAGCCAAATGCGGTAAACGTTTGCACTTATCGTAAAAACAACTATCACTCAGCGAACGATTCAGGTGACCATACGTTGTGTGATGCGAATCATTTCGCAAGTTCTAGCGATGCCCTTTGTGAGCTCGCAGATTTTCTGATATGATTTTGACTCCCTAGTGCTGGCCAATCGACCAGTAACCAAATTTTATAGGACAAACTTACGGATATTATCAGAAGTTCAATAAAATCTTTCACACAATAAAAACATGTAGCATTTCTTTATATATATCTGAATAATATTAAACTGTAGAGATTAATTGCTGTACTTTGAAATAAAAAAATTCAATGTTACTAAAATTGTTCGGTTGGCCATTCAAGCACTGGGGCAATGATATCGCATCGCAGTTTCGTGTTTGGCCCCTCAGGCGCCATTTTGAATCCAGTGTCAAATACCCTGCCGGTACTTGTATATTAATAATCGCGTTGTAATTTTATTCAGCATTAATTTTATTGTTTATTTTGTATAAATAGATAATTATTGTTACTGTTGTGTTTGTGACATTGATTTTTGCCTTCGAATTGATTAATTTTATCTCTGCATTGTATAAAACAAAGCTGCTGTCTACGTCTGTCTGTTTGTTCACTAACTCCTAAACAAAGCAAAGGATTTTGATGTGGTTTTTATTTAAAAAATCACATGAAAACTCCGTTGCGTCAGTCTTTTTATTTTTAAATATTTTAGTAAAAAAAAAACCTATCTAATCAGCATGCCTGTTATGTTTGACTGAAATTAATTTAAATGTAACAAGAAAATAATATGTTAGCTAAATATAAAAAAGAAAATCAATGTCACATACATTTGTTTTGTATAGAAGGATGTGTGTTTGTGTTGTGTGTAAAAATTCCAATGTGCGGATATGTGTGGTCAAGTACAACAGGATTGTGCAAATTGTGAGCGTCTGTTAATGTTATGTTAATATTTTTAGTTTAATTATGTTCGCGGTATACTCTATGTTTGCGGGAATGTACAGTCGCGGCTGCTTAAAGCTGGAACTACATGCGACCGACGCATACGTGTAACAAGCCTGGTTTGTACGTAGAACGACGTCGCGTGGCTGTGTAGCTTTACAAGTCTAGTTTCCATATAAAATGTATGGACTGAACGCGCCAAGATTGGCGTGTGTGGCACACGTGTGCGCAGTGTAGTTCTACCTTTACAAGTCTATGTCACTTATGTAAAGACTCTTAGATATTTTAGGGGACAGAATGTCCCCCAACATGACTCGTATCGCAAATTGTCCAACAACATGTCCCGCGTCAAGTGAATGCGTTGTGAAATGTTGGCGGGCAAGTTGCGGGACGGTGGGCAACGTAGCAGCGTCACGTAAATTGAGCGTTCAGTGTCATGTTGGGGGACATTTTGTCTGAGTGTCTGAGGCTTTATACTTACAAGATTTGTTCCGTATAAAAGACACTGCAATACATTTATCGGCAGATCTACCAAAATCATGTAAGTAAAAATAATTTCTAGCTGATGGTCGAGGTCTGCAGAATGTTTGTTTTTAAATATTGTAACATTACTTATATAAATTAATATAATACGAATGTCGCAACATACTCAATATACAAGTCGTGAGGTTCTATTTACACGTGAAATCGAATAATTAATGTTAAAACTATGAATACTCAACAATTAATGTTTAAAGTTGAATGATAATGATAACGCTTTTGAACGAATTTGTGTACAATTTGGTGTGATTGGTTAAATAAAATATAAGTTGTCCTACATTTTGTATTCAGTGCATATTCTCTTCGGTAGTGCCTTTCTCTAACTCTACTTATCATTGTAGCTTCCTTGCGAGTGCAAATGTTAACGAACGTTTCATTATATATTTAAATATATGAATCATCTGTCAAATTATCATGCTCATGTAAAATATAATTCTAAAAAAATACAAAAAGTTCTTTAGCTTCAAAATTTACGCGCTGAATTCATGAGGCGAGTTCGTGGGGGTTACAAAAAAAAAAAAACTACTAAAATGGTAGTTTTTAATTGGCTTGTATGTACCACTTAGCTGTAGTATCGCATCATCTTCGCTTCAGTGCGCACGCGGCGCCGCCTCCGGTACAATAACTATGATAGTATACTCGCTTGCCGAGACATTTGTCAAAAAATAAAAAAAAAAGCACTACCGCGTTGGAACACTTATGACTTCGTTTAAATGTCTCCGCAAGCAGACGATAGGCTGTAGGATATTAATAATGATGTATGTAATTGTAAACTAAACGTGTAACTATTAAATACCGATGTGTTTATGGGTATTATCCTAAAGTTGTTATCTCTTTCTTAGGCGCTGTTGTTTGTGGCTCGTCGGACCGCGCGGACCACTCGCACTTGATCTAGATCATATACTATGTAGATATTTATGATACATACAATTATATTCATATATTTTGAAAGTAGATGTGAATATTTATAGCGACAGATGATTTTTGCAAATTACTAATGCGTTGTTGGGTCTTAAAAGAAATATATATTTTGGTCTTAGTCAATTATTTGTTGTAATATATTTTTGTATGTTCATGTTACTCGGCGTCCGCGCGGTTCGGTCGACCCTTGTCTGTTATCAAGTATACATTATAATGTATGTACCTTTCAGTGATAGCCTATATAAAAAAACTAATCTTTAAATCCAAGTATATGTGTATTTAAAAATAAAAATGGAGTAAATTTGATAAAAATACAGGTTAACGTAAGCTTAAGTCGGTAGTGACGGTGCGCGGGAGTATAATCTCGATAATCAAGAATACCCATCACAAACTGTCCATGATCAGTTCATCTTAGCTTGGTTCGGTATAGTTTGAAACCATTCATTTAGACGTAAATGCCAGTTGATCTTCATTATCGTAAGAAGGGACTGCTCATGCTGCAACCGCTCAGTATTACCAGGACCGCGCGCCCTAGCTTGTTAGTATAGACAAACATATTATAATCGTCACGATATAGGGAAGGTTATTGAGACCAGGATGGCTCGACGCAGTTGTTCTGTCGGTCGAGTAGCGGACGTAGCGTAGACGAGGACGAATGTTATAGAACCCTGAACACGTAGAGAACAGCCCGAATGTTAAACTATCTCCCCTCGTTGTTGTAAACTATTGTAATTATATTATAAACGCGTATAAAGTTATGTCTTTCGTAAACTCGGTGTACGCTGTCGTAATAATTGATTAGCATCTTATTCACAGCTTTTTGTATGTGCAACGAATATGTAAGTATGTTTTCTATTGATGTTTTTCTTGCTGTTTCTGTGAAACACATATTTCTATGGTTTCTGGGCTGCAGTGCGATGTTTCGTGCTACGTTACAAAGGGACAAACTAATTTTGTAGACGACGTGGATGTGAGCTATCATTGCGTAAAACTCTTGTTATCTGTTACAAATAATTTATACTATAATCTTTATGAACGTTATTTTTTGTTGAATGTTTCTAAAAAGTGTTTGCGTCGCTCGTCTCGGCGATCGTCACTGAGATTCATATCTTTAAGGACAGGACAGTCGGATATTGACTCTTGGCTGTTAATCCCGAGTGCCCTGTTCGTTATTATTGTGGTAGCAACAGAAGTATATAATGCAGACAATGCTAAACAAGTTATTATATTAGTACAATATCTCATATCACGTTTTCTTTATTCAGGGGATGGATAAAGGATTGTTCTGACGGTACAATAACTATCTATAATCAAATTCTTGTGATTTAGCGTCGTATTTATATTGTATCTAATATCGAGGCCTTTCACTCGTGTGTCAAACTGATCACCCCTAGCGTAGTGTACTGATTGTTTTGACAACACACGAGAAAAGGCCTTTAGATTTGTTGGTCGCAAGTTGTTGCGATGTATGCTATTAGAAGTCGAACGAAACGGCGAGTTTAAAGTAAGGTTTACTCATATTACGGGAACACGTATCTACTAGCTGAATGGCCAGTTTCGATAGACCTCTAAGGACGAACGTTTAGCTAATGTTGTTATACTGGTTGAGCCACATATCGCCTGTGAGTCTAGACACTCGGTGCGTCTTCGTTTTAGTTGGCGCTATTGTAAAACGACTGCATTTTTTACTAAAACACATTTTCATTTTGTACTCAAAACTGATTTAATACTGTTCAACAATAAGCTTATAAACAAATATATAATTGTTTAATGCACTTTGTTCTAGTAAAATGCAAGAATAGAAAATTCTACTACATAGGTAACTTATATTGATTATAATAAAATTAAATAAATGTTTATATATAAAGTAAAAGTTGTGTACGTTTGTATTAATATAGCGTGTACGACCAAATAATTGATTCACTGTCAGTACTCCGAGGTTGCGAAGTTGATTGTGAAGTAGACGGTAGATGCACTAATAACACGACCTAATGCTACTTGTATCATTTCCTTGGCTGTGTTTTGTTGCGACATTTCTGTTTCTACTGCCGCGCAATGGAAGTTTTTTAAATGTTTATACTGGTCACACTGGCCGCTTTTCAACGTGCATAGAAACTCATAGAGTTCTTATTTTGAATTTGAAAAAGTTTTGTCTATGAATAAATGGCGCGTAAACGTTGGAAAGAGGCCATTGTCTAGATCTTAAAATGATTATTATGATAATATATTTGTATATTTGTTGTGAAATGAGTTGTATGTATGAGAGGCAGTTGGTTCGGTATCAGGTCGTGCATTCGTCATTACCCGCTGACATGTATTCACTGTATGAAACTATGATATTATATTAATATGAAAACAAACAATTCCTGAGATAATAAAAAAGGAAAATATTACAAAATTCAGTTTTATTTATTTACACCACACACCCGTTAAACTTAGAAACTAAAATGGCATTCGTCATAATATTAAGATACAATCGAGTCCATGCCATCGAATTTTACGTTATCCTATTCAACGTTATTTTATCAAATCTAACATTCACCAAATTCAACATTATTTTATCAAATTCAACATTATTTCATCAAATTCAAAATTATTTCATTAAATTCAACATTAATTAAATTCTTCAATATTTAATCAATTTACTTTAGCTACAAAGTAATTATAGAAAATTTTAATAAAAGAGACTTTTCACATGGATCATTCAAAAACATGACAAATTATCCAGTTATTCAATTTTGTATACAGGTACTTAGAGATAGGGTTATCAAAATTGTTCAACCAACCAATGGATCCAGTAAAATTGATGAATCTTTACATATCAAGTAATAATACACGATCAAGTAAAGAATATTTATACAAACAAAAATAGGGATACCTACCTACTCATTACGAAGCCGTTTATCGTTAGTTCTTTTACCTATTTACAATGAAGAGTAGGTATAGAATAAGGTTACCTACTGACCTAGTTTCTAAGAAACTTATTAGTACCTCGTCCCGGCTTGGCACGGTTGTCTAATTATAAATATAAACCTTCTTCGTATCTTCCTCTTTTGATGTGAAAACCGAATCATAATCCGTTGCGTGGTTTAGAAGGAAGCGGAGAATGATGACGAAGGAACCGATTAGTTTTATACTATTTGTAGTAAAGGTGCTGGCTCCACGGATTATGGGTGGCACAAAAGGTTGTGTCTGTCCCTTTGTACACTTAAGTGATACCTACTTCTAAACGACGCATTGGATTTTGATGACCACCATTATTGATAATAAGCATTGGCGTATCTCGGGTTACTTTTCACCCCTCACCCCTGAAATGTGTTTTTTGTGTGAAGGTATCAGTATTTTGGCGTCTATTATAGAATTTCGAACTGGTAGCCCAACATTCTGGGGAGATTACTAAACTATACTAGGATGAGTAGGTACTGCTAACTCTGACCCCTCCTCATCCCCCTACATACGCCAATTTAATAAGAACTTAGGAAGCAAAGATATTTCATCAGTAGATCACACCCGTGCGAAGCTGGAATGAGTGAACTAATGCTATAAACATTAATACTACATACCTATATTTATATTTTATTAATTTATTGTGCTTTTAATGTCATAAGAAATTTATCTAATTATATTTATTTTAAAATAATATGTAATCGTTTTTACCTATCTTAGTCAAGCTTGAGTGGTAATATCGATTAAATGAACAAATCTACAAAATACATAATCTGGCGCTTTTCCGGCTTAATCCGGTTGGATTGAAAAACTTCGGATTGTAATCTCTAATACGAATACCACAATATATTTCTTCGTCAAATATTTGACTTCCTCGCGTCTATGAAACCTTCGGAAGCGGTTATAAAATACAAATTTTTTACTATGATTGTTATTATTTTAATATACGAATACGCAAATAATTATGTTCTACTATGAATGTCATTATTTTAATTTAAAAAAATGTAATGTAAATATTGTACAACTAATGTGAAATTTGTAATTTATTTTAGAGGCACTCTTAAAATTGACTAAAAACACCATTAAATTCCGTAATCTTGTACAATAATAGAATGCAGTAATTTTTATACCTCGGAAAAATCCTTTGGTCTTCAATATCCACAAGTGATAAAACCACTATTATTATAGAAAATTAATATTCAACAGTGAAATATTAAAAAAAATATTTTTGGTCCCTTTTCAGTCCATGTCAGACGTCTCTAAATCTAATAACGAAAACTATAAATAAATTGAGTCAAATTGTCTCCGATTATGTAAGGATGCCCCACTTGACATAATCGTTGACGACTCCATTCAGTCTCTCGGCGTAGAGGTCGCTGGTCTTCTCAATGGCGAAGTTGGAGATGTCCAGGTTCTCGTTGACTTCAGGAGCGTTGGCGGTGTCGACTGTGATCACGGGTAACGTAAACACAGCTAGCGTCAGCCCGAACGGCAATTTCTGGAAAAGAAAATAAGAGGGTACATAAGTTTTGTGGAACATTGAATAGATTCTAGTCAGAGATAATAACCGTTGAGCTATGTTGGTGGTTTGACTTTTTTCTGTGCAAAAGCTGTCACACCGCAATTGTTATTCTTGAGTTGTCTTGTGATGGCTCAGTTGTCAAGTACCCGACACTCATGCATTAGGTTGCGGGTTCGAAACCGGTAGATATTTATTTCAATTCACCAATGTGAAATTTTTCAATTCCTATATACTTTCCTTAGGGGGTGTCAGTAATCAAGATCATTACTGAAACCCTGTGCCTCGGAAACCACGTGAAGCCGTTGGTGGCGGTGGTCATTCGTAGATCTTTGACAATCGTTACAGAAAGTAAGACCCCAGAAAGTCTGACTATAGTCTGTCCGAGGAATATCGTGTTGATCTGTAGGTAACTGGATTGTGGAGGCCTGATGGTCAGCCGCATCCGGTTGGACTGGAAGCTGATCCAAAGAGCAAGTTGGAAAAAATGCTAGGGAGATGATGAATTACATAAAAACAAAATAAACTAAAACATGTTGAGTTGAGCGCCGAGTAGCCACGCCCGATGTCCTAGCCAGAAGTTGCGGTCATTCTCAAAACTTCCATACTCCGGTCTACTACAGAGTAGGATTCATACCTATTAGACATATAATAAATATCACTTTACCCGACCCGGAAATCGAACCCAGGTACAAACGCTCAACACGCACAATGAGGCAGTTTTTAGGTAGGTACCATTGAACTATTACAATGTCATGAATGGAACTGCGGAATATGAAGATATCTACTTAGGTATGGATTTACATCTCATTCGTTATTTGTACAGCTATCTACATTACAGTACACAGAATGAGGCAACACTTTAGGATCTAATTATAGAGCAGCATATATAATGTACCTTTTTTTTTTATGGTGGAAAAAATCATGCATTGACATCCCCCGCCCTTGGGCGGAGCGGGAGATAGTGTCAGATTCTAACTGACTAAAAGACCCACCCCGTTCCTTCTAGCCTTCATACCGGGGCTCGAGCGCCCTTTCGGATAACCCTGGCCCCAGATTATAGATGCTGGCGGGAAAAATTCCGAATCATTCCCGTCGAATACTTCGGAAGTATTCCGAAATATTCCGAAACTTTCGGAATATTTCAACTGTCAAAAAAACCAAGAAAATCGACCTTACTACCTATTTCGCGCTTGGAAGTTGTAAAATATTATCTTTAGTTGTATTGTGAGCGGTAGGAATATATTAAGTTTATAGTTGTGAGTGCACCTCTTCAATAAAGTCTTCGCTTGGTGGTGGTTTGAAGTGCTCCGGCTTCATTGAAGTCAGTTCTATCTTTTTACTTAAACATTTTTGTTTCAACATTTTTTTATGTCACGTATATACATATAGTGACTAATAATACTGTTCTGAAAACTGCATCAAATTCGGTTCAGCCAAATGCGAGATGATCGCGGACATACATACATACGGTTCAAACTCATAACCTCCTTTTTTAACACGCTTTTATTAGCTTCACCTATATATTTGTTGGTAATCAACGCCTTTGAGCTCGATTTTGACCAGCTTAGGGCGATCAGATTTTTTTAAAACTTTGCACACCCATCAAAGACGGATGACAACACAATGATCCTTTATTCTATGACCTTGATCTCAAGGGCAATGACCTTTACTTAAACCTTTACTTCATTAAAATGTTGGGAATCACCTGTGACACCCAAAGGCAATGACTTTGACCCCAAGGGCCAGACCTTGACCTCAAGGTCAATGACTTTGACCCCAAGGTCAAATGTATAAAAAGTTGGAAAACACCTGGGACACCATAGGGCATGACCTTGACACCAAAGTAAATCACCTTGAACTCAAGGTCAAATGCAAAAATTTTGGGAAACGCCCGGGACACCAAAGGGCTGCTTTGACCGCGCCGGCGAGCGCTACTTCTCTAAATAACACAGATCAATTTTTTTTCGATAACATTTTAGGTCAAATACTTAGGGGTCATGGTCATTGACTTTAGGAAAAGCGTGGGGTGCTCGATTCGACTCTTACGAAACATATGGCACAAAGCGCCTCACCCTTTTTACAATATAATATTAATATTTTTCGTTCAAACATACAAACAAAACAAACATAGAACAAACAACACAAACAACAAATTCAATGTATTTATTGACTGGGCTATTTACGCGAAATGTTTTTATTGACTTGGTGGGCTATGCGACTCGCGAATCAGAGATCTCTCTCAACCGACTTGGGAATTTTGTATTATATTTAATCATTTAAAAAATACAAACAACTACTTAAACTCAATACTTTTTATAAGGTTCTTCTATCATTGGGTTCTTCTGTTATTAAACAATGATCTCTATCTCTTAATCAACCTTGATTATTGAATCCGTGTTGACTACATCAGATTTCACTATATCCTAATAATTACCCAAGTCGTTTAACTTATTAGACAGACTCTAACCCTTTTTCAAAAAACAAATCAAATAATGCTAGACCTGGTTTTTTAATTCACAACTGACATTTATAAAAATAGCATTCGATTTCGAAATAAGTAGGTACCTACCTAAAAACAAAAGAATAAAAATCCTGTTAATCGCAGGCTAACATTAATCAATCCCATAAATATTAAAATAAACATTTATATTTTACTTACGTATGTGCCACTGAACAATTATTAACTTACAAACACGTTTATTCCGATTGAATTATTCCGGCAATCCGGCGAAATATTCGGGCGAAATATTCGGAAACATTCGGAAACATTCGATTGCGGGGTACGAATCTTTCTCGCGGGGGTGGGGGGGGGGGAAACTTCTCCGGGAGCATATCCCCTCTTACCGCACCCCGCACCGCCATCGCCTGCACGCACGACTCGTGGCTGCGTGGCAGTCGGGCCCGCGTTTGCGTCGCAGCGCCAGCGTACAAAGTACTCTGTGGCCAGCGCTGCAGCAGCGGCGGCGGCGATCGACGATCGATGCAAAATACAATTTTTCAGCAAAAAAAAAAAAATCTTAATTAAATTCATTTTGAATAATTCCGATTTAAAGAAACTTTCCCAGAAGTATTCCGGAATTATTCCGAATATTTCAGAAGTTTTGCAACTATACCCCAGATATATAATGTACCTACATGTCGATGCGAGGCGAGATACGTGGGTAGGTAGGTACATAATATAAATAACTGCGTAGATTGCCTTTACTAGTAGATACCTTTAGTAGCCATATCATCCATCAGATCTGTGGCCATAATTACAAGTAATGTGGTCAAATTCTAACGATACAAGCATGTTGATCAGCTGTAAAGGCCGATCCAATCTGGAGAGATCAACAGGGGCGTAGCGTGGAATTAAGCTTGGGCCAAGGCACATCAGCGAGGCCCTTTTCTTTCATAAGTTTGAAAATGAGACAACTGTCGCAATCCAGTGTTCGACCACATCGTCGCTTACCATCAGGTAAAGTAGTGGTCAAACGCGAGCCTATCAATTATAAAAAAAAACCTTCGTTCATAAAGAGATGTCGCTTATGCGGCCTCTTTGGATGCAAGGCCGTGGGTTAGGGCCCACTTCGCTCACGCCTAGTTTATTTATTTATTTAATATTAGGCTTATTTATGCGCAGATTATAACATAACTAGTAGATTTAGAATAGTATAACATAATAATATGGTTTGGAAAAAAGAAAGTATAAATGATTAATTCCTTAAATAACTTCCTCATTAAAATTCGAATAGATAAAATTAAATATACACTAATATAATAGAGAGGAAAGAGAGTAAAGTTTGTTTTTTTGTTTGTAGGAGATAATCTCTGAAAGTACTGGTCCGATTGCTAAAATTTTTTCACCAACAGAAAGCTGCATTATTCCTGAGTGACATAGGCTATATTTTATGTAAGCGGGCGAAGCCGCGAGCAAGAGCTAGTATACAATAAATTGTTACAAATTTGATTATAATAATTAATTTAAATTGAATACAAAGATTACTATTAAAAATTAGTTACGCTCATCATCATCATCTTCCTGCCCTTGTCCCGTTTTATTCGCGGTCGGCGCAACACGCTTTTTTTCCATTTTGTCCTGTCACTCGTCACACTATCACTAACTCTTTTTTCTTTCATATCACTTCTCACACAATCCATCCATCGTTTCTTTGGCCTCCCTCTCCCTCTCCATCCATCCACATGTAAATTCATAATTCTTTTAGCTATATGCGTTTCATCCCTCCTCTTTATATGACCTTACCAAGACAGACGATTTCTTTTCAACTTTTCAGTCACTGGCGCCACTTTCAAACTTCCCCTAATATATTCATTTCTCACTTTATCCATCTTAACATTCTCCTCTACATGCAATCTTTTTTCATTACGCCTATCTACGCTTCTAGAAATCAACTGCTAACACTTGTACGTGTGTGTGAGTCAGGTGTATGTAGTAATAATAATCTTTATTTTATCTTTTACACAAAATAATTACATGTAACAGCCACAAGTAAATCTTAAACAATTATGCTGTGTCCAAGTAATAACTACGAGTATAATTGACTTATCAAATATTTAAACTACAGGAAAATTTACTTTATTAACTTAAAATTATGTATAATTAGCGACTTGCCCGAGCTAGATTGGAATCAAAAGACGTCTTGAATGAGTGTGCTAATGTGATCGGCACCAACGACGTATTAGGTTGTCGGCTGTTTAACTGGACTAGCCGATGATAGCCTTAATAAATTAAACCCTAGCCAGGACTTGACCGTAGGCGTAAGCTTGCGGACGGCGAGCAATGGGTAGCCCGCCGTCCGGCCGTCCGGTAATTGTCCGGACCGAGCTCAAGTCGTCGACGGGGCGTAGTGTTCCATGCGCGCCTCAAAGAGATGTCGGCACACCGTAGTGGCCTAGTAGGGTCGAAGCCTACTGGGGCACTGGAACGAAGGCAAAGAAGGAACAGGAGTGGATTTTAGTCAGTAAAATACTGACACGCCCTCGCGCTATACCCATGAGCGGGAGAAGTCTTGAATGTTTTCCTACCTAAAAAAAAATTAAAACTTGACTAACTGCAGTGGGGTAAATAAGAACCTCTGCTTAGGACGTCGCTGGGGGAGGACAGCAACGGACGGGCTGGATCGAACAAGGGTTATTTTATTATTTTAGGAATTTAAAATAAGCTCAGCTTCTGGCTTCAGCAAGGGGGTGCAATGGGTAATGACGGGAGCGTCACGGCGGGTAAGACTAATAGAAAGATTAACTCTGGTAGGTAATAAAAATGTTTTAGGAAGCTAAAATAATCCTGGAAATTTAGTGAATGTGAATATATCATATAATGTGAACAATACCAACCATAATTAATGTAATGAACAGGTCATAAACATATTACAATGACTACTACCTGGTTCAGGCGTAGTAGTCATTGATGTTTTGAAACAATAGACCTTCATGGTATTGTTTCTACTCATTAATTAAATACAAAGAGAATGTCTCTTAGGAATTCTTTAATAACAATAGGATAAGCAGGTATTCAAATTAGCATCTTATCATGTATACGGACATTAAAATTTTTTTTTTTTGGGTGAAGATTTTCACTAGTGATTTATTAAAACTTACTAAGGCCGTCGCGTCGTCGTCATTAAGGCAAAATGTAGGTAACTACCACTGTTAAGTACTCATTGTTTTTTAATATTTGTTATGCTCGCGTTTGACCACTATCTAACCTGATGGTAAGCGATGATGTGGTCGACGACGATGGATCACGTTTGCCTAGAAGTAACCTATTCACTAGACCCCTAAGTTGTAGCTTTCAAGAAACAGATTTCGGCAGGGAATTCCACTCTTTAGCTGTACGCATAATTAATGTGTTCCCAAAACTTTTTGTACCTACGTATGGGTGGGATGTCCACCATGTACCGGTGGCGCAAAGGTGAAGGTGAGGAAAGCAAAGAATGATTGACAAGATCACGGATTTTCTGTTCTTAGAAAAGTAAATAGTAGTGAGCAGTGGTGGCTGAGTGGCAATGGCCCCGACTTACAAGTTGTAGGTCGCGGGTTCGAACCCAGCCAGGCGCATTACTTTGTGTAATTTATTTCATCACCACTGCTCTTAAAACGGTGAAGGGCACATCGTGAGGAAACCGGCATGTCCTAGAACCGAAAATTCGAAGACATACAACATTCACCAACCCGCACTGGGCCCCATGGTGGATTACGGCCCATTCCCTGTCCTAGAGAGGTCTGAGTCCCAGCAGTGGGAACATTAAAAAGGCTGATTATATATGTATGTTATGTATGAATAAGTATATCAGTAATATCCCTGAGTCGGGATTTGCATGTATCTGATAACCTAATGGAAAAAATGGTAAGTACCCCGATATTTACTAGGTAACCACTTAATACCTATATACACGGACATCCATCGTCCATCCATCCGTCGTTTTACCGGTACGTCACGTATCTGATCATACCGGTAAAATGAATGGTTTTGTTTCGGTAGATACAATTCTAAATACGAGTACATGTGTTATATAACGTGAATCTAAACTGTGATTAAGTCGTCATTAAACCATCAGCGTATTGCCGGAAGCCATGATCTGAGGTGGCCTTGAGTTGACGGCAAATCACACATAATAGCCACCGCACACTGTTTGTTTGAGTACAAATACAAACTCGTATCATTGAAATTATTTACCCGGAAAACACACTAATATTTTAAAGGCGAGTGAAAGTTTATGAGTGTGTTTGTTACTTCTTTACGGTCGAATAGCTGAACAAATGAATGAATTAAGTACAGTATTTCTCTGCTTTCCTAATTATATTTATATTATATATGTATATTGTCAGTATTATATGTAATTTATTAGTTTATGTATTGTATATACTCGTAGGTATGTAAATAGCACACCACGAACTACCGGCATATCTTTTTTCTCCTTCTCTGTCAAATTCATTCAAAGGTTGTCTGTAAAAAATCGCTTTTACCGATAAGACCGCCCATTGTTTTAAGCCATTAATTTTAAGTTTCTTATGTATTTTTATTTTTGGCGTACAATAAAGAATATATCTATCTATCTCGGTATACCGGTAAACTATGTCCTGGAATAGCACATAAGGTAGGTACTTTTTATCCCGGGACTGTGCTCTCTTGGGAATTTGGGATAATTTTCTACTACACATAGAATACGTCGGTAACTAAAGGTAGACCTACACTGCGCACACGTGTGCCCCACACGCCGTTCTGGCCGCATCGGTCTCCATACATTTTATAAGGCAATTAGAGTTATAGTCGCGTAGCATCGTCGCGACGCGACGTCGTTCTACGAACAAATCAATACCCTTAGCCAAGTTGCTAATCTGCAATCGTTAACGCTATTAGAAAGTTTCAAATGTACGGGAATGACGTCATCTTAACGCTCATCAGTCACGTGATCAGAACAAAAGAATTGGGGGCGTGGCTAACTCAAGCGAAACGGTTGTAACTTTGCTAGGGCGGGCAGGCGTGTTACATGTGTGCGTCAGTCTAATGTAGTTCTAGCTTAATTATATATTATAGTTGTCCCGGTGACAGTGGGCAGTGGTTCTTACTTGAAGAACAGTTTGCCGTTGGCCCGAAAGGTCCGAAGTGGCAACCGCTTACCAGAAGCGGCAGCGTTGGAAGGCCACACAAGGTAGAGCGATGACCTGGTGAGGGTCGCGGGAATGCGGTGGATGCGAGACATACAGGACCGTTCATTTTGGCGTCCCTTGGGGGAGACCTATGTCCAATAGTGGAGGTCTTTCGACTGGTGGATAATGTTGATGAACTATTTTATTCGCGTAGGTATGAGTACCTATAATATAATTATTTCGTTAGTTATTGATATTAGGCATCTAGTAGTCACTTAGTTCTCTTACTTCGCGCAGTTTTTACGACTTGACAAAACATCGAGATTATTTGTTATTTGTTAAAGATAATTTATAAATAAAATATCTTTAACTATTCCGCAATAAGTTAGCATTAAATTCTGTTGCGTAGTTTCGACGATGTTAGAGATAAAGATTACACTAGCTACTGCCAACGGCATGACCCGCGTACAATTGGAAAATTTAAAAACTGATGATATGAAAATCATATTTAGATAGGTACAGCCTATAGCATAATAAAATAATTATATACAGTAAAATGGGGTGAATAGAGACAAAACTTTAAAGGGTATTTTCTCGATATTTGAATATTTTTTGCAGCATTTAACTATATGAATTTATTAATGCTTTATTAGAGGCCGATATTATGGTATCAAAGTGAAAAACCAAACCCAAGTTTTGTCTCTATTTACCCCGTTTTACGGTACATACATCTATATTAGGGAAAAAGTCAAAATCGTTTCTGCAGTTTTAGAGATTACCCCCTAAATACAAATTTATTACAAAAATATATCTCTTTATACTTAATAGGTACTAGTGTAGATTGTAGGTACCGATCACATGCTATTGTCTAGTGCTAGTTTCAGATAAAATAGCTGAATTATCAACTACTGATCGTAAAAAAATAAAACACGGTGATAATAAAAAGACATAATATCTACCCACATGATCATATGATGAAGCGATATCTATGCTTATCTAGTAGATAAGTACCTGAATATGTTTTTTTCTAAGTCTATTCGTGATTGGCAACAACTTCCATATTACTATTTTCTTTTAAATTATTAGATAGGTAGGTACCTACTGTTTTGCTGTTTTTTGTATTTTTGTGAATATAACACAACTCTGAAAACGAAGTAGGTAATTGATATCCACATAGTGTATCAAACATAAGTTTTGACCAAGAACTCACAGAGGCCGCACATTTAATGATATTGTGACGGCCACAAATACAGAATCTTAAAAAAAACACAACTAACATAGGGTAAATACGCCAAATGTCGGCCCCCTTAGCGATTTTCTGACTGCGGATATCTCTAGCACCGTCAGTTTCCAACGAAAGTTAGCTTCTGATGCGGTTTAAGATAGTTTGATTAATCTATTTCATGTTTATAGGCATAAGATCGACATTTCTACTGAAAGAAAAAAGTAATTAGGTTTAGATGTGTCGAGAACAGAAAAACCCTAAAGTCGGCCATTCACGGCCCATGGTCGGTCGCGTTTTTCCCAAATGTCGGCCGGGTATAGGGTGTTTTAAATTAAGACAGTGACAAAAATTATTAACATGATTTATTTTGGCAGAATTCTAATGTAACACTAAGTATACATTTGTAATTGTATTTGTTTAATAGTAAAATATTTTTTTGTTTCCCCTTAACAAAAAAAATCGTAACCGCATAATTTTCTTTGATTCCGTGAAGGCCTTAGATCTCCCTGCTTTGAGGGTTTAATAGATTAGTAGCAAGTCCCAAACCAAAAAGCTACCATAAATATGTCTTCAATACTGTCAACTCCTTCATTTAAACTTAACTTCTTTACAATATTAATAAATTGTAATAAAAAATATTTCATTTTGAGAAAATAAGATTGATAAATAAATTAAAAATGACTTACCAATCAATTAAAAAATATAAAAGTATTTTTTCATCAGCCTGTATAGTGGCTCTCGAATTCGAGGCTGGTCGACATTACGATCTTTAATATTTCTAATGTCGGCCCTTATTTCTGGTACCTTATTTCTCGAGATTCGACTGATATTACCCCGGCCGTTATTTGGCGATTAAACGTAAAATAGATTTATTTGCCTATAAGCTTTGCAAATTCTCTTGTTAAGCCAACGGAATTGGTATAATTGAAGTTTATAAAACAGAGTGCATTTACTTTAAGTCGGCCACGGCCGAGAATCCGGTTTTAAGTCAAAAATGTTACCCTAATGGCGGCCTTCTATTTTGCCCTGAAAAATATACGCAAATCGTTGAAAAAACTATCTTAAAATATAGTAAAAATAACCCTCTAATGATAATAAGGCTTAAAACAAAAATAAATAAATGTCTTATCGTTGTAATATCAATCCCCGAAATGTGAGTATTCACTTCAAGTAAGCTACTTTACATGCGATTTTGAAGCTTCAACGGTGCTATCGCTACTGACGCTCAGTATGAGAAGAACAAGTGACGAAATCCGATAGTAACGGTTTGTACGTATAGAGTACGAACTAAGGTTGCAATTTGAGAAGCAAACTTGACAATTAAATACCTTTTGGATGAATGCAAGCTGAAAATGTACAGACGGCCGAAGTTTGGGGGGTGGCCGACGTTTGGCGTATTTACCCTACAAAAGATGAAACAGTTGTGTTGAGCCATAAAATATAATTAATTTTTAAATAGGTATTTCCGATATTTCAATTTACAATTCTTGAAATTTTGCAAATTAGGGATTAGTACCCAAAGGTATGTACTTATTTTAGACTTTGAATTGTTCTACGTACTTTCAAAAGAATTACAGCTCTAAGCTAATTAGTTCGAATTTTATTGTCTAAAAAGAACCCGTTCGCACGCCCTTCTCACAGGTAGTCAAAACGCGAAAGTGACAACAATTTTTGCTGTTAGTGTGAAAGAGACGGAACATTTCATTTCCGTATGACATCTACTAATAATAATAATCATAAATAAGGAAACATTTAAGCTGGCAGGTAAATTGCTATATTTCTTACTCCGAGGCGCAAGGTTGTGTTAACCTGTTAATGGTTAGAACAATTTGCCAAATGGATTAAAAAGAAACATTTTACTGCCTCCCCGTATACGTTTATGTTGGTTTTTATTCCATTTACTGATGGACGACGAAACTTTTTTTTTGTTAAATTCTCTTTGAGTATTTAATAATGAATTGAAATATCTTCAAATATCCATGATAAAACAATAGAATATCAATTTTTAAAATGAGCTTTAAAATATGGTGGTAAACACGTGAATACATTCCCTCTGCTTGTTAAGCCTTTGCTGACTATTTTTTAAATTTGTAATGCCCTGCGGAGGTTACGACAAATAGAGGTTCCAGACATTATATATACATACATTTTATTTTTTATAGTTTTTGTAATGGAAATACAATTTCCACAGTTCGTAAATAAAATTTGTAATCCACTGCATTAGCCATATTAAAAAAGGAGGATCTACAATAATCTTCATCCATATAATTTTTGTAAAGTCTAACAAACTAACAAGGTAGGCAAACTCAAGATTTATGACTCAAAGATTATGTGGACAGATGAAGCTAAAGTTCACACGGGCTGATAACAAACACGCAAACTGTAGCATTGGACAGCTGAAAACCAGCATGAATTTTCAATAAACGCTTGAAGTGGTTTTTAGACAACCAACGGATTGTTGCTATTGTGTTACCTCAATTATTAAATGACGTCAGTTTTTTTTAATTTTCTTAAGTTTTAATTAAATGTAGCTAATATAATTATGCAAAATGAAAAAGTTTCAATTAAAAAAAAAAAATAACGAATATATAAATATAGTAGTTTATGTGACTAGGGGATAAAGCAGTGTCTTTAAGTCGCGGGCGGCATGTTGAATTCCGAACGCAACGAAGGATGTTGATTTTAATCCCAAACGACAGTGAGGGATGGAAAAATGAAACGAGGGTACCTTAAGTAAACACAACTTTTAATTAGCTCCTATTTAAAAATAGTTTAAAAATATTGAGTACATATTTGGTGTGTTATATATGCACTAAAAGTTTTAGTTGACCTCCGATGCACTCACTGCACTAATAATTTCTCCTCTCTCTTTCACTTGACCCGCACAATCACAAAATCACTATGGATCTATACGCTAAGCTATCAAGTTGTATGGAGGATCTGTCTGCCACATTCACCTCACGCATGGACACTTACGAAAAGGAGTTGAAGAACGTGAGCAGTAATGATGTCACTCACAAGACCATAGCCAGCCTATCTCGGGACTTCGTGGAGTTCAAGTGCCTTATTTGGAAAACCATGAGTGCTTTGAAGACTCAAATGGAGTTGCTGACTGTGGGTTTGGATCGACATGAGATGGCATCTCGCAGGCAAGTTTTGATCCTACATGGCCTCTCTGAGCGGAAGGATGAAGATCACACGGCACAAGCTATTTCAGTTCTGAAAGATAAAATGAAAATTTCTAACATCACTTCATCGGACATCTCATCCTGCCATCGCCTAGGAACGGATTCAAGCAAGCCACGTCCACTTCTTATACGGTTCAACGGATACAATTTGCGGAGTGAGGTATGGCGTAGCAAAACATTGTTGAAGGGTTCCGGTTTGGTAGTCTCGGAATTTTTAACTAAGCCTAGACATGACGTGTTTGTAAATGCCCGTAAACACTTTGGCGTAAAGCAGTGCTGGACTTCCGAAGGCAAGATTATCATCCTTCTTCCGGATAAGTCGCGCCGAAAGATCGAGTCTGCGGTTGAACTTCAACAACTTGTTGCGCTGTTTCCAGTGGCTACGTCTTCAAATACGTCATCAGAGAAGACATCACGTAGGCAAGCCAAATGATTACCCACAAACTTTGCATGATTTTTTTTAAACATATATGTATATCCTTCTTTTTTACTATTTGTTTTTAATGTCGGTCAATATTAATATTGTTAAATTTTTGGGTTGATGACATTGACATTTATTAAAACTTTGACTTTAAATTTGTCGTTCGGAAATATTTTCACTGCTTGGTAATTCGGATATCGGTCTTTTAATCTTTGTTTAGATGTCGGGTGCATCGAGGATTTTTGTTTTTGTATTTGTTAATTAAATTTGCTATAGTATTTATTTGTTATATAATATATATATATTTTATATTCGTGTCATGTCTGATAACTTTGATGAAAGTTTTGTTTCCTGTTCTGCTGATTCTTCTGATGAGAGCAGCTATACTAGCGCATTCAATGATGAATCTGTCCACTTACGCGACCAACTCTTTTCTACTTTTTCATGTTTCAATAAATTCTTCAATGCAGTCCATATAAATGCTCAAAGTGTTCCCGCTCATCACTCTGATCTAATGTCTTCTTTTGATGCAGACCATGTTCACGCTGTCCTTGTCTCGGAAACATTTCTCAAACCCATGCTTCCTTCAACGCAATACTCTTTGCCTGGTTATAAGCTTGTGCGTAATGACAGAACCGGCAAGGGCTGTGGAGGGGTGGCTATTTACCTCCGTGGAGACATAATATACAAAGTCGTTGATCAGTCCCCGAGTAATTATTCTAAATCAGCTGAGCACCTATTTATTGAAATTACTTTTAACCACACTAAATTGCTTTTAGGTGTTTACTACAGTCCTTCTTGTCATATTGATTACTTTTCTTCGTTAGAATCAAAACTTGAATATTTTTCTTCTTTATATGATCACACTATAATACTCGGAGACTTCAACACCTGTATAATGAAGAATGATGTGCGCAGCCGTAAACTCCAGTCCCTTGTCTCTTCTGTCAACATGCATATCCTTCAGCTTAACGCTACCCATCATGCTCCCCATTGTAATCCCTCTCTTCTAGACCTTATTCTGGTTTCCGATCCAAGCAAAGTAGCCACGCACGGACAGCTTTCTGCATCTTTCTCTTACCATGACCTTATATTTCTCTCTTATAAAATTCGTCCTCCAAAACGTAAATCTAAATTTCTTTTCCTTCGCAGTTTCAAGAACATAGTTCTGGATCGTTTGGTAGAGGATGCGAGCAATATTAACTGGGGTGCTATTCTCTAAGAAAACAGCCTTCAGCTCAGCGCTGGCACAGCGACGAATCGTGAGCGCAGTACATTGAATTAACAACGCAATGCCCCTTTACATTGGATTGTTAATTCAATGTACTGCGCTCAAGACTCGTCATTGTGCCAGCGCTGCGCTCAGGGCTGTTTTCTTAGAGAATAGCACCCCTGGTCTCCTGTTTATGACAGCAATGATGTGGATACTATGGTAGCAGAATTCAACACATTAGTATTGAAACTCTTTGATGTGCATGCTCCACTCAAACAAGTCAGAGTGAAGCATCTTCCGGCTCCATGGTTATCTGACAGTGTCAGAAGCGCAATGTCAAAAAGGGATAAGGCTAAAAGGCGATACAAAAGAGATCCTACTGATGAGAACTGGTCTCTGTACAAGAAACTTCGAAATCGCTGCGGTCGGATGTGTAGGGATGCTAAAAGGCGCCATATCCACAACTCGGTTCAAAACTCCAACACAGCACAAGTATGGCAGTTTCTCAAATCTCTGGGTATCGGTAAAACTGTTGATGACAGCTCACTTAATATTGACCTTAACACCATTAATGTTCATTTTTCCAAATCTCCCGTTATTCTGGACGACAACGTCAAGGCTGCCACTCTTAGCTATCTATCTAAACTTCCTCTGCCAACTTGTGCTTCGTTCTCTTTTCACCCGGTTACGGAAGGGGATATTAAACGAGCCATCACATCTATATCCACGAAAGCGGTGGGTGATGATGGTCTTCAACTCCAGATGTTTCTTCCTATCCTGAATGAACTCGCTCCTGTCATCCTTCACATTATCAACTATTCCCTCTTTACTGGCTGCTTTCCTTCTGCGTGGAAGAAAGCACATGTCCTGCCTCTACCCAAAGTCCCTAATCCTTCGTCAGTTTCCCAGTTTCGTCCTATTTCCATACTCCCAATCCTATCCAAAGTTCTTGAGAGTGTTGTTAATAATCAACTGTCTCATTTCCTTTCATCTAATAGCCTGCTGAGTCCTTATCAATCTGGTTTCCGTCCTGGTCACAGTACTGTATCGGCACTCGTTAAGATAACTGATGACATCCGGCTGGCCATGGAAAACAGGCTTCTTACAGTATTGATTCTACTGGACTTCAGCAGTGCTTTTAATTCAGTTGATTTTGACATCCTCTTAGGTATCCTATCCTCTGTCAATGTATCTCCTCCCGTGATTGCATGGTTCAGTTCTTATCTTCGGGGTCGCTCGCAGTCGGTTCGCTCCGGAGAGGCTTCCTCTGACTGGTGCGATCTCGCTGTGGGTGTTCCTCAGGGTGGCGTTCTTTCTCCTCTTCTTTTCTCTGTTTTTATTAACGCTATCACTAAAGTCATATCTTCACACTTTCATCTCTATGCAGACGATTTGCAGCTTTATCGTCACTTTAAGATAGAGGAGCTTAACGACGCTATTGATGCCATCAATAATGATCTGAAAAATATCTGTCAGTGGGCTAAAAGTTTCGGACTGTTAGTAAATCCAGCAAAATCACAAGCGCTCATTATTGGTGGCAGATATTTCGTAAACTTGTTGAATAACCAGTCTCTCCCACCTGTTTTGTACGATGCTGTCGCTATAGCTTATTCTAAAAAAGTAAAAAGCTTAGGTGTTTACCTAGACGGTAACCTGTCCTGGAATGTCCACATTGCGGAAGTAAGCAGGAGGGTGTTTTGCTCGTTTCAGTCACTGAAACGTCTTCAGAAGTTCCTGCCCTTTTCAACTAAAGTTACTCTTGCTCAGTCTCTTCTTCTACCTCTTCTTGACTACGCTGATGTCTGCTTCCTTGATGCGACTGAGGAACTTCTTGACAAACTAGAGCGTCTGCAGAATTTGTGTATCCGCTTCATTTTTGGCCTTCGGAAGTATGACCATGTGTCGGAATTTCGAAGGCAATTGAAGTGGCTACCTATTCGGCAGCGTCGGGATTGCCACACTCTATCTTTTCTATTCTCTGTTCTTCATAATCCCAACTCCCCCCAGTATCTTCGGGAACGCTTTGAGTATCTTGTTCCGAGAGGAAAACCTTGTCGATCTTCATCCTCTCTTCTTCTTCGTTTCCCTCCTCACTCTTCAAGTCGGTACAGTGGATCTTTTACCGTTTACGCTGTGCGTCTCTGGAATTCTCTTCCGCATACATTGAGGGCTAGCCCTTCGTTGGAAGTTTTCAGGAGAAAAATTAAGGAACATTTCCTGTCAACATGACCTAAAAATATGTATGTATATAAGTATTTATTTATTGTATATATTATGTATATGTATAGTGTGCGGTATATGTCTGTTTAGTATATTTTTGGTCTTATGTTAAATTCAATTTATATGTCTTTTTTTTTTCCCTTTTGTTGTACATTTACAAGGTTCCTCAAACACAAAATTTCATTTTAAATCACATGGTTTGCTGTAAGAAAACCCAGTTGTGGGTTAAGCTCGCCTATGTACTCATATCTAATGTCCTGTTTGTTTTGTTTGTATTTTTTTTTTTGTGTACAATAAAGAATAAAGAATAAAATTAACTCCCGAGCTTTACGAGGGAGTTAATAAAGAAACCTGAGTGAAGTGAGGAATTCAAGCTGCCCAAAACAAAGACTAACGTTCGGGATTAAAATCAGTTACCTTCGTTTCGTTCAGAATTCAACATGCTGCCCGCGACTTAAAGACACTGCTTTATCCCCTAGTCTACTATTAGATTCCACAAATGTTTTTACTAATAAATTATTACAGTTTATGACGTTTTGCAATTGAATTTAGTTCGATATTATATTAACAATGTCAGAAACTTTTTCATTTCGTAATAATCAGAGTGGATTAGCAGTCACAAAATAATAATAATTTATTGACCACACACAAGTTTATAAGGAAAAGAACAGAGAAGTATACAGACTAGAAGAAAACAAATAGATACACATTAGAAGTGGCCGTGAGCCCCAAACTCGGCGCAGCCTGTACCTTGGTGGCCTAAATAGTTTAGACAACAGTAATAGCTTCAAAACTATTATGTGTAACTAGTGTTGTAATTCTGTTGTCATTCTGAATAGTAACTCAAATACTAACCTCATTAAAGCTTCTGTTAATCATTAAAACTTTCGCAGAATTGGCCTTTTATGACTCATCACTTAACTATTTTATCTTTTGTGCATTAGTTAATTTGTTTTCGCTTCTCTTTGTTATGGCCGTGCCTCAGAGTCCTAAGTCTCAAGTTATGTTTGGTTATTATAAGAAGTAGGTAATTCATATACTAAAATTACTATATCTTTGTGGGCGTGCGTATTCTACCCCTTGGGTTTAATTCAGTTAAGTACTAAAATTGTAGGAATATAATGAATTATCCTACAATTTGTATGTTGTTGTTGTATGCCTTTGGGCGGATCATAGGTAGGACGAAACATTTTATATAAGATCATTGTAAGTACCCTGTGTTCACAAAATTAATAAATGAATTTGAATTTGAATTTTTTAAATTATACTTATCTTAATTACCTACTTATTTATTAATATTCCTATCGGTCTTCAAGTATTATTACTACAAATCTGGACATTTTGTATAATTAACATATAGTTAAAATTTGATTTCATTTTTTAATCACAATATTTTTGTGGAAATAGATCCCAAGAATTTTATTTAGGCACAAGAAAAAAAGACGGTAATCACAATTATTTTGTTTAAAAATATTTTTACAGGATGTTGCCGAAAAAAGAAAGTAGGTAAGTACTCGTATTTTGCTTGAAATGAAATGAGTATTAAGAATATTGCTATTGATCAGTTAGTAAGGGAATAAAGTTTGGGCTTAAATAAAGCAATTGGAATATTATGTAGTTCCCGAATGCAACACTAAGTTGGAGTCGACAAAAATAATATAATGAATTATCCTACAATTTGTATGTTGTTGTTGTATGCCTTTGGGCGGATCATAGGTAGGACGAAACATTTTATATAAGATCATTGTAAGTACCCTGTGTTCACAAAATTAATAAATGAATTTGAATTTAAATTTGAATTTGAATTTTTTAAATTATACTTATCTTAATTACCTACTTATTTATTAACATTCCTATCGGTCTTCAAGTATTATTACTACAAATCTGGACATTTTGTATAATTAACATATAGTTAAAATTTGATTTCATTTTTTAATCACAATATATTTGTGGAAATAGATCCCAAGAATTTTATTTAGGCACAAGAAAAAAAGACGGTAGTCACAAAAAAAATATTTTTACAGGATGTCGACGAAAAAAGAAAGTAGGTAAGTACTCGTATTTTGCTTGAAATGAAATGAGTATTATGTAATTGTAATGAAATTAGTATATGAATATTGCTATTGATCAGTTAGTAAGGAAATAAAGTTTGGGCTTAAATAAAGCAATTGGAACATTATGTACCTAGTTCCCGAATGCAACACTAAGTTGGAGTCGACAAAAATAATAGCTGCTGCTAGCGGCTTTGCCCGCGTGATAGTAGAAAATTGTCTCAAGGGAACATAGTCTCAGAATAAAAAAGTATTTTTGTGGCATTCGAGAACATAGTCCACCCATGTGTTAAATTTCATTCTTCCCTTCAACAATTTCAGCTTAATTCATTAAATCCCCAAACGAACGCCGGCGTTCGCTCTCTCATTGTCTTTCTATTGTGACTTTAACTACGGTATTCAGAAGGTAGGAGTAACAAACATATTATTATACACTCACAAACTTCTGCCTTAAAAATATTAATATAATTTCAGTTTTAGGACAAAGGAGAATGGGCACTTTTGGGTGGTCGGCGGTCAATAGTGAAAGTAGTCATTACTAGGAACTACTTTCACTAGAAACAATTATAAATTATAATAGTACATCTTGACAATGATTGTGTGCACATAATTAGTTTTCCAAAAACTCCACAACTGATAAGATCAACAAACAATGTTATCAACAAACGGTTTGCAGGTCCGTTCCAAGTGCAGGTACACTATTACCTGCGCTCGGGATAGACCAATCAGCAACGAGTATCGGGAACCGGCGAAGCTTGCCTCCTGCGCTCTCACCGCACAGTCTTTCGCTGACTCTCGTGTCGTCAAGACATACTGTACGATTTGGCTTACCGATTCCTTTGAGTCTTTTACCTCTATTCTGCATTCCGGAATTCGCTTGATGAATACTTGGCTTTCGTTTTTGGACTTTTGATTTTATTTGCGATCGGAACTTGCTTGACTATGGCAGAAAATCAACCAGTATGTGTTTTGTGCGTTCGATCAGTGGTTAACATAAAAAGTTTGGTGATAACGCGTGATCTATTCGAGGAAGATGCCGAAACAGTTCAATATATTATTAATACTATTGCTCCAAATCAAGTAAGTACTTTTATAATTCTAGCTATATACTAGTTATAGAATTATCTTTAATTTATCATTATATTTTCTTTTGTCACCAAAAAAAATGAGAGAGTGGGAGAGTTATAGAAAATTAAAACCTATAAGTTCTAATTTTCTACAACTTATATAAGCAGACTAGATGACTTGAGGATAAAATGGTGTCTGAAGTCGCGAATGGCATGTTGAATTGCAAACAAAACAAAGGTTGTTAAGTTTTAATCCCAAACGGAGTGAGGGAGTTAATATAGAAAACTGAATAAACCATAGAATTTAAGTCACCCAAGACAAATTACAGTTTTATTTGGTTTTATTCCCATGTTAGATACTCTATATTTTTTTATACATTCAGTAAGATAAGCAAAAGACAATATAGGTAGGTACTGAAACAAATTATATATTAGAGAAATATAAGTATTATTTATATTCATTTAATACATATTCGGCATGTTTTGAGATATGAAACAAACAAAATTCACAACTAAATTGAACTATAGTTCAAACTAACAATAAACTAACTATAGTTTTCATTTTCTATAGCACTCTCGCTTTTTCATTATTTTTGACTGTTGTCTTTTATTTTTTGAATAAACTCATTTGTTCCACGTATAATTTACTTCACTTAATGAGATATTTTTCAAATGGCCTTTTATACGTTATAAACCTCACCTAAAGCAAGTAATTCTGTCCCTAGGAATCTAATTTAGTATGGGTGTTCTCTAGGAAATAATGTGATTTAAATATTGGAACGACATAACAATTTGAAAAAAACATTTATTAAGATATTTAAAATATACGTGCATCAAATATTTAAAAATCAATTTGGTAACCCACTGACTCGAAAAAGTTCTTTCCCTTTTTTTTTTAAACAGTGATAAATTTTGTGACAGTAACCGCATTTTAGTCTTTTTGTTTTTGGTTAGTGGCCAGTTCGATTTTCTAATAAACTCGTTTGATGTATGTTCATTTTAATTAACTTTATACGATTGTTTTTTTTCAAATCGTTTGACATTCCAAATTCAAGTTTTATTATTCCGAAACGCCCATACTACATTAGATCTCTAGAGCTAGAGACAGTGAATTACTAAGACTTGTTTTATGTTGAGGGCTGTATGACATATGTCAAGGGCAAAAAGGGAATCATCGAGGAGGTGGTGTAAAAAAAACGAATGTAAACTTCCTACTGCTTTTAGCATAGCTTAGCATAATCAGCCTTATAATGTTCCCATTGCTGAGACTCAGGAATCCTCTCTAGGAGAGATAATGGGCCGTAATCCACCACGGGTAGGGATTGCAATCCCGGAGCTCACGTTATCTTATGTTATAAAATCAAATTGATAGTCTAGATTTTTGTATGAAAATCATCTTTTATTAAACATTTCTTACATTAAGTTACAGAAATTAATTATTTCTTTTCTATTAATTAAGTTTAAGATGAAAAATCATCAATGTAAATTATCTCATAAATGTTTGGCATAATTTAGAAGTTTTTTTTTCTAATGGAAATTTTAAATAATTTTTGTATTATTCATAACAAGTTTATGTTTATTTTATTGACTAATTAAACAAAATCCCAAATTTTTAACAATTGCAATACCTAACCAGGGGGCCCAGTGCGGTTGGGTACTACTACTATTTTTAGTTAATTAAAATGTCATTATGTTTGTTTCAGATTAAATACAACGGTCTGGAATATATTTGTCGTCCGTGCTGGCTGCGCGCTCAACGCAATGCTGCAGAGCGTAGCACAAACCCTGTGCGCGTTTCGAACGAACACTGCAGGCTAACGTGTATTCTGGAGTAGGTACATAATGTATAGTGAACTGCATGTTTATGGAGACTAAATGTATTACTCGTCATCGGATTGCCTGACAAAGTAATGGTATATGACTGTTACGCGCGTAGGCGATGCAGCAAGAAGCGATGCGGCGCGAAAGGAGTAAACAATTGATACTCTGTTGCGGTGGCCTTCGTGATGAAGCGCACGCGGGTGCGGTGCGGTGACGGGAGAAACAAAGCGGTCGCGATCAATTTATATTTTCGCACCAATTCTCTCGGTGCGGTGACTTGTTTTATATAAATGGCGGCTGAAGCAGTAACTTCACCTCTACGTTGGACACTGCCGCCGCGTCACTTTGTATTCTCGTGACCCGCATCGCTTTGCAACCAAAATCTTGTTGGATCGTGTTTTAAGAAGCCAGAGTATGTAAAACGTTTTGAACAATAACTGGGATACATTTTTAGATCATTGATAACCCGAATGAAAGACACGTTTTCAATACGAGTAGTAGTAACTTCTTAGAAATGTCCGTTATACTTTTGATTTCTGAAGGTGTTACCACGAGTTCTTAACGCAATCCATTTTACGACCTAAACTGAACTGTTACAGGGATGGAGCTATATAAGGTGTAGATATAGTTCCATCGCTCTTTCTCGCTCGCAAGACTGACTTTTTAACGTCATGGTAAGGCTGGTCTCTGTAAAACTTAGTCACTGTTTTGATTATGTCCTTTACTCCGGTCGTTTGGTTTTCACTTGTGTTCTTCTTTATCATTTGCTGTCAATTCTTCCTGTCCAGTTAGGAACACAGGTGTGTTTTAATCAGCAATACTCTGACGCTCTTTCTTTCCACCCAGAGCTGGAGAAGTTATGTGGAAAAAGAAAAAACAAAACAAAATTGTCATTGCCAATAACCATTTCTTTACATTGAGTTTTGATTTATAGATGTATGTTGATTTTTGCTTTATTTTCGTAGATTTCTTACAAAAACAATTAAAGATGTTTTTTTTCCTCCTGTAAATATCCTGTAGATTTTTGTGTCATACAATGACTCGTATTTTTTTATAAGATAGAAAAATAATTTATTTACACGAAATCGAACGAAGGCTTAGTGTACCGAGTGTTGGAATTAAATCTTGAACTTGAAGTCAAATATGTTGATGTTATTAAGTAGTTTCTTTGGGTTCGCGGTCTTCCCATTGATCAAGTCAAGGAGTCCTTCCTTGACCTGCCTGGGTTACTAAGGGCGAGTCTGTGAGAACGAAGGCTTAGTGTATCGAGTATTGGAATTAAATCGTTTGATTTTCGTGTTTTCGGTCTTCGGGATTGGCATTTATTAAGGTTTTTGTCTTTAGTTTTTATTAAAGCATTAGGTTACCAAAAGGATGTGTTGATCTTTTTGTATCTTTCCAACAATATTTACAAACACTACTCGCGATGTTCACATGTTGCTTATGTTGCTACGCAGCGAAGCTACGTCGTAGCTCGCACCTACGCGTGTGCTACGAACTCGTAGGCTCTTCGTAGCACTATCAAGGACACTTTTTTGGTTACCCTTTACTGAGATTTGTTTAGGCGGAATTAAGGAAAATGGATGTTCGTTAGAACAAATTCGTTCCACATCACCGAACATAGAACAAAATCGTGAAATATTTATTCTCCTTCTTCCTATCCTTATCCCATATTACTTGGGGTCGGCCCAACACGTTTTTTTCTTCCATTCTGTCCTGTCACCCGTCACACTATCACTAACTCCCTTTTCTTTCATATCTCTCCTCACACAATCCTTTATCTTTTCTTTGGATCGTGAAATACGTATATTTATAATTGTTTATTAATTATTATCTCCCTTACAACTGTCATTACAGTAAATACCTGATGCGATAGCGCGGTTTTAAATTAAATTCATATACAATTATAAAACTGATAACAAGAATATATTTGTACTAACCTACATATTATTATAGTTCATAGAAAAAACATTCGTCAGGAAACGGCTTTCAGCATTGAGGATGAACGACGCTAGAAACTTGACAAATCAAAAAATGCGCTTGAACAAATCCATCTCTCGCTTTCTGTGCACATTCAAAATCAAAATCAAAGCATTTATTTCAAATAGACCATTTACAGGCACTTTTGAATAGTCAAATGTCGGTCAGTCCAAGAAAAGTGAAGCTAAATTTAACATACAATAATTCAAGTTGAGATCCTTACCTCCTTAAATTCAAAGTCAAAGTCTTCCCTGGAGAAGATCTCGTCAGGGTCGAGGTTCAGCCTCCTCATGGCGGCGCTGAGCTCCGTGTAGTAGTGGTCGATCAGCTTGTCAAAGTACTTGGCGCGGAACTCCTCGTCGGAGCCGGTGAAGATGAAGTAGAGCAGGTCGGTGACCGGGCTGCCAGCCTGCAGGGTCTGAAGGTCTACGATCTTGATTTCTACTTTGCCATCCTGGAATTAGGAAAAGAAAGGATGTTACTATTTGTCTTCATTCTTTGAGATTTAACCTTTACATATTTACTGTTTGGACTTTAAAAGAGACTTTGACCCCTGAGTTTGTTTCGGTGTTTCTTCTCAGAGTAGTCAGCCAGGTAACACCGGCCTCATCTAGCTTAAACTGACGAATAAAAAAAATTACGTGTAAAAGTGTCTTTTAAACCTATTTGCAAAATAAATATCATTTCAGTCTCTGTTTCGATTCATGATAACTTTTATTGGCTTTTCATAAATTGTCCCTTCTACTTAGAATTGAATTATCAGGTTCGGGTACCTTGAACCGTTGGGTCTCTCGTGTTTCCCGAAACGTACATTTGAATTTAAAAATCGAATTTAGATCTCTTATATTTTTCTTTTTTGAATGTCATAAAACATGGCTTTTCCTTAGTTTGCTTCACGTTAACGTAAAAATTGCATCGCAATTTGTCTTCATAGGTATTATACTTTTTTATTGTAGTTTCTTTAGCAACCAATATTATCAATGATGAAATAACTGATAGCGTTATAATGTCCTCATTGTATGATTCCTGTTTGTTATACTGACAATATACAACACATTACAGGCAGATAACATAGATAGTCAATTGATGAGCGTCCATTGTGAAGCATTTCTATCTAATCTCTCTTTAACAGCCTCATATACATGTATGTTATTAGTATGTATATTAGTGACACGTGTTGCTAACGTAATATATACACCGCTAAATTTTAATCGTTTTAATCCCGTGGAGGGTCGATCCGGTACATGAAACACTATTGATTCGTAAAGATAAAATTAAAAAATAAAGTACCTTTTTTTCAAAACTCGTATTAATTTCCGCATGTACGAAATTAATTTCTTTAAGATAAACGTCAGCTGAGCGAGTTCAATGATCTGTAGTTAATAGTCGGCGTTGCGTACAAACTACCTACAGGTCATTGAACTCGCTCAGCTGATTAAAACGATTAAAATTTAGCGGTGTATATGTCGTGGCCAGATCTTAGATTGATCACTTCATGATATGGCCCAATATAACTGGCCAAATCGTTTTAAACATTAAAGTTTGATGATATATCAACCCTCGTTCATCCTACTTTCTTTAGACTTTTTATTAGAAATCCTACATCAATGATATGACCAAACGAGGATTGGCATATCATCAAACGTTAACGTTTAACGATATTTCCAGTTTTTGTTGGATATTTCATGAAGTGATCAATTCTATAATCTGACCACGACATATACATATCTAGACATGTACCTACCTCTCTATGATTATCCATCAACTCTTCAGATAGGTACATAATAAATAGACAGGACCTGTCCTGTCTATTTATAGTAAGTAAGTAGTTTATTTATAGTAAGTACAATAGTTACTTATTTTACATAGATCACTAACTGATTTACACTTTACGTGACCTATACCCAAGTTGCTAATCTGCAATAGTTAACGCTTGTAGAAAGCTTCAAATGTACGGGAATGACGTCGTCTTAATGCTCAGTCACGTGGTCAGAACAAAATAATTGGCGGCAAGGTCAAGTCGAAGCGTTCGGCCCAAGCGAAACGGTTGTAACTTGGCTAGGGAGGCTGGCTAGCTCGATCTTTGCTCAGAAAATTAGCATTGCCATTTAACCTAGCATAGCTGTCAGTCTTCTGGGCACATTTCCGACGTGTCCAGATGACAGATGAATGTGGAGGAGTAGGTATTCATGTCTAAGTTTATTTCTTCTTGCATATTAATTAATTTATGTACATGTGGTATCTAGAGCGATTCATCACCATCGATTGTATTACTGCTTACCATCAGGTGGGATCGCAATCAAGTACTACTACATCATTAATTTTTATTTTTTTAGTTTCAAAAATTAAGTATTCTATACAATTTTAAAATCATATAGGGTGACTGGTAATTAGTGACGGATAATTATACACGTGATTATACTCATGATTTCAAACAACTTTCCCAAAGAAATTTTTTTTTATACTCATTAGTTTTACTCGTATCATAATAACAGAACAGGTGTTCGCACAAATTTGCGCCCATCACGGTCACCCATCTGTGTTCGCAAGCGGCGCGGGTGATCGCGGGAGATCACTATTGTAGGTAAGGTACATGAGACACGGCGTTACGCGGCTAACAGTTGAGCTTTGTTATTGTAATAAAACTAATGAGTATAAAAAAAAGTTTCTTTGGAAAAGTTGTTTGTAATCATGAGTACAATCACGTGTATAAGTATCGGTCACTAATTACATGTCACCCTATATACACTGTTAAATTTTGATCGTTTTAATCCTGTGGAGGGTCGATCCGGTACATGAAACACAGTCGATTTGTAAAGATAAAATTAAAAAATAAAGTACCTTTTTTTTCAAAATTCGTATTAATTTACGCATGTACGAAATTAATTTCTTGATGAAAACGCCAACTGAGCCATTCCAATGAACTGTAGGTATTTTGTACGCAACGCCGACTAATACCTACAGGTCATCAAAATTTAGCGGTGTATAATGTACGAGTACATATAGCTATGGTTTTCACAGTTTGCCAAAGATGATATAATATTATATAGCTTAGGTGCTTATTTTATGCTGATATGAAACAAAGGCATCATTAAACGATTATGCCCTTTCTTTATTATCTTTGTGTTACGTCTCTAACCACTTGTTTTTCGGAAGATATTATATCTTACGCGCGATTAGATAGATTTTACTCAATGATTCACAATTACGATATTACACATTTAGGTACTTCACAAATATTATCAGCTGCTTAAATTATTCATACGCTGATCGAGTTTTCTGATCCAGATACAGACTTTAATCAAAGGTATATAATTACGGTTGTAGTTATAAATTTTTGGCAAGAAAAATAATTGTTGCATCACTTTATTAGCCAAAAAATATCTAAATATAACTCAATGAGTAATTGTAACGTCATAATTAGAGTATTTGCTAGAACATTGAAGACGTTAATTATGAATATGTCGCTGAAAATTAGGCAAACTCTGCAATAATTCTTAATTATTACGAGAATCGTAATAATGAAAAAACCCACGCGTTTTTTGTAAGAAAACAAAATGTGTAATGTCAATATTAGTTTTTTTATGATAATTATGGCACACACCGAATGTTATTCAGCGCAAAAAATTTTCGCTCGCATTAGTTACTGCTATACATAAAGTGATGCCAGAGTCAGACGCGAGAGGTCGCCACCGCCAATCGTGTTTGATTTTTTTGTCTGTAGGTAGTTACACAAATTCTCAAGGTAGCGTTCAAGACGGTCTTGTTTATTATAATTTTAGTGGTTGAATCGAATAAATAATATTTTTAAAATAAAACAGGTTTGAAAACCTTATCGAGCGTGTCCGCGCAAGTCACACTATTCTGAGGGTCAATTTTATCAATCAACGGAAGGTTTTATATTCTATAAAATGAGCAAATCTTCAATTATCACAAACCCATTTAGATAACCTATTTAAAATACCTATGTTATTATTATTTGTGTGCCACTTTCTGTGGCAGAACACAGAGACACTATACAAATAATTGTAACACCTACATTGTACCTGTGTGCTCAAATAAACTTTTTGTATTTGTATAACAACTAGCTCCTGCCAGCGATTTCGCCCGCGTGAAAATATAATACATAATATTATGTCACTCAGTGATAAAATCTTTGAGTTTAAACTCAAAAATAGAATATTTGAGTTTATTCATTATACATAAAAATACAAATCTTACCTATTTATAATATATGTATAGAAGTATAGATATCGATAGAAAATCAGATTCTAAATGAAAATGGTCAAGAGTTGGAAACCTTTTTCATTTGTGAACGCTGTGCGACTGGGCATTGAAATTACAATCGAATAACCATGAACCACCATGATGATGATAATCATGTAACCTATGGGATATTGGACGTACGATCGTAACATTTTAAAGATTTAAACACGTTAAATATGTCAAGCGAAGTAAAAGAAAACTTACGTCAAGATTTTTGTGCATTAAGTTACTCGGTCTGTAGTCACCATGTCCCAACACTGGCCGCCGGGATTTCTTGAATTCCGGGGCAAACGATTCCGGCGAATTCAAAGCAGCTTCGAAAAACCTCTTCAATTTGTCCTTGTTATCCTCGTCAACGAGAGCAATGGCTCGACCTGTTACATTTTCCATATGTTGCTTCATAGCATCATCACCCATGTTAAAATCAAACATAAATGCATCCATAACGGTCTTAAAGTCTTCTGGGTAATATTTCCAGTGTGCAAAGGAGATCGCGTGAAATTTCGCCAATTCTTTCACTGCCGAACTGGCGTATGGCCAGTCTATTGCCTTCATCCTGTCATAAGCAAGGTATCCATCTATTACTAAATCTTCCAGCACTACTGTCTCCTCGTACTTTGTGGAGTTGCATCCATAAAACTTGGGGAAAGCTAACTTATCTTCGTCTGGTACTTTGAAATCGTTTTCTATCTTTCTGTAAAGGTCATTGAGTTTAGTGTAGAAGTACCGCTCTGTGTCATATATCTTCGGCATCTGAGCTCGCATCTGTTCACCCACGGCGGCTATCTTGGCGAATATCTGCAGAACACGAGAGCCCTCGGAGATGGTGACCGTATATAATTTAGATGTGTAGTTGGCGCCTCCGCTTGATATCGGTTTAATATTTAAATCGTACTTGACGAATTTTTGTTCTTCAGCGATTTTATGAACTAGGTCGTTGAAATGTTGGGGGATGTCGCCCATGTTGAATTTTGATATGTAAATCGTGTTATAAGAACGGAGGTATCGCAGCACTTTTTGCTATCGTGACCGACGCGGCCGCGCGCTAACAGCTGACTGCGTGTTAAGCCAAAGATTACCCAATATAATATACGATACACAATATCATGGCGCACAGGCACACTGGCGAATAATAAGTTATCTAATTCTTTAATGAAACGTGTGTGCTGTCTGTTGCTCTATGACTCGCCATAAATTTGTTAACAACTTCGGTTTTCCGTCTTACTTGTAAAAAAGTGTTAACAATTTTTTTTGCATTGATTTAGGTAAACTTATGGTTCCTTGCGGTTTCATCCGCGTTTTGATAGATTTTTTTTGTTTCTGCTGTTGCTCCGCTTGCACGGGTTGTAGCGTGATGTTCTGATGGTTATCCCGAATACAAAGATTTTTACGATTCGATTTTGGATTTCCAGAGATAAGCGACTTTAAAAAAACTCAAAAATCCCTTTCGCTTTATATTTTATTATTTATTCTAAGTATAGATTGTCGTTGAAAGAATTTGCTAGACGTTCATAGATAAAACAGCGAGTCAAATGGTCACAGCGGCGTAATTTTGTCGTCGGGGCTTAGGTGCAAAAAGCTAAGTGGAGTCCTGTCGCTCGGTTTTTATTTATATTTTTTTACTTGAGTAGACTACAAAAATAAACGTATTGATTTTTTTATCAATTTTTAAAAGGAGGAGCTTCTTTAGACAAGTTTTCAAGCATAAGTTAAAATGGAATATTAAAAAAAATCCACCTATTTAGCGTCGAGCAAATAATATGTTTTCATAGGAATTGGAATCATAAGTAATTTTTGACCCGATTGCGTGACACCACCGGACCAAGCATTATACCTCGAGTCCATCAAAGGACTGAAACAATTTGCCTGCAGCGGTCTCTTCGTCCAATTATAATTTAGGTGTCTTCAAGGCTAGAGTGAATAGGCTCATAAAGTAGTGCGCATCACCATCAACGATTACTGCTTACCATCAGGTGCGATCGCAGTCATGCACTAGTTTATATCAATTAAAAATATATATTTGGTGTACCTGGGTGTACTAATTGTACATCTACACATATAGATGTATGGCACTCCAATTTTATTTATATGTATAGACATTATAAATAAAATTGGAGTGTTTGTTTGTAATATTGAAATAACATTTTTTACAATTTTTGTCTGTCTGTCTGTCTGTTTGTCCGGGCTAATCTCTAAAATGGCTGGACCGATTTTGACGGGACTTTTTTTGGCAGGTAGCTGATGTAATAAGGAGTAACATAGGCTACTTTTATTTTAGAAAAAAATAATTCAAAATCCTGTAGTCCACGCGAACGAAGTTGCGGGCACAGCTAGTTAAATAATAAGGTTAAAAGTAGAACCAGTTCTAACCCTTGACTACGGCACTGAACGGCCTTGATCCTAGATAAAGAGTTAAGAAGGAAGGAAGAATGATAACAGCATTGTTATGATAAAGTGGTCCTCAGTTACTCGCGCCACTCGTCACATAAGTGGAAGCCATTCATAACTCGAATTCACGGCAAGGATAGTTGTTTCGGCTAAAGATAGTCCTACGCTTAAGGCTAGGTTCCACTCATTTTGAACTTTTTTAAACCTCTGCAAACCCCAAAATACAAAAGAGACCATGAAAAATTATATTATTAAAATTGACTATAAAACCATGTTTTTTAATAGGAACTCGCAAATACGAAAATCTTGAATAGTTATTGTTTTTTTTTTTTTTATAAAAATAAAACCGTTGTTACGGGGCCGCGAAATCGACATGGACCCGGGCGGAGTAACAAAATACTCAGTGACTACAACCGGCTCTTAAGCAAGTTTATCTTTTATTATGGGTAGGGTTCGCGTTTGACTCGACCTTTATGATTTTTTTGTGCATATTTGGTATTTCTGAGAATAGGTAGTACTTAGGTTATTTTTTACCCTCCTAACCCCACCTCCGTTTATCTTTGATTAGCCTTTGCCCGCGGCTTCGCCCGCGTACATAAAATATATATCACTTAGGAATAAAACAGTTTTCTAACTGAGAAAAAAATTTCGTCATCGGACCAGTACTTTCAGAGATTACCTCCTACAAACATAAAAACAAACAAACTTTACCTCTTTATTATATTAGTGTGGATAATCTATATGGCAGAACAATGTTTGCCTGGCCAGTTAGTTTACAGATAATTTAAAAAAAAATTCTAAGTACTATTTTAGTTTTCCACATTTTTTTTTACTCATTCGGGAGTAACCAGATATCAGTCTATTGGCGTTGCTCATTCCAATCAGCTGTCACTGCAAATAGTTGGCAAGCTAGCACCCACAGTCCACACTGTCCACTGGTTTGCCAACTCAGCGGGATTGTTCGAAAGATTCAGTAAAAGTCTGCTTCTTCCTCTTGTCACACCAAGAGCGGGAGAAATTATTTGATGACTCCCACCGCTTAGAAAGGTACCTTCATAATAATGTGATAAAATAATTATCAACATCCTAATTTAAAAGGTCCGATATCCGATTTTTCCTAAGAAAGAATCAAATTCACTATGTGGGTACAATGGTATTGGTATTTTTGAACCGTTTATATCGAATGATGTAGGTTGTATAGTACAACAATATTGGTTTAGTGATTTACTGCAAATAACTTTATATAGTCATGATATTTTTACTATACCTATGATTATTTCACAATTTCATCATTCCTAAATTAAATACATATATTAGATACATATATTGCCAAGTTTTTTGGTGCCAATAAATGAAATGATTGCCAAATGCATATACATACCAAAATAGGAAACAAAATTCGACCCAACTTTGTGACAGAAAAAAGACGCTCTAAGAATAACCATTGAATCGCAACGGTGCGGTGTTTTCAGGTATTTTCAAAAAAATATTTTCGGTATGCACCATAACAATTAAGTAGATGAATACTTGAGGATAAAGATTAACTCACCTCCCTCACTTTGTGCAACAAGTTACTGCCCCTGAAGTCAGCGTGGATGATAACATTGTCACGAACAGGAGCATATAATTTCACACGAAAATCCTTCTGGAACCTCTCCTGTGCTAAAAACTTTTCCAGTGCGTCCTTGTATTCCGGTTTGACGTTCCTCAGCGCAATATCCATCGTGGATCTCATCGTATCGTCCATAGACCCCTCTTTCCATTTCACTTTTAGGATTGTTAAAGTTTTCTCGAATTCTTCTGGCTTCTTTTTGCTAAAAGCAAACGACAGCGCGTGCATCTTCGCCATTTCTGTAACTGCTGCAGAAGCGTATGCCCAATCAAAGGAATTGAACCTATCGTTAGGTCCATAACCTTGAGCGAGTAAGTTTTCCAAGACCACCGTCTCCTGGTTCTTCCGAGGGTTGAAACCGTAGCACTTCGTGAAATGTAGTCTGTACTCCTCAGGCACTCTGTTTTCTTCTTCTAGAGTCAAGTATATCTTCGCCAGTTTCGTATAAGCGAATCGTTCAATATCGAATATCATAATAGGCGCACTTTTGCGAATTTTTTCACCAAGTATTGCCACTTTTGCGAATAAATGCAGTTCTTCTTTATTGTCTTCTTTTATGATTATTGTAAATAATATCGACGTATAGTTGGCGCCTCCGCTTGATAATTTGTGTATTGATATTTCTGGTTTTTCATAGTTTTGTTCTGCGGCGATTTTGTTTAATAATTGGCGCAACGTGGCTTCCTTGTGCGGCATGGTGAGTGTTTTAGTGACTACTGACGTGAACATTGTCTATCTAATAATATGCAATAACGTGCCGAATTGTTGTTAATAGGAGGTAGAAGTGAAAATACTCGTGCGATTATTTGCTACATATTTAATTAGGGATTTCGTCCTAAATAAGATTCGAGACGAAATTCTAAAAAGAGGATATTATTCATATAGCTAGCCTCCTTTCCGATGATTTCTCGTTCATTTTCAGTTTCTACGAGTATTATAACATAATCTTGGACCGCGAGATTCACAACTTTTTCTGCCCTCAAACAATTTTTATGAAAATTTATGATTTGATTTTTTTTATATGTGGAATGCACGTGATTATTGTTTTAGATTCTACCAGCGGCTTCAATATATAGCCGTTGTTTCTGGGTATTAAAGTAGCATTCTATCGGTTAAATTATTTCGAAAGTTATTTTTGTAGCTTTTACAGATTCCATTACAAAAAAAAAAGTCAATTCTATCAGTTCAGTTTAGTTCAGTTCATTTATTTTGCCAGAATATGGTACCTAATCCTCCACCATTCCATTCATTCATTCCATTTTTTTTCTCCATTATTCTTTTCATCTTCGTATTACTAACTATAGAAAATAATTTGTATAAGCTTGCCCAGAAGAATAGCTTGATTTTTGCGTTGGGCTGCGGGGTTGTTCGAAAGAGTTACCGCTGCTCTCGAATGCAAAGAGTGACTGGAGAAGCACGGGTCGACTTCCAATACCACCGTACGTTACAGTAGTAAGATAGAGCTTTCAACACAGCATGAGACGTAAGATTTTTTAAAATAGACTGAGTCATATGTGCTTTCAACACTGCATGAGACGTAAGATTGTTCAAAATAGACGACTCGTATGTGCTTTCAACACTGCATGAGACGTAAGATTGTTCAAAACAGACTGAGTCGTATGAGTTTTCAACACAGCGTAAGACGTAAGATTTTTCTAAACAGATTGAATCGTATCAGCTTTTAACACTGCACGAGACGTAAGATTTTTCAAAATAGACTGAGTCGTATGAGTTCTCATCACTAATACTGGGTCGAAATATTTATTAAAACAGAGTCAGTTGTATGAGTTTTGAAATCAGACTAAGTCCGTCTGCTTAACCGGACTTGCCTGTGGCGGGTTTAATAAATACATTAGGAGTGCCTAGCGAAATCTAGCAAAACTGTCCGGGAGTAAAGTCGACTCATTTCATTACATTTCAGTTCATTCCATTTCATTCCATTTCATTCCATTTCATTCCATTTCATTCCATTTCAATCCATTTCACGTTATTTCATTTCATATTGTGGTATCCCACAAAAATGTGTTTGATGATTGGTCACTATCATTATTATCATTACTTCAGCTACCGCTGACTAAGGGACTCGCCAAAGAATGGGTAGCAGTATTGTCGGTCCATTACTTTCGGCTCCATCGCCCTGATCAACCACCTGTTCTGTGAGTAATGTGTCCTGTCCGCTACCACTTATGTTTGGTGATTCTTCGGGCTTTCACTTTCAGGATTGTCAAAGTTTTCTCGAATTCTTCTGGCTTTTTTTGCTGAAAGCAAACGACAGCGCGTGCTATCTTTGTAACTGCTGAAGAAGCGTATGCCCAGTCAAAGGAATTGAATCTGTCGTTAGGTCCATAACCTTGAGCGAGTAAGTTTTCCAAGACCACCGTCTCCTGGTTCTTCCGAGGGTTGAAACCGTAGCACTTCGTGAAATGTAGTCTGTGCTCCTCAGGCACTCTGTTTTCTTCTTCTAGAGTCACGTATATTTTCGCTAGTTTCGTATTAAGTAAATCGTTCAATCTCGAATATCATAATAGGCGCACTTTTGCGAATTGTTTCACCAAGTATTGCCAGTTTTGCGAATACATGAATTTCTTCTTTATTGTCTTTCTTTAAGATTATTGTAAATAATATCGACGTATAGTTGGCGCCTCCGCTTGATAATTTCTGTATTGATATTTCCGGATTTTCTTAGTTTTGTCCTGCGGCAATTTTAGAAATGTAAGATTTTTCAAAACAGACAGTCGTATGAGTTTTCAACACAGCACAAGACGTAAGATTTTTCAAAATAGACTGAGTCGCATGAGCTTTTAACACTGCATGAGACGTAAGATTTTTCAAAATAGACAGTCGTATGAGTTTTCAATGAAATTTCATTTCATTTTATTCCATTCCATTTCACTTTACTTCATTTCATATTGTGGTGTCCTACAAAATTCACGTGTTTAATGAGTGATCACCACCATTATTATTATTACTTCAGTCACCTCTGGATATAGGGCTCCCCGAAGTGACGCCACAAAGACCGGCTTTGTGCGTCACGCATTGTATTCCCACAACCCTCACTAGGACATCATTCCCCCTTGTTGGAGTCCTACCAACGCTGCATCTGTGTGCGTTTTACCGTATGGTGTCGAACGTAAAGAATAGTACGATCTCATCACTTCCCGTGGGTGTTGTAAGAGGCGATTAAGGGACATACCAGAGAAAGATTAGCAGCACTGTCTGCGCATAGCTTTCGGCCCCATCGACCATCTGTTCTGTGAGTAATGTGCCCTGCCCACTACCACTTTTATGTTTGGCGATTCTTAGGGCTTTTTCTTTGGGTAGACACTATAATTATTTAAGAAGCTGGATAATTGAGGATAAAGATTTAACTCACTTCCCTTACTTTATGCAACAAGTTACTGGCCCTGAAATCAGCGTGGATGATAACGTTGTCACGAACAGGGGCATATAATTTCACACGAAAATCCTTCTGAAACCTCTCCTGTGCTAAACTTCTCCAATGCGTCCTTGTACTCCGGTTTGACGTTCCTCGGCGTAATATCCATCGTGCTCCTCATCGTGTCGTCCATAGATCCCACTTTCCTTTCACTTTCCGGATTGTCAAAGTTTTCTTGAATTCTTCTGCGTATATTTTTGCTGAAAACAAACGACAGCGCGTGTATCTTTGCCATCTCTGTGACTGCTGAAGAAGCTTATGCCCAGTCAAAGCAATTGAACCTATCGTTAGGTCCATAACCTTGAGCAAGTAAATTTTCCAAGACCACCGTCTCCTGGTTCTTCCGAGGGTTGAAACCGTAGCACTTCGTGAAATGTAGTCTGTGCTCCTCAGGCACTCTGTTTCCTTCTTCTAGAGTCAAGTAAATCTTCGCTAGTTTCGTATAAGCGAATCGTTCAATATCGAATATCATAATAGGCGCACTTTTGCAAATAAATTAAGTTCTTCTTTAATGTCTTCTTTTAAGATTGTTGTAAATAATATCGACGTATAGTTGGCGCCTCCACTTGATATATAATTTGTGTATTGATATCTCGGGGTTTTCATAGTTTTGTTCTGCGGCGATTTTAAGACATAAGATTTTTCAAATCGAGTCATATGAGTTTTCAACACAGCACGAGACGTAAGATTTTTCAAAATAGACTGAGTCGTTTGAGTTTTTAATACTACATGAGACGTAAGATTTTTCAAAATAGACTGATTCGTATGAGTTTTGAAATCAGACTGAGTCGGTCTGCTTAATCGGACTTGCCAGTGGCGGAATCGAGCAAAACTGTCGAGGAATAACGTCGGCTGATTACGAAATGAAATCAGCCGACTTTATTCCCGTACAGTTTATTTCATTTTATTTCGTTTCGTTTCGATTCGTTTCATTTCATTTCACTTCATGTGATTTTATTTCATTTCACATCGTTTAATTTAATTTAATTTAATTTAATTTCATTTCATTTCATTTCATTTCATTTCATTTCATTTCATTTCATATTGTGGTGTACCACAAAATTACATATCTGATGAGGGGTCACCATCATTATTATCATTAATTCAGCCACTGCTGGACATGGCCTCCCTGAAGTGACGCCACAAACACCGGCTTTGTGCGTCACGCATCCATTGGATTCGTACAAATTGCTAGTTAATTTTTCGTTAATGTAAATTATCCCTTTAAATAAATAAAATTTTCAGCCGACTTCATAATTATAACGTGGTTCGTCACGTAAAAAAAATTACATTTATGTCCAGGGGCTTACCATGACATGTTATAATTTAAAATGTCAGGTGTGCGAGAAAGAGATGGAGCTATACACCCTTATAGCTCCATCCCTTTAACAGTTCAATTAGGTCGTAAAATGGATTGCGTTAAGAGCTTGTGGTAGGGCTGCTATATTAATATATTAAATTCAAGATTATTGGGATTATTTAAACCTAATTCATTACAATTATGTTATTGAAAGAAATATAAGAAAATGTATATGTGTGTAGACACGATTGTCGTCTCATGTTGAAATTAGTACAGCGGACAAAGTCCCTGCTTACTGTTGTGTATTAGTTTGTACCTACTTATGTATAAGACGTATGGATCTCAGTTATTTGTTGTAATAAATAAATCATTATTATTATTATTAAATGTTTTTTTCTTTGGTATGCCCTTTTTGTACCCCATTTAATGGAAAGCGGTGATCTGATCGACGATGGAGCACGCTAACCAAGCAGCAAAGAGAATTAAACCACTTGAGAGCTGATAGAGCGATTTCGTCTCTAGCACACGATTCACTAGCGCGGGGCGGGGGACGGGGGAACACGCAGCGGTTGTGATTGGCAGATGCAACAATGTCAGCAAACATAGTGATGCACAAGTCAATTTTGCATCAATAATATCGTTATCGATAAAATCGACGTCGATTAATTCTGCTTGTTTTTTTAATTTTGCTTTGTAAGGAGAAATAAATGAAGATTTAACGAAGAATATATCATTTGTTTGTTATCCTTACTTATTTCCTACATTTCTAAAAAAATATAAAAAATATATTTTTTTAATTAAGACATATTGAGATTAATCCACTTTTCTTTAACTTCCGGAATATTTGGAAATCTAAAATGTTAACATTAAAATGTAACTTAATTTATTATTCACCGTTAGGAATCATCGATAAAATAATTTATCAACTATGTTTTGAAGTTGTTACATCACTTCAGCACTCAGTTGAAAGTACTTGGGATAGAAAGGGATAGACTTATCTAATATTCTAGCGAAAGTAAAGGACTTTTCAAAAGACATCAACGCGGTATCACTTTTTTCGTAACCAACCATTTTAGCTTGAGCTCTCTAATTACCAATAATGTAAATAAATATAAACATATTTTACTTACCGATGAAAACTCATGCCAACTTTTTTATAACTAGATATTCTAGATGATTTCCCGCGCCATTTAATTGCACAGGAAATCATTTTTGCTTCGGTTTTATGCAATAAATGTTTTTTAACGTGCCAAAATTAAGGAATGTGCACAGATCCAACAACTGGTCAGTACTAAAAAATGCACTCATATCGGCATCTAACATAAGTGCAAAATCATGTATGTGTCGTGAGCCAGAGTCGCCCGTATGAGTGGTCAAGTGGTTGTATAGTCATTGCCAAGCAGTAACCACGCACTCTCACCCATACACCACTCTCACTCACTCACTCTTGACCTAAATACCTCTAGGTTGTATAGCTACAGGGCAATGGTGGCCGAGTGGTAACGGCCCCGACTTACGAGTTGTAGGTCGCGGGTTCGAACCCGGCCAGACGCATTACTTTGTGTAATTTATTTCATCACCACTGCTCTCAAAACGGTGAAGGAAAACATCGTGAGGAAACCGGCACATCCTAGAACCAAAAATTCGAAGACATGTGACATACACCAACCCGCACTGGGCCCGCGTGGTGGATTATTTACCCATTCTCTCTCCAAGAGAGGAGGTCTGAGGGATCATAAGGTTAAAATCTATCCGACTGTGTATCCTACATCTACACTAATAATATAAAGAGGTAAAGTTTGTTTTTTTTTTGTTGTAGAAGATAATCTCTAGAAGTGCTGGTCTGATTGCTAAAATTTTTTCTCCGATGGAAAGCTGCTTTATTCTTGAGTGATATAGGCTATAATTTATGTATGCGGGCGAAGCAAAGCTTTGTGAGAGCTGGATGATAGACATACTGGGTTCAAGACCTGACAGAACTCCAGGCACACACTTTAAAAATTACAATTATGGTATAAAATAAAACTGGTCGAAAAAAAACCACCTGAAGTCTGTCCGAAATACAAACACCGTTTTTTGAAGTATTTCAAAAAATAACTGGTTTCTATGGTTTTTGTGGCCCTCAGAGCGAATCATTTGCTCTGTAAGAAAACCTTAGTTGGCCCCTGAATAATTAAAAGTATAAAAAAATAACTATAAAAAAAACCGACCAGATTATCACAAATGAAGTACAATCAGTTAATCTTATTAACCTGCTGAGAAATCATGACATTAACAAAAAAAAAATTTAGTCGTCGTAGATTATAATATATATTATCATTTGTTTTTGCTAAAGTCATGGTTTCTCAGCAAGTTTTATTTATTTATAAATAGATAAAGTACGATTACGATTTCTGTTGATTGATGATTAGGAACAGGTAATAATAGCATCCCATAGTCGGACTTATAATGTTCCCACTGTTGGGACCCAGGCCTCCTCTCTTTCATTCAATTCAATTTAGCTTCACTTTTCTTGGACTGACCGACATTTGACTATTCAAAAGTGCCTGTAAATGGTCTATTTGAAATAAATGTTTTGATTTGATCTCTAGGAGAGGGAGTGGGCCGTTATCCAACAAGCGAGCCTAGTGCGTGTTGGTGAATGTCACATGTCTTCGAATTTTTGGTTCTAGGACATGCCGGTCTCCTCACGATGTTTTCCTTCACCGTTTTGAGAGCAGTGGTGATGAAATAAATTATACAAAGTAATGCGCCTGATTGGGTTTGAACCCGCGACCTACAACTCGTAAGTCGGGGCTGTTACCACTCGGCCACCAATAATAACAGTAATAAGTTTTTTTTCCCCACTTCATTGTAGGCAGTGATGCAATCGTTGATGGTGAGGCGCACTAGTTTATTAAGAACCTATTCACTCTAGCCTTGAAGACACCCAAATTATTATCAGACGGGAAGACCGCGGCAGGCAAATTGTTCCAGTCCTATGATGTACGCGGTATAAACGACGAGGCGAGATGCTTGGTCCGGACCGTAAAGGTATTAACAACGTAAGGGTGGACACTCGCCGTATTTTCTTTAAAATTGGCACTTATCGCAATATAATTAGAATAGAATAGAATAGAATAGAATAGACTTTATTGTACACCAAAAAGTAATACAGCTTATACAAAAACTTCAATTTGTGGGTGTGGCTTAGACCGCCATAATTGTATGGCGGTCTTATCGCTGAAAGCGATATCTTCCAGACATGAGACAACCTTAGGATGGATAAGAGCTTAAAATAATACACGGGGTAGTCTGTGGTCTACTGCTAACTATATAAAACACAATACTCAATTATAAATACATATATACATACATATTATAATAAGTTACACAATTTAATTAGTAAAAAGGGTAGAAAAAAAGATTAAAGTAGGGTTGGTGGAAGAAATTAAATTACGTAGAATCAGTATAGTATTAGAGAGAAAGGAAATGGTTTTTAAGTAGATTTTTAAAAGAAACTAGTGACTGGGCTTGCCTAATTGGTAATGGCAACGCGTTCCACAAACGCACCGCTTGGATCGCAAACGACTTATCACAGAATTTTGTAGAATGCGAAGGCATTAAGAGGGTCAAATTCTCCGATGATCTCAAGTGTCTAGAATGTGTGTCATGAATGAACTTAAAACGTTCTTCGAGATAAGAGGGGGTTGTAGGGATAAACAGGACACTGTAAAGCAACGATAAAATAAAGAAATAAAATAATAAAATGAATGAATGATAATTAGGTTCAACTTATAGTAGTTTTTCTGACATCGTCATAGATAACATAAAAAACCGTTCGATTTTTTTTTAGTAGGTAGTTAGGTACACTTCGACTTCTCATGGTCACCAAGAAAAAAAAATTAAAGTTCCTACTTAGAGTAAGAAACGAAATGTAAACAGAATCATAATATATTTTTTTATTATTGATAGGCTCGTGCTTGACCTATCTGATTTACTCGTGCCTGACCACCTGATAGTAAGCGATGATGTAGGCTGCGATGGAGCACATGGCATGGCGCATGGGCATGGTTGCTAGAAGTCACCTATTCACTTTGTAAGAACCCTAGAAAAATCTATCAGAAAACAGTCGCCAGCAAGAAATTCAACTACTTAACTGTGCGCCCAAAACATTTGTGCGTATGGGTGGTATGTCCACCATGTACCGGTGACGCATCGGTGTACTTTTGGTGGTGTGATGATGGAATGGCTTTGTAGAATTAAGTTATGCAATTCTGACGCACACTGTCCAAACTGCAAAAGACAGAAAATCGACCAATCGGTGTCGGTACCCAAGACAACTTTGAATCGATTTATTATCGATTTTTGATTGATTGTCTTTGATTGCCTTGAATCTACGAGTACATCATTACCAATGGCCCTCTTGGCATCGCTCTGTATCATCACATAATGAATGACAGTTCCTTCTATCGGATCATTATACTTTTGTAGAATTTGGAATCGTCTCAAAACTTTTGTCCTTACTTTATATTTTAATATACAACGTGTAACGTTAAATGCGCAAAACCTGAAAATAGTTTGATCAAAATAACGAGCTGAATCAATTGAACTACTTTTTAATACAGGTCACATTTTTCAAAAAATCTTTATTAAAAAGTTGCCAGGTCTATTTATTAATAGGTCAAGCCATCACATGCGCAAACCCGCCCAAGTAAGTAAACAAACACAAAAGGTTGTTGTCCAATTTAAATTTTTCACAAAATCGATGAAAGTTATGTGATTTTACGTAGTTTCACACAGAAAAACCATTCATTTATGAAGGCCCAAGCGCCCGAAAAGTGCCATAAAACAGTGACTTTCTGAAGCCTACTTCTCGGTAACGGCCAGGTTAATAGGTTTGAAAAAAAATTATGTTTATTATAGATTCATGAACAACATTATCAACATTTGATTATTTCGTGCTATTAATACTTTATTAATACTTTCCCTACTCCTTCGAAACGGCTTGGATCTTTAGAAACATTTTTACACATAAAAATTGGTGGTTAAATATTCTTCAAAGTGAACATTGCATATGTAAATCAATCAATATTTCGCAAAGAAAATGGATTTAAAGGTCAGCCGCGCGCTTTCCGGGCGCTGTTGGCCGCAAATAAATGCACAGATTTGCGTACTGCCGACTAGGCGGGTGCGAGAGGTGCGTCCACATAATTTTGGCCAGATGGTTCAAGGGACTATAAGCCTTAAACCGCAAGAGAACGCCGGCATTCGCTACATCGTTGTCTTACTATTGTGTCTCTAATTACGGTATTCGAAAGAATAATTATATAAATAATCCCTGCCAGTAAACAAATAGCATTTTTTTATATCTAGCTATCAATTTTTATATTTATTTATTAAAAACACACTATCTTTACAGGCTGGACCCAATACAATTGTGGTTTTAGAAATAATAGGAACAAATCGATCACCTTATGGCTAACACTTACCTAAAATAAACTGTAAAGCAACTATAAAAATACAAAAAATAATAATAAAAATATTACCTTAAGGGTCTACTAAACCCTTAAGGCCCTTAAGTTGAAATGCGGTCCGTCGACCGCATTTCAACTGCAATCCAAATACGGCGGGAGGGCGGAGCGTGCGTGCGGGCGGGTGGGTATGGTGCAGTTCGGATGCAGTCGGTGTGCAGTTCACACGACTACAATAGGACTACACGTTTGGTTTGCAGTTCTATTGCAGTCGTGTCAACTGCACTTAAACTGCAATTTGCGGTTGCACTTAAAATGCGGTCCGTCTGTTTAGACCCTAACCTACTAAATGTAAGTAAATAAATTCAGACTTAATACCTACCATTAACGAATATTTAAATATAACAAATAAACTTTAATAAAACTCTTGCGAATTCTGTCTCATGGCTTGAAAATAGGTCAATCCTCTCATGCACTTCGTTTAGCATGCGTAAGTATTGTGATGATGTGGCCTTTCATGTCACATTTTTACAAAAAAATTGAGACACCTGTATCTACATTCAGCACACAACAGCAGGGGCCCAGTTGGGTCGAAGCCTACTGGGGCCAGAGTTAGTTTCGAAAGACAGCTCGAGCCCCCGGTATGAAGGCTAGAAGGAACGGGGTGGGTCTTTTAGTCCGTAAGAGTCTGACACTATCTCCCGCTCCGCCCAAGAGCGGGGGTTGTCATTGGATGATTTTTTCCCACCATAAAAAAAGCCTTGTTTTTTTAGCATCGTTTTTTGTAGTTGTAGCACTGGCCTACATAACTTCGAATTCAAAATATCAAAATGAAAAGTATCAAAATGAAGTATCAAAATGAAGTATTTTATTTGTTTCATATAAAGTGTTGTAATAGTTAGTGGCCTTGGAACCCGCACTGTGTCGCAGGACTCAAGCCCTCTTGACAGAAAATTCATCAAGATCAAAACACAATGATAAGCGTGTATTTTACAACCCATGTAAGATTTATGTAGATAACTATGATTTACACGTGGACTTTAAGGTGATGTGTCATTATTTTATCGGATTAGATATAAAAAAATAAACAGTATGCCATCCAAAAAAGCCTAATTATTTATATCTGGGTACTTTATCTAAGTCGACTACCAACATTGTTTCCACTTCCTTATTCGAAATAAATTAAAATAAGACAATAACAAAATAAACTTACCTCTCGAACTTTGTGTAGCAAGTTATTTCCTCTAAAATCTGCATGTACGATGACCTTGCTGCGAATAGGTACGTAAGTCTCAAATGGATTCTTCTGATTCTTCATAAACTTCTCTAGTACTTCTTTGTTCTCAGGCTTGACATTTTCCAACGCAAGACTTGTCGACCTCTGCAGCATGACGTCCAAACCACCGAAATTATTAAAATCAATATGCAATTCTTCCAAAGCCTTCTCAAATTCTTCTGGGTAGTATTTACTAAATGCAAATGACAGTGCGTGCATCTTCGCCAACTCTGCAACAGTCGAAGAAGCGTATTCCCAATTTACGGTATTGAATCTGTCGTGAGAACCATATCCATGAGCCACTAAATTGTCTAGAACCAATATCTCCTGGTAGACGGTAGGGTCGGAGCCGTAGAACTTGGGGAAGTGTAGTCTATGTTCCTCAGGCACTCCATTTTCTTCCTCCATGGCTGCGTATTTTTTTGCCAACTTTACGTAAGCAAAGTGTTCATTTGCGAAGGCATTTATAGGCATATCTCTGCGAAACGCTTCTCCGGTTGTCGCGACTTTAGCAAATAAATGAAGACCTTCTTTATTTTGTTCTTTAATTTCTACTGTATATAGTTTTGACGTATAGTTGGCTCCTCCACTTGATACTTCATCAATAGTTATTTCCGGCTTATCATATTTATAATCTGAAGCGATTTTGCGCAATAACTTTAGAAGATTTTCTTGCGCCATGGTCACTCCTTCAATTCTTAATACAGACTGAGGCAAACAGGTTATATTTTGTTTGTTTTTATAGTCGCGTTGGATAAGATAAGTATTGATAAATATTTAGTGACTGATGATGGTATGTACTTTATTTAAATATCTATTCATACACAAGTTAAATCTATTTTGCACGGACTTTACAAGTAATAGAAATGTAAAAAAAAAATATTGTTACACAGGCAAAAAAAAAAGTATTTTATTTGCCTGTGTAACAATATTTCATTATCATCTGCGTGCAAAATTCAAGAATAGTTAAAAAACAATACTCATTTAAAATTTGGCTTTAATTGCATTAAAATACTTGCAACATAACATCAATGTGCAAGTAAAACCATAAATATGTAATAACAAGTAAAAGATTTTTATCATATTATCAAACAGTCTGGGCAATTATTAGAGAATGCCCCACTTGACGTAGTCGTTGATGATTCCATTCAGCCTCTCTGTGTAGAGGCTACTCGTCTTGTCCACGATGAAGTCTTCGACCTCGGTGATCTCGCTGACTTCGGGCGCATTCTCGGTGGCAACTGTGACTACAGGCAAGACGAACACTGCTAGCGAGAGCCCATAGGGAAGCTTCTGGAAACACATCAGAAGATAAATGTGGTGACTAGTGTTTATACTCGTAAGCTTGTAGTGTACTTGTCGTTTGACTGACAGTACAAAACTGTCAGCAAGTTATTGTATGGTAGTCGTATCATATTATCATAGGAATATTACACAAAATCCCTATTGAATTTTCTTCTCACCTACCATTACAAATTACGTCGAGAGTGCAGAAAAGCCAATTGAGGTGACTAAAAGTAATTTCAAGAAAATAAAAATCTAAAGCGATCGTTACCTCTTTAAGTTCATACTCAAAGTCTTCCCTGGAGTATGTCTCCTCAGGGTCGAGGTTCAGTCTCTTCATAGCGGCACTAAGCTGCGTGTAGTAGAGATCGATCAGTTTTTCATAGTACTGGGCACGGAACTTCTCATCAGAACCGGTGATGATGAAGTAGATCAGGTCAGCAACCGGACTGCCTTTCTGCATGGTTTGAAGATCCAAGATCTTGATGTCTACTTTACCATCCTGGAAAAAAATACGTAAGGTGATCATTACTTGTTCTAATTTAGAAATTTTTTTTTGAATATTTATATAAAAAAAAAAATGTACTTTAATAAAAAAAATAATGGGAATTTTAATGGCTAGTCAACCAATTTAAGTACGTATTGGATGAGGAAAGTTTTGAGGTACTAAATATTTCAAAACTTTCCTCTATTCGCTAAAATTATCATCATCATTTCAGTCAAAAGACGTCCGCTGCTGGACGTAGGTATCCCCTAAGCGTCACCAGAATGACCGGTCCTATGCGGTTTGTAGCCATCGGATTCTTGACACTCTCACTAGGTCATAAATCCACCTTGTAGGAAGCCGTCCAACGCTACGTCTCCCAGTACTCGGTCGTCACTACAGAACCTTTTGATTCCATCGACAATCTGTTCTGCGAGCTGCGTTCTGTTCTATTCTGCCCACTGCCACTCAAGTTTGGCGATTCTTCGGGTTATGTCTAGGTCTACCGCTATAATCTGAAGAATCTTCCTATGTTCTTGTTATCTTCATTTCTGATTAGGTCACGCAATAAAATTTCGAGCATAGCCTTCTCCTTTGTCACTTAGGAGACTATTTCAATTTATATAGATACAAAACTCACCTCTCGCACTCGATGCAGCAAGTTACTCCCTCTAAAATCTGCATGTACTATGGCAGTACGCCGAATAGCACCGTACATCGTATATGGATGTTTCATATTTTCTGTTACCTTATCTAACTTTTCTCTGAACTCAGGATTAACATTCCGCAACGCGATGTTTTTCATTTTCGTCACCATGAGCTCTATATTTTCGGATTCTACCATTTTTTTCCAATCCATTTGAAAAATCGCCATGGTCTTTTCAAATTCTTCTGGGTATTGCTTACTAAATGCGAAGGACAGTGCGTGCATTTTCGCTAGGTTTGTAATTGCTACTGAAGCGTAATCCCAATCATAAGAATTGAATCTGTCATGAGGACCATATCCTTGCTCCACTAAGTTCTCAAGGACTAATATTTCCTGGTTTTTGCTGGCATCAACACCATAACATTTGCTGAAAAATAGTCTATGCTCCTTAGGCACATTATGTTCTTCCTCTAAAGACGCGTATTTTTTTAAAAGGTTTGCATAAACGAACTGTTCCACGCCGTAAATATCCACAGGCATCTCTTTGCGGAGTTCTTCTCCAAATGCAGCAATTTTTGCATATAAATGAAGATCTTCTTTATTTTCTTCTCTTATAATAACTGTGTAAAGTTTCGACGTGTAGTTAGCTCCTCCGCTTGATGTTTCATTAATAATTATTTCGGGTTTTTCATAGTTTTGCTCTTTCGCGATTTTGTTTATTAATTGTCGAAGTGATTCCTCTTTCGTCATGATGTCGACTCTAACCACCAAAACAGACTACGTAAAACTGATTATACGTAATTTAATTTATAGAGAGCTAGTGATAAGATGTATATATATATATATATATGTATTATTTAGTTGGCGATAATAGTCGATAAGATATGTATATAGTATCTAGTTGTTTTGTTGCATAATGATTCGACATGCTTCCGACACATAAAAACAAATTTAAAATTAGCGCTTGAACTTGTTCATGGAGGCAGTATCCGATTGGGGCGAAGCCAATCTGGTCAAGTTCAATGCTGCTAAAACCCAGGCTGTCTTTTTTCCGCCAAACGGAGGACTTTTTTCTACCAGGCTTCATCATTCCGGGGTGTGACCGTGCTATTAATCTACAGCCTTGAGCTTCTTGGGGTAACGTTATCGTCTACCCTCAATTTCGGCTCTTACATCGAGGCAAAGCACAACGGGCAGCCAAAAACTGGGGATCTTAGCTAAGGTGAGGCCGTACTTCACGCCGGAACAGCTGCTTAACCTATATCAAGCACAAGTTCGATCGTGTATGGAGTACTGCTCTCATCTTTGGGATGGGTCTGCCAAGCCGAGTCGACTGAGAAGCGAACCAAGAGGATCATCGGTGCTGATGCGCTTGTCGAGTCAAAGCCCCAAAGCATCGATGCCGAGTTGCTGGCCTATCGGCTTTCTATTGATTACATTTCGGGGAGTGTGCGTTAGAATTGCACAATTTAATTACACCAAGTCCGTTCCATCATCGGACAACTAGTCGTACGGCGTGGCGCAATCGGTACATGGTGGATATCCCACCCATTCGTACAAAGGCGTTTTGGAAATACATTCATTATGCGTACAGCTAAGGAGTGAAATTCCCTGCCGGAGTCTGTTTCCTGATAGCTATAACCTAGGTCACTCTTTAAGTCAAGAGTGAATAAGTTACTTCTAGGCAAGCGTGCTCCATCGTCGGCCACATCATCGCTTACCATCAGGTCAGATAGTGGTCAAACGCGAGCCTATCAATAATAATAACAAAAAAAGATTCAAACATAAATCGATTCGTATCGATTTCTTAGATAAGAAAATTAATTGGATTTTCTATTCAAAATTCGACTTAATCGAACCAAATGCGAATGATTTATAGGTACCATTAAACAAATCCGAATAAAATTGTGAGTGTCTGTAAAAGCAAACTGACTGATGCGTAGATATTCGCTTTTTCTGTTCCTAACAACACGTAAGGTAGCGGAATAAAAAAAGGATTATACGTGAATTTTGCGATTAAGATTTCGGTTTGTCGATTATGGATGTTCTATAAAAGGTGTAAGGGACAGCCCTTCACAAACTTTAAGGGCTTGCTCAGTAAACGAAACTGAACAACCTTCCAGAAATTTTTTTTTGGAAGGAAGGAGGAAACGAAAAAAAAAATCAGCCTCACCATACCAAATGATAAACTTGATTGGACAATTTGTATGGCGAGGCCGATTTTTTTTTGTCGTTTCCTGAAAAAAAAATTTGTAGATGGTTGTTTAGTTTCGTCTACTGAGCAAGCCCTTAAAGTTTGTGGAGGGCTGTCCTTTACACCTTGTATATCCTATTGCATATTAAAATATCCGAGCAACATGATCATTAAAGTGCCTTAAGACTACATCTGCGTGATTATGCGTTGATGTAGTTTTGTGGTTTAATGTTAGAACAGGCGTTACTAAAATCGGATATTTAAAAACAGATTTTGAAATAAATAGGATAAATATTCGTTTGCTATCAAAACCAGAAATGCCCGTGTCTGATTATGATGAGTAGTATACTTTTGCTGCTTTAAATCTTGGTAGCTATTCCTATTTAAATCTCTGTGTTATAAATTAAAACTGTTGAAGTGCCGATGCCGTTTAGCCATCCAGCGTGGCAATGCTGCCAGCTTCCGGGCACTTTTCCCATTGATATCGAAGTGGACGTATTTTTTGATGCCCCTCAATCAATCCCTTTTTTACCCGTTTGTACATATTATTATTTTGTGTTTGTATATATATGTACCTAACCTAGGGGAAGGCATTTGCCCAGCAGAGGGACAGTAATGACTAGTTAAAAAAAATATACATATTAATTTATACTATTTAATAGTTAAGATGTATACATATAACATTGTTCACTATTGGAACATGACTTTGAATTTGTTATTGTCTGACCGTATAAGACGGTTTGACGGAATAATGTTTTATGGTCAAATAGTTCACGTGATTATTTGAGAATGCCCCACTTGACATAATCATTGACGACTCCATTCAATCGACTTGCGTAGAGACTACTGGTTTTATCAACTTCGAATGAGTCCATATCTAGGTTTTCGTCGACTGGTGGCGCGTCCTTGCTGTCGATTGTAATCACAGGTAAGAGCAACACTGCGAACGACAATCCGTACGGAAGTCTCTGGAAAAGGAAAAAAACATTTCACTAGATGAGTTTTGTTTTTGACAGTTAGATTGTTGACATCATCAAACTTTGATCGCTCTGATACATCTTTCTGAAAGGCCGATCAACGTAAAAATTAACTAACTATGCTCCATCTGTTTGGGTAGTTAACTAAATGTTACGTAAACAATCTTAACTTGTCTTTTATCTAAAAAAATATCTAAAAATGTGTACAATTACATATTTAACTAAACTGATGTTAGCTAATTAACTAATTTTAAATGACCTTTGTATGTCTTTTTACCCGACTGCAAGAAGGGTTATGTTTTTCGCGCGTGTCTTGTATGTTTGTATGTATGTAATATTCTTTATTACCTCATATCTTCCAAACCGCTGAACAGATTTTTATAATTAACATATCGTTAGATTCGTCTTGATAACTCAAGTGTTCTTAGATAAGTGACGTTAAAAAAAACAAGATATCGACTGTGAGATGCTATATGTTAGAGTAAAAAAAAAAAAAAAAAATTTAATATGAAATATGGGTGTCAAGTTAAAAAGGGCTTTTCATGAGGATTTCAAAATGGTATGTCATGACCATATTAAAAAAAAATACAACAGGAAATCTATGTTATTTATTTTGTACTGAGGCGAATGCCTAGGTCTGTTTTTTAACTTTATAGTGATTTTACGTCTAAAATATAGTGAATAAATAGTGATATTATAATAGTGACTAAAAAGTGTAAAATAAAAAATTAATTTAAAAAATAATAAAACCCGACTGCGTAAAAAATTACTTTAAATAAAAACTGAAAAGAAAAAAAAACAAGTCCACAGTTCAGCAACAGTCGGGACCCATTAAAATAATCTAGACTAAAATCATTTTATATAATGTGGGTCCCGACTGTTGCTGAACTGTGGACTTGTTTATTTTTCTTTTCAGTTTTTATTTAAAGTAATTTTTTACGCTTTTGGGTTTTTTTATTTTTTAAATTATTTTTTTATGTATGATTTATTTTAAATAAAAAGACATATCAAGTCAGTGTTTACGTTTAGGGTGAGTTGCACCATTTAACTTTAACGATAACCAAACCATAACCAGCCGTGAAACGGCCTCCTATTGGTCAATTCGACGATTTGACAACTGTTAACGGCTTTGTTATCGTTATAGTTAAATGGTGTAACTCAACCTTAGTTAACTACCTAAATAGAGTATAGCTGTCAATACTTAACAAGAAGTATCAATTGAGTTGCTCAATGCATGATCAGTTATGATTTCATCATTTTTTTAGTTGACATCGCTGTTAAATCTTAATAAAGAATTACATGTCAAATGCCATTTTGGGTTTCTGGAACGCTAGTTACGCCATAATTAATCATAGTGCATGTTCACCAATTAACTAATAAATTAACAAAATTATGTCAATGTTGTGGTTTCTCTGCAGATTATAATCATTTCCACGCTATGTAAATCACGTTTAATAAGTAAAATAACAATGTTTTCATTATGTGTTTTGGCAAAAAGTATTTAATTTTTTATTATTATTACCTCCTTCAGTTCGTACTCAAAGTCTTCCCTGGAGTATGTCTCCTCAGGATCGAGGTTCAGTCTCTTCATGGAGTCGCTGAGCTGCGTGTAGTAGTGCTCAATCAGCCTCTCGTAGTATTTGGCGCGGAACTCTTCATCAGTACCGCTAAAGATGAAGTAGATAAGGTCAGCGACCGGAGTGCCACCGTGCAAACTCTGGAGATCTACGATTTTGATGTCCACCTTACCATCCTGGAGTAAAAAGGAAGGGAGGTAATATGAAGAAATATTCTGATGAAAACTGGAAGTGCCGGCCAGACCAACCAGATTAATTCATTAAGGCCCAAGCGCCCGAAAAGTGCCATAAAACAGTGACTTTCTGAAGCCTACTCCTTGGTAACGGCCAGGTTAATAGGTTTGAAAAAAATATATGTTTATTATAGATTCATGAACAACATTATCAACATTTGATTTTTTCGTGCTATTAAGGGGCCGGCGACGGATGAATTTCCATACAAACGTAATACCACGCTCATTTGCAGTTGGAGCATATTTCCAACATATTATGATGATATTCGGTTATAGACAATATTTATCTAGGTTCCTACGTCAAGAATATTAGAAATATTGTTATTTTTAATACAGGAAAAGCCAATTGGCATTTTTTGCGATTTACGCTGTAAAAAAGTGCAAAATACAATTCGCTTAAATTTCTTTTTGTTTTTTTAAAAAAGAAAGACGTAGGAACCTAGATAAATATTGTCTATAACCGAATATCATCATAATATGTTGGAAATATGCTCCAACTGCAAATGAGCGTGGTATTACGTTTGTATGGAAATTCATCCGTCGCCGGCCCCTTAATACTTTTGTCTAAAAAAAAATATTTAGCAATTTCGCAACTCTTCCCTACTCCTTCGAAACGGATTTGGATCTTTAGAAACATTTTTACACATAAAAATTGGTGGTTAAATATTCTTCAAAGTGAACATTGCATGTAAATCAATCAATATTTCGCAAAGAAAATGGATTTAAAGGTCAGCCGCGCTCTTTCCGGGCGCTGTTGGCCGCAAATAAATGCTCAGATTTGCGTACTGCCGCCTAGGCGGGTGCGAGAGGTGCGTCCACATATTTATGGCCAGATGGTTCAAGGGACTTTAAGCCTTAAACCCCAAGCGAACCGGGTCATTCGCTACATCATTGTCATTTTATTGTGTCTCTAATAAACGGTATTCGAAAAGTCCACCTATAGTTTTCATTGTCTTGTTAATGATCACACTAATATTATAAAGGTGAAGGTTTATATTGTGTGTGTCACTCCTTACTGGTTTTGTACGGCTAAATGGGTCTGGATAAAATTTGGTAATCGTATACATTATGTCATTGGAATATAGGACTTTTTGCACCACGAGTATAATATGCCAAGAGAATGATCCCTTGTGTGTAGAAGGAAACATTCTCTTGAAATAGTGTTATATTTTCATTATTTGATCATATAAACCATTTCAAATAACAATAAACAAAAGTATAATGTTATCTTTACAAGGCCACACGTGATATACCATATAAAAACAGAAATTAAAAAAAAATAGCATTGAACAAAATATACATGCAACTATTTCAAAAAAACTGAGACAAATTACAAACAACTTATTACAAAGCAAGTCGAGACAATTATGATTGGTACAATATAATTTAACTAATATTACAAATACGAAAAATTTATAAGTTTGTATCTAGAGGATGATCACTAAAACAAGTGGACTGATTTTAAAATTGTAGAATTCACTAGTAGAATGCTATTTTATTACTGAGCGGCACAGTCTAAATATTTTTTACTTCCACGCGCGCGAAGCCGCTGTCAGAAGCTATACTAGGTGCCAGATGAATTTAAAATAGAACACATTGAACTTTTCCTAATATCTCCAATATATCGAAGGTACCCGAGAAACCATCAATGAACTGTTTTTCAGAAAAGCTAAAGGATCACGATAGATGTCGATTCAAGACAGCTTTATGTCTTTAATACCATTTTTGAAATTAATAATGTCAATAAATATAGGAGGGTCAATTGGTCCGTTATTCCTCGTTTATTTGGTGTCTACAGTCTGTCTAAAAAGTCAAACGACTTGGAGATTTTGTATAATATATAATCATTTAAAAATACTTATATTCGATACTTTTTATAAGGTTCTTCTATTAATAAACAATGATCAAGATCTCTTAATCAACCTTGATTATTGAACCAGTTTTGAATACATCAGATTTCATTTTACCATAATAATTACCCAAGTCGTTTGCCTTTTGTAGACAGACTCTACCTTAGTATGCTATTGCAGAAACACTTACCTCTCGTACTCTGTTCAGCAAGTTATCTCCTCTGTAGTCACTATGTATGATGACAGTTTTGCGGATGGGTTTATACATGACAAATGGAATCTTTTGATCTTTCAAAAAATTCTCTAGTGCATCTTTGTACTCGGGCTTGACATTTTCCAATGCAACGGTTATTGTCTTTTGAAACAGGACGTCCATACTTGTGAATTCTTCCCAGTCTAATTTTAGAGTCACCAAAACCTTCTCAAATTCTTCTGGGTATTGTTTACTAAATGCAAAAGACAGTGCGTGCAACTTTGCCAAATCTGTAATTGCTGAAGAAGCGTATTCCCAATTTACGGAATGAAGTCTGTCATGAGGACCATATCCATGTGCTAATAAGTTCTCAAGAACTAACGTCTCCTGGTAGTCGGTAGGGTCAAAGCCGTAGAACTTGGTGAAGTATAATCTATGCTCTTCAGGCACTCCATTTTCTTCTTCTAAAGATGCGTAGATGTTCGCCAATTTTGTGTAAAAAAACAGTTCACCTTTGTAGGGATTCATGGGCATAACTTTGCGAAACGCTTCTCCTGCTGCAGCGACTTTTGCAAATAAATGAAGATCTTCTTTATGTTCTTCTTTTATGATTACTGTGAATAGCTTCGACGTGTAGTTAGCTCCTCCGCTAAATACTTGATCTATAATTATGTCAGGTTTTTCATATTTGTGTTCTGTTGCGATTTTATTTAATAATTTTCGCAGTGTTTCTTCTGTGTCTGGTGTGTTTGCCATCTTTTGAATTTCAATGTGTACTGAGGTAAATAGTTCAGAGGATTGCAATATAAAGGTTTCGAGAAGATAAGATAAATCGACAGCGTTATCTAACAAGATAGTAACTCGAGTTACGTCTAATTTGAAATAGCACCATTTGCGTTTTGTTATGTTAATACTGTCGTATCTCTATCATTAGTAGTTTCTAAGATAGTCAATCAAATCACGTAGTAATTGTTATGTTGAATCTGGAAAAAACATCAGCATTTCGAATTACTCCTCTTGATAGTTTCCAACTGGAAAGTTGTAGCAATATTAAAGTCGTATTGAGGGTTAAGTCAGAGTTTATGATCATAATTTTTTTTTTGTGTTATTTTGAAAGTTAAATCTCATATATCTTTAAAAAAAAAGTACAACAGGTGTGTTAAATTGTAACAAGAAATATTGAATTGTAATGAAAGACAGTAATTTCTTTGCCAAATTAGTGTATGGGTGCATTGGAGTATCGAGTATACGAATAAAGTGAATTTTTAAATTAAACGAAGGAAGTGAAGTCAGTTTGACAAAATTACAACATAACTTCAAAAAATTTCTTATATATTATTTTTTTAATTAAATTGTTGCCTCACACTAGGAATTTTCTCTGTATCGTGGGTTCGTATGTTACTAGCTTTTGCCCGCGGCTTCGCCTGCCGCCACTCAGGAGTAAATCAGTTTTCTGTTGGTGAAAAAATTTTAGCAATCGGACCAGTGCTTTCAGAGATCACCTCCAACAAACAAAAAACATAAAACAAAGTTTACCTTTTTATCATATTAGTGTAGAAAAACTCACATGCACAGACAACCACACTCTGAAACAAATATCCGTAAACCATGCAAATATAGTTATAGCTAGTCAAATTGCAACTTATGTGTAGGAAATACCTAAGTAGCTATAGACTGACTTTATTCGTATTCTTAGTTATGGTAATTTTACAGCTTACAAAGATTTTCTTACTTATGTGTAATTATATAAAATTATTTAAGTGTATATAAAATTATATCTCCAACGGTGCTAGACTGACTATCATTACATCGAAATGCTGAAGTGTTTGTACGAACACGTCACAATATTACTTCAGGACCAGACTAGGACACCTATCCTCTTGTAGCGGGATGTGAGACAGGAGATGTTATTTCTCCGAAACTGTCCACGGCCGCAACGGGGGTTCTTCAAGGTTCTGGACTGGTGATATCTAAGCATTAAAGTCAATGGCAAGTACATCACTCACCTTCGGTTTGCCGACGACATTGAAGTCATGGCTGAGACTACGGACGGAGGAGCTCAGTACAATGCTCGCTGACCTCAGTAGGTTTTCCGAAAGAGTGGGTTTTAACAAGAACAAGGACAAAACCAAAGTCATAGTAAACAGCCATGTAGCTCCACTAACCCACTCCTATCAAAATATAATTAATTATATTCCACAACTATCACACAACGCCGTCTAGTCCCAAGCTAAGCAGAGTTTGTGTTATGGGTACTAGACAACTGATAAACATACTTATATATTTCCAAATACATACATATTATAAATAAATTACACCCAGACACATAACAAATGATCATCACATAAACATTTGTCCTGGGTGGGAATCGAACCCACGACATGCGGCATAGCAGTCAGCGCCATTAACCACTAGACCAACAGGCCAGTCAAGATCGGAGACTCTACTCTCGAAATTGTGAACGATTACTTTTAACTGAGACAGACGGTCCAGTTGGGTAGGTCTAGATTTGAGAAAGAGGTCAATCGTCGAATCAAACTCGGTTGGGCAGCATTCGGGAAGCATCAACAGCATCTCTAGACGAAAGTAAAACCAGTACTCAATACTTTATTACATTCCATATTGTATACATAGGTGGTATATCATATTTATCCCTCTGAAACATGTTTGCTCACAATAGCTCTCATCAGAAAGTTTAAAGCCACCACAAGGGCAATGGAAACGGCTACTGTGATCGCATCAAGAATGAAGATATCCGCAGGTGAAATATGGTTACCGTCATAACCCGAATCGTCAAACTTATGTAGTAGTGGGTAAAGCACATTACTCGCAGAACAGTTGGGTGGAAAAGATCTGGAGTTACGATCGCGTGGAAGGCCGCCCGTGACACTTAGGGGAGGCTTATGTAGACGTATTTTGACTGAAATGATGATGATGAGATTGTAGTGATACATATTATGTTGTTTAAGTTAAACATATAAGATACAATAAAAGCATATCTCCCCTATGCTGAGTATAAGGGCTATTTAATAGAAAATAGGCAAGTTAATAATTGTTTAAATGGAAAAAATATGATAGTAGATATCACATAATTTAGTTAAAAAGATACTTTGTTCGCAACGCTATTCACTATGTCACGGGTCTTAGTAAAAAGTATCGTATCATTCACGCACAATAACCCGCCGCTGCGGTGATCCGCATACGATATGTCACGCACTTTGTTTTTGTTAACATTTTTTATGCAACTACCCTATTTTTACTGATACCAATTGTGTGTCATATTTTGTAATTAATAACTATGCCAAACGGCTTAATTTATCTCGATAAGTGTTTTGTAAATTTTTTGAGAACAATTAATATTTAAAACCACAGTTACTTTACATCCTATTTAAATTATAAGCTTCTACTGTATTTTTTATAGTGTACAATAAAGAGTAGAACTATTTAGATTAGTGCTTACGTCAATTTAAAAATATAATTATAACCATGGCGTTTATGTGCATAAGCACAAAGATTTTATATATATCCTACGGATAAAATTTACGCATGATTCATAAAAAAAATACTTACTTTCTTTAAAAATACTAGGTACCCTATTTTTACTGATACCAATTGTGTGTCATATTTTGTAATTAATACCTATGCCAAACGGCTTAATTTATCTTGATAAGTGTTTTGTAAATTTTTTGAGAACAATTAATATTTAAAACCACAGTTACTTTACATCCTATTTAAATTATAAGCTTCTACTGTATTTTTTTATAGTGTACAATAAAGAGTAGAACTATTTAGATTAGTGCTTACGTCAATTTAAAAATATAATTATAACCATGGCGTTTATGTGCATAAGCACAAAGATTTTATATATCCTACGGATAAAATTTACGCATGATTCATAAAAAAAATACTTACTTTCTTTAAAAATACTACTTTTTCTATACTGGCAAGATACTTATTTATACTTGCTAGATACGTACATACAACCTTATTACTATTGAAGTTGTTCAAAACCTTGGGTTCTATCTGATGCTAAAGTCTGTGCGGAAAGTAAACCATCGTGGGATTTGAGGGCGCTGCTGTAGATAAATATCGTTTTTGTTATGTAAGCAACATTGTGACGTCATTATAGTGCGACTGTTAAATCTTGATATTTTGAAACTATGTTAGACTAGCTTCTTCCAGCGGCTTCACCCTATAATAAAAATTATCCTATTGGCTGAATTTGCTCACCTAGTGAAACTGCAAAGTTATAGCTTATGTGCTATATTATTGCAATGTTTATGATTAGGTTCATCTGTCTAGTAGTTTTTCCGCGACACATCCATACATACGAGTACCTCCATCCATCTTCACAAACTTTCGCATTTATAATATTAGTAGCCTATTGAACTTAGCAAAAATATAGGTTATAAGCTATACATTAACGTTTATCATTAAATTCATCCGTTTATAAGTTTTTGCGTAATGCCGTTAATTGTGGCGACACCTGGGGGAGGCCTATGTCGAACAGTGGACGTCTTTCGATTGTAATGATGATGAACATTTAAATGCAAACACGAATCGGTATAGGAAAATAGCGTGAAGAAACTGCTGTACTGCCTATCTAGGTAGGTTCCACCAACGACCACTTACCCAGTTCCAACGAAAATGGTTGTATCACTTTGACTGGGATCGGTCTATTGTCACTGACTGGAATATTGTAGCTAGCAGCAAGTTTATGTTTACCCTATTTAAACATAAAGGTAAAATTGGGACACACTACCACTTTCTCGTTGTCTTCCTCAGTACATTTTTCCCTTTTGCTAATCAATGAAAAATATGAACTTAATGACTATGAAAATAAAGTACATTTCAGAATTTGTAATGTTGCTTTGTAAAAAATCTATTTAGCCTATAAGGGACCATTTCGCATATAAGCTCCTTGGGATCACTTGGTTGTCCGTCTGTTTATCTGTTAAGACCCTTTAACTCGAGAACGCTTGGAGGTATCGAGTTAAAATTAAAACCATACGCTCAAGTCTGCGGTCTTTTGAAGTTGTGAAAAACTTCTGAGTTAACGAAAAAAAAAAGATACGACCGTTTATGTCGCAAAAAAACATATTTCGATACTTAAGGGAATCAAAGTTCATAGGGTGAATCGCGTTGACCTAGAATCCTGAAATTTGGCATAAATCAAGGTCTCGTAGAACAAGTACAGGGAAAAATCTGAAAATTATAAATTAATAGATCCGCCAATTGTTTGCAATTTGGAAAAATCTTCGTAACTCAATTCGGGAATTGATTTCATAGGTAAATTTGTACAGAATCTTCAGTGCGCGAGTCCGACTCGCACTTGCCCTTTTTTATTTTAGTAACTGTATCCTTACTCAAGCCTGAAAAGAAATATTCTAAGTTAGTCGAAATGCATTATAAATTTAAAGTATCAATACTGTTTATACTAGCCATCGAAAATATTGACCAAAACAAAATAAACAAATATCGTCATGTTTAAATGAATTTCCGTTTAATTTATATATATTTGGAGATAACAGGGACAGGAGTTCACCTAGGAAGTCTAAAAACATTAAAATAAAAGTGTTACGTACCAAAAACACAGCATACCAATGTTTCCCAAGTTTGTGACTTTGTTTTGATCAATAATGGTGTGATTTGCCATTTGTTATCTTTGGCAAAACTGAAATATATTAAAAATTATTTCCCTTGCAGCTCAGTGAAATTTTTATCACATTTCTGAAGATTTCAATTAAAAATCACAATAAAATAACATAGTAAACAAACTTTCTGTCAACATACTATGACGTTTGGCATTTGACGGATGGCTGGGTTGGGTTGCTACTTAAAATCTTTAATGTTGTTTTCACTTTACGCCACGACGGTTCTTTTATTGCACAGACTATATCTCAGCTTCTAGCAGCGTATTTTGAGATACACATGCATCAAAATAAAGTATTTAATCACATTCAATGGATATTAATGAATAGACTTCATGTTGTGGACAACCATTACGATAGACATTGCAAGAAGAATCTGTAGAGACATCTATGGGAAAAGAGCGAATTCTCCAACCAGACGGACGTTTTGTCTGATCTGGGCTACTGCTCGAGAGATTATTTCTGGCTGTTGTGTTCTAAGTTCAAATCGCGCGGAGTGTGCGTTGTAAGATTATGTAGTTTAGTTCATATGTGGTGCCATAGATGTCGCTACAAATCCATTTAAGATGTGGGGCATATAAGATTTATGATTATAGGTACTAGCTGTGCCCGCGACTTCGTTCGCGTGAACTACAGGATTTTGAATTTATTTTTCCTAAAATAAAAGTAACCTATGTTACTCCTTATTACGTCAGCTACCTGCCAAAAAAAGTCCCGTCAAAATCGGTCCAGCCATTTCAGAGATTAGCCCGGACAAACAGACAGACAGACAAAAATTGTAAAAAATGTTATTTTGGTGTATGTACCGTATATATATTCATATGCATGTAGTAAAACGCGGTTATTTCAATATTACAAACAGACACTCCAATTTTATTTATATGTATGGATGTAGAGAGTATAGATAGCAAATGGCCCCCTTTGCAGTATTATCATCAAACTTGTACCTTGTACTTGTTGTTGTAGTGTTGTTGTATTGTTGATATGCAATTTACAAACCAGCTTAATTAATTAAACCTCAAGCGAACGCCCTCTCATTGTTTTTCTATTGTGTATCTAATTAGGTACGGTATTTGAAAGGTAAATTAATAAATTCCGTTGGTACTAATATAATAATAATAACTCGTCAGCATATCTATATTAAAGTCACCATTGGTCAGCACATTTGAAAAATAATGACTAATCATTATGAAATTGATGTATTTATTTATAATTAAGTTCCACTTATTATCTATTTTATTGCCGATTGGGTTCATGACAAGAGATACACGTGCCTATTAATACTATTTTTTATGATTCATTTCGTTAAACTACAAAATTAAAATGTACTTGATAGTACCTTTCTACTTTAGAAGTGCATAGCATAGTCGGCCTTATATGTATTGTTCCCACTGTTGGGACTCAGGCCTCCTCTTTAGGAGAGGGAATGGGCAGTAATCCACCACGCGGGCCCTGTGCGGGTCGGTGGATGTCACATGTCTTCGATTTTTAGGGTTCCGTAGCCAAATGGCAAAAAACGGAACCCTTATAGATTCGTCATGTCTGTCTGTCTGTCTCGTCATTATTTAGAATAATATTTTTACTTCAATTTGTTATTTGGCAATTTTGACATTTAAATTGTCATTATTTATATAGTATTCTTTAATTGTGATATATTTAATAACTATTGTGTTTAAAATGAATACAGTAATAAATGATTGACATAGCTCTGCTTAGCTTGGGACTAGACGGCGTTTGTGTGATAGTTGTGGAATATTATATTACTATTTTTATATTTATATTATTTGCACGCCACAGTAACAAACAAATGCTCGTTTTTACTGTCGTATGTTTAACTAGGCATGCACGTTTGAGCAAATATGTATATATCTCATCTTATCTTAACTATTGGAATAAGAAATATAATTACATTAACATATTTATTTACTTATTTCTCTTTCTCAAACTAACATTACATAAGTAGACCTTTGTGGGAGATTGGCATGGCACTAGGAAATCCTGTCGCACAGATTACCAGGTCCCCAACAGACATTGTTTTTTTTATAAATAAGGTCCTTTGGATAAATATTAAAATAAAATAATAAAAAAAGAGATATCGTCTTTGTTGATATTTTGTTCATGTTTTATCAATAATGATAAATTATCTAAAGTACCTATTAGGTGAAAGTGGGTGTAACACGAACGTGGGGTGAATAATAATGCTTTATTAATTCTCAGGAAAACCAGTAATAAGATTACATTTCTTAGGTGTCTTAAAAATTGGTTTCGTCTGTTGTTTTGAATGCAACGGCTTTAATTTTTTTTTTTTTTATAATTTAAATTAAACTAGTGTTTGACTGCGAACCCACTTGATTTTAAGCAGTGATGTAATCGTTAATGATGAAGCGCATTAATTTATTAAGAGCCTTGTAGATGCCTAAAATACAATCGATCGTGAAGACTACTGCAGGCAAATTGTTCCAGTCCTTCGACGTACGCGGTTTTGACGATGAAGCGAAAAGTTATTTGAAAAATAGTTTTTTTTTATAATGGATAGGCTCGCGTTTGACCACAATCTCACCTGATGGTAAGCGATGATGTAGCCGACGATGGAACACGCTTGCCTAGAAGCAATCTATTCACTCTTGACTTAAAGACCCCTTTATAGCTATCAGGAAACACAGACTCCGGCAGGGAATTCCACTCCTTAGCTGTACGTATAATGAATGAGTTCCCAAAACCTTTTTAACCGATTTAAAAAAAGGAGGAGATTATCAATTCGATTGTATTTTTTTAAGTATGTGTGTTACCTCAGAATTCCGTCGTTTATGGACCGATTTGCAATTTTTTTTCTTCTTAACCCGTTGTATGTCCGGAACGCGGATCCACGCGGGACATAATAACTTTTTAATTGTGTCTCTAATTACGGCATACGAAAGATTAAACGCTATGCTTCCAGATTGGTTCCATTGTTTTAAAAATCCAGTTCTTCTGATGATGGGATCCATGGGGAATGGAAGGAACTCCTCTAAAATTATAGGCAACCATAATAGTGATTTTTGTATTTTCATCTATTTGTAATTCTGTTTTATTAACCATAGAACTCTAGATAGTTGTGAGTTACTTTATGTTACTAAAACACTATCCATTAAATATTTGCATGCCATCATTAAATGGCGGAATGTGTCTTTGCACTTGTCTTGTCTCTTTTATGTAACATCTTTTGTACCAACCACATTTTACGCAAATAAACGATATTATTATTATTATTATTATCGAGAACTTCATTTACAGTCAAAAAATAATTAGATAAATAAAGTAGCAAGAAGCATAGAAATGGCCAACGGAACTTCATATTCACATAGTCACAATGAAGATAGTTAAGGAACTATGACAACACAAATAAATAAATGGCTTTGAATAATTATATTGACTAAGGTATCATCAAAGTGACCTGATGATGATGATCGAGTCGGAAGACAGGTATCGGAACTCTGTAATTAATCAATGTATCCTAGCCGTGTTAGGGTTTATTAAAATTGTCATAAAATGCACTTTGGCTTTAAGGTACTATCGAACTGACCTGATGATGGAGCCGGAAGGTGGAAGGTAGATACAGGAACTTCATAATAAAACAATGTAACCCAGCAATGTTTGGGTTAGTTGGAATTATCATGAGAAATAGGCACTCTGGTTATAAGTGTATCGCAACTAAAAAGTGTAAAATAAAAACATTTTCCGGAAAAAAAAACCGTCTTCACCAAAAAAAAAACACTAAAATGGTCAAAATAACTTTAATTTCGGAAGTCGGTGATAAATAAGAAACAAACAATACCGAGAAACCGACTTCCAAGTTACGTGGCCAGAACAAAGGAATCGGAGGCGTTGCCGACTGTAGAAGGAAAGAAAAAAAGAAAAGAAAGATATTCGAAACGAAACGTTCGTAACTTGGCTAGGCCTGCGGACATAAAGTATGGTCAGGAGATGTTGTAAGTGTGAGGCAAGTAAGGTTGTCAACTTTTATTAGAAGAATACATATAACAATTTTTTATTGTTTTTAAAAGAATTGTACAACTCCATACATTCTAATTCAAAAGAACGACGGCGAGAAAATTGTTATAATGGTATAATTATCAGTGTGATATATACCTGCAAAATTATTTACTAAGAATTATCAAATCACGTTAATAGTCAGTCTAAATAGCGCAATAATATCGTCATAATTATAAACTAAATTGACTAGATTTTTTACGATAGTAAATAATCATGGCTTATTTAATTTTTTTTGCTTTCATGTTTACATGGACTTTTGGCTAAACTAAACTCTTAATATTGCCACTAATATAAATCTTGGTCAAGTAGCATAATATGCTACGCTTTATGTATTGATAATAAATACTTAGGAAATACTTTCCCGCATTAGATAATAAACATAAAAATAAAAATAATTGTTTGATAGTGGTTAAAATGACACAACATAATATGATGTTGTCACAAGAATAAATACTCAACTTCAACTTCAACTCTTAATTAATGGCCTTTGTGGAAGAGACACCACAATTTTGCCAATAACACATGCGGACTGAAGAATAAATACAATATCGTGAATCACGTCATCAGAAAAAGCATGGCATTAGACATTTCAACAGCCTTCCAACCTAATGACATAGAGAAAAAGAAAACATAACATTTGACATGACATCTTGTCGTTCGTTCAAAAATGCGTTTTTAAAATTCATAAGGAGGTACGTAGGTATTATTGACATAATATACGTACTTTCACCAATTTTAAACTAGAATATCTTTATTATACGGATTCTTTGAATAGTAATGTCTAAGACAAAATTGTTTAGTTTAATCTAAATACTTTTGTAAATTTTTCATCACAATACGCTAAAAAAATATGCTAACATTTGTTCGGAACTTCGCCATGATCCTTAACATAGATCAGGAGCTCATTTTTAATATATTTCAATGAAGCTCTATTCGTCTCTTCCCGCCAATTCACATTCACGACCGTAAAGAGTTAACTTTTTTGGTTATGATAATAAGTATGCATCATATATGCGTGACTGGCACTGGCATAAACATTGTGTAAAAAAGAGCACTTTAGCGTCCTCTATAAGTAGTGTTATAGATTATAGAATACGCCATATGTAGCGTACAATACTCTATTTTACAGTACGGTTGGCAACCCTAGGCAAGTCGAACAATTGACCGCGGTGTCATAGAGCCACACAGGGGCCAGCGTCAGACATGGTTAGCTGTCGGCTTACGACAGACCGCCAGTTGTGACTCGATCGCTAGCCATGGCTGACGTTGAGAGCGTATTGCGTAAAGTTCTTCAGAAAATCATCGAAAAATTGCAGTATAAAAATGCAAAAATAATATCGCTGAAGGAACTTACAAGTGGTGGAGCTAACTACACATCAGCCCTATTTTCAGTAAGTGTCACAGCGCCAGAACACGACACATTGAATTTATTCGCGAAAGTGGCAAACGTAAACGGAATATTTCGGAAAGTTGTGAATATTGATCACATGTTTAAGACGGAGCAGTTTTTGTACTCCGATCTTGTCAAAGTTTACGAAAAAATCCAGGATGACCATAATCTAAGTGTGGATCAAAGATTTGAATTCCCCAAGTTCTACGGAGGAGAATCAGCTGAGGGTGAAGAGACGGTTGTCATGGAGGACCTGACGGCCAAAGGCTATACAACCTACAGCAGGTTTAAATCTGTTGACTGGGAGCATGCCGCTTGTGCAATCGAATACTTAACCAGATTGCATGCGTTGTCTTTCGCGTACCAAAAGGAGGATCCCGAAAATTTCGCGAAAGACGCAAAGAGGGTGGAAGCAAAAAAGAGGGATGATTCGGACAACCCCACTCTAAAGGAAGCATGGTCAAAAATGGTTGGGAATGCGCTGAATGTAGTTAAAGAAGAACACAGGGAGAGATTAGCTGAACTCTTAGAGAATGGAAGCAACGAATTTTATGAATTTAAGGTGCCTCTAAGTACGGCGGTGCTGTGTCATGGCGACTACAGGGTCAGCAACTTGCTGTTTCGACATCTGGTAAGTTGTTTTTTGTTGCTACTTTAGCTAGTAAGAATAAAAAAAATATAGTAGTATAGTAACTAATGCGAGTTGGTGGATGCCACATGTCTTCGAATTTTTGGTTCTAGGACATAAAAAAATATTGCTGACATATAAATTAATCCATCAATTTTAAAGGCCACGTTTTTTCTAAGAATACGTTTTTTGGCGTTTTCTTGTTAATCGAAGGTTCTCAGAATTTTTTTGATTACTCACAATTTTAACATAATTGTGGTTACGTCTAACGAATAACTCTTCAACTTAATTCGTACATGACCGTGATATGGTGCAGCTCATTAACATATAATTAACAGAATATAGCTATAGCTTGTATGAATACAGTAATCCTATCACATAAACACTTTAACGTCGGATTAGTCAACGAGTGTTTTTGCAATCTATTGGGCAGGGCCGTGTGTTTGAGCCTAGGTAGTCCATCTCGTTTAGGTCTTCAATCCCAATAGGTGCCAGAAGAGCTGACGAGATGGAGTATTTGGTCATGTATGTGTGACCTTGGCGGAATAAATGCGAGAGTGTTTGTCGGATATTCGTATATATCCGACAAACACTCGCAGTAGACGGTTAAAAGGTTACGGGCCCCCGAAACGATCACTTGTGATTGACAATGTTTACGTGAAAATTTACACATCATCATCATATCAGCAGAAAGACGTACACTGTTGGACATAGGCCTCCCCCAAGTGTCGCCATAATGACCGGTCCTGTGCGTCACGCATCCATCGGATTCCCGCGACCCCCACCAGGTTATCGGTCCGATTGTACACAATTGTAGTAAACCATAAATTTTCGATAGGGAATATGCATGCAATTTTTTATTTGCTAAATTAAAATATTTTTAGTTTTAGCAAACAAATGTGGGTAATTGAGTCTTTGACTTTTTGAATTCCTTAAGAAATAGGTTTATTTTCAAGTACCTACCATAAATGAACTGACCTTTACTTTCGATTGCTTTAATCGAAAGTAGGGTACACCTGACAGGTTTGTCTGTACAGTTGAGTTGTGCAGGTAAACCGGAGCGTGTATGTTGCACAACTGTGCAGGTTTTCACACAAGCTTACCTGATAGATATAACTGTGCAGATAATCCTGTCAGGTATACCCTAACGTGCTACCTTTAGGGTCTATACGAAAATGGTACGCGAGTACAAAATATTTTTGTCGGTATTGTAAATTTTTATTTAATGAATTGGCATTATTTTCGAAATGATGGGTAAAATTTTTTTCTGTGTGAATTACCTACTTATAGTATTCAAGTATTTTTCTATGCAAGATACCCGAAAACGGTTAATTGTAATTGAAAATATTAACGTGAATGACAATGTATTGAAAATTACTTCAATCGTTAGTAAACGATAAATTTTTGCATCAATTGACGTCAATTATATAAATATTGTCAATCGCAATTAACCGTTTTGGGGATTCTTTAGGCTGCGTTCTCACTATATGTATGGTTAATTTATCTTCAGACGACTATCGTCTTTATCTGTTACTATTATTACGACTTTTTGTCGTCAATTTCTTATTGTTAGGCGACTATCGTGTCTAGATGTTCCTATTGGATGGCGCGACGACATTTTATCGTTTCACGGCAGACGGCTGTCGTTTGCACATCAGAAGCAATCAGTAGCACTACAATAGTATCAGTAGTGTGTTTTTGCTCCTGAGTGTATAATATATGACTAAAATGAAATTTTAATTATGACACTCGACAATTATGATTTGCCGTCACGATTTAATCGTGACAATTATTTATCGTTTTACGACTGTCGTGTTTGCCGTTCCCACACTGACAATCGTTTATTTATTTATTTATTGGCACACCAAAAGCATTACATACAAGATTATTATGAAAAACAATATTAAAATCTAGACACTTGTATGCATGCCTATTAAAAGTATGCAAATCTTACTCCATATTAGGTACGACATTATTATGGGGTGAAATTAAAATTATTGACACACAAAAAATCTCACACCCACACACAAAAATTATAAAAGTGACAATCTGTGGTGGTCACCGCAAAAAAATCATGGACGACGGTTATCATGTCGTCTTATATGTGAACATCTCCATTTAAATATATTCTCGTAAGCCACGACACTATAACTATACGATTATATTATGTCGTCACGACAAAGTGTGAACACAGCCTTACCCTTAACAGCTTATTTGAATTATTTCAACTATAGAGTACGGTCCGTCAGTGTTCATTACACATCATCATCATTTCAGATGAAAGACGTCCACTGCTGGACATAGGCCTCCCCCAAGTGTCGCCATAATGACCGGTCCTGTGCGTTTCGTATCCATCGGATTCCCACGACCCTCAACAGATCATCGGTTCACTTTGTGGGAGGCCTCCCAACGCTGCATCTTCCGTTTCATTACATAGCTGACGATTATACAGCTGATTCCAAAACCTTGAATGGTTCTGCTGTTGATGTCATTTCTAAAGTTAAATTGACGACGCTACCGTCTCTTTTGAAACATATTAAACTAATATTCTTTGATTTGTTTTATCAAGCAATTATCTTAGTAACGTATATATGTCATAAAGCTATCTATATCTCCGCCACATTGCATAATGAGTACTGGTAAACAAACCGATTCAGGGTTATCGCAACACATGTTATAACAATCTTATTTTTATTTCCATGATATTAGCTTCTGCCAGCGGTTTCGTCCGCGTTAAAGTCGGTTTCTCCATACCAACTTTGGACCCCTGGTTCATCCCCTTAGGGGGTGAATTTTGAGAATTCTACTCTCAGTGCTCGCCTACGACATAAAAGGAAGCCTGGTGCAAAATTTTACGCTCTTAGCCCCAATAGTTTCGATGAAACTAAAACGGTTTACCAACAGTCGATTGGTCCATGAACCGTTGGTCAACATTATCTTTAAACCGTTAACTTTTCGTCCAAAGAACTTTTCATCCACGAACGTTTCGCCAGCATTACTCTACGTCAGTGAATGCTTAACCAACAGAATGTTTTGACCAATAAGGTTGTGCGTTGATATGTTAGTATGTCAGTTTCTCCATTTAAATGTGTCGTGGCTAAATCTTAGAACTTGATCACTTCATGAAATAGCCAATCAGAACTGGCCAGATCGCTAAAACGTTATAATTTGATGATTTGTCAATCCTCGTTTTGCCATATCATTGATGTAGGGATGATTGAAATTTAATCAAACTTTAACATTAAAACGATTTGGCCAGTTTCACTTGGCCATATCATGAAGTTATCAATTTCTGTGATCTGGCCACGACATAATAGTTATGTATATCTAGATTACAGCATAAAAACATGTAATTTAAATCACTCGCACAATATGGATATTATCTACCCTCTTATTCAGAAAAATCGTTAAAAAGTCGTAAAATTTTTACGCGATAACACTTTAAATGAAATAGCATGGCTGAAATAACTTGTAGCCTCTGCACGATTGGCGCCGTGGTTAAGGAATTAGCTGTTGCATTGCGTGTTGCGGGTTCGATTCCTGCCCGAAACCAAATGTTAATAGCCAACAGATACGGTTTAAAAAGAAATTAAGCTGTTATTTTGTAAATAATTTCAAAAGTGGATTCCCAAAACCCGTAAAATTAAAGTTACTTATGCATAAAATGTAATAATATTTTAAGCACAACTTTGACGCGCTACAGTATCGCTACAGAAAGTCGCCGTGGGCGAGGGCCCTGCAAATAAAAATCTCGTGTCACATTGTTTCATTGTTTTTGTTTCTTGTGTCGTGCCATATCGAACTCATGCGTAATGGCTTAACCGGTTTTAAAATAATTTTTTGAGTAAGTATATTTATTTGGTAGGTCAGGTTATAAACTATTTTTATATGTTGTATACTATTTTTTACCTTCCTACCCTCATTTTTCTCTTTGTTAATTTATACAAAAAATAAATAAAACATTTATTTGAGACTCGCACAGGACAAACAGCAATAAAATTAACGTAACTAATTACTTAAAATACTTATTTATTATATAGTTTATTGTATTGTATTACACCATTACACATACAAAAGAAACTAAAACACATACATACATACAATGGGCGGCCTTAACGCATTCCGCGATCTCTTCTATGCAACCTGGAATGGACAGTAATTGCCTAGACAAGAAATGGGGCTGTCATAGGTGTAACAAAACCAGTACTAAACATATATATTGTAATAGATACACAGATATATGTAGCTGTATAATAGATACATAAATACATAAATATTATTCTAAACTACAGACAGAAATATTATGTAAATGACGACTATCAATACTCACAGCGACAGATATTTAAAAACAGGCAACGATTGAGCGCGTTAAATCGTGTTGGTAATTCATTCCACAGACGAGCAGCCTGGACAGTAAATTATTTGTCATAGAAAGGCATAGGTTATGGTATGGGTTGGCAATTTAAGTCGCAAGTTCTCTGATGATCTTAGGAATTTTGTATGCGAGTTGCAGAGAAACTCAAAACGTTTTTTAAGGTAAAGAGGCGTGAAGGGGGAAAAGAGGATATTGTACAGAAGAGAAAGAATTTGAGCATTCCGACCCACTTGAGCTTTACACGGAATTCGGAAACGTGAGCATATTTACGCAAACCAAATATGAATCAAAACAAAAATTTTGAAGCCGCTCAAGTTTAGCCAGTTGTTCTTGAGCAAGGTCAAGATAGCTGACTTCTTGTAGCTCGTCAAGTCCAGGAAAAGTACTTGTCAATGAATATCCCCAAGTTCTTAACTTTATCACTAAACGGAATTACGGAGTTGTCAAATAAGACTTGGGGAAGAGTCGTCCAGTCGGTTGATTAAGGGATCTTGATCATTGTTTACTATTAAAAGAACCTTATAAAAAGTTTCCGATATAAGTATTTTTTAAATGATTAAATATTATACGAAATTCCCAAGTCGTTTGGCTTTTTAGATGATTACCGTTCTCGGCTCTCTTAAGACCCTCGCCACGGCTCGGGTCTAAATGCCGCCTCGACGGTAATTACTAACATACACATTTATATCACAATGTACTATTTCTGCACCTGTTTGTGCCTCCGCTTATTTGTTCTGAACCACTCAACGGATTCTGATAAGATTGTCAGTTATTAGTGTTATTACTGATATAAACAGTGATAAACTAAGAAGGTTTGTTTAGTAATATTTATATTCAGCTATCAATCATAGTTTTGTTAGCACTTGTCTCAAGTTATCTGAACTACCTAGGTATTGTAAATCAGTATCACGTGAAGCGAGGAGTAATGGAAGGCGGTCGTATCCTTCTGCGAAGTAGCGAAGGAAAGGGAGAGGGAACGGACGTCCTCAGTTCCTCACACCCTAGCCGCTAGGACCCCGATCTCGATTTCCAGCCAACGTAGGCGCTGGCTTGCGGACGAGCAATAGGCAGCTCGCCGTCCGGTCACCTAGTAACTGTCCTGTCCTGACCGAGACCGAGTAGTCGATGGCGCATAGCACATTCCACGTGCGCCTTAAAGACATGTCAGCAAAACTTTAGGGGTCCCAGGGTCGAAATCTACTGGGGTTATGGGTTCCTCGAAAGCAAGGCAAAGAAAGAATACGAGAGAAGTTAATGGATGACTTTCCAGCTATAAAAAACACTGTAAGGCCCCTCGCCCACGGCGAGTTTTTGTAGCGGTGCTGTAGCGCGTCCGCATCGATACAGTCGCGATCCTGTAGCGCGCAAATGCGACTAACGTGCGTTAGTAGCGATGCTGTCACGTGTACGAAACGCGCGACATCATCGTTATAAAAAGTCGTGGCGGGCAAAGGGCCTAAGAGCCAAGGAAATATCTGGCAAAAAATATCTTCCTATCTCTGGAATATTTGGCAATATCTGACTCATAATTCGACCCGAGTACCAGGGACTCAAACTGTAACCGTAATAATGTGTTTTAAACACTGTTTTTTAAAACAGTTTTAACAGAAAAACACTTTTAAATGTAACAGATACAATAATGTTACCGAATGAAACTGTAACCTTTTATATGTGTTATGGAGTGCTACCGAATCAAACTGTAACTTGTTTATATGTGTTAATAAGTGTTAATATGTGTAACTGAAATAATCAGTTTTAGTATAGCTTTGTAAATTGTAACTTTGGCAACGCTGCGTTTACCTGTTACACTTATTAACACTGTTAACACTTTTATATTTGTTACAGATATGTTAGGGTTACACTTTTATAAGTGTTTTGGGTTAACACATTGAAAACACATTAATAAGTGTTACATATTTGATTCTGTTACCAATTCAACATGTAACACTTATAATTCTGTAACCTTTATGAAGGTGTTTTTAAGTCCCTGCCGAGTACATTATCTATCTAAACAAACATCAATAATTTTTCTGAACTTATGTATTTTCCCCTCAATAAACTTGTTTTTTTATAAATAGTCGCAGTATCTGTTATGACTACTTTATTATCACCGGCATACACTAGTATGTATATTTTACAGTCTTCTGATAATTATGCAAAACTAGATTTGTCTGAGTTCAGTCAAAATTTTATTAAGTTTTTTTTATTATTGATAGGCTTGCGTTAAATTAAATTGCTTAGGTTAAATTGATTAGTATTTATTATTAAAAAAAAAATACAAAACATTTCTTTAAGAAGCTAGAATCCCTACGAAAATAGTTCTACCTACAACCTAGTAGGTTTTTGCGTAAGTAAAGATTAGAAAAGTAATTTTATTTGTGTACTAGTTCCCACCCGCTGCTCCGCCGTTGTGAAATTACTTCCCACCTTTCATTTAATGTTAAAATTGACAATTGCTTTTTTTCCTATTTTTTTTCCTTTAAATCAACACTACCACGAACAAAAACCAGATTAAAAAAATGATTAAATTCGGTCAAGCTGTTTTTGTTTTTTTTTTATTGTTGATAGGTTTGCGCTTGACCGCTATCTCACCTGATGGAGAGCTACGATGCGGTCGACGATGGGGCGCGCCTACCTAGAAGTAACCTATTCACTCTTCACTTAAAGATTCTTGGGTTGTAGCCTTTTTTTATGGTGGGAAAAAATCATCCAACATGACATCCCCCGCTCTTGGGCGGAGCGGGAGATAGTGTCAGACTCTTACTGACTAAAAGACCCACCCCGTTCCTCCTAGCCTTCATACCGGGGCTCGAGCGCCCTTTCGGATAACCCCGGCCCCAGTAGGCTTCGACCCGACGGCGCGCGGGAACAGTGCGCGCCGTCGACGACTTGGGCTTGGTCCGGGCAGTTACCGGACGGCCGGACAGCGAGCTACCCATTGCTCACTGTCCGCAAGCCCGCGCCTACGGTGGTTGGGTTGTAGCCTAGTCAGGAAACACAGACTCCGGCTGGGAATTCCACTCCTTAGCTGTTTTAACGAGACTAACGAACATCAATTGATTTTAATGTATAAGAAGAAAATAAATTAGTTTTAACTGGTCTAAAGTACTTGTGACCAATTGATGCAGTTAAGAGTGGGTTTTACCAATGAACAATTCGATACCAGAAGTATGAATTAACGTAAGGGACATTTTTACGTTTTGCGTAAAATACCCTTAGATCAATCAATGTAAGGAACATTATTGCATTTTAGGTAAAAGTCCCTTACGTTAATTCGTACTTCTGGTATCGAATTTTTACTGTGACTTAATAAACACTATAGATTATGTGAAACCTGACTATACTTTGTTCAGAATCAGCAACTGAATGAATTCCAATAGATTTTACACCAAGTTATATTTTTTCCCAAAAATATTTAAAAAGGTTACAAGTTGGACGCCACCGACACTAAGTACAACACAGGTCACGCCAGGTCATAGCGGGTATCAGGCATCAGTAAACATCTGGGTGCAAGTGCAAAACAATCCCTCAGCCGCCTGGATGGCCCCGTGACCTTATACACGCTTATATTAGCTTGACCTGTATGTTTGTAACCAACGCCTTCAAGCTCTATTTTGACCTACTTTGGACGATCAGATTTTCTTCAAGCTTTGCACACCCATCAAAGACTGATGACAATACAATAATCCGTTTTTTTTTAGTGAAAAATAAAAATATAGTTTAAAAAAAAACTAAAAAACACGCTTTTATAGCATATCAAACTAAAAAGTGTAAAATAATTTTCAATATAGGTAGAAAATAATAATAATGAACAAAAATATTAATATCATTGTGAAAAAAGCGTGGGGTTGATTTACGAAAAATATGACACAAAGCGCCCCACGCTTTTTTCACAATATTAATATTTTCGTTCATTATTATTATTTTCTACCTATATTGAAAATTATTTTACACTTTTTAGTTTGATATGCTATGAAAGCGTGTTTTTAATTTTTTTTACTGAGATAACAAGCTTACAACTTTGTGATTTTTCATGATACAGTTATGAAATTTTGTACAAAGACTTTTTTACATAAAAATACTAGACAGGTGTTTCGAGTTTCGCATTATATACTATAACTTATGTTCTATACAGGTTTCCTGTTCTAAACGTGTTTCTTATATTAATTTAATGTTCAATATGTCATGTAGATGGATGAGTCATCTATTTTGATCAATTACATGCTTGTCTCGAACAGCTATTGTTAATAGACAAGACAAGATTTTAAATGCATAATGTATTATGAATTATGTATCAGTCTTGTAACACATTATGATATTTTAGCTACCTATTGGTAGGAGAGCAGTGATGGCCGAATGGTAACGGCCCCGACTTACGAGTTGTAGGTCGCGGGTTCAAACCCAGTCAGGCGCATTACTTTGTGTAACTTACTTCATCACCACTACTCTCAAAATGGTGAAGGAAAACATCGTGCAAACAACAAACTCGTTGATAATATTGTACGTATGAGTTTATTTTAAACATTTTTTTTTGTAAACCTATTGACCTAGCCGTTACTGAGGGGAAGGCTTCAGAAAGTCACTGTTTTATGGAACTGCTCGAGCGCATGGGCTTTAAACCGTCAGACATACTGGTGAAGTCGGAAAGAACAAGTCTTCCCGACGTACCAGTAAAAAGTTAAGCGGAAAATTATTTAGTGTCTCACACTCAACGACTTAAATATTCATAGCTTTTATTTGGGTTGTTGACCTTTCTAAAGATACTACGTAACATCTGTTGTGACATGAGTTGCATACCACAAATGTTTTGTCTCGTTCTACTATGATACGTTAGACAGAGACAATGATAGGCCATAATTTCGGTATTTGGAACAACGTCTAATTAGTCTCATGGATTTTTCACGCGTTGATTTGTTTGTTGTTATCATTGAGGCCAATTATTATAGTTAAGTAGTTGATGTGTGGAAAGATAGTTAAAGTCAATTAATTGTACTTACTCGTTTGTCTAGCGGTCAAAAACCTTATTGTTATGCAGGAATACTGGCAAAAGGTTTTTCTACCTATGTATTTGGAATTTATATCAGTAATAAAAAAATAACAAATTAAAAATGATTTTGGTTCAAGTAAAACATACCCCTAGCCATTTTTATATAAAATATTGTAGCGACATCTATATGCCTACATATGAACTAAACTACAAAATCTTTTTATTTTTTTATTTTACTTGCTTACAATATACATGTTACAAAAATTCAGCCAAAATGTAAAACAGTTTGTCGGCAGTAGTTCTCGTTTCACATTTCTTGCATCGCGGTTCTACATACGTTTTACATATAGCCGCTCTTACGCGATTACACATTTTTCATAAAAAATTTGGAAACATAGATATCTTGTGGATATTATCTAGGCTTCTATTGAATTAATTTATTTTTTGTAATAAGACTAATAGTAAAGACCTCTGGAAATCTGCTCTTTTGCATGAACTTTGACCATTTTTAATGTAGGTACTCAAAAATTTAAAAAGTCAAAAAATATGACAATAGAAGCCTTGCAAATTTAATCAAGATTCTGAATGACGAATTTTTTTTTCAAAAACTGGAGCTCCTGATTCGTTAAAGATCCCTTGGAGTTAATTTATGAAACATTTCATTGGTACATTGGGAAAAGTTAGGATCAGTATTATTTTCATGTTTCCAAGCGTAATAGAACCGAAAGCCCCTCTGGGTAGATGAGGTGATTAATTGTAATTTCTAATAAAATAGTTGAGGTAAAATAAAATTTAAATTAAATTCGTGAGGTGTATTGAGGTATAGTATAGTTGATATATATGAGGTATAGGCATATGAGAGCAGTGGTGTCCGAGTGGTAATGGCTCCGACTTACGACTTGTAGGACGCAGGTTCAAGGGTAGTTCTCTGATTTCGGTCCGCTTTGAAAAAAATTAGAGAAATTTTAGATTTTGAAAATCTTACTGTGAATCGAAAATATGACTGCTTATAAATACTATGTGTAAATATTTTCGAATTGCATCGATAAATATCCGAGATATAGGTCGCTGAAGTTTTTATTTGTGATGGTAATGATTTTTCGTTTTATGGGAATGATTATTGATTGATTTCTTTGGCAAATATGTCCTACACAAAAATATTTTTGAGAGATAAAAAATCTCAAAAAATCTTAGCGCTACATATAAAAAGTCAACAACAATAAACAATCAAAATATTAGCAAATCACCGACGTCATCATCTTCATCTCCATCATTTTCTTTTTTGTTTTCTTCGTTCTTTTCATATCTCTCTATTGCTTGCTTTTTTTGGTTTCCCAATAAATATCTGTTATATAAATGACTAGTTATTTCAGTTTTATTTTCTCTACCTTTGACCTCTATCTTTCAGGGTAATGCAACATTTTTTTTATAATTTTGTAGGTAGCTAGTTTTTCTTCACGAATTTTCACAACCTTAGGCATAATTTTACTTAGAAATAAAAAATAATAACACGCTGAGCATACCACTTTGGACTATTCAAAGTTATTTAGACGAAAAGACGAACAGATAACTGACAAACCAACAAACAAATGGACAAACAGACAAAAATACAAACGGACAAACAGAGAAACCAACAAACAAACAAACAGAAAAACACACAGGCAGACAGACAAACAGTCAAACAGACAAACAGACAAACGGACAAACAGACAAACAGACAAATAGACAAACAGTCAAACAGACAAACAAACAAACAGACAAACAGACAAACAGACAAACAGACAAACAGACAAACAGACAAACAGACAAACAGACAAACAGACAAACAGACAAACAGACAAACAGATAAACAGACAAACAGACAAATAGACAAACAGACAAACAAACAAACAGACAAACAGACAAACAGACAACCAGACAAACAGACAAATAGACAAACAGTCAAACAGACAAACAAACAAACAGACAAACAGACAAACAGACAAACAGACAAACAGACAAACAGACAAACAGACAAACAGTCAAACAGACAAACAGACAAACGGACAAACGGACAAACAGACAAACAGACAAATAGACAAACAGTCAAACAGACAAACAAACAAACAGACAAACGGATAAACAAAGTAAATAAAACAAAAAAAAATAGTGCTAGGTCATCTCCGTCAGCTTCGTGTCATTACCGTCACTTTAAAAACTGATGGTAAATTATGGTAAAGACTATCACGGTAGAGACATTTTGGGTTATTTTGATTTTTAAATTAATTAATTTAAAAGCTATTTGAATACATATTATTGTCATAAAAATACTCATCAAAACAAACATTTCAGAGGTGAATTAAACATGTAAATCTTGTGACTAACATCAAGTTTTTCACATACGGTGAAGATCACTAAACCCGTACAAAGGTAGTTTTTGATCACAAATACGTAATTATTTTTTATTTCTCGAGCGCACATGTTTCTTCCTCAACGTTTCTGGAACGACCGTCCGCGCTGCGGAACTGCGCAGAGAAGGGTAAAGGAATAGGATGTCCATATAAAGAGTTTTTTTAGAGTTCTTTTTTGCTTACGGTAATGATTATTTTTTCGGTGACAAAGAAAAAATATTTAAAAAAAAAAACTAATCGATTCGTATTTGTGATAATGGAGGCAAGTATTCCCTAGTATTATTTTAACAACATGATTAAATTGCAGTCAAATAAAGCTGTAACTTCTTAGAAATTTTGAACTCTATGTTTATAAAATTATGTTAAGGACACCGATGGTAAGTACATTTGTGACCCTTTTTTTATTTTCGTTTTTATACCTACGGTTTTCTATTGTGGGATACACCTAGCTAAATGTCTTCAAATCAACCAACTGTACTCGAATCTCCTAAAATTTTATTACTTATTTTTTTATGTAACCAGACATGTGATTGGTACGAAATGAGAGAATCAACCTCAAACCCTGCTTGTGTGATTTATTTAATTGACACTGCTCTCAAAACGATGAAGGAAAACATCGCGAGGAAACCGGCATGTATAGAACCAAAAACTCGAAGACTTTTGACATTTACCAACCCGCACTGGGCCCGGAGTGTGTGGATTACGGTCCATTCCCTCACCTAGAGAGGAGGCCTGAGTCCCAGCAGTGGGAACATTAAAAAAAGGCTGATGATGATGATAAGATGAGGTATATTGAACAAACAAAGCAATGCCATTATTTTTTTATCTTGTATAGCCCCGTTAGATCGAAACGCTTAGATCCTTATTACAGTGCCAAATTTTGTTAGAGAAAATTGACTCAGCTAAAAGTAGGTCATCAGTAATCTTCCATCGGCCATGACAGCAGATTGCCACGGTCTCTACCCTCAATAAACGTGTCGATATTGCTGCTACTGCTAGACAAGGTCAGGATTCCGGTCCATTGCGTCTCAAATCAACCACACAATAGATCTGGGACGTTGCGTACTGACGGGAAAATATGACCAAGATTTTTTACCGGTTTTTGTTAGCGTGTTAAGTAATCTAGGTACATGTTGACGAGTCTCAAATCAGCCACACAATCGATCTGACGTTGCGTACAATTACCGTCACGGATCTTGAGCGCTCGGCGTCAGAGTGGGGATCGCTTTGCGCATTCCATACGTTGGCGAGCCAATTGTCGTCGTTGTTAGATACATGCAGCAAGCGCAGGGAACGAATCATGAGTGACGTCTATGACGCGATGGCGTGGCGACCCAATCAATGACACTCCCCGCCCCCTTGTCTCACTAAAGAGACCGAATATTTGACTTCTGCTCAACTTGAAGCCAGCGCTCAAGGTCCGTGCCGGCAATTGTACTGCCGGGAAAATTTGACCAAGATTTTTTTACCGGTTTTTGTCATGTTTAAGTAATGTAGGTACTTGTTGATGTTGACGATACGCAAGATTTGTTTTACATAGAAATTTATCTGCCTTGAATTTATTTTTTATTTGGTTTCTTCATCGTAATTATTGTTTATATTGTGGGTCAAGGATATTAATCGGTAATCAATGTAGATGCAGCTGTAAGCTGTATCAACTAAGTTATGTTTCTGTATTGTTAAATTTAATATCAAACTAGCTGTGCCCGCGACTTCGTTCGCGGGGACTACAGGATTTTGAATTTATTTTTTCTAAAATAAAAGTAGCCTATGTAACTCCTTATTACATGAGCTACCTGTCAAAAAAAGTCCTGTCATAATCGGTCCAGCCATTTCAGAGATTAGCCCGGACAAACAGACAGACAGACAAAAATTGTAAAAAATGTTATTTTGGTATATATTCATATGCAAGTAGTAAAAAGCAGTTATTTCAATAATAAAAACAGACACTCCAATTTTATTTAAGTTTAAGTATAGATGAATAAAACAGCTTTTGGCTAAGTGATATCCACTACACGGGTCGATGGAAGATTAAGCACAGGCCGAAGTCAGTTTGTAAATGGGTGGCCTTCTTTTTATACTTCTTGTTATTTCTTAAATCTAAATATTTGTACAGCTGAAATGTCGAATATAGTGAAACCCAGCCAGTGTTTCACTATATTCGGCATTTATCCCCTATTTACTTGCAAGTATTGTCTTGCAAGTAAATATATTGTTCATTCATTCGTTATATATTGTGTGGGAAGGAATTAAATAATTTTAAAAAATCCATTCATAGAAATTGGAAATGACCAGTCTCAATGACGGTGCCCGTTCATGAGCATGATGAGTGTACCATATTGAAGGGTACTGAGTGATCCAACTCACGAGCCAACCTCACTGGCCGACTCCTTTTTTTTTGAGTGAGGATACCATGAAATAACTTTTCCCACTCTGGGTGGAAGGACAGAGAGTATGTCTTTTACTGACTAAAACCCACACGTGTAACTTCAGTTTCCCTTTGCACTCGTGACTATTTCGAACGATTTCACAGAACTGACCGACACATTGACAGTTCAAAATGGTCTGTAATTGGTTTAATAGAAATAAATAGTTTGAATTAAGAATGATTGATTTAGTTATAACTAGGTCGGCGTAGCATTGGATTGTGTTACTACACTATATAGTTAGAGACCTTCTCTAACTACATATGTAGATTCGCCTTTCAGTCGGTGTGCATAACCAGTTTTGTTTAATAGAAAGAAATGATTTGAATTAAGAATGATTGATTTAGTTATAACTATTAACTATCTCGACGTAGCGTTGGAATGTGTTTCTTCATTATGTAGTTACGGACCTTACTAGGTCAGCATGGCGATGGAATGTGTTCCTACATTATGTAGTTAAGGATTTTTCTAACTACTTAATTAATGTAGATTCGTCTTTCGGTCGGTGTATATACCCAGTTTTATTTAATAGAAACAATAGGTTTGAATTAAGAATGATTGATTTAGTTATAACTATTAACTAGCTCGACGTAGCGTTGGAATGTGTTCCTACATTATGTAGTTAGGGACCTTACTAGGTCAGCATGGCGATGGAATGTGTTCCTACATTATGTAGTTAAGGATTTTTCTAACTACTTAATTAATGTAGATTCGTCTTTCGGTCGGTGTATATACCCAGTTTTATTTAATAGAAACAATAGGTTTGAATTAAGAATGATTGATTTAGTTATAACTATTAACTAGCTCGACGTAGCGTTGGAATGTGTTCCTACATTATGTAGTTAGGGACCTTTCTAACTACATAATTAATCTTTTAATTTGTCTTTCAGTCGCTGTAAATATGAAGTTTTGTTTAATAGAAAGAAATTATTTGAATTAAGAATGATTGATTTAGTTATAACTAGGTCAGCGTAACATTGGAATGTATTTCTTCATTATGTAGTTATGGACCTTACTAGGTCGGCTTGGCGATGGAATGTGTTCCTATGTGTTCCTACATTATGTAGTTAAGGATTTTTGTAACTACTTAATTAATGTAGACTCGTCTTTCGGTCGGTGTATATACCCAGTTTTATTTAATAAAAACAAATGGTTTAAATTAAGAATGATTGATTTAGTTATAACTATTAACTAGCTCGACGTAGCGTTGGAATGTGTTCCTATATTATGTAGTTAGGAACCTTTCTTACTACATAATTAATCTTTTAATTTGTCTTTCAGTCGCTGTAAATATGAAGTTTTGTTTAATAGAAATAAATGGTTTGAATTAAGAATGATTTATTTAGTTAAAACTAGGTCGGTGTTCCTACATTTTTTAGTTAGACTTTCCTTACTAAATTATGTAGCTATTCGTTTTTCGGTCGTTGTACACGTACATACCAAGTTTTGTTTAATATAAATAAATGGTTTGAATTAAAAATGATTGATTTAGTAGTTTTATATTTAGGTCGGCGCGGGCGTAGCGTTGAAATGTGTTCCTACATTTTGACTGGCCTGTTGGTCTAGTGGTTAGTGACCCTGACTGCTATGCCGGAGGTCGTGGGTTCGATACCCACCCAGGACAAATGTTTGTGTGATGAGCATGATCATTTGTTCTGTGTCTGGGTGTAATTTATCTATAATATGTATGTATTTAGAAATATATATGTATGTTTATCAGTTGTATAATGTACCCATAACACAAGCTCTGCTTAGCTTGGGACTAGACGACGTTGTGTGATAGTTGTGTGGAATATTATATTATATTATTTATGTAGTTTTCATTTATGTAGGGACTTTCCTAACTAAATTATTTCTCTTATTTCTCTAGAAGAAGAAAAAAGCAAAGGAAAAAAGAAAAAGGACCCGCGAGTGGGCTTGCCTTGCTGCAGGTAGTCGCGGACAGGACCGCTAACATGCGCATGCGTGCTGCTTAGCCATTGAGAGTTCGCGACACCGCGCCGCGTGTGTAGCTGTGCGCCCTTCGTGAACTTTCAAGCGATTCTGTTCTTTTTCGTATGCAGATGAAGTTTAAAATTATTTGACACTGATCGCCGCGTCTCTGCCGGCCGCCGCCATCTCGGTATACAATCGGGCCTATGTCGTTGATATTTTTAGCTACGCCTAATGGCCGTGGCTTCTTAGATAACCTTGTAGCGATATCTATGGCGTCACATCAGAACTAAACTATGATATCCTGCATCGCGCAATATTACAGTTCTCCGCGCGATTTGAACGTATACAACAAACTGAAATGAATGAATGAAAGTGAATAGGTTACTTCTAGGCAAGCGTGCTCCATCGTCGACCACATCATCGCTTACCATCAGGTGAGATGGTGGTCAAACGCGAGCCTATCAGTAATAATAATAATAATACAAAAATCATTAACGGGCAGTTGCCTGGACCAGGCACAGCAACTTCCCTTTTCAACGGAGTTTTACGGAACTTTACACCTTGTTCCATCATCCGAAAGATGTCCCTTGTTGGGCAAAGGCCTCCCACAAGTGTCGCCACGATGAACGGTCCCGTACTTCTCACATCCATCTGATTCCCGCAAACTTTACCCGGTCATCGGTCCACCTTGTAGGAGGCCTGCCAACGCTACGTCTTCCGGTACGAGATCACTATTCCAGAACCATTCGGCCCTCCCATCTGTTCTGCGAGGAATGTGCCTTGCCACTTAAGTTTGGCGATTCTTCATGCTATGTCGGTAACTTTGGTTCTTCTGCAGATATTCTCATTCCTGATTCGATCACGCAAAGAAACTCCGAGAATAGCCCTTTCCATTGCCGTTTGAGTGACTTCAAGTCTTCTGATGAGGCCCATTGTGAGCGACCATGCTTGTCACCAAGCTTAAATTGGCGCAAATAACTGTTTTTTTTTTAATTGATATAGACTAGTGCTTGACTGCGATCCCATCTGATGGTAAGCAGTGATGCAGTTTCTGATGGTGAGACGCACTAGTTTATTACGAGCCTGTTCACTCTAGCTTTGAAGACACCTAAATTATAATCGGACGGGAAGACCGCAGCAGGCAAATTGTTCCAGTCCTTCGACGTACGCGGTATAAACGACTAGGCAAAACGCTTAGTCCGGACCGTAGAGGTTTCGACAACGTATGGGTGGATACTCGTCGTACGTCTGGTTGTCCGATGGTAGAATTGAGATGGCGGAATCAAGTCATGCAATTCTTCCGCAAACTCTCCAACTTGCGATAGCGCCAACGATTAACTTGTTTGGAGCCTAAATTCACAAAGCAGACCATACAGGCACACTCCTAAGTTTAACTCTTTATTGTAAAGGTTTAGATAACCTTAATTTTAACCTTGGAACAGCATGGAAACCGGAATGGCACGTGTAATGCTGTTTTTTTTTAATAAAAGAATACTGTTCAAAGTCATCAAATAAGTATTAAAAACATCGATAAACCAACCACGATAAAAATATGAACGGATTTTTGTTTTGTAAAGGAATTACTCAATGTAATAAAAATACCTATTTAAAAATGTAATTTATACAAGGTGTAAGGGACAGCCCTTCACAAACTTTAAGGGCTTGCTCAGTAGACGAAACTGAACAACCTTCCACAAACATTTTTTTTCAGGAAACGAAAAAAAAAATCCGCCTCACCATAGAAAATTATAAACTTGATTGGACAGTTTGTATGAAGAGGCCGAATTTTTTTTTCGTTTCCTGAAACAAAATTTGTGGATGGTTGTTTAGTTTTATCTACTGAGCAAACCCTTAAGTTTGTGGAGGGCTGTCCCTTACACCTTGTATGTTTTTATGAATGAATAAACGAAATAATAACAACTTATGATCAAATAATATATTATACTGATATTATAGTACATGATGGACATCCCACCTATACGTACAAAGCGTTTTGGGAACACATTCATTATACGTACAGCTAAGGAGTGGAAATCCCTGCCGGAGTCTGTGTTTCCTGATAGCTATAACCTAGGGGTCAAGTCAAGAGTGAATAGATTGCTTCTAGGCAAGCGTGTTCCATCGTCGGCCACATCATCGCTTACCATCAGGTGAGATTGTGGTCAAACGCGAGCCTATCCATTATAAAAAAAACTGCTAGGGCTACGGGATTGTTGAAAAAAGCAGCAGAGTAATATTTTTATTATTTTATATGGTGTAAAGGACAGCCCTCCACAAACTTTAAGAGCTTGCTCAGTAGACGAAACTAAACAACCCACCATAAAATTTTTGTTCAGGAAACGAAAAAAAAAATCTGCCTCACCATACAAAATTATTAACTTGCTTGGACAGTTTGTATGGAGACTGAATTTTTTTTTCGTTTCCTGAAAAAAATTTTTATGGTGGGTTTTTCAGTTTCGTCTATTGAGCAAGCCCTTAAAGTTTGTGGAGGGCTGTCCCTTACACCTTGTATAAGCCCGACCGAGCCCAGTGGTGCTATTCTTTAAGAAAACAGCCTTGAGCGTAGCGCTGACCGCAGCGACTGGATTGTTAATTCAATGCACTGCGCTCTCGACTCGTCGCTGCGGCCAGCGCTGCGCTCAAGGCTGTTTTCTTAGAGAATTTTTTTCAGGTCGTCGACGGCGCGTACTGTTACACACGCGCCTCAAGGAGATGTCAGCAAATCGTAGGGGCCCAGCAGGGTCGAAGCCTACTGGGGCCGGTTTGTTTCTGAAAGGAAAACCCAGGGTCCTGGAATAAAAGGCAAGGAAGGAACTAGGAGTGGGTTTAGTTCGGCCCAAGGGTGGGGGATAACATAGGATTAAAAAAAAATAGTCTTAAGGGGATGCAATTCGACATACGTTTTCACAGTTTTTCATACAACCGCTCCTACGTGATTTTGACGTTATTACACATTTTTCATTAGATATTTAGGAAACAGTATCTTGTGAATATTATCTAGGCTTCTATTGAAATCAAATTATAAATTTGTTTGAAACTAATCCAGTAAAGACCTCTGAAAATCTGCTATTTTGCATGAACTTTGACACTTCATAATTTACTCAAAAATTTAAAAAGTCAAAAAATTATAACAATTGCAAATTTTATCAAATTTCTAAATGACTACAATTTTTTTTCAAAAACTTTTAAGGGTTTAAAAAGAACACGTATTTCCTGGAACAAGTTTTGTAAAATATTTGAGTAAATTACGGAATTACCGAATGCTAACAGAGTTTTCAGGCGTTATCTCTCTTTTTCGCGTTGCCTTTTCGTCGTTTTTCGCTTTGGATTGCGTTAGATGAAGTAACAAGCTTTTAAACCATGCTCGATATTGACGGGACGCGAGTGGAAAAGCAGCCTCTTAACACTATTATTTTGTACTTAGTTTAGTGCATTTAACAAATTGATAGTTTTATATTTTTATTCTACGACATTTAATTCAGTGACAATTGTAATTAAATTGTATGCAATTAGTTTTAATTTATTTTATTAGAACAATGTAACCATTCAATAATAATACTCAACCAATCGGAACAATAGCTCATGTATTAAAATAACAGGATCTCGCTAATATGCATTGTTTTATAGCACTTGTTAATTGGCGTTTGTTTAACTTTACTCTTGATAACAAGCGGTTTATCTGATAACAAGATAGTGTTAATGGTGATAAAGGATTGACGGTTAGTTACAATACCTTGTTAGATTGTAAGATCTATACTACCTACCTACAATAGATATATTAGATACAGATCTTTAAATACATAACCACATCTAATATATAAAAATTTCGCATCACATGTCGTGTCTCGTGCCGTGTGTTTGTTTTAGAACTTGTGCATCGCCGCCGAGTTGCTAGTCTGTCGGTTTTCTATCGTTTACATTTCGGAGAGTGTGCTCTGGAATTGCACAATCTAATTCCGCCAAGTCCGTTTCTTCATCGGACCACAAGACGTACGGCGTTGCGCCACCAGTACATGGTAGATATCTCACCAAGCGTTTTGGGAACACATTATGCGTACAGTTAAGGAGTGGAATTCCCTGCTGTGTTTCCTGATATAGCTACAACCTAGGGGTCTTTAGGTCAGAGTGAATAGGTTACTTTTAGGCAAGCGTGCTCCATCGTCGACCACATCATCTCTTACCATCAGGTGAGATGGTGGTCAAACGCTAAAAAAAACTCTTCCGAAACAGCTTGGCAGCAGGTCTGAGAACAGATTATTTAGTAGGCAAATATTGACCCCTATATTAAAAAGCTATTTGAAAAACAATAGGTACTTACATAGATATAAGCTTGCAAATATACACTTTTTATAAATAACATAATTTCATAGAACGAAATGAACAAAAAGAAAAGAAACAGATGGGTTAATGATGGAAAAGCTGAAATTAGGCAGAACCAGAATAGCATTAAAAAGAAAGATGGATGATGTCGTAAATAGCGTTTTAAATTATTTATTTTGAATTATTCCAGGATGGCCGGTTGGACCCTATAGTCGTAGACTACCAGACGCTGCACTCGGGCTCTCCCGTGGTCGACTTGTTATACTTTGAGTTCCTCTGTACGGACGGCGACTTCCGAAGAGAGAACCATCAGCGGTTAATCGACCACTACTTCAGCAGCCTGACCATATCTTTGGACAGGCTAGGAATTGAAATCAATGATGTGTATCCAAGGGAGACTTTCGACAAGGAATACAAAACGGTAAGTAATTTAGTTTTGTGTACAATGAATTGTTGGGGTCGAAAGGTTCAGGAGTAGCGACCACCCTACAAGGTAGACCGATGACCTGGTAAGGGTTTCGGGAATCCAATCGATGCGAGACGTACGAGACCTGATTGTGGCGACACTTGGGGGAGGTCTATGTCCAACAGTGGACATCTTTCGGCTGACATGATAATGATGATGATAGAATCTGTTTCGTTAGACTAGAGTAAAAAAGAAAACCGCAATGATGACCGTTTATACATACCTACTAATATTATAAATGTGAAAGTAATTCTGTCTGTCTGTCTGTCTGCCTCAGGGGCGTAGCTACCGCCGTATCAGCCGCATCAATGATACGGGACCCCCGAGCTATAGGGGCCCCGCCATATGCCAAAATTCGTATATTCGTGTAAATTCCCATATTGAAAAAGGCCAGGAGTGAATGAAATATGAATATATGATAGCAAACTTTGGCGATATTCACTGTACATATATAAAAGGTGTAAAGGACAGCCCTTCGCAAACTCCGCAAAATGGAAAACTTGATTGGACAATTTGTATGGCGAGGCTGATTTTTTTTTTTGTTTCCTGAATAAAAATTTTGTGGAAGGTTGTTTAGTTTCGTCTACTGAGCAAGCCCTTAAAGTTTGCGGAGGGCTGTCCTTTACACCTTATATCTATAGATATCGAAGAGTGTACTGTAAAAAAGTGGTAGGAATCGTTGGTCTTGATGTGGTCATGTAAAGAAAAGGGATGAAACTCTTGTTGCTAATATAGTTAAGAACGATTGAGGGCTCAAGTTGGTCGTTACAGAAACAATCTTGCCAAATGGGGTATTTTTGACCCGTCGCAAAACACAGCATCTTTTGCTGCTTACACCCTCCACGAATTAAAAGAGGCCACCTACATAGCTTTCCAGGAGGCTACATGTTAGTCGGGAGTTAAATCGATACGAAAGAAAAAGTACAAGTTATAAGTAATACAATGTGGACGAATGAAGAGGGAGAGGGAGGCTAAAGAGAAGATGGATGGATTGTGTGAAGAGTGATATGAAAGAAAAAGGAGTTAGTGATAGTGTGACGGTTGACAGTAGACAGGACATAATGAAAGAAAAAAACGTGTGGCGCCGACTCGTAGAAATATGGAACAATGGCAGGAAGATGATAATGAGTTTTTTTTAGACAATGGCTAAGATTCCTTATGGTACCAAAATAATGTTACAAGAACGGTGTACTTATGTAATTCTACGTGACGTTTATACGAATAAGGACACAAAATTTAGTCTGGTGCATGCTAATATAGATTACAAGGTCAACACGATCTGGAAATATTAGCGGGCTTTCAGTACCGTAGGTAGGCGTGAGCGAAGTGGCCCCACAGGCTCGCGCTTAAAGGAGCCTCGCGCAAGGGACTCTAAGAGAATTAAATTCGTGTACTCAACTATTACTAACATACAGAGATAGACAGAGACAGACAGAAACAGACCGAGACAGACTTTGTTTTATACACTTTTGTCTCAAATATTCTTCTAACTGTTTCAGATGGCGAGTTCAGCGTTAGTAATCACGATGGCAGTGCTGCCACTCGTGCTGGTGGAGGCGGAGCTGGCGCCACACATGAGCGGCGTTCAGGAGGTCGAACAGATGGCCATATTACCCGGTGAACTGTTCGCAGAGCGGTATAGCGATCTCGTCAGAGATTGTTTTGATTGGGGACTTATATAGCCTTAATTAGTTCGCAATCACTGCTACATAGAATGTGCACTCCAAAGGCCGTTAACGCTCTGCGTCCAATACAACAATGTACTGGCCGACTGAAAGTTTAGTTTCAGTTTTGGCCGAGATTCGGTTTCGGCGGCAAACCTGCCGAAATTACGATCGAAACCGAAACTGCATTCGGGAGTTCTAGCGTTGTGATCTTGACACTGACACTACAACAATGCATTCAGGATACCGTTGGGGCTGCTACGCGAATGTTGTGCCTCAAGGATGTTCGTGGATGCCCAGACTACCAGAATGGCTACGGTCAGACTTAAGTGTGTAGCATCCTTGTGGCGCAGAGTGCGTGCCAGTACCATAGGCCACCTGAGTGTCATTGCCAATGTAAATACTGTCTACTAACATAGTTGTTAAGTTTATGTGTTGCTAACATCTGGGTATTTGTATTTGTGTTTGTATTAGTTTTATAAGTTACTATTATTATTGTTATTATAAAAAACTTACCCATCCGAGGCAGGATGCTAAAATTTTCAAGCTCGCTAACATTCGTGGCATCCTTAGTTCTAAAGTTTTCATGTTTTAGTCTGTGGCGTGGCTAGGTAACCAATGTCTCTGAGGCAAATAAATCTGGGGCCCCTAATTTTTACGTGAGAAATTTTTAAATGCAACTCCTTTTTAGGATAGAGTGGGTGAAAGTGTCAGAATATTACTGACCGAAACGAGTTGCTATGATTAAAATAAAATCTGTTAATATTTAGATTTCGAAAGTGGGAGAATTTTTTGCTAGTTATATATAAAGTTTGTTTATTAGGTTAGGGGATCCCCGAGCTTGAGGGCCTCGAGGCACTGCCCTGGGCTACCTTTCGCTAGCTACACCAACGATTTTAGTTGACAAAGATTGTTCTTTGTATTTATAAGAAAAGAAAATCCTGCCTATTAAAAGTTCTTGTTACATTTTTTTTTACGTGGGACGCACCTATTTGCCCGTAAGCACTAAGGCCTCAAACTGCATAAAGCGGGCTCCGCAATGTTCCATGCAAAAGTTCCCGCGCGGGTCCCCGCACCGGTGCACTATTTTATGGAACCGCGCGGGCGCTTACTCTAAGCAGTTTAACAGAAGGCAGCTTAGCTCATAACTGGAAATTCTTAACATAAAATGGCAGTCTTCGATTCCTAAAGTCGTATTGAAATGGTTGACAGGAAGTTAGCTATCCTACCTAACTTTACCAATTATATATATAATGACAAGTTACCTATGACCTTATTCTGAGTAGCTAGGGAACAGATTCAGGAACCCAACATTATTTTTATTGCAACGACAGTATGAAGAAGGCCAACAAGGACCCGCCTAAATACGGACGTAAAACTTATAATAATTCCTACCGATAACTTAAAGTTTAAAAATGTCAACGTTATGCAATATCTTTTAAAAGTGACTCATACTCTGTTCAAAATAACATTAGACATTTATGAAAACCTTTTATCACTGTCTGTTCAACCGATTTTGACTTTTATTACGTTGGTGGCACTTAGGGAATGCAAACCGGTTAACCCGAAAACCGAAAAACCGGTTTTTCGGCATATTTTTAATGACTAAAATAACCGGTTTTTTTTCAAGTAACCGTTTTTTTCGAGTTTTTTTTTTCCTTTCAAATTACACTATTTTTAAGCAAACATAATTTTAAAACGCTCTTGAGGCTTGATATCAGTCGTAGGTTTGCCTAAGAATATTTATGTACCATAGTGATAGCTACACCAATTGTACAGTTCTAAAGACACGCGGGGTTGCGATAGTCGTTGGTAGGATCCAGGAGTTGGGACTCGAGGTGGCGCTACACAAATCCTATGTGCGTTCACGGCCCTCGGAACGCGCCACCATCAGGTTCCCAACTAACGGTAGGAGGAGTTCATATCACAACGATGAAGTACCTGGGACTCGTCCTCGACAGCCAGTGGAATTTCGAGGAGCATTTCCGACGTCTGGCTCCCAAGCTCAACCGGACGGGGGCTGCACTCGAGCTGCTCCTGCCCAACCTTGGGAGTCCAGATGCCTACTGCCGGAAGCTCTATGCGGGAATCGTTCGGTCCATGGCCCTCTACGGGGGCCGGTGTGGGCGCCGTCGCTGCAAACGCGACCGGCGGCCATGCTGAACGCCTGCCAGAGGGTCATGGCAATACGGATGGTGCGGGGATACCGCACGGTTTCCCGCGAAGCGGCGAGCCTTCTTGCTGGCCTACCACCGTGGGATCTGGAGGCAACAGTCCTTGCACACATGCACGATAGATGCGCGTGGAGATGAAACGCCGGGGTGAAAGTTCGCTACCGCGACAGGTCACGGCATGACGGACAGAGCTCCGGCAGGATCTCACGGTGAAATGGCGTCAGCGACTATCGCAACCCAGTGCTGGGCACGCCACAATTATGGCAGTAAGTCCCCTCTTTGAGGCGTGGCTGGAAAGACCTCACGGCGTCCTTACCTTCCGCATGACGCAGGTCCTCACCGGACATGGCATGTTCGAGATGTACCTGTTCCGAATTAAAGCGGAAGTGACGCCCGTGTGTCGCCATTGTGCGGAATGCCCGGAGGACACGGTGGAGCACACAGTCGAGGTGTGCCCTGCTTGGGCGGAGCATCGCTGTGCCCTCGTGGGGGCGATCGGCGGCGGAGACCTTTCGCGCCAGGCCTTGGTTGAGGCCATGGTCCGGAGCGAGGAGGAGTGGCAGTGGGGTGGCTTCCGACTTCTGCGAAGCAGTAATGCTCGCAAAAGAGGCGGCCGACCGCATCAGGCAACGGCGCTCTCGCCGCCGCTGCCGGGATTCCGATCTCGATTTCCGGCCACCCTAGGCGCGGTTTAAGTCGTCGACAGCGCGCACTGTTCCCGCGCGCTTCAAGGAGTTGTCAGCAACAGCAGGGACCCAGGCAGGTCGAAGCATACTGGGGCCAGGGTTATTCGAAAGGGAACTCGAGCCACGGTATGAAGGCTAGAAGGAACGGGGTGGGTCTTTTAGTCAGTAAGAGTCTGACACTATCTCCATCCTTAAAAATTCTTTACGATCAGCAGTGGACAACTTTCCAATGATCACCATGCGTAAACAGATGGCACGTGGCCTAAACGCTTAGAAGCCTGTGTTAAGGTTAATTTACTAATACTCTAATAATTTACTAATACTCGTATAATAAAGAGGTAAAGTTTTTTTTTTTTTTTTGTTTTTTTTGGTTGTTTTTATGTTTTTTTGTTTGTAGGAGGTAACCTCTGGAAGTACTGGTCCTATTGCTAAATTTTTTTCACCGATAGAAACCTGTTTTGTTCCCGAGTGACATAGGCTACACACCACTAGCACACCACTAGCTTTTGCCCACGGGCGAAGCCGCGGGGAAAAGCTAGTGGTGGATATTTTGAGTAGAAGTATTTGGTTTAGTTAGGAAGTGTTTCCAGAATTATCTTGATACAGTTGCAACTAAATATCTGCTTCAGGGATTACACAAAAACATGCGGAAACACACGTTTAAATTATTATAAGCGCTAAAAAGTAATTTTCTCTAAGTGTCAGTTAGAAGGTATTGGTACTTCACCGTCGATATATTAAGTTTTAGCTTAGATTCTCTACGTATGACATCATTCTGAGACATTCGTTTTTATGAAGTTGAGATTTTTAACAGGATTCATATTAGGTAAACAATATATTTTTTAATAGATAAGTTCCAAGATAAGTTTTAAAATATTTATTTAGAATTTTACAAGCAAAAAAAATTAAAATTTTCACTTAAAAATAAATTGAAAAAAAAACTATTTTTAAAACCGGTTACCCGGTTAACCGGTTTTTTTTTTAGAAAAACCGAAAAAAAAACCGGTTTGTAATTTTGGCGGTTTTTGCATTCCCTAGTGGCACTACAAATGGCGGCTGCAGTAAATAATTGGTATTGTAATCACTTTATTTTTTAATGCCATCTTTATGCCTACGAAATAGAGGTTTAAAATCGGTTGAACAGAATAAAAAAGATTTCTTAAATGTCTAATCTAAACGCGAATAGGGTATAGATTTCTAAAGCCAGCCACGCAAGATCCAAAATACTGTCAAGTTTGCAGTGCACTTGAAGCTGAGGCGATCATCTTGACGGTGTGTAGCTGTCGTGACTACATCCTGAAAATTGATCACTCGTGACATGGCCGAGTTAAACTGGCCAGATCCTTTTAAATTTAATGATATTTCAATCTTCGTTTAGCCTACTATCTTTATATCTTTTATTGTCATTGAAATTCTACAACAATGATTTGGTCAAACGAGGATTGACATATCATTAAATGTTAACGTTTAAACGATCTGATATCGTGGTGTCATCAATGTTGCTAGGGATTTGGCAAATATTTTACAGTCGGCCGCCTGCCTGACACTAACCCTCCTTGGGAATGCTATTGCTGGTGGTTTACCCGCCACCACGCGGAGACCTCAGGTGCTAGTACGCACGGTCTCAAAATGAAGAGATGAAGCGCATATTACTAAAAGAGTTCTGAGTATACATGTAGGTGGATGGACAGGGAGAGGAAGGCCGAAGAAAAGATGGATGGATTGTATGAGGAGTGATATGAAAGAACAGGGAGTTAGCGATAGTTTGACGGGCGATAGGACAGAATGGAAGAAAAAGAATGTTGCGCCAATCTCAAGTAATATGGGATAAGGGCAGGAAGAAGAAGGAAGGATCATGGTGTCATCAATTCTAAGATCTTGCCACGACAAGCGACAATCAAGGTTACCATGACGTTCAAAGTATGATTGTTTTATTCTTATTCCAGTGTGGGTAAGAGACAGAGCTATACAGGTTGTCTAGCGCCTTCTCTTACCCGCACTGAAACAAGATTAAAACAATCTTACTTTAAACGTCATGGTCTAGGTCATGGTTACTATGTGCGTGAGTCAAGTAAAAAAGCAAACTAGAAGGTAAATCGGATCGTGTGTGGCTTCAATTAGGAATTGGCAAGACGAGACTTAGAGTGAAGAACAATTGAAAGGATAGGGGAAGAATTTGTTCAACTGTTCTTTGTATGTATTAGAAAAGTAAATCCTGCCTATTAAAAGTTCTTGTTACATTTTTTTGTATGTGGGATGGACCTATTTTCCCCTAACCACCATATCTTAAAATATGCCGCTGAAGAGAAGAAGCCAGTAATCCTAAGGCCTTAAACTGCATAAAGCGGGCCCCGCAATGTTCCATGCAAAAGTTCCCGCGCGGATCCCCGCACCGGTGCACTATTTTATAGAACCGCGCGGGCGCCTACTTTAAGTAGTTTATGGCCTAACAGAAGGCAGCTTTGCTCATAACTGGAAATTCTTAATATAAAATGGCAGTCTTCGATTCCTAAAGTCGTATTGTAATGGTTGACAGGAAGTTAGCTATCCCTAACTTTGCCAATTATATGTATAATGACAAGTTACAAATGACCTTATTCTGAGCAGCTAGGGAACAGATTCAGGAACCCAACATTATTTTTATTGCAACGACAGTATGAAAAGGCCAACAAGGACCCGCCTAAATACGGACGTAAAACTTATAATCATTCCTACCGATAACTTAAAGTTTAAAAATGTCAACGTTATGCAATATCTTTTAAAAGTGACTCATACTCTGTTCAAAATAACATTAGACATTTATGAAAACCTTTTATTACTGTCTGTTCAACCGATTTTGACTTTTATTACGTTGGTGGTATGACAAATGGCGGCTGCAGTAAATAATTGGTATTGTAACCACTTTATTTTTTAATGCTATCTTTATGCCTACGAAATAGAGGTTAAAATCGGTTCAACAGAGTGAAAAAGATTTCTTTAAATGTCTAATCTTAACGCGATTAGGGTATAGATTCCTAAAGCCAGCCACGCAAGATCCAAAATACTGTCAAGTTTGCAGTGCACTTAAAGCGGAGGCGATGATCTTGACGGTGTGTAGCTGTCGTGACTACATCTTGAAAATTGATCACTCAACAACACAACATTTTTTAATCTTACTTTAAACGTCATGGTCTAGGTCATGGTTACTATGTGCGTGAGTCAAATAAAACAGAAAACTAGAAGGTAAATAGGATCGTGTGTGGCTTCAATTAGGAATTGGCAAAACGAGATTTAGAGTGAAGAACAATGGAAAGGATAGGGGAAGCTCAACTGTGGGACAGTTCAGACTAAATATAATAATAATAATAATGTAAACTCGTTAAAAAATAAAAATCCCGTTTTGACATTTGAGAAAGACCCTAGAATGTATCGATAGTTATGTACTGCGTACTAGATTAGGCATGCCGAACATTCACCTCAGTCGATTCAGGTGTAATGTCGTCTGTACACCTTGAACATTACACTATGTTGAACGAAACGCGTAAGTGCCAATCATGGCGCTTAAGACATTTTGGTCGCGATAAAAGTATCCTCTAAAAGCTATAGCGTTGCATGGTTCTGTTAGATGACATACCTAATGCCAAAGTAGCACTGCAGTGAACTTTTGTTGTAACTTTTGAGTATTTTGACAAATAGTTTCCATGACAGGGCTTGTCTATCACTAGAATATAAGTTGATGTTAGAATGTAACTTGGAACTAAACTGAAAGGAACAATAAAATAATAATTAAGGGTCCGATGTAATATAAGCTATTTTAGTAGTAGCTAAACTACATCGGATAAGCCGTTAGGTAGTCAAAATACAAATGTCAAAAGAGCCTTTTATTTTTTGACAACTTTAATAGGTAATAAGGAAATACACCTCATATTGTGATTTAAGTGTAGCTAAACATACATTAATATTTAGATCTAAACTAGTGATATCGATAAACTGTTCTATATTTTAAGATTAAGCTTATTTTAAGAGTTGCAAAACTACAGCTGATCAGTATTTAATGTTGTATCTTAGATAATAATGAACTAATAGTAGAGGATACGGTTAAGAACGAACCTTCACCGATTTGTTTAATGGATGAAACGTATTTCATAATAAATTTTGTATAAAGGGTGTAAGGAACAACCCTCCACAAACTTTAAGGCCTTGCTCAGTAGACGAAATTGAACAAACTTCCACAAAAATTTTTTTCAGGAAACGAAAAAAAAAATCCGCCTCACCATACAAAATTATTAACTTGATTGGACAGTTTGTATGGAGAGGCCGATTTTTATTTTCGTTTCCTGAAAAAAATTTTTGTTGAAGGTTGTTCTGTTCCGTCTGCTGAGCAAACCCTAAAAGTTTGTGGAGGGCTGTCCCTTACACCTTGTATTAAATAATATAACGCGGGTGGGTTGCCTGAGAAATTCCTGGCCAGACTATAATTAATTAAAAATTGAAAATTTACTTTTTTTTTAGAAAAATGCACAACCGTTATTCATACCAGATTTTTTTGCAGACAACACTATAATATCGTGTTCGTAATGAAACAGCGTTTATTTTGATATAGAATTTGTTGTATATCAAAATAAACACACCTGTTTACACCATCTATTAAACAGACCGGTGAAGGTCGTTCTTAATCGGATCTTAGACTATAATTAATATCGGAACAATGTCTATCATGAATCATTATGAAATGTTCAGTCCAAGATCCCTGGTCCATTTTTGCATTGATTTCTATCAAGATAATTTTCCGTGAGCCCAACAATTTCCTATACACTCTCGATTGTGGTAGCTAACAGAGGTACCAGGGATAGTATATGTCGATATGATGATTTTCAAAAATTTATTACTATCGGGATATTTTTTTTTGTTAAAGTTTTCGAAAAAGTGTTTTTTTGGAAATTATTGGGCGTCTCATTGAAATGAAGCTACTCATGGAAAATTAGTTTAATAGTAATCAAGTGCAAAAATGGACCATGTATCCTGTACTAGTTGTAATGGGTAACTATACAAGGATGTTGTACCTAGTGGTGGGACTGTAATCAAACATACCAAAGGCTAATTGAAAAAAAAAAAACATTAAGGGGGAAGCACTCGGGTGGCCCGTAAAATTTAATTTTACTTATTTTTTTGTCAAATTGTATGTTCATTAAAATATGATTTCCGACCGAAAATATGATTTATTTTTAGAGTGGAATTATGTTGAAAAGTGGTTTACGTGGAATAGAGTGTAGAGTCCCAAATACGTCCGTTGAAAAGGGCGGATCCTCCGACCAGACAAGTTTGGTCTGAACCAGGCAACTGGCCGATAGATGATTTCGGGCAGTTGCCCATAAATGTTAATGTTAATGTTGTTATTATTGTTCAAATCGCGTGGAGACTAATTGCGTAATGCAGAATTTCGTAGTTAAGTTCTTATTGACGTCGTAGATGTCGCTACATCTTTACGGAATAATTAAAATCATTAATTTATCCCTCTCAGTTCAGTTAACCCTTTTTAATGATTTTGTCATAAAATAAGGTTATTTATTTAGTCTAAAAGACTTTCAGAACATAATTCCATTTAATATTGTTAGTAGGTAAAACTTAAAGCTATGTCCACAATAGGACACTCAACCCTATCCGTCATAGTATTTTTTTATTAAATGTTTAGAAGGCCGTTGAAGCCATCCCTCACACGACGCGGACGCATCAGAGAGGTCACTCTCTTATGCAATAATGCCCTAAAGCAAAAAGACTATAGTTAGTTAGACAATATCTTCACTAATATTATAAAGAGGGAAGATTTGTATTTTTTTATGTATGTTTGTAATGAATAAACTCAGAAACTACTGTGACGATTTCAAAAATTCTTTCACCATTGGAAAGCTACATTCACCCTGAGTAAAATAGGTTAAGAGCCCTACGCACCATCCATCCTGACGTACGTCCTGCCAAGGCCATACAGATAAATAAGAGGTAAATCAACGATAAATCAGGGCTGCCAGGTGCAAAAAAGGGGTGATCGTACGACAATACGACTACTAAAAATCGAAATTTTGAAACGAAAAGATCGTGCAACCAAGAAGTACAAAGTTTTTATTAAAAATAACAAAAATTCTTCCCTATTTTTTTAGTTTTTATTAAAATTGACTAAAATTTTGCACCTGGCAGCCCTGATTTATCGTTATTTTATCTGTATGGCCTTGGCGGGACGTACGTCAGGATGGATGGTGCGTACGGGGCTTTATATTTATTGCCCGTGCGAAGCCGGGACGGGCCGCTAGTGGATTATAATTTCGTAAATAAATACGAGTTACTTTGTGATTTCTTTACTCAATTATAGAGAAACCGAACCGAGAGGGTTGTGTGATGATTTTAATCATTATTACTCTGTGATCAAAGTTTATATTGATGATTTTTTTATAATTATTCCATATAGGTACCTAAGCAAACCGAAGAAAATTTCAATCTCGCGAGATACTCTGCAGATTAATATATAAGTACTTTAACTCCGCCACTAGAACATAATATATTATATCTATGAATTTGTAATTACTATTTTATTAAATAATGAAATAAAAATTTGCTAAGATTAATTAAATATTTATGAAGAAAACATATGTCTTATTTTTATACCCAGCCCAATCAATAGTTTATAGCAGTAATAAGGTTTTTTACGATTGTTGAATTAATCGATTTCAATTATAGGAGGTGGTTGTTGATTTGATGGAAAAAGTCCATTGTGTCTTGTGTTTTACGTTAAAGGTTTATTTTTTTATGTTTACTTCAAAAGGAAAAAGGAACCCTTATAGGATCACTTTGATATCCGTATGTCCGTTTGTCTGTCAAGACCCTATCATCATTTTTTTATCTCGAAAACGGGTGTAGGTATCAAGTTGCAATTAAAACCATAAAGTTGGCAGAAAGGCTCAATCTCGCTCTTGCAAAGTATGTGTTTTTAGTGTTACGGGGTATTCTAAATAATCTACAAATATTAGAATCGTTGAGATTGCTCGTGCCAAACAGTAGGCTGCGCTCAAGACCGAAGGAGGGAAGGTTGCTCAAAGTCCCGGTAGCCCGCACAAGTCTGATCTGTCAAAGTTCGCACCCGTGACTCGGGCATTAGAAATTCTCTCTAAGATTAGATTTCTTTAGCACATGGGCGGAATTTGAGAGGGTGACACTAAGTGTGTTGTCCTCTGTGTAACTTGTGACGGTTCTCCAAGGCACTGCTTGAGCCTAGGGCTGCCATCTCTACTCCGTACTTGATAGAAGTGAACTTTAATTGTAAGCCTCTTTTGTTGCATGAAATAGTGTATTTAATCGTTTTTGTGACTACAAGTGAGTAATTTTGCTTTATTTTTTAACCTTCCTAGGTATTCAATAAAAGATAAACAAATCCAATATTAGTTACTCAGTTAATAAAATAAAATAAAAACTTGTTTAATTTCTTATTTTTCCATACAATTAACAATATTTACTTTAGTTTTAAAAGAACTGAAATCTTAAATCAAATTCAGAAAGTTATAATAATTTATACTAAAGAACAATTTTAACAGCTTTACATGTTTATTTCTTTATATTACAAGATACAAAAAACAATTTGTTGTTTTCATTTATAGATCTATGTAACTAAATTAAATCAATATTTAAATCAAATAAAACTATATTGTCTGTGCGGAAAGTAAACCATCGTGGGATTTGAGGGCGCTGCTGTAGATAAATATCGTTTTTGTTATGTAAGCAACATTGTGACGTCATTATAGTGCGACTGTTAAATCTTGATATTTTGAAACTATGTTAGACTAGCTTCTTCCAGCGGCTTCACCCTATAATAAAAATTATCCGATTGGCTGAATTTGCTCACCTAATGAAACTGCAAAGTTATAGCTTATGTGCTATAATTATTATTGCAATGTTTATGATTAAGTTCATCTGTCTAGTAGTTTTTGCGCGACACATCCATACATACGACTACCTCCATCCATCTTCACAAACTTTCGCATTTATAATATTAGTAGCCTATATATTGAACTTGCTCACGTGATGAAACTTAGCAAAAATATAGGTTATAAGCTATATTATTGCAACGTTTATCATTAAATTCATCCGTTTATAAGTTTTTGTGTAATGAGTAACAAACCGTTAATTGTGGCGACACCTGGGAGAGGCCTATGTGGAACAGTGGACGTCTTTCGATTGTAATGATGATGAACATTTAAATGCAAACACGAACCGGTAAAGGAAAATAGCGTGAAGAAACTGCTGTACTGCCTATCTAGGTAGATTCCACCAGCGACCACTTACCAATGTGTGCAGTGCCAATGAAAATGGTTCTATCACTTTGACTGGGATCAGTCTATTATCACTGACTGGAATATTGTAGCTAACAGCAAGTTTATGTTTACCCTAGTTAAATATAAAGGTAAAAATGGAACACACTACCACTTTCTCGTTGTCTTCCTCAGTACATTTTTCCCTTTTGCTAATCTATGAAAATTATGAATTTAATGACTATGAAAATAAAGTACACTTCAGAATTTGTAATGTTGCTTCGTAAAAAATCTATTTAGCCTGTAAGGGACCATCTCGTATAGAAGATCTTTGGGATCACTTGGTTGTCCGTCTGTTTATCTTTTAAGACCTTTTAACGCTTGGAGGTATCGAGTTAAAATTAAAACCATACGCTCAAGTCTGCGGTCTTTTGAAGTTGTGAAAAAATCAGACTTCTGAGTTAACGAAAAAAAAAGATACGGCCGTTTATGTCGCAAAAAAACGTATATTTCTATAATCAAGCGAATCAAAGTTCATAGGGTGAATCCCGTTGACCTTAAATCCTGAAATTTGGCATAAATCAAGGTCTCATAGAACAAGTACAGGGAAAAATCTGAAAATTGTAAATTTGTAGATACGCCATAAAAAAAAATTGTTTGTAATTCGGAAAAATCTTCGTAACTCAATTCGGGAATTGATTTCATAGGTAAATTTGTACAGAATCCTCAGTGCGCGAGTCCGACTCGCACTTGCCCTTTTTTATTTTAGTTACTGTATCCGTACTCAAACCTGAAAAGAATTATTCTAAGTTAGTCGAAACGCATTATAAATTTAAAGTATCAATACTCTTTATACTAGCCATAGAACATATTGACCAAAACAAAATAAATAAATATCGTCATGTTTAAATGAATTTCCGTTTAATTTATATATATTTGGAGATAACAGGGACAGGAGTTTATCTAAGAAGTCTAAAAACATTAAAATAAAAGTATTACGTACCAAAAAAACAGCATACCAATGTTTCCCAAATTCGTGACTTTGTTTTGATCAATAATGGTGTGATTTGCCATTTGTTATCTTTGGAAAAACTGTAATATGTTAAATATTATTTCCCTTGCAGCTCAGAGAAACTTTTTATCACATTTCTGAAGATTTCAATTGAAAAATCACAATAAAATAACATAATACACAAACCGGTGCCAATATTATATGACGTTTGGCATTTGACGGATGGCTGGGTTGGGTTGCTACTTAAAATCTTTAATGTTGTTTTCACTTTACGCCACGACGGTTCTTTTATCGCACAGACAATACTTCTTAATTATTTGGCAACTCTTAAAGTAAAAACATTAAAATGTCTTCAAATTTTAAACTTAAATTACTATATTATTAATTTTAGCTTTTTGGTCACACTTAATGTACCTAAATAAATAAAGACTTGAACGAATACTGTAGTTCTCAATTGAACTAAATGAAATCAATCTTTAATTTGTATTGATTTATGTCAAATAATGTAAAATCCCGGACTACAATTGAAACCCCGCCCGGACGCTCCCCGGACGTCTTCCAAACTAGGACAAATCCGGGGAAACCCGGACGGATGGCAGCCCTACTTGAGCCTGACCATCGGTTATTATGTATGTATGTTGCCTGCACTAATGGGCATTTGATAGATTCTGTATATTCTGAGTGCGGCTATTTTGTGACTACATATTTTGTGACCTTGTACAACGTGTTAATAAATAAATACTGCAATATAGGATTTCGAATTTTAGTACCTATGTTGCGTCATAGATGTCGCTACTGTACCATTGTGCACTGCAACTTTGAGGAAAAAACAAAGTGGGCCCACTGACACTTTCTTTTTTCTTCATAATTGACCTACATGTCGAAACATTTAGGTTCAATGCCCTTTTCACCATGAAGGTTTAATTACATGTTTAAATATTTTGAAATCGTTGAAGCGATGGGTAGGTCCTAAAAATAAAACTAAACTAATTTCCATACAAACTTTTTTCCCAATTTATATTTCTTCTCAGAAAATCTTTTCTTAGTTTGGGTGTCTTCAAGGCTAAAGTGAATAGGCTCTTAATAAACTAGTGCGCCTCACCATCAGAGATTGCATCACTGCTTACCATCAGGTGGGATCGCAGTCAAGCACTAGTTTATATCAATTAAAAAAAAATAGTGTTCACTTTTGATTAGTGACGAATATTTAAGCTAAGACTACATTAGACCGACGCACACGTGTAACACGCCTGATTTTTACGTAGAACGACGTCGCGTGGCGTGTATCAAGTGCAGCTCTGCAAGTCTAGTTTCCTTAAACCTAAAATGTATGGAGACCCGATCGGCGTACGTAATATTCCGTGCGTGTGCGGTGTCCGATTGGGGCGACGCCAATCTGGTCAAGTTCAATGCATCTAAAACCTGGGCGTGTCTTTTTTCCGCTAAACGGAGCCAATTTTACCCGGCTCCATCTATTCGGGGTGTGACCGTGCCTATAACCGACCACCTTGAGCTTCTTGGGGTTACGTTGTCATCTACTCTCAATTTCGGCTCATACATCGAGGCAAAGGCTCAACTGGCTGCCATAAAATTGGGGATCTTAGCAAAGGTGAGACGGTACTTCACGCCGGAACAGCTGCTCAATCTTTATCAAGCCCAAGTTCGATCGTGTATGGAGTACTGTTCTCATCTTTGGGATGGATCTGCCAAATACCAGCTTGATACGCTGGAGTCGATTGAGAGGCGAGCCAAGAGAATCATCGCCAATGATGCACTTGTAGAGTCGAAGCTCCAAAGCCTTGAGCATCGCCGCCGAGTTGCTAGTCTGTCAGTTTTCTATCGTTTACATTTCGGGGAGTGTGCACTGGAATTGGACAATCTAATTCCGCCAAGTCCGTTCCATCATCGGACCACACGACGTATGGCGTTGCGCAACCGGTACATGGTGGACATCCCACCCATACGCACAAAGCGTTTTGGGAACACATTTATTCTGCATACAGCCAAGGAGTGGAATTCCCTGCCGGAGTCTGTGTTTCCTGATAGCTACAACTTAGGGGTTTTTAAGTCAAGAGTGAATAGGTTACTTCTAGGCAAGCGTGCTCCATCGTCGGCCACATCATCACTTACCATCAGGTGAGATGGTGGTCAAACGCGAGACTATCTATAATAAAAAAAATAAAAAAAATCCACAACTATCACACAACGCCGTCTAGTCCAAAGCCAAGTAGAGCTTGTGTTATAAGTACCTACTAGACAGCTGATAAACATACTTAACATATTTCAAATACATACATAAAAAGAAGACGGAAGACGTAGCGTTGAAAGGCCTCCTACAAGGTGGACCTACGATCTGGTGAGGGCAGCGGGAATCCGATGATCCGGTGGCAACACTTGGGGGAGGCTTATGTCCAACAGTGGACGTTTTTCGGCTGAAATGATGATGATGATGACATATAGATAAATTACACCCAGACACAGAACAAATGTTCATGCTCATCACACAAACCTTTGTCCAGGGTGGGAATCGAACCCATGACCTCCGGCATAGCAGTCAGGGCCATAAACCACTAGATCAAAACAGGCTTGTTAAAAGTGTGTCACACGTGTGCGCAGTGTAGTTCTACTTTTATCCTTACATGCTTCTATTCTACCTTGCTGGGGTATAGATGCGGCCGGCGCAGCGTATCCTAGCTGACTACCCTGAGAAGAAACACAGAAACCAACTCAGAGGTCAAAGTTGACAGGCCTGTTGGTCTAGTGGTTAGTGGCCCTGTTTGCTATGCCGGAGGTCGTGGGTTCGATCCCCATCCAGGGGCCTAAGTCTGCTATTTTTATAAATTCGTCAATCCAACACGATCCCATTGTCATATTGCTAAAAGTTTATAATCTGCTAATTCATAATGATCGATCATTGATCGGGCAATGGTCTTGTAATAGAATTGTGGTAGAATGACAATACCGAGCTTATTAAAAGCATTAATTGCGCAATGACGTCGTAATGGCAGGTCACTGATCAAAGGAACTATCAAAATTTTTGCAGATTACCGCATACGTCAGATATTCATTTGTCACTATGTATGTACGAGATTACCATTCTATGCCATTTCTTTCAATGGAGTGTCAGTGGTTGACCATTGGAAAGTCATAATGACGCCATTATATTAGTAGATTACCAAAACTTGTCAAAATCAACAATTATGAAATCAATGATAGACCATTCTTCTGATACTATTGTAATAGCAGACTTGAGGCCCTGGACAAATGTTTGTGTGATGAGCACAATCATTTGTTCTGTGTCTGGGTGTAATTTATCTATTATATGTATGTATTTAGAAATATATAAGTATGTTTATCAGTTGTCTAGTACTCATAACACAAGCTCTGCTTAGCTTGAGACTAGACGGCGTTGTGTGATAGTTGTGAAAAAATAAAAAATAAAAGTATCGTTTAAAGTCCATACAGCAAACATCGTATTTCATATTCTTGTTTTTTTTTTTAAATTGATATAAACTAATGTTTGACTGCGATCCCATCCGATGGTAAGCAGTGATGTAATCATTGATGGTGAGGCGCAATAGTTTATTAAGAGCCTATTCACTCTAGCCTTCAAGACAAATTACAATTGGACGGGAAGACCGCAGCAGGCAAATTGTTACAGTCCTTCGATGTAAGGTAGGTGCGGCCAACAAGGCCTGTCGGGAAATAAAGCCTTGTAGAATGCGTGTGTGTATGTTTGAAGAGGAAGATAATGTGAAGAGATGAGCGAAAGTCCAAAGTACACAAGAAGAAGAAGAAAGTTTATTTGTCACAATCACAGGTTACAGTTACGTACACACAAGAGTTCCACTAAAGAAGAGACAGAAGGAGTGGTAGAAAGATAGAAAGACGAAAGTAAGCGGACATACAACATAAAATTATGCGCGGCGAGATATCGCGGTCGGACATACGTTAGGCGGTAGACTTGGCAAAAACGTACTGCGGTCATGCGTACCCGCGGGCCAATGCGCGAGCGTGACTGCAACACTATGGTAGCGCAGTCTCGCTTGCGCGCACGGCTCGTGTGACGCACGCAACAGACTTGCCAGCCGCTAGGGATGTCAGAACTGCAATAAAGTATCGATATATCGATATCGATATTTTTGAAAATATCAATTTCGATATTGATATTTTTATTTAAAAATATTGATATATCGGTACGATACGAAAAAAAATGGTCTAATCTACTTCAGTCATCTTAGGTAGGTACATTACTAGATAAATACTAATCAATAGACATCATTTTTAACCTTTAACTAGGGACATCTGTTTTTTGTAACACTAAAACGGACATAGGGTCCCACAGACCCCTGTAATATTTCTATTATTTTGATATGAAATAACAAAATAAATAACATTTTAAATAATCAGTGTGTATGATAGGCTTATAAATAATAGACGTTTGAACATTTTAGCATTTATTTATAAGAATTTTTTTTTTATTACAAACTAAACAAAGATATGCACTTTTCAGTCTCAATTCGCAATGAGATGACTTATAAATACTACTAAATAATTTTTCTTCTAAATAATCAGCAAAATAAAATATTTTTCTATGAAGTAATCTTTATTTTATAAAAAAAGTATTTTTTTGTAACTCTAACAATAAACAAAAAAAACTGACAGGGGTCAATTACCCCATTATATTTGACACTCCTTCCATAGTTTTTTTTTTTTTTTTTTTTATGGTGGGAAAAAATCATGCATTGACATCCCCCGCTCTTGGGCGGAGCGGGAGATAGTGTCAGACTCTTACTGACTAAAAGACCCACCCCGTTCCTTCTAGCCTTCATACCGGGGCTCGAGCGCCCTTTCGGATAACCCTGGCCCTAGTAGGCTTCGACCCGGCTGGGTCCCTGCTGTTGCTGACAACTCCTTGAGGCGCGCGGGAACAGTGCGCGCCGTCGACGACTTGGGCTTGGTCCGGACAGTTACCGGACGGCCGGACAGTGAGCTACCCATTGCTCACTGTCCGCAAGCCCGCGTCTACGTTGGCCGGAAATCGGGATCAGAATCCCGGCCTCCTTCCATAGTGGGTTGGAGCATTGCAGACATTAGGCTTTTTGCATGCAACACAGCTGTAGGAGGTTTTCCTTTGAAGTCTTGATCTTGATGGACAGATGTAGCATCTTTTCTTCTTAATCTAATTTTCTTCAGGAGTTGGTTCATTATCAGGGGGCACATCCTTACCCAAAACTCGTTTCATTGTTAGTTTCAGTTCTCTTGGCAAATTTTTGTTGGATGTGTTTCTTCTTTGCATATGAGGTATGTACAACGAGAGAACTGACAGGCTAATTTTTTTATAAAGATACCTCGATCTATATCCTTATTTTGATGTTTATTATATAGTATATGAGCATTGACGCCACTTAAAACAAGAATTCTAAAAAATATCACTCATCTATCCCTCCTTTTGTTGAATTGTAATATAAAATCATTTCAGGTTTTTTAGAAACATTGTTAATTTTATCATCATGATGCATAGAAGATACTAAGAGCACAGCTTTGTTTGGTTTAGGTACATAAGGGCATAACGTTTTTGGCCGGTAAATCCAAATAATGTAGAACTTACTTGTCGTTTCTTATGTGGTAAGAATTCGTTTGGTACCTATCTCCCGCTTATTTTTGTCACTGTTCCGACATAAGTCAATTTTCTCTTAGCAAGTTCATCAACGAGCTCCACTGAAGAAAACCAATTATCTGCTGTAACATTGCGATTAGTACCTTGAATCGGTTGCGTCAGGCGAAGGACACATTGTGTTGGAACAAGGTACTTCTTTTCATCAGCCGTCAATCCAGTACCATCAGAGCCTTTTCCAGCATATAAATATCCATTGTAAAAATAGTAAGTCTTAGAATGCACAAAGCACGAATTATCATACCGTATTTTCCAGGTTTCTTTGGCATATACGAAATCAAGTGGCTCCGCCCACGAAACTTGACAAGCATTTCATCCACGGTAACATTCTCGCTTGGTTCATATAATTTCTGAGAATTGGCAGCAAATTTTTCGAAAATCTGTGATGTAGCTGCCACTTTATTAGTCTTTTGTCGTTCTACTCGATCAACTGGATTATCAAATCTCAGACATAATTGAATAATAAGAAATCTGGTCTCCGACATACAGCATCTATATATTTCACACCCTGTGCGATCCATTGTAAATATTAAAGATGTGTTTTCATGGTTTAATTTCAAAACAGCCGAGTAGAATACCCAACCCAAAAAAGCATTCAATTCGATCAGATCTAGATCTTTTAGTTCTGGTTTATTTTGGCATTTGTACCGTTCTCTGTAATAAGCTGTTTTCACATTGGTCCACCTCAGAATAGTTTGCCGCATATCTTCTAGGCCTTATTGGTCGCACCTACCTTACGCGGTATAAACGACGAAGCGAAACGTTTAGTCCGAACCGTAGAGGTTTCAACAACGTAAGGGTGGATACTCGCCGTACGACGGGTTGTCCGATGGTAGAAAGGAGATGGCGGAATCAAGTCATGCAACTCCCGCGCACACTCCTCAAAATCATCATCATCATCATCATCATCATTTCAGCCGACAGACGTCCACTGCTGGACATAGGCCTCCCCCAAGCGTCGCCACAACGAACGATCATGCGCGTCCCGCATCCATCGGATTCCCGCTACCTTCACCAGGTCGTCAGTCCACCTTGTAGGAGGCCTTCCAACGCTGCGTTTTCCGGTACGCGGTCGCCACTCCAGAACCTTTCGGCCCCAACGGCCATCTGTTCTGCGAGCAATGTGCCCTGCCCATTGCCACTTAAGTTTGGCGATTCTTTGTGCTATGTCGGCAACCTTGGTTCTCCTGCGGATATCTTCATTCCTGATTCGATCACGCAAGGAAACTCCGAGCATAGCCCTTTCCATTGCTCTTTGGGTGACTTTAAGCCTTTTGATGAGGCCCATTGTGAGCGACCACGTTTCGGATCCATATGTCATCACTGGCAACACACACTGGTCATAGACTTTCGTCTTGAGACACTGTGGTATGTTGGATGAGAAGATACCGCGTAGCTTCCCGAACGCTGCCCAGCCGAGTCGGATTCGACGGTTGACCTCTTTCTCGAAATTAGATCTACCCAACTGGACTGTCTGCCCGAGGTAGACGTAATCGTCCACAACTTCGAGTATAGAGTCTCCGATCTTGATAGGAGTGGGTGCTACATGGTTGTTTATCATGACTTTAGTTTTGTCCATGTTCATTTTAAGACCCACTCTTTCGGAAGCTCTACTGAGGTCATTGAGCATTGTACTGAGCTCTTCTGTAGTCTCAGCCATGACTACTATGTCGTCGGCAAACCGAAGGTGAGTGATGTACTCGCCATTGACATTAATGCCTAGTCCACTCCAGTCCAGAACCTTGAAGACATCCTCCATTGCGGCCGTGAACAGTTTCGGAGAAATGACGTCTCCCTGTCTCACACCTCGCTGCAGGAGGATAGGTTTCGAAGTCTGGTCCTGAAGTCGGACTGACATAGTGGCGTTTTCGTACAAACACTTCAGCACCTCGATGTACCGATAGTCAATCTGGCACCGTTGGAGAGACTGCAGTACAGCCCAAGTCTCGATCGAATCAAAGGCTTTCTCGTAGTCCACAAACGCTAGGCACAGAGGCAGATTATACTCCTCGGTCTTCTGTATAACCTGTCGTAGCGTATGTATGTGGTCCACGGTGCTGAAGCCTTTTCGGAATCCGGCTTGTTCGGGAGGCTGGAAGTCGTCGAACCTGCGCGCGAGACGATTCGTGATGACTCTGGAAAACAGCTTGTAGACATGGCTCAGAAGTGAGATGGGCCTATAATTCTTCAGTAGGGCCTTGTCGCCCTTCTTAAAGAACAGTACCACCACGCCTCCGCTCCATGCCTGTGGCGTTTTTCCCTCGAGTATGACGGAATCAAACAGCTTCTGAAGGGCCTTGAGGATCGGTTTTCCACCCGCCTTCAAAAGTTCGGCCGTAATTCCGTCGTCACCCGGCGCCTTATTGTTATTAAGCTGCTTCAGAGCCATCCTAATCTCGTACAGGCTGACGTCCGGGATATCTTCGGTATAGTGTCGGCTCAATCTAGCTCTTGGGTCGTTTGCTAGATTTACAGTGGGTTTAGTGATTGACGTGTACAACTGTCCATAGAAAGCCTCGATCGCTCCTAGAAGCTCTGGTTTGGCGGATATGACTCTGCCATCTTCGGTCTTCAGTTTCGTGAGCTGGCTCTGCCCAATAGACAGATCTCTTGCAAACACCTTGGAGCCCTTATTTCGCTCAATCGCGTCTTTAATTTTTCCCGTATTATAATGACGGAGATCGCGTTTCAAGGATTTAGAGATCCGTTTATTGAGCTGCCGATATGTGTACGAATCGTCTGAAGACTGCAGAATCATCTCACGCCTCTCCTTCATGAGGTGGAGAGTTTGATCGGTGACCCTCTTGCTCTTATTTGTGCGAGTCTTAAAGAGTTTAGAGCCGACCGTATGGACAGCTTCCACGAACCCATCGTTGTATTCGTCCACGGAGCTTCCTAGGCATTCGAAACGATTTTGAAGTTCGAGCTGAAAGCTTTCGGAGTTATGGATTTGGATCTGTGCAGGACGGAGCGTAGACTTCATCAGTCGAGATCTTTCAAGCTTGACATTGATATTCAATGTGCCTCTTACCATGCGGTGATCACTTCCGGTTTTCACCCTATTGATCACGGAGACATCATTGAATATTTGCTTCTTCGTCGACATGATGAAGTCAATCTCATTTTTAGTTGCACCATCAGGGCTTTGCCAAGTCCACTTCCTGTGATCACGCTTGCTGAAGAAGGAGTTCATCATGTAGAGGCCCTCCTTCTCCATAAAACTGGCCAGTAGATGTCCCCGGTAGTTCCTACGTCCAAATCCAAATTGCCCCACTCGCAGCTCGTCGCCGTCTCGTTTGCCCAGTTTCGCGTTGAAGTCCCCCATGACCACGGTGAAGTGACTCTTAGAACCATGCATGGCTCTGGATACGTCCTCATACATGGTCTCTACTTCGTCGTCAGGGTGTGTCGAGGTCGGAGCGTAAACCTGTATGACCTTCAGCGAATATCTTGATGATATTCTGAGTATAAGGTACGCTACCCTGGTCGACACACTCTCGATCTTCACAACATTGTTCACGAGGGACCTGTGGACGATAAACCCGACACCACCTTGGGACTGCTTGTCCCCTTCCCGGAAATAGAGCAGGTTACCAGATCTTAGGATAATCGTATCCTCCCCCTGTCTTCGGACTTCAGACAATCCCACAATACTCCATCGTAACCCGCTCAACTCCTCCTCGAGTTCGGTGATGTTCTCATCGGACCGGAGTGTACGTGTGTTGTACGTTGCCAGGTCAAGTCGTCGACGGTTTATCGCTCTCGCCCGGAGATTCTTAGCACCCCGGACCCCAGGGCCGCGCTCACGCCCGTCAACGTTAGCACAACCGCTGGAGTCGCCGAGCACTTGGGGCCTGATTTTTGTGCATCTGTGCATTTGGGGGGGTTTAGGACCATAACCCGCCACGCTGGTCCAGTGCGTGTTGGCGGGTCGCCAGAGCCTCGTTTGTTAGTCAGCAGGGTGCACCACGTGCAGGTGAGGTTGGCTTGGGTCCCGATAGGTGTTGTTTGGGACCCCGTCTACACCCCGTCTCCTCAAAATGTATCCTGTAAAATAACGAAAGGCTGGCTACCCCACGCCTGTGCTCGAGGCATAATGTACATAACATTCCTATTTATATCTTTCGGGGTGACCTCGATGAAAGCAGGGTTTTGTCGCCCTCAGGCGCCTGTTAGATAGATGAAATAAATATTGACAGCACAGCGGTGTGTCTTTTGCTATGATTTTATGGACAGGTGCTTTTTTTTAGGACAGAAATCATCCAATGACTTCTCCAGGTTCATCAAAAATCAAATCAAATCAAATTGTTTATTTGCCAGAAATACGTTGTTTACAAGGAAAGATCTTATAACAGTTATAACCTAAGAGTCACTGTATTCTGTCTAATTATTTGTGTATGTAGGTAATTCCTCACGTCATTAAATTATTATTATCATATATATCGAAACTTTTGGGGTTGAAACTCTCGGATCATGAGGTCCGAGTGCTCACAAGTTGTTTAAAGATCTGTCGAAACGTCTAGTTGACACTTTGCGTGACCCAAGTCGGTTTTTACCTCGGACAGAGGATAAGCATTGCCATACCGTGTGGCAATGCTGCCAGTCTTTTGGGACATTACCAGTCGACAGCGATGTGGAAGAGTTTTTTGACGCCTTATACCTATAATAGTTAGTTGTAATTAGCGTAGGGTTTTTTTTAAATTTACCCTAATTATAGTTATTTAGTTGTTCATAAGTAGTAATATTTTCAGTTTCCATTATATTCAATTAATATTATTATTATACAACTAGCTGTACCCGCGCGGCTTCGCTCCCGCTCTTCCCTACTTCAGCCTACTATACCCTACTCTACCCTACTATACCCTACTCTACCCTACTCTACTCTACCCTACTCTACCCTACTCTACCCTACCCTACTCTACTCTACCCTACTCTACCCTCCTCTACCTTACTCTACCCTACTCTACCCTACTCTACCCTACTCTACCCTACCCTACTCTACTCTACCCTACTCTACCCTCCTCTACCTTACTCTACCCTACACTATCCCACACTACCCTACTCTACCCTACACTACCCTAATTTTCATTTTTTTTTTCCATAAGAACCTTCTCCTCATAATAACGAACACAACAAAAAAAAAATTAGCGAAATCGGTCCAGGCGTTGTTGAGTTATGCGCTTACCAACACATTTTGCGATTCATTTTTATATTATAAGATTATATTGACATACATTCATTTTCAGCCTAATTAAATTATAAGTAACCTTTATTTCCAGATTGCACACTCTCATCTCATATAATGGTTATTAATTCTAACTGTTTCTCAACAATATTTAAACTCCTTTACAATGTAATCTAATAACACAGATTGCCGCTTAATTACAGGTACTTCATGGCGATATAGGCCATTCTCACCTCGGGCACTAAACAGGCAAGTTAAACGCTTGTAAAACATAAGTAGTCATCATCTTATTACTGTGACAGCCTGACTTCTGTCATTATATTGTTGTTTATGTCTTTTTTTTTTATGGTGGGAAATCATCCAATTACTTCTTCTGCTCTTATTTTCGGTTTTCTCTTTTAATGTACGGAATCTTAAAAACTTCGTGACTGAACAGTCAAAATTCGTGGATTGACTACATCATTATATTTATATAGGGTGACTGGTAATTAGTGGCCGATACTTATACACGTGATTGTACTCATGATTACAAACAACTTTCCCAAAGAAACTTTTCTTTTTTAAGTACTCATTCGTTTCATCACAATAGTAAAACGCGGCTAACAGTTGATCAGTCGCAGGCGCGCAAGCGCGAATTTCAAACAGCTGTTTTGTTTTTGTGATAAAAGCAATAAAAAGAAAGAAACAAAAACTTTATTGGCCGGAAAAGGCGCCAAATTAAGACTAACATATTACAAAAAATTTCCATGACCAAAAAAAATGAGTATTATAAAGAGTTTCTTTGGGAAAGTTGTTTATAATTAACTGTACTCATACAATCACGTGTTTAAGTATCGGTCACTAATTACCAGTCACCCTATATTTTATGTACGCGGGCGAAGCTGCGGGCAAAAACTAGTAAACTAGTTTTTTTTTTTTTAGGGTAGAGTAGAGTAGAGTAGGGTAGGGTAGAGTAGGGTAGAGTAGGGTAGGGTAGAGTAGGGTAGAGTAGGGTAGAGTAGGGTAGAGTAGGGTAGGGTAGAGTAGGGTAGAGTAGGGTAGAGTAGAGTAGGGTAGAGTAGGATAGAGTAGGGTAGAGTAGAGTAAAGTAGGGTAGGGTAGAGTAGGGTAGAGTAGGGTAGGGTAGAGTAGGGTATAGTAGGCTGAAGTAGGGAAGAGCGGCAGCGAAGCCGCGCGGGCAAAAGCTAGTATATTATAAAACCTTTGCTCATAAAGAAGCGAGGGCTTGCGCCAAGCCCTTCGGGTGCGAAGCCGTGAGCAAGGGCCCACATCGCCCACGCTTAGTTACGCCACTGCTTTAGGATAATTTTCTACTTTCACGCGAGCAAACCCGCAGCTTAGCTAGTATACTATACAACGTAGTAGTGTCCGACCGAATGCCCGGTTTCAGTTTCGGTCGAATTTCGGCAAAAAAACAAGTTACGGTTTCGGTGGCAAACCTGCCGAAACTACGACCGAAACCGAAACTGCATTCGAGAATTCTCGCTACCAGTATAAGTGTATAATCTATGGTTCTCGCGCTGTGATCGGTCATATTCAGCGCGTTAAATTCCTTCCTAGCGAGTAAGCAGGGCCCGCGTGGTGGACTACGGCCCATTTTCTCTCCAAGCGAACGCCGGCGTTCGCGCGTCATTTAGTTGAACACTAATATTATTAAAAGTCCACGTAGATTATTAAAATTTTGAGGGTTTATTTATTGTTTATGTATCTAAGAATGTAAATAAGAAATTCTTCATAAAGTAGTCTGTAAATTTCGAAAATAAGCAACCTTTTCCATTTATCCGTATTTTTTATACCTATTTAAATGCTTGGGGACTCAGGGGCTAGAGAGGAGGCCTGAGTTCCAGCAGTGGGAACATTAAAAAGGTTGACGGATGGATGGATGGATAAGTAAGCAACGAAGACATTTAGCCGTATCCTCGTGTGACGTCACAAACAAAATCCAAATATTTTTATTTCACATAGGCCTACATGGGCACTTATAAAACGTCAGAAGCACAATTCCAAATTGGTCGTTTCCTATGGAGATGAACCGGAAAGAAACTCCATGGTTACTCTTTGAAAAAAAGTGGTTGTTATCACAATATTTCAATATAACAGTAATAATAGATTAATATCTATTGTAAATATTTGTTGTAAGAACAGTGTAGGCCAATATTATACACAAAAGCACAAAAAAAAAATCATAATAAAAAAAAGAGTTGTAAGAAGAAGTAATCTAAGAATTCATGGAGTCTACAATGCTCTCACATTCACATTACCAAACTAAAATCAAGTGCAGTAAAATTCATGACAATCAACGAATATATAAATACGACGAAAAAATATAAAAAATAAGGACTGACAGATTATAATAACGTTTTCTTTATTTTTCCCTCAAAACATGATCCTTGTAAGGAAGTTTCGGCTTCGGCCGAAACTGAGTCTGTTGCCGAAATTCGGTTTCGGTTGAAAAACCAGTTTTGGTCGGACACTACAACCACAAAATAGATAGGTACAGAATACAATCTCATGTATGTACTTCACTTTTTATACCTACGCTCGGTGGACGCACACTAAAGAGCGTTTGAGCCGGAATTGTTCGACGAGTGATCCGAACGCGACCGAGACATCGTGTCTGTGAGCGGTGTCTATGTGTGCGTTGCTCGAGCGCGCTTTGTATGTAGATTGACTTCTGTACCTATATATTTGGTGGTACAACATTGTTCAAGATAACCTGATGCAGATATCTCTGTAAATGGACCACATTTAACAGAACTGGGACCATAAACAAAGGAAGCCATCAAACCGCATTTTTTCCGTGTTTCCTTGTACTGTGTAGATATGAAGTATGCGTAGACTGTGCTATTATTATATTACGAGGAAAACTAGTGTTGTTACGTGGACCGGCTTGCAAGTCAAATGTTTATTTATTTATTTAAATAAGGTTCACCAACTGTTTTTATAGATATAATAAAAATAGGAACATAATATTTAATAAATAGCTAATTGTGCCTTAAATCTAACTGCACAACTAATTACAGGCAAACATCATAATTATGCAAAATGCTCTTTGTAATTATAATTATTTAAACATATGTAATACTGTTTTTAGTAATTATTTTAACTTGAACTAACTCTAACTTCATTTATTTATTTATTCTTTATGCACACAAGACTACAGAGGCGGACTTAATGCCTTAAGGCATTTTCTACCAGTCAACCTTTGGGTGATGCAGAGACAAATAGTGGCTTCATCATATTTTTTTCATTAAAACTTCATACAACACAAATGTACAAAGGTGGACTTGATGCCTTAGGCATTCTCTACCAATCAATCCGTGTTTCTCCAATTGCCCTTTTTTATTTTTTCTTTTTGCGTGTTTGCCAAATAAAATAGTTTTCTTTCTTTCTTTCTTTCCCTTTCAATCATGGTACTTTTTTCGAAAATATCCGCAGCTCCATGATGCATCGATCCTGCTGGACCCTTTCATTCTTGCTGATATCTCTATGAAGCGCGCGTAGAACGCTTCGCTCCATTGACTTGTACGGTTGGACGGCGAGCTTCCCATTGCTCACGCGCCTAAAGTGGTGCATCTTTGGAACAAACCTACGACCCTGGCAGGCGTTGGCCTTAACAACCTCCGTTAATGTTGCTAAATAGCATTTCCAAACTACCTATAAAACAGCTTTTGGCATTTGCCTAAAGCGGCAAAAAATTACAGATGGTAAAATTTACTTATTCTCATCTAACCTAGCCATTAATTACCCATCCATACCCAAGTTGGATGGCACATCCAACCTGGAATATTGTGGAAATATTTTAGACTTAAGACTCATGACTTATATTGTTTTGTTACAGTTGCATCTGGCTGGTCTTAAAGCCGACCCCAACTAATTATGTAGGCAGAGCCCGATCTAGCTATTTAGTCGCATGGTGATAATTTGCAAATTATCAAATCAAATCAAATCAAAATTTTTATTTGCAAGAAATACATTGTTTACAAGGAAAGATCTTATAACCTAAAAGTCACTGTATTCAGCCTGCAAGCAAGCGTGCAAATTATTAATATTTATGTCATTAAAATATTTATTATTTCATGCAATTAAATTATTATTATCATTTATAATTTTCATAAATTCGATTATTATTTAAATTATTACATACAAATTATCGTCAACATTAACTAACTAATTAAATTATACACTTTTATGTCCAAATTCCAAAAATTCCTTAATACTATAGAAACAGTTTTTTTGTAGCCACTCTGTCAATTTTGTTTTAAATACATTACCCTGTAACAATTTTAATTCATTTGGGATGTTATTATAAATCAATATACACATATTATACACATTTTTCTTATAAATATCTTTATGACTGGCTGGTTGATGCAATAAGTTATGGAATTTAGCCCTTTTCTGCCTTGGCTGAACCTCACTACGTTGCTTAAAGTACTGCATGTACTTCTTAGTAAAAATGCAGATATCTTTTATATATATACAGGGCAGTGGAAGAATTTTATATTTTTGAAATAATGGTTTACAACTGTCTAAGAACCACGCCTTGTTTAGAACTCGAATGCAACGTTTTTGAAGTTTAAAAACTCTATCGGCGTCGGTCGAGTTGCCCCACATTATTACTCCATAGCTAAATACAGATGACACATAGCCATGGTAAGCCGAAAGAGCAGCTTCTACTGATACATTCTGTCTTAACTTTTTTAAAGCAAACACAAACCTATCTAGTTTCTGACAAATATGTTCCACGTGACTCTTCCAGTTAAGATGATTATCTACAATAAGACATAAAAATTTTGCTTCATTTACTTGTTGTACTTTTTCATTTTTATAAATAATGTCTAAATCCAGTTGTTTAGAATTATAAGAATTAAATTGAATTAATTTAGTTTTACTAATATTAATGTTTAAATTATTATTTTCCATCCAGTTTATGATATCTGATAAGGTCTTTTCGATAACTGATTTGTAATCATTTTTATATTCACATTTTACAACAAGTGTAGTATCATCTGCAAAAAGGATACATTTCTGTAAAGTAGCCTCTGGAAGATCATTTACATAAAGTAAGAATACCAGAATAGTATCGTTGCGCTGAGGCAAAGATAAGAGGGTCGGCTTTAAGACCAGCCAGATGCAATTGTATGACAGTATTTTTGAGTACCTATGTTCACAAATAAAGATTGATTGATTATTTAACATAATTATATCGACTGCCTATCTGACCTGTACGACTCAGAAAATGGATAATCCTATAGCTAGATAATCTACACTAATATTATAAAGAGGTAAAGTTTGTTTTATGTTTTATTGTTTGTAGGAGAGGTAATCTCTGAAAGTTCTGATCCGATAGCGAAATTTTTTTCACCGATAGAAAGTTGCTTTATTCCGGAGTGAAATTTCTTCCAGCAGACCTCCAAAAGAAGAGATAAGAAGAAATGTAGACGATGGTGTGTAGAAATAAGAAAAAAAGAGTTTGTGAAATCTTAATTAATTAAACCCCAAGCGAACACTTTTCACTTTCTCACTGTCTTTCTATTGTGTCTTTAATTACTTACGGTATCCGAAAGGTAAATTAAAACAATAAATACATAACTATTTAGACTTTATACTAAATTTAAGTATATAATAATACGGGAATCCGATGGATGCGGGACGGACAGGATCGATCGTTATGGCGACACTTGGGGGAGGCCTATGTCCAACAGTGGACGGATATCGGCTGAAATGATGATGATGATGAAGTACATAATACAGGTTTATAATTACCACTATTGTACATGAAGTTTAAATAAATAAATAAAAATAATTTAATTAATAATAAAAAAAAATCCTTATCATCTGGTGAGATAGTGGTCTAAAAACAGCCGATCACAACGAATACAGTAGTAAGAATAAAAATGTTATGTTCCATAAATGTTTATCGCATTGTCGCGTACTGCACTTTTGTAATAAGCAGTTGATTTATTACAGTACAACTTGATGACTAAAAGAAAACCAATACACAGACGAACAATATAACATTACAACCGACGTCACGCGGCCTAGCTCGGATATGTAGATCAAACAAGGATACTCATAAAAACATTCATGGTAAAATACTGCCAAGTCTCTCACACATTCACCGTAAAAATGTGTGAGATGTGTGATTTCACAGTCACAACTTTTGTCGGCAAATGAGTGCCAAGTCACAAGTATCTTTGTTAATTAAATGTATGTTATACAAAGTCAGATTAAATGGTTTTCAAATAAAGATTTATTGTTGTCAAGTATTTTTTATTACTTTGAGTGTATTACGTGTGTGAGACTATTACTCATGAAAACTGTCACTCTCTCTCTTTCTTCTCTCGAAAGTGTTATTAATATGTATGTTTATTTTTTAAATTATTTTTGTTTTTTCAGAATCTGCCTTTACTCCATCTACTATACCAATAGAATTGTTACCAAATATACTCATTCAATTTAACTTGCTGTAAGATTTTTATGATTCATGTCTGGACAAAGGCCTCCCCCAAGTGTCGCCAAAACACACCACAATTTGAATCATAATTAAACTAAATTGAAAATAATTCGGAAATACCAAACTCTGATCACTGAAAATTAAAAATCAGTAAGTCAAAAATATCCCGAAAAAATTTTTTCGAAAAAACATTGCTAACTTGGCGGAGGCTTTACCGTGCTACCAGATCATGCGTCTCAAATGATCGCTTCACTAAGCCACTACGTACCCCCACGCTCGCGGTAGCCACACGTAACAAGCAAGTTACACACAATCATAAATAAGCCTACATAAATAAACATAGTGTCTGTACAAAAACACTGAAACGTTTTCAAATTTTTTTTTTTTTCATCAGGCTGTATGTTGAACACCTTTGCCATTTTTGACAGTTCAAAAAAAAGTTATGAGTTATTATGGCGGGATGTGGTGATAGTTTTTAGATGTAATGAATTAGAAAAGTTTGTTGATGTAGTTTAGTTTCAATTTCCTATTTTTAGTCATAAGTTGAGGTAAAAACTACAGTTAATTTTATTTGGAGTGCGGTAATAGTACCTATCAGTCAAAATGTTTCAATTATTTCTGGTGTTGTTCGTTTTCTTTGGGAGATCTGCGGCCGTTATCTACAAATTGAATGGTAAGTTAAAAACGTTATAAGTTTGACTAGAACTTAGATTTTATTCCTTTACTAGTTTCTGCCAGCGGCTTCGCCCGCGTTGACAGTACAAAAATACAAAATTATCCCGAGGGAACTTACTCCCGGGATAAAAAAGTATTCTCTATTCTATTCCAGGATATACCTAACCGACGCGGCCCGTGTTCCAAATTTCATTAAAATCCATTTAACCATTTGACCGTGGAGGAGTAACAAACATAAACACACATACGTATGTACATTCAAACTTTTACCATTTTTTTAGTGTTGCGTACTAAGTCAGCAAAAACGGAACCCTTAAAGGATCACTTTATTGTTCAACTATTCACTTAAGTTACTTTGTACGGAACCCTCAGGCGCGAGTCCGACGCCCACTTGCCCAGTTATTTTTTTTAGGGTAGGAATTCTTCAAATATCGTTTTCCTCTCTGGGTGGAGCGAGAGTGAGTATCAGACTTATACTGATTACAACCCACTTGTGCTCCTTCAGTTGCTCTTTGCTATCCAGAGCCGTGGTGACTTTTTCTTACCTAATAACTGCTGCTGGCAGCCTCTTCGCCCGCGTGAAAATAGAAAATTGTCCCAAGGGAACATATTGCCAGGCTAAAAAGTATGGCTTGCGGACAGTGAGCAATGGGTAGCTCGCTGTTCGGCCGTCCGGTAACTGTCCGGACCAAGCCCAAGTCATCGACGGCGCGCAGTGTTCCCGCGCGCCTCAAGGAGTTGTCAGCAACAGCAGGGGCCCAGCCGGGTCGAAGCTTACTGGGGCCAGGGTTATCCAAAAGGGAGCTCGAGCCCCGGTATGAAGGCTAGAAGGAACGGGGTGGGCGGGGGTTGTCATTGGATGATTTCTCCCACCATAAAAAAAAGGCTAAAAAGTATCACCTATATCCTATTTCAGGGCATGGTTTACCCATACGGCAAATATTCAAATCTATTAGATTATATTATATTATATATACACTTCTGGACACATCTATTGGCCCACCTTAGAGTTTAGGTTTCGATGGCCCCTACCGAAATATGATTGCTAGATTGAACAAAAACTGTTGATGCAGTTTTAAACCTGATACATTTTACCATCTTTTTCGATCGTATTGTTTTAAATTTGAATTCAGAATACCATACGACATGGAGCTACGCCTAACAAGTCGGATATGCGCCTTGTTAAAGGCAATTGATTTTTGAATAAAAAACATGTTTTATCAAATAAAGGTTTAATTTAATAACGCGTGTTGCCTCCATGGGCATCTACCACAGCTCTCATACGATTAGGCATAGAGTTTATCAACCACTCTATGAAATTTTGAGGGATCATCTCCCATTCCTCTTCTATGGCAGTTTTCAACTCCTGCATCGTCTGGGCAACTGGCTGACGAGCCCTAACACATCTTTTTAGCTCGTCCCACATGTGCTCAATGGGGTTCATGTCTGGGCTTCTGGCTGGCCAGTCCATAACTGTGATGTTCACATCCCGAAGATATTCCCTGACGATGCCGGCCGCATGGGCTCTTGCATTATCATGCATAAAAAGGAAATTTGGGCCCAAATAGTCCGCGTATGGTATCACGTGAGGTTCTAAGCACTCACGAATGTACCTTTCAGCATTTAATGTTGGCAGCCGTGGTCCTGTAACAACCTCAAGTTGAGTTTTGCCGCTCGCGGATATACCGCCCCAGACAGTCCATGAGCCACCGCCATAAGCAACCCTCTCTTCAAAGCAGCATTGTGCGAAACGCTCTCCCTTACGTCGGTAGACCTTCTTCCTTCCATCATTGCCATGTAACACAATTTTAGACTCACCAGAAAAGAGTATACGGCTCCAATCTTGCTGTGTCCAATTTAAATGACTGCGTGCGAAATGAAGGCGCGCTGTTCGGTGGGCTCGCGTTAGTTTGGGCCCATTAGCTGGCTTGTGTGGTACCATATCGCGTTCTTTTAACCTTCTCCGAACAGTTCGAGCGCTCACAGATACTCCGTGGAAGTCGCGAAGTTGGTTTTGTATCTCAATCGAGGTAAGGTGACGATTTCTCAAGCTGGTCGTCACGATGAATCGATCCTGCCTTTCAGTTGTGACCCGAGATCGTGGCCTTCCTTGGCGACGAACAAAGCCGCCAGTCTCTAGGTACCTCCGATAAACATTTCGGACCGCAGATCGACTTAAATTAAGTTGAGCACTCACGTTTCTTTGGCTGTGTCCGGCCTGAATAAGTGCCACAGCTTGGGCGGCGACTTCACGTGAAGTATCCATAGATTATTGATAGAACCTCACCTTAATGTTAAGAATAAGTAATGTTTGTTGCAAAACCAAAGATATCAATCACTTTTTCAAGAATTAAATCCAAGTAAACCAGTAAAACCAAGTTTTCTTAGTATTCGATTGTTTGATATCAACAAACAGGCTCCAAATTGTCTTTTGATTCTTTAAATTCTGTGTTCGAAATTCAAAAAAAGACTATTGAATGAAATTGTGAATGTGCCAGGTTCAAAACTGCATAAAAACTTTTTGCTCGACCTAATATAAAATTTTAGCTAGGACCAAACGAAACTGAAAATACAAGGTGGGCCAATAGATGTGTCCAGAAGTGTATTATATTATATTATATTAATGTGATAAGAACGGGTATACGTGACCCTTTTAGTTTGTACAACCTGTACTGTACTTGCTAGTTTCGTTTTTCATATAACGTGAAAGTTTGTTGCACTACCTACAATATTTACAAACGTGATATCTTACCTGGTATTTTAATCGCGCTATTAAGATAAGCTTCCTTCGTTTGGCTTATAAATAGAAATATTAGGCATTCTTTTCTCAAAGTGACCTCATACCAGTACTCATACTAATTAGAACCTAAATAGTAGGCACTTAGGTGGTTATCACATTGCCACGCACCCCGCAGCGTAGTGCGTGAATGCGTGTCCCAACGTTGCTTGTAAGTATCTCCGTTTGTATAGAAAACACGCACAGTACAACACACTGAAAATGTATCCACGCGCGTTCATGCAGATCTCGCACTTACGCACATGGGTGTGGGGCAACACGCAAGGTATGGCACACTGAGTCAATTTTGTATGAAATGAGTGCGTGCCTGCATGAATTTACGAAACGCACCTACGCGCGTAAGTGCCAAAGAAAGTGCGTAAAAAACCCGCACGATGATGCAGATCTGCACTCCTGCAATACGTGCGTAGGTGCGTTTTCACGCGCTACGCTGCATTGTGCGTGGCAGTGCGATATAACCGCCTTAGTAGCGGTATAAAACCAACAGGCTAACAACTTGACGCCAGTGCTCACACCAAGCGTCCAATGACGAATACGCATCTATGAAGCTACGCGACCGTAGACACTAGGCTTTAGGCACCTCGCGCATGGCGAATTTTTGTAGCGATACTGTAGCGCGTTCGCATCGATACAGTCGTGATGCTGTAGCGCGTTGGCTTCTTTTCTTTAATGCTTGCAAATGCGACTAACGCGCGTTAGTAGCGATGATGTCGCGCTCTTACCAAATGCGCGACTGTATCGCTACAAAAAGTCGCCTTAGACTTGACAAGTGCATCATTACCATAGATATAAGAATATATATTTCTATGATAATTACTAATGATCCCTGTTCTGTGGGTTAAGCTGCATTAGAAAAGTCTCTCAAATATGGATAATCTTAATTTAATATCCAAAGCTTAGCAAAGGGACTTGGAGTCTTCGAAGGCTTTTCGTGCTTCATGTTTAAAATGACGTTGTAAACGTCAATTTACGTTTTTTGCAGGAATGTATTTTTCTGATCCATTTTTAAATCGTAGATTATGTGACTAGAGCATAAAACAGTCGCGGATGGCATGTTGAATTCCAAATGAAACGAAGGTTGCTAAGTTTTAAACTCCAACGCAGTGAGGGTTTTCTGTAATTGACTCCCAAGTACTGCGAGAGAGTTAAAGTAAAAACCTGAGTGAAGTGAGGAATTTAAGCTGCCCAAGACAAATACAGCTTTATCCCCGTGTTGGGTGCTTTATTTTTTACATCATCTGTGGGACAATTAAAAGATAATACAAATTGTATATTAGAGAAATGTAAGTATTATTTACAAGTTACTATTAAGTGATATTCGAAATGTTTTGAGACTTGAAATAAACAATATTCGCTACAGAATTGAACTTGATTTTTAATTTTCTAAACCTGTCCTGCTCTTGCATTATTTTTTTTTGAGACAACAGTAATCACACATTATTCTTTTTTTGGTTAGTGGCCAGTTTGATTTTTGAATAAACTTGTGATGCATACGTAAAGTCTGTCTAATAAGTTAAACGACTTGGGTAATTATTAGGATTTAATTAAATCTGATGTAGACAACACGGGTTCAATAATCATCATCATCATTGTTTACTAACATAAGAACCTTATAAAAAGTACCTAATATAAGTATTTTTTAAATGATTAATTATTATTATACAAAATTCCCAAGTCGGTTGACTTATTAGACAGACTTAATTGTTTTTTTTAATGGTTTTGACGTTCCAAATTCAAATCAAATTATTCTTTAGGGAACGTCCATAATACTTTAGATCCATAAAGGCAGAATGACTTGTTTTAGAGGATTGTATTCAATGAAATAATTATAAAAGGGCATTATCGAGCAAGTGGTTTAAAAAAGTATTTATGTACTTATATATTGCATCCTACGAAAACGGAGAATCATCATTATCTATTACAAAACGGCTATGTTATAATTCATGTTTATTTATTGATTGCACACAATGTACAGACATGCAGGTACTGACAAGTCTCAACTTGGTGGGTTCATGGCCCTATTAGGGCACAGCTAATTAACATAAAATTAACATTACAGCTTAATAAAGAAATGAAATGAATGTATCATGTTTGCCATCGCAATCAGTAATAGATTAAGATTATTTTTTTATACCTTAAGGGTACTCTAGTCGATGGGGTAAGGTGTAATTTCAAAATAAAATCTGATATCGATTTTTTGACAAAACAATACAAAAATTGCATATTTAGAAATTAAAAGCGTCGAAACTTTCGTAAATCCACGCTAATAAAAGCATCTTAGGGCGTAAATAACATAAATTACGGAGTATGAAGATGGTAAAATTGTTACCATAAAGGATATTTTGAATAAATAAAATAAACCCACTCCTCTGTTTCTGCTTTGCCTTACGGTCCATTGCCCCAGAAGGCTTCGACCCTGCTGGGACCCTACGGTACTGCTGACATCTTGAGCCAAGCGTGGAACACAACGCTGTCGTCGACTTGGGCTCAGTCCGTACTGTTGGCGGACGGCCGGACGGCGAGCTACCCATTGCTCGCTGTCGTGCCACGTACCACGCCTACAGTGGCTGGAAATGGGGGTCGGGATCTCGGCGGCTGGGGCGTGAGGGCCGTTCCTACGTGCGGGCAGCCTCTTTTTCGCACGCGGAGGCGATCGCCTGCCATTCCTCTTCGTTTCGGACCATGGCCTGTACCAGGGCCCGGCGTGAGGGATCGTTGCCGGCGTTCACCCCCACCAGGGGTGCTATTCTCTAAGAAAACAGCCTTGAGTTCAGAGCTGGCACAGCGACGAGTCGTGAGCGCAGTACATTGAATTAACAACCCAATGCCCCTTTACATTGGATTGTTAATTCAATGTACTGCGCTCACGACTCGTCGCTGTGCCAGCGCTGAGCTCAAGGCTGTTTTCTTAGAGAATAGCACCCCAGGAAAACAAAGTCTGTATTCCACGCTGAGAAACTAAGCTATATTTGGTCGATAGTCATAAACTCGATAATCTTCACTTCTACACTAATTAAAGATGTAAAGTTTTTTTTTTGTTTTTAGGCGGTAATCTTAGAAAGTACTGCCTCCCTAGCCAAGTTACAACCGTTTCGCTTGCACCGAACGCTTCGAGTTGACCTTGCCGCCAATTCTTTTGTTCTGATCACGTGACTGAGCGTTAAGACGACGTCATACCCGTACATTTGAAGCTTTCTACAAGCGTTAACTATTGCAGATTAGCAACTTGGCTAGGGGTACTGGTACGTTTGCTAAAATTTTTCACCGATAGAAAGCTGCATTATTCCTGAGTGACATAGGCTATATTTTTTGTTCGTGGGCAAAGCCACAGGCAAATGCTAGTTAAAATGTAATATCATACCTCCTAACGATCAAATTGAGAAAGAAAATAATTACGCTATGACGTCCCTTCACCGTTTCTATTTCAAACAGTTTCGAAATTAAAAATGTACGTACTGACTTACATCACAGTCGAATGTTGGAATGTCGAAAATGAAAAGCAGTCTTCAAGGTTAATTTCATTTCAACAACTTCTATTTTATGTAATTTGCATTTATTTGTTATAAGGATATTTAAATTAATTTTCTGACATCATTTTGTTGTAATTGATAAAAAATACTTTCAATGATGCTAGACGTACTTATGTAAAACTAGCTTTTGCCCGCGCGGCTGCGCTGAGCTCTTTCCTACTCCACCTTACTATACCCTACTCTACCCTACTCTACCCTGCTCTACCCTGCTCTACCCTACTCTACCCTACTCTACACTACTCTACCCTACTCTACCCTGCTCTACCCTACTCTACATTACTCTACCCTACTCTACCCTGCTCTACCCCGCTCTACCCTACTCTACCCTACTCTACACTACTCTACCCTACTCTACCCTGCTCTACCCTACTCTACATTACTCTACCCTACTCTACCCTGCTCTACCCTGCTCTACCCTACTCTACCCTACTCTACCCTACTCTACACTACTCTACTCTACTCTACCCTACCCTATCCTACCCTATTCTACTCTACCCTACTCTACGCTACTCTACACTGATCTACTCTACACTACTCTACTCTACTCTACTCTACCCTACCAAACTTCACATAAACCATCTACTAAATAGTCCGAACAAAGCCTAAACATTTGGTTTGGATAGGTGAGTCCGTTCTTCAGTTATAAAATTACAACGAAAAGTGGTATTGGTTTTTAGGGTTCCGTAGCCAAATGGCAAAAAACGGAACCTTTATAGATTCGTCATGTCTGTCTGTCTGTCTGTCTGTCTGTCCGTCCGTATGTCACAGCCACTTTTTTCCGAAACTATAAGAGCTATACTGTTGAAACTTTGTAAGTAGATGTATTCTGTGAACCGCATTAAGATTTTCACATAAAAATAGAAAAAAAAAAAAAAAATTTTGGGGGTCCCCATACTTAGAACTGAAACTCAAAAATTTTTTTTTCATCAAACCCTTACGTGTGGGGTATCTATGGATAGGTCTTCAAAAATGATACTGAGGTTTCTAATATCATTTTTTTCTAAACTGAATAGTTTGCGCGAGAGACACTTCCAAAGTGGTAAAATGTGTGTCCCCCCCCCTCTAACTTCTAAAATAAGAGAATGATAAAACTAAAAAAAATATATGATATATATTACTATAAAAACTGCCAACGAAAATTGGTTTGAATGAAATCTAGTAAGTAGTTTTTTTTTAATGCGTCATAAATAAAAAAAAAATACACTATTATTAAAACATCGATCAAAGTTACAACACATTACAAGAACTTTTATATTATGTCACTTGCTGCTACGGAACCCTTCATGGGCGAGTCCGACTCGCACTTGGCCGGTTTTTAAATATATAGATGAGTCCTATTGTTACTTGAAATAAATGATTTTAAGTTTTGCCAAAAAAAAAAACTTTATAACATGATATTTTTTCGCTTGTTTTCCCTACTCCTTTCAAACGCTTTTGATTTGAGTTTAGAAATATGTTTACAAAAAAAAATCCGTTAAGTGTTCTTCAGAATGTAAATAGTAAATGTAAATAAATCTATGTGTCGCAAAGAAATTAAGAGATGGATTTAAAGGTCAGCGGAGCTTTATCCGGCCTCAGTTGACCGGAAATAAGTGCACAGGTACTCGTACTGCCGCTGATAACGCGTCACTATCGCATCGTCGCGTTCTCCCGTTGGGCCTGTCTTTATATAAACGATAGCGTTTTTAAAGGATCGTTGGATCTTAACAAAATCAATTCATTCTTGCCCTTGAAAAGAGCATAATAGAGTTATATAGCTTCTTTTTATACAGGGGCGAGCAATAAACTGCTCGTAATTCCTGTGTGCGAGAGAGATTGAGCTATACAGGACAAATAGTACTCCTATCCCATTCTCAAACCGGAAAAATTATGATACACGTATTTCACGTCAGAAATATTATATTTTGATACAAGTGCAGAAAGTTTTTCATTGCGACCGAGGCGGATTACGCATGAGCCATAGGCGAGGGTGTTATGAAGCCGAGGGCTGCAGTGACTTTGCACGTGTATCAAACGACGTTTTTCAATATACTTATACTTACGACTCGAGGGGGTTGACGCACGCCTCATTGGGGTTGACGCGCGCTCAGCCTGATATGATAAATGTAATAAAATAGCGGGGGAGTATGCGCACTTTTCTGCACTAGTGCGGAAAATAATCAATTGCGTACCTAAAAGCGGTGGGATATGAGCGGGTTTTCTAGTAGTTTTTTTAATCTATTCGCAAAATAAATAAGAGGTGGCAAGAGTATGGGTCAATACGGTTGCTCAATTCGAATTACTGCGTCGATGTCAGTTCATCATCATGTCTAGGGGTCAACTCGCAGTGAGACGCTAATTTAAAAAGCTGACTCTAACAAGGATTTACATGTATGCCACTGTCTGAGACTGCACAACGTACATAGGTAACAATTTTATGTTGGTTCTATACAACATTAGTTTTAATATATGTAAAACCCGAAACATGTGTCTAGTATTTTTAACCGACTTCGAAAAAGGTTCTATGTTCGGCTGATTTTTTTTTTTGTTATCTATGTTCACCGATATCTCGGTCAATAGTGGACCGATTTTGTAAATTATTTTTTTTATTGAAAGGTTGTGCTTCTAATTTGGTCCCATATAAATATTGTTATGATCTGATCATAAACTTTTGATCTGATTATACGAATATATGGAACAGAACTCCTCATAGGAACACAGCAGAATTGTCGTAACAAGTAAAATTGCTTTGTTTATACGTGTAGTCGATGACAGGCTGAAAGAAAAGGGGGAGGGGATGTATCGAACTGATCTGGTGATGAAGCCGGAAGGTAAATTAATGTAACATAACCGTGTTTGGGATTATTAGAAACGTTATGAGATGCACTCTGGTTAGAAGGTATTTAAGTTTGGCTGAGGGGCACTTTTTAGTGGTGGTACCATAACTAAAAAGTGAAAAATAAAATACTTAAATTACAAAAAAAAATTAAACCGACTTCAATGTAAAATACAGTGAAAAGTACAAAATAACGAAGAGACAAAACTATCTATTTTAGAAACACCGACTGCCGAAATTAAAGTTATTTTGTACTTTTCAGTGCTTTTTTACATTGAGGTCGGTTTAATTTTTTTTTTTTTTAATTTTTTATGTAAAGAATCTATTTACAAAATTTCATAAGTGTGTCTTGAAAAATCGCAAAGTCATAAGCTTGTTATGTCAGCAAAAATACATGGTCAGCGGGCCATCCAGGCGATAGGCTGTTTTGCACTTGCACCCAGCTGTTTACTAGTCCTATGACCTGCCGTGCCTATGTACTTAGAGTCGTTGGTGTCCAACTTGTGACCTTTTTAAATGTTTTTGGGACAAAAATAACATGGTGAAAAAACTGTTGGATTTCTTAATTACGTTTACGTTAGCTTCGGTTTCTGAACAAACCATATTCAGGTTTCGCATTTAATTAGCTAATAGACTAGTTACCGCAAAAAATGTAATTAGTCCGTCTTTTAGATTATTCAAAAATAAGGGACATGTATTTTTTATTTGTAAATTAAACCAAAAATAACAAAGATATAGCCCATTAACGTGTAACGTCACGCCGTGCTGCATTTTATCTTTGCTATTTTTTGTTTAATCGAAAAAAGGAAAAATTCGTGTCCAATATTTTTTTATAATCTAAAATACGGACTAAATAAAATGTAATTATTTTGACCCTATTATCTAAATTTGTTTTTATGTTTTATTTTGTTTGTAGGAGGTAATCTCTGGAAGTACTGGTCCGATTGCTAAAATTTTTTCACCGATAGAAAGCTGCTTTATTTCTAAGTGACATAAGCTATATTTTATGTACGCAAGTGAAGCTGCGGACAAAAGCTAATGTTGTATAAAGCGATTATTTTTTCATTTAGTTAATTCTTTTACATAACAACCTTAAGGGGCCGGCGGAGGATGAATTTCCATACAAACGTAATACCACGCTCATTTGCAGTTGGAGCATATTTCCAACATATTATGATGATATTTGGTTATAGACAATATTTATCTAGGTTCCTACGTCTTTCTTTTTTAAAAAAAACAAAAAGAAATTTAAGCAAATGGTATTTCGCACTTTTTTATAGCGTAAATGGCAAAACATGCCATTTGGCTTTTCTTGTATTAAAAATAACAATATTTCTAATATTCTCGACGTAGGAACCTAGATAAATATTGTCTTTAACCGAATATCATCATAATATGTTGTATATATGCTCCAACTGCAAATGAGCGTGGTATTACGTTTGTATGGAAATTCATCCTCCGCCGGCCCCTTAATAATAAAAGGAACTAAATGAAAAAATAATCGCTATAAACAGCACTAGCTTTGCAAATAACTTCAATGGTTAGATTTAACTTTGTCCAAGTTTTTTCCCTCTTCCATATGACGCGAAATATTGTGGTTAGGCAGATATTAAGTAGTAATTTGGCATTCATCCGCAGTAACTTTACATAAGCCGTCCCGCACCACACGTCTAACTTTCTGCACGGCCCACCTTGAATGTGCGAATTTGTATTCACGCAAAGCACCTTCCCATCTAGTTTGCCTACCATAAAAGGTCCTAAACGCCTTTAAAGTCAAATTAATAGCTCAAGCTGTGTTTAAGGCTCTAGTGCCCAAGCAGTGCCATAAGACTGTGATTTTCTGAAGTCTAGGTACTCCTCGGTAACGGCTTGGTCAATAGATAAATTCATAATATATATAACATATAATTTGTTTCGTATGACTAATACTTTTGCCAGAAAAAAAAGTTTTAACAACATGATATTTTCCCTGCTCCTTTCAAACAGTTTTAATCTTTGGAAATATGTTTACACAAAAAATTGCTGGTTCATCAGAATGTACATAGCTTATGTAAATTTTGACTGGCCGGTTAGAGGCCCTGACTGCTATGCCGGAGGTCGTGGGTTCAATTCCCACCCAGGCCAAATGTTTGGGTGATGAATATGAAAAATATATAAATCAATCAATATTTTGAAAAGAAAATGGTTTTAAAAGTCAGCGGGGCTCCATGCGGGCGCCGGCAGTACGGGTGTGTGTAAATTTAACTCCGGCTAGATGTTCAAGGGACTATAAGCCTTAATAACTCATACTGTGTACCACAGACGAACCACGTGAGAAAATAAACGGAACAACATTGAACTGCGGTTCAAGTTCAAAATAAAAACAGAGTGGACAGGATAATGAAGCGTGAAGTAATTGTATTGTGTGATATGATGACCTGAATGACGCGCAGGCCTCATGGTCATGAGTTAGATTCCCGTCTTAGAGCACTTTTGTAGGTTAAGCTTGTTTTATTAATTTATTGTTATTAAATAATAACATCTACATTTATTTAAACTTCATGTACAGTAGTGGTACATAGGCGGACTTAATGCAACAAGGCATTCTCTAGCAGTCAACCTTTTGGTTATAAAAGACAACACTGTGGTAGGTTTGCGCAATAAACAAATAACAGATACTTCAAACGGAAAAAAAATAAGTATATGTATATATAAGCGAAATACCACTACTGGATTAATTACAAAATTTCAGAAACTATAACACCTACAAACTTAAATTGGCAGGTAGGTTCCTTATAGGGTGTAGATCATCTAAGAACGGATTTTTCGAAATTCATCCCCTAAGTGGATAAAACGAGGGTCCAAAGTTGTATGGAAAACTATCTCGCGAGCGAAGCCGATGGCAGAAGCTAGTATGTATATAAAAAACTAAAGTATTAACTAAATTTTTTATTACTAAAATTTAACTATTATTATTATACAAATAAAATCATCACATCGCTGTCATCCAGAAATGTGCCCAGAAGACTGGCAGCATTGCCACGTTGAGTGGCAATGCTAATTTTTTGGGCGAAGAACGAGCCAGCCTTTAGGTCAGGCTCTTGTCGATCAGTCGGCGTGAAATTTCTTTATAAAGGAGAAAGCTTTTTTAGTTCTGATGATAGACCTTTTTTGAGGAGGGCAAATCACATAATAACTTCGTCCACTCTGGGTGGAGCAAGAGCGAGAAGGAATGTCAGACTTACACTGACTAAAACCACAAAATAGATAGGTACAGAAGTCAATCCACATACAAAAGCGCGCTCGAACAACGCACACATAGACACCGCTCACAGACACGATGTCCCGGTCGCGTCTCGGAACACTCGTCAAACAGTTCCGGCTCAAACGCTCATAAGTGTGCGTCTACCGAGCGTAGGTATAAAAAGTGAAGTACATACCGATGGCTTAGAGTGAAAACCTCGGATATGTAATTTTATTTTATTACATTTCCGAAAAGAAAAGCTCGTAACACACAACCTTGTATTACGCAAAATTTTGATTTGATACTTTTAGCTCCATCTACGATGTTGCATGCATATCTTGCTCAAGTCAGTTTGGTCATTTGGTGTGATCACCTCGCGACGGCGCGGCAAAACAAGCGGAAAAAAATTAAAAACAAGAGAAACAAGCGTTTAAAATAAACCAATAGTTTTAAATATTCGAATGAAACATGTACGAGTATAAGCACATTAAAATTGCATGATAATAAAGGTCTAATTTGTTTTTTTGCGCCTCCTGAAAAGTTACGTATTTAACAGTTACGAGGTATTCACTCTAAGCCAGCGATACATGAGATTGTCTTCTGTACCTATCTATTTTGTGCTAAAACTTTCTTGTGTTCTTTTAGTTGCCTTTTGTTTTGTAGTTGCATTCCAGGGCCGCGGCCACTCTTGCGAACAGTTCCGCAGACTGATGACAGGCTCACGTTTGAAGACCGTTTGTCTGAAAAGCGGCGGTATGGGTGACGATGGAACACATTCGCATAAATGTAACCTATACAAAATTAGTTTTAGTATACCTACGTGAAACACGAACCACGTGCTTAGTATTTTTATGTAAAGAATCTATGTACAAAATTTCATAACTGTATCATGAAAAATCACATCAGAAATGAAGATATAAGCAGGAGAACCAAGGTTACCGACATAGCTTGAAGAATCGCCTTACTTAAGTGGCAATGGGCAGGGCACATTGCACGCAGATCAGATGGTCGATGGGAACGAAAGGTTCTGGAGTGGCGACCGCGTACCGAAAAACGCAGCGTTGGAAGGCCTCCAACAAGGTGGACCGATGACCTGGTGACGGTCGCGGGAATCCGATTGATGCGTGACGCACAGGACCGGTAGTTGTGGCGACGCTTGGGGGAGGCCTATGTCCTGCAGTGGATGTCTTTCGGCTGATATGATGATCATTAAAAATCACAAAGTTATAAGCTTACCAGATTGTCCGTACAAATAATGGTCACTGGGCTATCCGGGTGATTAAGGGGGGGTTTTGCTCCCGCATTCAGCTGTGCGCTGGCACCGATAGAAAACTGCTTTATTCCTGAATTACATGGGCTATATTTGATGTACATAGGCAAAGCTGCGGGCAAAAGCTAAAAACGATACGATACGATTATGATTATGATTGACCTATAATTTTACAAACCATATTTGTACGCGGGAAACGGTAGAATAATTATTATGATCATAATATAACGCACATAACAACTTTGTACAATAATCTGACAAATAAATGCATTGTCGCTAGAGCCGGATCCCCAGTGTGTCGCACTTTGAAGATGCTAAACGCGCTCTTGAATGCTGACTCTGAATGTGATGTGTTTGCGGACGAATGGAATAAAATAAGACGTGTTTGTCTGACGTTCTGTGAGAGACAGTATGCAAGGGTGTCCACTGTTCCATGTTAACGTGTATTACTGTATTTGATCTTAAATTATTAATTTAAATTTATGTGATATTGAAATAATCCTATTATAATAATCAAATTTTCTAAAATTCCATACAACTGTCAACATTTTGTATAATTGGTTTTTTTTTCTTTTTAAGTTTTTTACAATAATTCTATGTTAATTAATGTAAGTGGGCATGTACCGTTTTAATTAACTATAAATAAATAAATAATAAATAATTTTATTATATTCTATTAATAATAACTGTACTTAAGTTAGTAACACACAATATAATATTATGAGTCATATACCCTTCAAAACAAACAGTAGCAAGACATAATGTGTGGCGCACATTTGGTATCTAGATCAACGAATTTGATATGAGAACGTATACAAAACACACGTTTGCGGTATTTTACTGAATATTGTGATTTTCGTGCTACGATCGAATACAATTTATTGTACGCAAAGGGCAAGTGAAGGAACATAGATGAGTTTTAGTCAGTAAAAGTCTGACAAGCCTTCTCGTTCCACCCAGTCACCACCTCAGAAAAAAAAAAATACCTGTCCTGTGTGTCCTGCCCTAGGAATTACTCATGTATTATGGGTACGTTCAAAAACATGTAACGTCACATACAATCTTCTGTCCCAAATCCGGAACAACTATCTGTAGGCCATATAAATGTTTGTTTCGTGCGGGAATCGAACCAACGACACTAAGCGCGGCAGTCAATCGCTCAACCGTGTGCCAACCGTACCGTCAAATGCTGTGCTTGTAAATAGATATTTTCCAAAGAAACTTGTCTTTTCATCTCTTATGAAACTTGCTATGATAGTTCATTCTACATCCAAGCCTGGATAAGACTTAAGTAGAATTAAAATTAAATTTTGATACAACACAATATAATAATGTCATGGGTTTCCTCCTGATTCGATAACTTATCTCTCAATTATATTTTTAACGAACTTCATTGGAATGGTTGACAAATTACTAATAAATATTTACGTTTTAATAATATTTTATTTTATTTTCCTCCTAAATTTTAATAAAACTGCTACCACGGTCATTTTCGTCACACAAATATGTAATGTTATATTTTATGTCCGTGTTCATTTTAACTGTTTATTTCTACTTACTATAAACCTTGTCCGTTTAATCGCTATTTTATTGAAAATTTAATGCTCACATAGTAGTAGTAGCGTCATTAAAAAGCAAATAAAGAAGAAAATGTTTTGTGTGTTTTATTATTCGAGGTTGGATGCACCAACATGCAACATGATATTTAAAAATCCGGCTCGAAGGACCGAGCGGATCTAAGTATATATTAATAAACAGAAGATTAGGCAGTAGAAGCTTCATAAGCCGGTGGCTTTGCTTTAACTTGTAAAGACTGACCGTTTTCCAGATTACCTTCTTATTTTTATAGTTGTCTTTGAACACCTTACAATAGCACAACAATAAGGCTATACAGTAAAAAAACTCACCGTGAAAACTGTGGCCAGAGTAAAGAGTAGCCAATCTCTAGCATAAGATGGATGGTCACAAACTCCACCCTGTGATATGTAGACTGGCTGTGTTAAAGTCCTTTAATAAACATGCTCCATCGTCGACCACATCATCACTTACCTTGGTGAGGTGAGACAGTAATTTCTTGATCACTATCTCAAGCAGAGTGTGGAACGCCCGGAGGACACGGGGGAGCACACGGTAGAGGTGTGCATGGTAGGCGGTCGCCTCCTTCTGCGAAGCAGTAATGCTAGCAAAGGAGGAGGCTGACCGCATCAGGCAACGGCGCTCACGCTCTAGCCCCCGCGCCGCCGGGATTCCGAACCCGATTTCCGGCCACCGTAGGCGCGGGTTTGCGGACGGCAAGCAATGGGTAGCTCACTGCCCCAGCAGGGTCGAAGCCTACTGAAGCCAAGGCTCTGTTTCCGAAAGGGAGGCTCGGCCCTGGTATGAAAGGCAACGAAGGAACGGGGTGGGTTTTTTTAGTTAGCAAGAGTCTGACACTATCTCCCGCTTGCCCGGCCTTGGGCGTATCTCATCTGGATGATTTTGAGTCATCGAAAAAAAAGCGATCATTAAATAATATTGAAAACAATATTGTTTAACCTTTCGTATGCCTTAATTAAAGACACAATTAAAAAGTTATTGTGTCTCGCGTGGATCCACGTTCCGGACACACAAAGGGTTAATATAACAAATAGGTACATTTTTATTTATAGGCAATAATAACACAATCAAAACTTTATCAACCATAACTTTACTGAATGAACACGGGTAGGTTTTGTTCAGTAAAAGTCTGCCACGCCCTCTCACTCCCCCCAGAGCGGAAGAAGTTGGTGATTTTTCAACGTCAAAAAAAGGTCATTTTTTGTATTCATCGACTTACTATATCTACCGGTATCGCTTCTATCAGTATCGCTAATAGTACCTATGTCTAATACCTACTGCCTCGACTACCTGTATCTGGACAATATTTACAATAATTCTATTACAACTTCACAACAAGGAGTGATTAGATTTTAACCTAGGGCTTCTCAGAAAAACAATTTAATGATAATAGATGTATAATTAATTGAAGACACATAGTATAATTGACAGTTCATCTACATAATGTAATTCACTGAGTTGCAATTATGAGATTAATGCTTTTTAATTATACATAGTGTGTTAGATATTAATCCTTAAATATGTTACCGGCAATCTGTATACCTAATCCGGTATTCTATATACAATATACTTAGGCAATGTATAGAATACCTAAAACTTTGCCTAGGATTATCTTTTACAAACATGTAAACAAACTATATCTTTAAAGAGCGTTACCCCAAATAACAAACCCGGACTCTAATTCAGGCCATGGCCTGGAGTGAGAGAGAAGAATACGATCGCCTCCTTCTGTGAATCAGTAAGTTGAAGTAAGCGGCTGCAAATGCAAGGCAACGTATGTACACCCTTACGCTCTATCTAGCCGTCGCTACTGGAGACACCCCGGGCGTCGGGAGTCGTAGACCGAAAGTGAGTGCTTGTAGACGACAAGCAATGGGTAGCTCGCCGTCTGGCCGTCCGGTAATCGTCCGGACCGAGTCTGAGTCGTCAACAAAACAAAACTGTAGGGGGCCAGCAAGGCCGAAGCCTACTAGGGCCATGGGTGGGCTTCTGAAAGCGAAACCCGAGGTCCTAGAACGCAAAAGGCAGCTGAAGGAACATAGGTGGGCTTGAATCAGTAAAAGTCGCTCGCACCCTTGAGCGGGAGAAGTCATTAGATGATTTCCCACACCAAAAAAATAAACCCAAATAACACACACATATAACAAATGTTGGTATTAAACTAAGCCTAATATTATGTTGTTCTCTTATATTCCAGTGAGCCAGTACAACAAAATGCCGGCTTTATACGGGATGGACGACTACGAGGCTTGCATGGCGGAGCCAGGCGGCACCTACTGCATAGTGGACGTGAACCTGCACGAAGGAGCCAATGCTGACCTCATGACGATGATACAGGTACTTAGTACTTAGTTGAATGACTACTGTTGGACATAACCATCACCCGAGTGTTGTCACATTGCTCGCAGAACAGATGGCCGCTGGGGCCGAAAGGTTCTGGAATGGCGACTGCGTACTGGAAGATGCAGCGTTGGAAGGCCTCCTACAAGGTGGACCGATGACCTGGTGAAGGTTGCGGGAATCCGATTGATGCGGGATACACAGGATCGTTCATTGTGGCGACACTTAGGGGAGGCATATGTCCAACAGTGGATGTCTATCGGCTGAAATGACGATGATAATGATCATCGAAGTGTCGTCGTTTATGTTTACTTGTATTTGAATAAATATTATTCTCTATATGTTTAATACATATGTACATAAAAAACTTAAATACTAAATAAACTATTTATACTAAAACCTAACTATGTACATATATATAATACAAAATGACAAAGTACGCTCAGGCGTCAAAGTACTCCTCCACATCGCTGTCATCCGGAAATGTGCCCAGAAGACTGGCAGCATTGCCACGTTGAATGGCAATGCTAATTCTTTGGGCGAAGAACGAGCCAGCCCTCTGGTCACGTGAAGTGTCGATCAGTCGGCGTGAAATTTCCTTGAAAAGGAGACGCGCACTCGGACCCCATGAACCAAGTGTTTCGACCCCAAACTGCTCAAAACTGTAATTACCAATAAGGTTACAGTATTTGCGCCGTTTAAGGGTCTCAGCAGCAGCAGCGGCAGCGCCGGCACAGCCTGCCGTACTTGGAATATGGGATGGCGCAAGGGTGTCGACACAGGTTGCGTCCCACACCAGAGGCCTACCCACCTTCCACGGTACCAACGTCATACCATCTGGTCTCTTCCCATCGTCACGTACCAAACCATTTGGTTCTAATACGGCAGGTACGCCGGCGGTGACAAGAGCTCGACGAATAATGTCGTTGATGCTAGCGTGTCGTGGTATGCGGCCTGCGCTCCTGCAACAGGACAAGCCATGGTGTCCGAGGCTGTCGACACCTTCACCACAGTGGCACCGATGTGGAGCAACACAAGGTGCGCCTAAGCGTAGACAGGTAGCGAGCCGAAACGAGGCGTCATCCATCATAGTGCCTATGGTGGATGACGGGAGTGCCTGAAGCCATAAGCCCGACTCCCATTCCCCCACAGCCAGCAGACGCGCACGCTCAGCAGTACTTGACGACGTATTTAATAAGTTATTCCGTACAATACTGCAGAGCGGCACATCCCACCGTCTCTGTGAGGACAGGTTGTCGGGCAAATCCGTGTTGGGACAAGCCATTTTCCAAGCGTTCAACGCATCGGACAAGCACGGTACCTCAACATCAACCAGTGAGGAAGATAAAATATTCCTGGTTAATGTTTCAGTACTGTGCACCGAGGAGAGGAAAGCTGGTAAACTTATACTAGAAATTTTGCGGACGCCGAGGCCACCTAGCCGGATGGGAAGCGTGGCTTGCTGCCATGCTCGGTCGTCCAAGGGCTTAAAGGGCTTCCGTATTTGAAGATTCATCTAAACGCGTAGTTTCACTTGACCCAAGGGCTTTACCTTGGACGTTACTATACAACGTGGCACTTCTAGTTCTATAGAAGTCCCCAGATAACCGTGTTATAAAGTGCATTGACCTTTTCCTAATACATCTGCGTAGGTACACGAAAAACAAACAATGTACTGCTTTTCATTACTATGTCATGCGAAGGATCACGATACATGTCGATTCTAGACAGCTTTATGTCTTTATTTCCGTTTTTGAAATTAAGAATTTCAACAAATGTAGGAAGGTCAGTGACCGTTATTGAACGTTTATCTGGAATATAATATAGCCGACAGCGATGTGGAAAAATTTTTTGACGCCATATTTTAGTTAGAAGTTCGTATCCAGTGTTGGTTTGTTGAAAACAAAACAAGGCACACCGTCTAATGGGAACTAAAAGAACTAGAGGTGGCGAGCTTTGGTAGAGTCAGTGGCGTTTCCGCTTTCTTTATTCTTTATTGTACACAAACAATTTATTTACAAACAACAAAACATGACATTTGATGTACATAGGCGAGCTTAACCCACGACTGGGTTTTCTTACAGCAAACCAAATGAATGAAAATGAAATTTTGCATTTGAGGAACCTTGAAAATGTACAACAAAAGAAAAAATTAAAAAAAAACACATAAATTGAATTTAACTTAAGACTAAAAATATATTAAACAGATATATACAGCACACTATACATAAACAATACTCCAAACATACAATAAATAAATACTTATAAACAAATACATACATATTTATAGGTCATGTTGACAAAAAATGTTCCTTAATTTTTCTCCTGATACCTTCCAACGAAGGGCTAGCCCTAGAAGCCCTAGAAGCTTTATCGTAGCTTTCGCTACGAGCTGGGGAAGGGAGAACTCGCTCGGACAGCGGACACTCAGCCAGAACGCTCTGAAACTGCTCTACATTTTGTTGTACAGTTGCCATAACGGATCTTGAGCGGTTGCGCAGAAGTCAAATATTCGGTCTCTTTAGTGGTGCGAAGTGAGACGCAGGGGCGGGGAGTGTCAGTGATTGGCTCGCCGTGCCATCGCGTCATAGACGTCACTCCTCATTCGTTCCCTGCATTGCTGCATGTATCTAACAACGAAGACGATTGGCTCGCCAATTCGCATTCCATAGAATGCGCAAAGCGATCCCCACTCTGACGCCGAGCGCTCAAGATCCGTTGTGCCTACTGTATGTACCTACCTAATTGTAATGATAAGTAAACTGATTGAGTTTCTAGTCATTTTATTCATTACACGATACCCACGTAGGCCCACCTGGTAGATGATCAGAGCTCGAACCATCCTGGACGAGCCGACATATACAACTCTCGCTCTGCGTGGAGCAAGAGGGAATGTTAATAAACTTTTGTTACACCTATCGCAAGAGGTGTCATTTGATGACAACTAACGTAAAAACAATGTCATACTATATTAATACTCGTATTATGTAAATGAGAAAAGTCATACGTTGTGAAATAACGCGTGCCACAAACAGGTCAAATAAAATACAACCTGGTGTCAGTTTTCTTGTAAAGCTATTATGTCTATTATCATTTCATGAAATAGAGCGGTCACGTAATTTCCTTTATTAGTTAATTGTTCTTTTGTTTGTCTGTGATACGAGTCCACCTGATAATGATCATGCGCGTTTTAATGACACAGTGCAGTGGGTAAACGATTGGCTGCTGCATTGAGTGTTGCGGGTCCGATTGTCGGGCGGTACAAACAATTATTTGGTCTACTGATACTTGTTCCGAATTTTGTTGTCCTAAATCCCAGCAGTGGGAACATTATAAGCTTTAAGCTATTATATGCTTTCCAAAAATAAAGATTTATCGTTTTTACGTACAAAATGTCTAGAAAAAGTTTTCTGTCATTTCACTCAGACCTTACAAGGTCCTATAGAATATTTTGATTCCTTCATAAAATAGATCGACAGTCAAGATTTAGACTGCATTTAAAAAAAAACATTTCAGAATATCTTTAAAAGTTCTGGATAGGCTCTTAGGAACATTTTCCTATAGCTATAACGGCTAAGGTTCCCCCTTCCTGACCCGTCTCTAAAATCCATCCTGTATATCTCTATATGTAAAATATAATAATATATATATTTATCTATAGGATCATTTTGACGACAATCATATTGATGACGCAGACCATGATTTACGCTATAGTGCCATAGCGGTAGCTAATATAATTATCCTTTGCAAGTAATTAGAGTCGTTTAAATTCCACACTACTTCCACCATCGTCAGGAATGGGAAAACCAACGTGATTGCCTTTCTTAGAATGATGTTTTTAATTACGATACGTGTTTTATTGACTACTAGTCAGACAACATAAAATATATTTTTTATGTACTAGCAACACACCCCAGTTTCGCACTAGTGTTTTTTTATGCGGAGCAGTGTTGCTCCAGTAGTAATAGTCGTGACTTACGAATTATATGTCGCGGGTTTAATTCATTAAACCCCAAGCGAACGCCGGGCGGCGTTCGCGCACCCTTTGTCTTTCTATTGTGTCTCTAATTGACACGATTGAAAGGCAGGCGCATTATTTTGTGTAATTTATTTCATCATCACTGCTCTCAAAACGGTGCCGGAAAACATCGTGAGGAAACCGGCATGTCCTAGAACCAAAATTACGAAGATACGTGACATCCACCAACCTGCACTGGGCCCGCTTGGTGGATTACGCCCCATTTTCTCTCATAGAGAAGAGGCTTAAGTCCCAGTATTGGGACATTAGAAGGCTGATCATGCTATGCTATTTTTTTATTGATATAAACTAGTGCTTGTCTGCGCTCCTACTTGATGGTAAGCAGTGATGAAATCGTTGATAGTGAAGCGCACTAATTTATTCTTGAAACCCCAAGCGAACGCCGGCGTTCGCACACCTATTGTCTTTCTATTGTGTCTGTAATTTCCACGATTGAAAGGTGAGCCTATTCACTCTAACCTTGAAGGCACATTAAATTAACCGGACGAGAAGACCACGAGAGCCAAAACGTTTAGTCCCTACCGTAGAGGGTACACTCGGGCGTTTTTTCCACCTGAATCCTGTGGAGGAACCTCCCGAACTTACTATGTTCGGTGAGGACTTGCATCATGCGGAAGGTGAGAACGCCATGCCGCATCTATAAACACTGCTCAAAGAAGGGACTTATCCATCGGGCATGATTATTGCGAGTCCAAGGAACAAACATACGAACTTTTGCTTTTATAATATTCGTCTGACTGTGTGTACTTGTGTGCCTATGTAAATTGCAGTTAGTTTTAAAATGATTTAAAAACTTGAAAACGAGTATTTCAATTTTTTTTATATTACCCTGCAACAGAACAGTTAATTTAATTGAATTAAATACAACAAGTCTTACTAAATGGATTTTTATTTATAATTTTGCTTATTACAACTCCCGGTACGCATTTAGAACAGTTACTTCATGTACCCAGTTGATTTGTCACTAGGTTTTATAACGGTAAATTATACGTTGCAAACTATACCAGCAGCCAATAAATCAAAAGGTGAAGGGCTCACAATCTATCGACATACAATGTTCAAGTTTACACTACAGAATGTAATACGTTTTGAATATCTAGTTACAACCTGTCATTTATTTATTACTACACTATAATTGCTATGGGATGGTGCGGGTGACAGCTGTCAGAATCATACAATGTAGCTTCCTATCCTTTTCTCTCAAGTGAAATATGCATATTTTCGTCTTGGTGTCATCCTTCGGTAATTAGGATATCCCACCCATTCGTACAAAGCGTTTTGGAAACACATTCATTATGCGTACAGATAAGGAGTAGAATACCCTGCCGGAGTCTGTGTTTCATGATAGCTATAACCCGACCAACCCAACCCTAAGGGTCTTTAAGTCAAGAGTGAATAGGTTGCTTCTAGGTAAGCGTGCTCCATCGTCGGCCACATCATCGCTTTCCACCGAGTGAAATTATGGTCAAACGCGACCCTTTCCATTTTTCAGACAAGCCTGTTGGTCTAGTGGTTAGTGAGCCTGACTGCTATGCCGGAGATCATGGGTTCGATTCCCACCCAGGACAAATGTTTGTGTGATGAGCACGATCATTTGTTCTGTGTCTGGGTGTAATTTATCTATAATATGTATGTATTTAGAAGTATATAAGTATGTTTATCAGTTGTCTAGTACCCATAACACAAGCTCTGCTTAGCTTGAGAGTAGACGGCGCTGTGTGATAGTTGTGGAATATTATTATTATTATTTCCATAATAAAAAAAGATCAGAAAAAAGCATCTGTGACTTTTCTTACTTTGCTATAGGTACCTCTCAAAAAAAAAAGCGATCGTTACTGTTAATCACTACAGGCTTGCACTAGTTCTAGCTAGCCAAGAAGAGTGAAGTGAGTCGTTTTGTCCACCGCTAGTATATCTCGATAAACACTGTTTTGAAGGTTTGTGAACGCTCTTTAAAAATACGAGTATTGCCTCTCAAACCCTTTACATCGAAGAGGAATGGCAGGTGGACGGGTGCTTCTGCGAAGCAGTAATAAATAACGATGGAGGCGGCCGCACGCGCAATGAAACGGCCCTCACGCCCCAGCCACCGGGATCCCGATTTCAGCCACTTTATGCGTAGGCTTGCGGACGGCAAGCAATGGGTAGGACGCCGTCCGAACGTCCGGTAACCGTCCGGACCGAGACCAAGTCGTTGACGCCGCGTAGTGTTCCGCGCCTCAAGAGGGCAGCAAATCATAGGGGCTCAGCAGGGTCGAAGCCTACTGGGGCCATGGAACATATCAGATAACTGGAACAAATGCAAACAAGGAACAGGAGTGGGTTATATTCAGTAAATGTCTGACACGCCTTCACGCTCCGTCCAAGCGGGAGAAGTCATTGGATGATTTCCCACCATAAAAAAATAAGACATAAACAAAAAAATAATGACAGAAGTCAGGGTGTCACAGTAATAAAGATGATTAATACTTATCTTTTTCATCCGTTTAACCTGCAACCGTTTAGTGCCAGAGGTGAGAATGGCCTATATCGCCATGAAGTACCGGTAATTAAGCTACAATCTGTGTTATTACATTATATTGTAAAGAAGTTGATTTATTGTTTGGGAAACAGTTAGAATTAATAACCGTTAAGTATATGATTATTATATTAACTCATCGAATGCCGTAATTAGAGACACAATAGAAAGACAATTGCTTATGTCGAACTGTGTAACTTAAGACATTCAAAAGGTTAAATATGTATGTTTATTTTATTTATACTCGTATATACCCTTTTACTCTTGTTTTCTTAATAACCTATTTTTTTTTATAGAACTTCACTGATCGGATCAGGATTTAAAAATGTTTTAAGAAACCCAACTGCAATAAATAACTAAAAAGTATTTTTAAGCAGTAACTAATACTAACAATTTTCATGTAACGGGTACATAGGATCAATTAGTAAATAAATTATTATTAAAACTTATCTAAGTATCGGAAAACGGGGTGAGTAGAAACGCAGGGGTGAATAGACACAAAAGTTTGGTTTAGTTTTTCACTTTCATACTCTATATCGGCTTCTAACAAAGCATCGACTTTTAAGAATATCAATTGATTAATAAATTGATATAGTTAAATGCTACAAAAAATATTCAAGTACCCTTTGAAGTTTCGTTTCTATTCACCCCATTTGACTGTAAGTAATGTCGACAGATTGCAACAATTACAATAACAAGACTAGCCTTCAGGAGGAATGATAAAATAAAATGTATACCACATACGTGCCGTGTTCAGGACTACTGATCAAACAAGTCCAAATGTCCAACTAGAGGCTCCTCAGATGTTGGTCGAGCCTCATGACCAATAGCTTGAGTTAATGAGTGCCTACGACTAAATATTTGGCCGTTTATGTTCCTAGACATTTCCTACGTATTACCCAAAACTTCTCTATTTCTTTCAGGGTTATTCAGAACACAAAATGAAACACTTCAATCACACACAAATACACCGAGGAGTATGTGTAACAAGTACCTGCAGAGACTTCCAGAGAGTTACAAACGCGAACGAAACGCAGGGCCTAAGAGACACCCTTGAGGGATGCCTAAATAATTCCCTTTATTCCCAGTATAGACTTGAAGGATCGCTAGCAAATATAAAGTATTGTAATAAAGAGGGGAATAGAGTGACTTTAGACAATAGTGATATAGCAATGGCTGTGGTTTATTTAATTTTAGTCACGCTCAATATTGCCGGAAGCCTATACGATGTCCTAAAGTGTAAGAAGGAGGATAAAACAGGTTAGTATAAAGTCCGATATAACTTATTTATTCATCTTGTGTATGAATGAAATTCTAAAGCATAATGATTTTTACAGGGAATCCATATTTATTGGCGTTCTCAATACGCAAAAATTGGGGCAGGTTGATAGCGCCAAGTAATAGCGGCCAGGAACCCCGATTGGAAAGTCTGAAATTATTTTATGGATTGAGGTAAGAGTATATTATGAGTTTGATAACGATGTTGAAGGATGAAATGCGATAAGAGTGATATAATAGGGTGACATGTAATTAGTGACCGATAATTATACACGTGAGTGAACTCATGATTTCAAACAACTTTCTCAAAGAAACTTTTTTTATACTCATTAGTTTTATAGTAATAACAAAACAGCTGTTCGCGCAAATTCGCGCCCATCACGGTCACCCATCGGTGTTCACGTTTCGCGAACACCCACCGATGAGTTTGCAAGCGGCGCGGGTGCTCTATGTGTGGGTGGGAAGTCACCGGGGCACGATAGTCTCAGCATTGAGCATCTGCAGCATGCAGGTGTTCATCTGCCCAGGGTCTTGTTTATGTTGTTTACTTTCTGTATTCGTCATAACTACCTACCAGACGATCTCATGAAAACCATAGTGGTACCTACTTATAATTAAAAATAAGACTGGTGACGCATCGGAAAAGGGAAATTATAGGCCTATATCTCTGGCCACGACCCTGGGTAAGGTGCTGGACGGTGTGCTTAACAGACATCTGAGTCAACATGTCTCTCTGCATGACGCTCAGTTTGGATTCCGACCTGGGTTGTCCACAGAATCTGCAGTACTGTGTCTTAAGCATACTGTCCAGTACTATACTAGCAGGGGAACACCAGTGTATGCCTGTTTCCTGGACCTGTCAAAAGCGTTTGACATGGTGTCATACAATGTTCTATGGAGGAAGATGAGGCTTAACACCGGGTTGCCTGTTGAGGTTATCAATTTATTTAGATATTGGTATAATAAACAAACCAATGTTGTTAAATGGATGGGCGAATACTCAGATGAATATAGGATGGAGTGTGGAGTAAGGCAGGGGGGATTGACTTCACTTACTCTATTTAATCTGTATGTAAATGGATTGATTGAGGAGCTTAGCAGTGCTGGTGTCGGTTGTTCAGTTGATGGTATTTTTATGAATAATATTAGCTATGCCGATGACATGGTGCTGCTGGGTCCCTCAATCAATTCTGTGAGGTCACTATTGGCCATATGTGAACGGTATGCGTTGGCCCATGGGCTCAGGTACAATGTTCAGAAGAGTGAGCTGCTGATTTTTAAGGCTGGGACTAAAACTTATCCTGTTCCCCCTTCAAACTAAATGGAACTATCCTACAGCAAGTGTCCGAATTTAAGTACTTGGGTCACTGGGTCAATGACAAACTTAATGATGATATGGACATGGATAGGGAGCTCAGAGCATTGGCGGTAAGAGGTAATATGCTTTCTCGCAGGTTCGCGCGATGCTCACGTGACGTTAAAATCACATTATTTAAAAGTTATTGCCAAACATTATACACGTGCAACCTGTGGAGCAATTATACTAAAAAAGCCTACAGTGCTCTGCGCGTCCAGTATAACAACGCGTTCAGGGGTCTGTTGGGGCTTCCATGGCGGTGCAGTGCCTCCGGCATGTTCGTCGCCCACAGTACGGATGGCTTTCAGGCGGTTCTTCGTAAAAGAGCGGCCTCCCTGTGGTCTGAGCGGCCTCCCTGTGGTCTCGGGTAAAGAGAAGTACCAACACGCTTCTGGGCGTGGTGTCGGGCAGAGTGGACAGCCAAATCCTGAGGCAGTGGTCACTCATGCACATCCAACAAAACAATAATAATTTTAAATTTTACTAACATAGTTATAAGTTTATATTAACAAATATGGACTTGTGTCAAACACTGTGTTTGAAATAAATATTTTCAATTTCAATTTCTATTGATAAAGTACATGAGATAATGGCGTTACGCGGCTAACATCTGAGCTTTGTTATTGTGATAAAACTAATGAGTATAAAAAAAAGTATCTTGAGTACAATTACGTGTATAAGTATCGATCACTAATTACCAGTCACCCTATATATAACTGTTCATGATGAAGAGGAAGACCAAAGAAGTTTACCAATTTTTGTGGGGTCTAACGTGAAAAGCAATGATAGCGTGGCGGTTGATACTTTTGACAAGAAAACGTACTGTTCCATAGTACCTATAGAAAAAGGATAGATTTCTATTACATAATGTAATTGTAGGTCGCGGGTTCAAACCTAGCGAGGCGCTTTGTGTAATTTATTTCATCACCATTTTTCTCAATAACGGTGAAGGAAAACATCGTGAGGAAACCGGCATATCCTAGAACCAAAAAATTTGAAGACATGTGATATTCGCCAACCCTCACTGGGCACGCGTGGTGGATTACGGCCCATTCTCTCTCCTAGAGAGGAGGCCTAAATCTCAGCAGTGGGAACATTAAAAAGGCTGATTATGCTGTGCTAATCAATAATGAGATTAATTAATATGAAATTAAAAATAATGTTATGATTTTCCTAGGAATATCAACTGATATATTTATCGATCCGAAGCTTTTAAAGAACTAACAAAAACTGTAAATTTTTGTTCGTTTGTTTTCAGGACCATGACGATGTTTTGTGTATTCTTCTCGCACACGACTCTTATAATGTCGTATTCCTATGTGGCCAATCCACTCTATATCGAAACGGTAAGTTAAAAAAAAACATTGGTCTGTCTATCTGTTCATATGTCGTAGCCAGACCTTAGAATTTATCACTTCATAATATGGCCAACTGAAACTGGCCAGATCTTTTAAACATTAACGTTTGATGATATGTCAATCCTCGTTTAACCTACTTTCTTTAGACCTGATATTATCATGGAAGTCCTACATCAATGATATCGCCAAACGAGGATTGATATATCATCAAAGGTTAATGTTTAAACGATCTGGCCAGTTTTAGTGGGCCATTTCATGAAGTGACCAATTTTTAAAAATGAAGTGGTAAATTTCAAATATCAGACCACGACAAAGAAAAACAACACATATACTGATATAATTATGTGTTATTTTTTCTACTGATATATAATGGCAGCTATGTCCGCTCTTTCTCCCGCTAGTTGGCGCCTGTGTATTTGGAGGTCATTCATTTTGACAGCTCCTTGTATCGTTGTACGGTGGTTTGTTTGTTTATGTTGATTTATGTGAATTATGGTAGAAAAATACGGACTTAGGACTGTTTGTGAATTAAAAAAGAATTAAGACGAAGAAATTATTATATATTATCAGCTCAGATGATTATCTTTGGGAAAGCTGTGTCCCGATGTACTCGGTGAGCATAAAGGCACAACACAACACTGGGGCATTTTATTTTTACAAAAAACGATGGTTATTTACTTGAAAACACAATATTTCCTTGAAAATCTATTGAGTTTGACAGATAGTATGACCTCCAAGTTCACTGGCGCCATCTACTTTGAGCTTCTCAGATTACACGCCATTACGGAATTACAGCAAGTTTAAATTTTAAGGTTTTATTTATTTTCATAAAAAATACATGACGTATAGATGTGACCAAAGACATTAAATATATACTACCAATAGACAGGACATAGAGAACAAAAGTCCAAACCGATACGTCTTGTTACTTGGTAGTAACAAATCGCTCAGTCTAGTGTGACACCCATAAACTTCAAGTTGTGTTTGTATCCGCTTTAGGCACTAAAAAAAAATCATTTTCTGAGAAAATGTGCTGAGTTGCGCATTACGCTATTGCAAATCTTGTTATGGTAAAATTATTGGACCTAACTTCGGTTTATTTTCGTAAATATTCTTGGTATTTACGCAGTAATTAATTAAAATTCAACAATTTTCATGAATAGTTCTAGAACGTTTGCTGATTTTATGATAGCGCCATCTATTTCTGAAAAGTTTAACCTTACCTAGCACACACCAGTGGCGTAGCGTGGGATTTCGCTGCTTGGGGTCGACCAGAAATACGCCGCCCTTTGTTGTTTATTATGTTAGAGAACACCAGTATTAAGAACGACTGCAGGTATCCCGTCGGGGCCACTAGCTTTATTCTTACGTACGTCTTTCTGATGGATACGAATTTTGACAAATTTTTACAAATTTAATTCGCGTGATTGCTATTCAAAGCTAGATGGCGTCACTGAGAGATAGGATGACAGTTTTTCTTAGACATTTCTCCTGATAGCCGCTCTATTGCATCTCTTTAAATCTCTTTGGATGTGACACTGAATCGTACACTAGAATACCCCGACTCTGTTTGTTTTGTTACAAATGCAAGTATCAAGATATTTTCTATTAAATTGAAGACTAATAAAAAACAACTAAATGAATAATGGCTTATTATCGTGGCAGGAAATAATTGATGAAATAAAAAAAAAACATTTATGTTAAACGAGGAAAATAAGATAATTATTGTGTGCACAAGTAAATATAGGTTGTCAAACTATAATTATGCATGCACAATAGCCACAGCAGTGTACCACATAGTGTACCTTGGACTTAACGAACTTCGTCTCGTTATTATTGTTGTTTTTCTCTTCCATTTCTGCGTAACGTTTGTAAATATAAGATAACATCGGTTGTTATAAGCATATAATTATGAAAATAGATTAATTTCTGTTTCTTAACTAATCATTATACACTTGCACATCCTATTAGTTTCTTTTAAGGTTCTGTTAGTTCCTTGATTTTGGTGAACTGTTTTCTATTAATCTTTTGACATTTATATCACCTTCTTGAAAATCTAAAAATATAATTTGGAAACATACCACTTAGTTAAAAAGTATTCCAGATCGCAATCCAAACTTTGGCCTACTGGCATAAATGCTTAGATCACTAGATCCAAGCATTTATGCCAGGCAACAAATACCATCCATAGAGTAATCACAAAACAAAACCCACACGTAAAGAAATACATTACACTATCGGACATAGCCAGTAACATGTTTGCTACAGCAATGCCCGTTATAACGTCAATCCAATCTTCCGGCAATCATCGCCAGACCTGCATTGGAGCTTGTTGCGGATGGTGGAAATAAATGTATTGAACTGTTGAAGTGTAATTGATCAATAAATCATAAAAAAAAAATATAAATATGATCTATACTTTAGTAAGAAAACACGATCGTTTTTTATCGCATTTAGAGCGGTATTGGGGTGCTGCCGTAAACATGCCCAAGGTACTGTGCATTTCTTCTAAACCACCATGCGCAAGCGGTGCACGTCCTTACTGCGCAGGGTGCGGAACAGCTCCAATGTAGTTCTGGCGATGATTATCGGGAGACTTGATTTCCCTTATATCGAATATAGCTGTAGCAGACATGTTCCTGGCTGTGTGTGTGTGTTCTGTACCTACATGGTTGCTGTATGGGTGCTATTGGTTGCGTTTTATTTATTGATGATTGCAACTTCTACTATTTCATCTCAATATTTTTCTTGTACTTACCTATATCGTTATTAAGAGCATCATCATTATATTCTTGTGTATGTTCCAGTCGTACGAAGACCCTTTCAAGCAGATCCTGTTTAACGGCAGCCTGGTTACGCACACCTTCTTCGTGATGTCCAGCTTCCTTCTCGCGTATAACTTCCAGCTTTACACGGAAAAACACAACGTCGCCTGGTTTCACTTTCCCAAAGGAATCCTTCTTAGATGGCTGAGGTAACTGCCCCAGAATGATAGTGTAATAAATAGTCTTTTATTTTTTCTTGGTGACTAGGAGATTATTTTCTTTTATTACTTAGGTATATGTTACTTTAAAACTGGGAGTAATGTCTCCCGAGCTATTTCTTGGGTTATAGAATAATTTGCCAATAGTTTGTCAGTAGATGTTAATCACAGAGAGTAGATGTTCCTCTTTTATCTGTTCTGTGATGTTAATCGTAGTGCAAGAAAGGAATTTTTTCGTCAATGTAAACTAGATGAATTTAAAAGGGGTAAAACTCTGAAACTCAGAGGTCAAAGTCTCTTTTGAAGTCCATACAGTAAGCATGTAATGGTAAAATTATATAAAAACCAAGCAGGTTAAGTGTGGATATGTTCTGATCGCGCGGACAGGATTTTGAATTTCAGTTCCTATGTGGCGTCATAAAGGTTGCTATACAGGATTTTGAAAGGCTGTTTCGAAAATATAAGTTTTTACACCACCTGCTCGATAATGTTGTTTTATACGTCATACAAACCTCACTTAAAGCAAGTCATTCTATCCCTAGGGAGATAATGCAGTATGGCCGATCCCTAGGGAATAATGAGATTTGAATTTGGAGCATCAAAAATCGTCAACATTGTGAATTAAAATGTAGGCGCACAAGTTGACTCGAAATTCAAACCAAAGAGTATGTAATCACTATGATTCAAACTGGCCACTAACAAAAAAAAAGAAAATAGAATAAAACGTGCGTACTGACGGGAGCATTATAGAAAATTGAAACTATAGAATCTTGGAGTAGTGAATTTTGTTTGTTTGATGAACTTGTAAATATAATACTTAGGTATATTTCTCTAATATATGATTTTGTCGACCAAATTGTCTTTTAATTACCTCACAGATGGTGTAAAAAGTAGAGTATGCAACACGGGGATAAAGCTGTCTTTGTCTTGGGTGGCTTGAATTCCTCGCTTCACTCAGGTTTCTTTATTAACCCCCTCGCAATGCTCGGGAGTTAATTTTATAAAATCAGCAACCTTCGTTTCGTTCGGAATTCAACATGCCGCCCGCGACTTAAAGACACTGCTTTATCCCCTAGTCACATAAACTACTATTTCTTCTTCCAGACTAACCCCAACATACGCGCTGGTCCTGTTCACGATCTGCACGTGGATGCGCCACGCGTTCAACGGGCCGCTGTGGCAGCTGGTGGTGAGCTCCGAGGCCGACGCCTGCCGCCACTACTGGTGGGCGCAGCTGCTCTACGTCAACAACTACATATATGACGACGCGTTCTGCATGCCTCAGACCTGGTAAGATAACGACTATACTGGGAACGCATCATCATACGAATAAGGATTCTTTAGGATAAATCTCATTGATATGGACGGCGAACAATAGGTAGCTCGCTGTCCGATCGTCCGGTAACTGTCCGGACCAAGCCCAAGTCGTCGACGGCGCGCACTGTTCCCGCGTGCCTCAAGGAGTTGTCAGCAATGGCAGGGGCCCGAGCTGGGTCGAAGCTTACTGCGGGCAGGGTTCGCTCCGAAAGGTAGCTCAGTCCCCGGTACGAAAGGCAGCGAAGGCACTGGATTGGGTTTTGAGTCAGTAAAAGTCTAACACTATCTCCCGCTCCGCCCAAGAGCGGAGGATGTCATTAGATGATTTTCCCACCGAAAAAAAAAGCTTGTTGACCGATTTTAAAAAGTCTTTGCTTAGTATAATGCTGCATTATCACTTAAAGGAGAACCATAGGTACCCGTTGTAATCCATGGATTTCAAAGCCCTTGGTTGGGGCGCGTTTACCCAACCACAGTGACAGATTTAGTTAGTCCCTTGGTAGCCGCAAAACAATCCAAACACACAAAACAAACTAGATTGCAACCATCTGGTCCACCCTTAAGTAACATCCTACTAATATTATAAAAGCGAAAGTTTGTATGTATAGATGTATAGAGGTGTGGATGTGTGTTACTCTTGCATGTAAAAACTACTGAATAAATTTTAATGAAACTTCGAACATATCCTGAAATATCACTTTAGGATACTTTTTATCCCGGAAGTATGTCCTCTGGGTATACTTTTCTACTATCAAGCGGGCTAATCAATTGATTGTGGACGATTACGTCTACCTCGGACAGACAGTCCAGTTGGGTAGGTCTAATTTCGAGAAAGTGGTCAACCGTCGAATCCAACTCGGCTGGGCAGCTTTCGGGAAGCTACGCGGTATTTTCTCGTCCAACATACCACAGTGTCTCAAGACGAAAGTCTATGACCAGTGCGTATTACCAGTGATGACATATGATTCAGAAACTTGGTCTCTCACAATGGGCCTCACGAGAAGGCTTAAAGTCACCTAAAGAGCAATGGAAAGGGCTATGCTCGGGGTTTCCTTACGTGATCGAATCAGAAATGAAGATATATTATCCGCAGGGGAACTAAGGTTGCTGACATAGCACGAAGAATCGCCCAAGTTAAGTGGCAATGGGCAGGGCACATTGCTCGCAGAACAGATGGCCGTTGGGGCTGATAGGTTCTGGTGTGGCGACCGTGTACCGGAAAACGCAGCGTTGGAAGGCCTCCTACAAGGTGGACCGATGACCTGGTGAAGGTTGCGGGAAACCGATGAATGCGAGACGCACAGGAACGTTTGCTGTAGCGACGCTTGGGGGAGGCCTATGTCCAACAGTGGACACATATCATAATGTTGATTTTTCAGTAATGCTAGTAACTCTGTGACCCGCAGGTACCTGGCCGCAGACACGCAACTGTTCTGCTTGGGCCTGCTGGTGTGCGTGGTGGCTCGCAAGTGCAAGACTCGCGCCATCCTGCTGTCCATCCTGTTTGTAGTCGCTCTGGCCATCGTGGCAGCACACACCTACTTCCAAGACTTGGACCCAGTCGTCATACAGTCTCCTGAGTAAGTTAATTATCATTTTTGACTGTTCATTTTCATTTTTATTTATTTCAAGGTGGACCGATGACCTGGTTCAAGGTTGCGGGAATCCGATGGATGCGAGACACACGACCGTTCGATTTGGCGACACTTGGGGGAGGCCTATGTGCAACAGTGGCCGTTCATCGGCTGAAATGATGATGATGATTTCTATTTAGGTGCCAAAAGCATGTCACAAGTTTAATTCTGTAACAAATGAATCAGTGTTAGTGGATTTGGCAATGCTGGGTTACCAGATATGTTTATACTGGAGTGCATTATTGTTGCATCGTCTTCATAATTATTACATAAAAATGGAAGACTGTCATCCACCTTATTGAGCTACTATGATCACTAGCATATGTTTGACGTCCCTTAGTTTTATAATTAGTTAATATTTTTTCACATTCTCGGGAACTTACTGCCCGTCTTTTTAACGTTGTCATGAGTCATTGTCTCAAAAGAATATATGAATCCCAATTATATCTACTTCATTTACCCAGATTACTACGGCGATAAGAGCAGTGGTGGCCGAGCGGTTACGGCCCCGACTTACGAGTTAAAAACGACTTCAATGTTAAAAAAACACTGAAAAGTACAAAATAACTTTAATTTCGGAAGTCGGTGTTAAATAACGAAGAGACAAAACTATTATAAAAACACCGACTTCCGATATTAAAGTTATTTTGTACTTTTCAGTGTTTTTTTAACATTGAAGTCGGTTGTATTTTTTTTGTTTGACATACACACTCGTAGATACACACAATGTTGTAACAACATGTAGATACTGCGTCATCATCAAAACCTTTAATCGTATATCCCCAATTAAATCGTCTTCAAACCTGTTCTCCAGGTCATACCGCCACCTGTACGCGTCAGAAGACACCTTCCGGCTGGTGTACATCCGCGGCCACACCAACATGTCAACTTACATCCTCGGGCTCGCAGGAGGGCTCATCGCCTACCACTTGCAGAACGGCAAGGAACTGCACCAGTACAAGGTGGGTCTCAGACTTCGACGTCAAACACAGGGCCAACTAGAGTTGAGCAGAATACCGAAGAAATAACCGAAGTAGGGGTAAAACTATATCAATGTCTACGTAAGCATATAAGTGCCCCCCCCCCCACTTATATTTAAGGTATCTACTCTTGTCTCTCTTAAGCAAATGGAGTAGATGCTGAGATGGAGTAGATGATGATGTGTATTTTATCTACAAATATGTATACTTTTTACTCTTGTTTTAAAACCAAAATTTACTTTTTGTGCGCCTACCATATTATCTCTGCACCACCCTAGGTTGACTGGTAGAGAATGCCTAAGGCATTAAGTCCGCCTATGTACTTTGTGTTGCATGAAGATTAAATAAATAAATGTCCACTGAAGTAAGCTGTGAACTGAATGGAAGCCGTTTCAGAATTAAGAACATAAGCATAACTTTGTTCAGTTTAACTCCCGGGGTTATTTTGCAAGGTTCCTTTTCTTCCTCCTCGTATATGCTTAAGTAGGCATTGGCATAGTTTTACGGTAGTTTTACCCATACATTACGACCCCTTCTTCGATTATTTCTTATTAAACCGTGAAATAACATTTGAGGGCAAATAAGTAATAATCAACTATTTCCGCTCATCCCTGAAAGAAAAATCTCACATTATTCATCGTTTTTCTTAGTCCTTTCTCTCCTTCTATTTATCCGTCTATTTACTTACTTCAACTTTATCCTTTCGTTTCACATTCCACTTTCAGCCTTCCTTTAATATATTCATTTCTTATTTTATTTTCATCTCTCCACACGTTCATCTTAACATTCGTATCATCTCCAGTACATGCTGTGGTGCACTAGCTATTTCTGGAATAATGACCAATATTAAAGACACCAACTGGACAACGCCGGCTAAAATTTTCTTCTTCTGGTGTACAGAAGCACCGCTGGGTGGTGTGGCTGGTGTTCCCCCTGGGCGTGGCGGTGATCCTGTCGGGAGGGCTGTTCTACTCGGACACTGGAAGAGCTGCCGCGGTGTGGAGGGTGCTGTACGCGACCCTGTACAAGCCACTGTTCCAACTGCTGGTGGTGACTCTCATACTGGGCTGTGTGTTCAAGTTTGAATGTAAGTTATTGCTGTATTTCATCTTATTATTTTTTTAGAAGATTTACTTGATGGTGTGAAAGATATGGCACTCGGATTGGCAGTAAACACGGGGATTTTTCTACTCGGTGTTCCAGCTTTTGGTGGTAAGCCTTACACTGGACTTCGTATTTTTCGTCTTTTTTTTTGTTAGTAGCACCATTGGGTGGTATGGCTGGTCTTCCCCGTATTTTTTCCAATGACATCCCCCACCCTTGGGCGGAGTAGGAGGGCGTGTCAGACTTTTACTGACTGACTGACCAGGACCAAGTTTTCCTTTCAGAAACAAATCCTTGGCCCCAGTAGGCTTCGACCCTGCTGGGCCGCTACGGTTTACTGACATCTTGAGACGCGCGGAAACAGTACGCGCCGTCGACGACTTGGGCTCGGTCCGGACGGTCACCGGACGGTCGGACAGCGAGCTAACTGGTCTTCCGTATAGTAAAGTGCAGTGGTCCTTTTAGGAAACCTGTTTGTCTTCCTTCTAGGAGTGGCAGATATCTTGTCAGGTCTGTTCTGCTCGAGAGAGCCGTTGTCTTCAAGTTATGATGAAAGCAGGTGTTTGTTCATTCTGGTATTTTAAAGCACTTCTGGGTGGTGTGACTAATCTACCTCCTGGATATTGGCACTGACCCTGGTACGCAACGGTACTTCTTTTCCGTCTTCTCTATTAGCCAAAAGATTCTCAGTGGTTCGTGGGGTGATCTCCACTAGCCAGTTTAGTAAATATTTGACAATTCAAAATAATTTTGTCTATTCCAGCAAACTATCGAGGAATCATAGAGTGGCGTGGTTGGACATGGACGGGCCGAGTGTCGTACAGTGCCTTCCTACTGCATACTCTGTTCCAGAGAGGCTTCATCGGGGCACAGGTGCAGCCCGTTCATATGTCGGATTACTACGTGGTATGTAGCATATAACAACAGCGCCTTCCTACTGTCGGTGCACAGATGCAACCCATTTATGCAGGGTGGAGAAACGTATCTCATGATAGTTCCATAGCTAATCTTCTATAATATAAAAATGAATCGCAAAATGTGTTGGTAAGCGCATAACTCAACAACGCCTGGACAGATTTCGCTAATTTTTTTTTTTGTTGTGTTCGTTATTATGAGGAGAAGGTTCTTATGGAAAAAAATGAAAATTAGGGTAGTATAGGGTAGAGTAGGGTAGTGTAGGGTAGAGTAAGGTAGAGGAGGGTAGAGTAGGGTAGAGTAGGGTAGAGTAGAGTAGGGTAGGGTAGAGTAGGGTAGAGTAGGGTAGAGTAGGGTAGAGTAGGGTAGAGTAGGGTAGAGTAGGGTAGAGTAGGATAGAGTAGGGTAGAGGAGGGTAGAGTAGGGTAGAGTAGAGTAGGGTAGGGTAGAGTAGGGTAGAGTAGGGTAGAGTAGGGTAGAGTAGGGTAGAGTAGGGTAGAGTAGGGTAGAGTAGGGTAAAGTAGGGTAGAGTAGAGTAGAGTAGGGTAGGGTAGAGTAGGGTAGAGTAGGGTAGAGTAGGGTAGAGTAGGGTTGAGTAGGGTATAGTAGGGTAGAGTAGGGTATAGTAGGCTGAAGTAGGGAAGAGCGGGAGCGAAGCCGCGCGGGCAAAAGCTAGTAAGAAATAAAAAAGAACTTATAAAAAATGATGATGAATCTGAATTATTTTAATATAGACCTTAAATCGTTTAGATCTTTTTTTATAGATAGACATCATTTTTATGATAAAAATTACGAAACATATATTATGAGGTATTTTTGAATAACCCCCAAGTATGAGGATTTTATTGACCTCACTATTTGGACCTCCCTGTCTAGCTATGTACGTGGTAAATAGCACAGAAAAACAACAGTGCCTTACTGCTGCACAGTTTATTCCTGAGGGGTCTCGGGATATGGATAAAACAAAACCACGGAGGCTAAGGTGGGAGCTCCGCTTCGCTCCCGCATTAGCCTTATAAAGGTAAAAGCTAAGGCGGGATTTTCCCGCTGCATACTTACAAAATTAAAAGTTTGATCACGTGGCCAATAAAGAAACATGTAGCTTGGATTATAATTTGTAATTTATTTCCAATTTGTAGATGACAGTACTAGCGGCCACCATCTTCCTCACGTACATGTGCGCGTGCATCCTGTTCGTGTGCGTGGAGGCGCCGGCCGCCGCACTAGTGCGCGCCGCGCTCGCGCCCTCGAAGGGGAAGGGGGACGGGGAGGGAGACGGGAATACTACTAAAGTTTAAATGTAATAAAATTTACAAACAAAATATGTTCTTGTTTTATTTACAAACTTACTTCTACCCTAGGTGTCGCTCTAAACGGGAGTGGATAACACAGAAGTGTAAATCAAATATAGACATTTTTACTGAAAATAAAAACATAGATAACAATGATGCAGTAACTGTGAAGTACATGAAAATTTACGTAAATAATAATGAACCTACAAGTAACACATCTTTCATTTAAAAAATGACGACTATGCATAGCATAAATCACTAGTGTTTGACACAAAAGTTCCTCATATACCGAAAGTGAGCATTAAGCATAGAAATTTGAAAATTCATCCTCTAAAAAGATATTTTTTATGGAAGTTTATAATTTTGCAATTGGAAATTAACATAAATACCTAGTCGTACTGGCTTGTAATCCTTAAAATCAAAGCAATTTGCAATAAATGCAGTACAAAACATGGTCATATATTTTTAGTGCAAAGATCCTTAATATCCATAATCATAAATTAGCATTCAAATATTAGAGTATAAACTGTGTGCAAATATTAAAGTCTAAGCAACACTACAAAATTTAACACAATATACATATGTGTGTGTGAAAGAAAATATATATTATGCATAATTTTAATAATTCAATCAACATCAACATTTTACGTAATTAAGTTTTTTTGTTTTAATACTACGATGTTACAGAAAATACAAAACACAAATAAATTACTAAGGGTGAGTTGCACCATTTAACTATAACGATAACAAGCCGTTAACAGTTGTCAAATCGTCGAATTGACCAATAGGCGGCCATTTCACGGCTGGTTAAGGTTTGGTTATCGTTATAGTTAAATGGTGCAACTCACCCTAAATTTGGAAAAATAATAACATACCATAAAAAGTTTATAAATTCGAAGATATATCACAGTTTATGGTAACCCATTTTAAAAACGGCAATTTCGTATAACTAACGACCAATATGAATGTCGCATGCTATCTTTCTGTTTTACTACTCTTGAAGTGATACTTCTTCTCATGAAATGTTACTTTTCAAGAATTGATACCTCTAGGTTCTAAGAGCATACTTATGGCAAATGCCTCAAATATCTTATGAGCTCAGAGGAATCGAATTGTTCTTGCTTCAAATAGCATTAAACCAATATTCTGTAATTTATTCATAATTACTTATTGGTAATTACAGTTTTGAGCCGTTTGGGGTCGAAACGCTTGAGTCATGGGGTCCAAATGCGCGTTTCCGTTTTAAGGAAATTTCTCGCCGACTGATTGACACCTTGCGTGAGCAGAGGGCTGGCTCGTTCTTCGCTTAAAGAATTAGCATTGCCATTCAACGTGGTAATGCTGCCTGCTTCTGGGCACATTCCCGGATGACCGCGATGTGGAGGACTACTTCGACGCCTGAGTGCACTTTGTGTTTTTGTATTTTATTTATGTACGTTAGGTATTTATTTAGGTTTTAGTATAAATATTTAAAGTTTTTTTTTTGTACATAAGCCTTAGTTGCCTGATAATTATATTATTTAAATGACATCACAATAAAAAAATCATAATTATATGAACATATTACTGTCTGTTCATACGATTTTGATATGATACGAGTATGATAAATAGCGGCTGCAGTAAACAGTTGGTATTGTAACCATCTTTTTGCATTTGATGCCATCCTTATATCTACAGAATAGAAGTCAAAATCGATTGAACAGACAGTAAAAAGGGTTTGTTTAAATGTCTTATCTTAACGTGAATGGAGTATAGGTGCTTATTTCTTAAAAACGAGTTGGTGCTTTCGCACACAGTATCTCTCGTAAATCTGGCAGACTAATAATTTTTTCAATAGCCTCTTTCTCCGCGTCGGTTAACTCTTTTTTCGGAGTTTCTTCTTTTATTTCGTTCAGTTCTTCTTCTTTTGTTCTGTTTTGTTTTACATCTTTTGTTTCATTTGGTTCTTCTTCTTTTGTTCCGTTTTGTTCTACATCTTTTGTTCCATTTGGTTCTTCTTCTATTGTTCCGTTTTGTTTTTCGTCTTTTGTTCCGTTTTGTTTTTCGTCTTTTGTTCCATTTTGTTTTTCATCTTTTGTTCCGTTTTGTTTTTCTTCCTCTGCTTTATCACTTGTGTCTTTTGACTTTGTTATAAATTCTCTGACTAAATTTCCTGTAGGAGCTTCCACGAGTAGATAAAATGGTACTGAAGTTAAAAACGATGCCAGTACTATACCGGTGAAGACAAACAACTGTTGAAAAAGAAAAATAGACCATAAAGAAACATAACATCTCAAATATTCATAGGAATATGCATTATTTATTTGCTAATTTAATCACTTTTTATGTCTGGTTAACAACAATTATGAAAAAAAAGACGTGTGGCACTCGGGGACTGCCGCGGTAAAGCTATTACATAGCATTTTTATCAACTTATGCACTTATAATTATTTATTTATTTTATTTACGCAGTATTTTTTTTCCTTTGTTGTTTTTTCTTTGATATTAATTGAAGTTACACTTTCACACATTGAATTGAATTTTGATTGATTTTTCACTCATTTGTTTTCTTATCGGTCACCACGCTCAAAAAACAAATGAGTGGCCCCCCACTGTTAGGTTATTTTCGTTACGGAATTTCTGGATTCGGTCTCCACGTTCAAGGCCCGCGATAGAAGCTATGCAATAGCTTAAAAAATATCTTCGTCAACAACAACGAAGTTATAAAGTTTCAAAGCTGCTAATAAGAAAGAAAAGTCCGACTTGATCTTTGACGTCAAAGGCCATGACATGAAAACAGCGTTTTGGCGAAAGAGACTGATAAATATTTGTTAGAAATTATTATATCTCATTGGTTTTCCTACCAATTTTGATGTCGTTTTCACAATTAGTGCTCTATTTGTGTTGATAAGTTGGTTGGTTAACAAATGTTATTTTCATGCATATTCACTATTGACGATCGCGATGTACAAGGTGCCGAAAAACTTAGCTCCATGTAGTAAAGCATTGATTAATCTCTAGCCAAGGCATAAAAGGTAACTAGGCGTTTAGATAAATCTTTAAACGAGCACTTGGACCTAAGTGTGACATTAACTTGCTTAAAAGAATGACTACATTTCTTAGTAACACTGGGTAAAGCCTCTGCAGTACCACTGCTAGAGTAAAGGTCCGCAAATAAACACTAAATAGCGCTCATCGAGTTATTCGTGATATCAGCAAATACTGGTCGACCCTTCGCGTGATAAGAGGGCTGGGCTTTTCGAACGAATCAGAGAAAGCTGCCAGAGTTCTGGGCACTTTTCCCGTTGATATCGATGTAGATGAATTTTTGATGACCAATAATTTATTTTTCTGCACGTTTGTGAATATTATTACTATTATTTTTCAGCATGTCATAGAATAACTCACAAAAAATATCTCAAAATGAATATACAAACCATGGTAACAAAGTTGATATGTGAGACAGTGGTCTGGTAGCCAACGTAATTCCGGTTGAAGAATATGTGCAGTACGTAGGCGCAGTACGACAGCCGGCTCGGGACCAACCAGCCGCGCCACTCCACCACGTGACGACATAGGTCTGGTGGAAGAAACGGTAAAATATAGAATAGCATAAGCATAATTTGCCTGAAATACCTATTCCTTCTGCAAGGGCACTGGTAAAAAATAAATTACTAAGAAAATATACAAGGAGGCCCTTCTGAAATGATAGTATAACATAAATCATCAATGAAACACGTATACCTATATTATACGTATAAACCTGTTTATAATTTTGACATTACTAATATTATTATGAGCCGGTTGTGTCTCACTGCTGGTCAAAGGTTTTCCTTTAATCGTTCCACTTTTTTCTGTTCCTAGCTACGTTTAACCAATCCTTTAGATAGAAACCTTACGGCTACTAGTTATACTGTTCCTTATACGATCTATGATTTGGACTTTTGAAAGACTAAAGTAGAATTAGAAAACTTCTCTATAGTGCAGTAAGACACTACTCGTATTTTAATTAAATTACGTGTTTAAATAAACATATTTTTACTTGTACATGTTTAGTAATAATAATAATAATAATAAGCCTTTTATTTCATTCCCTTAAATTACAATACATTTGAATTAACAATAGATTAGTTGAAAATTGATACATTAAAATTGATTATAATTTATTAATACATTATAATTATAGTTGATTGTAATTGATTATTATAGTTGATTATTGATTATAGTTGATTATAAGAATTTTAATTTTTTTTTTCTTGATACATGCACTATGTAATTTTAATTAAAAAATATTTCACGTAATTCATATTATTCAATTAAAGGGAACCCCTGTGCGGGTAAAGGCCTCCTCCAGACTAGACCATTTCTCTCTATCTTGAGCTTCCCTCATACAGCTTGCGCCAGCGACAGCTCGGATGTCATCTGCCCATCGCTTGAGCGGGCGGCCCACACGTCGCTTGCCAGAGCTGGGCCCTCTGTTATGTATGTTTGTTTAGTAAAGAAATTGTTAATTCAATTAAAAAAAAATGTTTTTTATTTGTTAATCTGCCACCTAATCTTTTTTTATTTCTAACTAGTCTAATAGCTGCCATGCATTATAGGTGCGCGAAAAATCAAAGAAAAGTACTTATTTTATTAAATTATGTTTCTTCAGAAATGTTTTGAAAAACGTGGTATGATACACGTGAGTATTGATGATTGCCGTCCTCGGCCCTCATAATCACCAACATTACACACTTATATCATAATGTAACTACTAATCAAGTTTCTCGTTAATTTTTAATTAATTTAGGAACTTACCATCAATCTTAAAGATGAAACTAATGAACAGTAAAGTAAGTAAGAAGGCAAAGCTGGGCCTGAGCAGGCTAGCGGTGGCAGCTCTGATGTAGATCGAGGGTCTTGGAATGTCATCGAAGAACAGGCTGCAGGAGTAGATGACACCAAAGCCCATGAGAACTAGTAGAGGGACGAAGTAGCGATATTTCTAGAAATAAAAGTATCAGAGTTTAAGCAATCATATTAGTAGGTATAAGAGGTTGGTACCCTGCTAGGGTTGCTGTACATATAGCTATTAAAAAAATTCTAGAAAAAGTTCTTTCAAACCTAAAAAAAGTAGATACTTTTTGAGTGAATCAACGTACGTATGTGAACGATAATGAATAATAGTAGTTTATGTGACTAGGGGATGGATAAAGCAGTGTCTTTAAGTCGCGGGCGGCATGTTGAATTTCGAATGATACGAAGGTTGCTGATTTTAATCCCGAACGATAGTGAGGGATTTATAAAATTAACTCCCGAGCATTGCGAGGGAGTTAATAAAGAAACCTGAGTGAAGTGAGGAATTTAAGCCGCCCAAGACAAAGACAGCTTTATCCCCCATACTCTACTTTTTACACCATCTGTGAGATAATCAAAAGACAATTTGGTCGACCAAATCATATATTAGAGAAATATAAGTATTATATTTACAAGTTCATCAAACAAACAAAATTCACAACTCCAAGATTCTATAGTTTCAATTTTCTATAATGCTCCCGTGTCGTCAGTACGCACGTTTTATTCTATTTTCTTTTTTTTGTTAGTGGCCAGTTTGAATCATAGTGATTACATACTCTTTGGTTTGAATTTCGAGTCAACTTGTTCGATGCGCCTACATTTTAATTCACAATGTTGACGATTCTTGATGCTCCAAATTCAAATCTCATTATTCGCTAGGGATCGGCCATACTGCATTATCTCCCTAGGCATATAATGACTTGCTTTAAGTGAGGTTTGTATGACGTGTAAAACGACATTATCGAGCAGGTGGTGTAAAAAATAAATTATGATAATAAAAGAAATCAAACAGCCAAATTAGGTGGGTCCGTGGGTCGGTCTATATCCATCAATATCAATATTAGTTTTAGTGTTGCCTAGTTGGTTGGACGGTTGTAAGAGCGACTAATTAGCATGAGGCGCTGGGTTGAAATCCCAGGTCAAGTATTTCTCTAAAGGTTTTTGAAGTTGACAGTATAATTATAATATTCCACAATTATCACACAACGCCGTCTAGTCCCAAGCTAAGCAGAGCTTGTGTTATGAGTACTAGACAACTGATAAACATTATATATTTCTAAATACATACATATTATAGAAAAATTACACCCAGACACAGAACAAATGATCATGCTCATCACACAAACATTTGTTCTGGGTGGGAATCGAACCCACGACCTCCGGCATAGCAGTCACGGCCACTACTCACTAGACTAACAGGTCAGTCACTAGACCAACAGGTCAGTCAAATAGAAGTACCTATAATAATTAGAGTATGACACCGTCATTAATTTTTTTTTCTTTTTTTTTGGTGCTGAAAATCATCCAATGACAACCCCCGCTCTTGGGCGGAGCGGAGATAGTGTCAGACTCTTACTGACTAAAAAGCCCACTCCGTTCCTTCGAGCCTTCATACCGGGGCTCGAGTTCCCTTTCGGATAACCCTGGCCCCAGTACGCACACCGTCATACCTCAGAAAGCACGTTTATTAAGCGTTTTTGCACCTGAGGCCCTACTACGAGCTTTCAACGCGATATATTAATTGAACAGTTAAAGGGATGCAGCTATATAGGGTGTTAGGGTGTGTGTGTGCTCCACCCCTCTTTCTCGCTAGTACTTCTGACATTTTAACACATCATGTTTAAATATGTCGTGTCAGATGCCGTTCCATACGCACACACTTGTGCAATTTAAAAGGGTAGTATTTAGACGAGTGACTGTAAATTAAAGTTTTAAGTGACAAAAATAATTAATTTAGGTTAAACTCAAACAAATATTAGGTCACTCAAATATTATGAAGCTTATCATTTTCTATTTTAAGTAACTCAAATTAATTTTTGTAAGTTGCTGTTCTGTTGATTTCTCGTCGCTCGCAGTCAGTCACTCACTTACTAATTTAGTCGCCTAGCTAGGATTTCAATAACCCATTTTTAGGAAACTCGTTCTGGATTTTATGATTGATCAATATTTGTTGTTAGTTTAGTTGATTTGACGCTTACTCAAATTCATACCTGGCCTGTTGGTCTAGTGGTTAGTGACCCTGACTGCTATGCCGGAGGTCGTGGGTTCGATTCCCACCCAGGACAAAATGTTTGTGTGATGAGCACGATCATTTGTTCTGTATCTGGGTGTAATTTATCTATAATATGTATGTATTTAGAAATATATAGGCAAGTTTATCAGTTGTCTAGTACCCATAACACAAGCTCTGCTTAGCTTGGGGCTAAACGGCGCTGTGTGATAGTTGTGGAATATTATTATTATACCGCTCAAGTTATTAAAACAGTATCTCATCATCGGTGGCAAAGTTTTTTTTATTCGCTCGTTTTATAGTTCCCCAATTTAAAACAGTTTTCTATGAGATCCACAATTCGGTCGACATATTTACCCGCCACCTGGTCGTGTCAATGCCCTTCTTCTGCCAGTGGTAGACGAGGTACCCGGCGCTGAGGCCGAGGGTGTAGCCAGCGATGTTCATGTGGCCGCGCTTGAACGTGTAGTTGTACGTAGGATCCAGCAAGAACAGTTCGTTGATGGACCTGCAGAATTACACTCAGTAAATACTTCCTCGAATAAGATTAATATGAGCAGTTATGGTCAAGTGGTTACGGCCCTGGCTTACGAATTGCAGATCGAAAGTTCAAACCCAGCTTGGTGCATTACTTTGGGTAAAATTGTGTAATGTATTTGATTGAAGTGAAAAGAAAAACGGATTTTTACAGTTTGGGATCTAGAATAGGCAATAGTTGCCGTAAAAAATGTAATTAGTCCGTCTTTTAGATTATTCAAAAATAGGGGAAACGTATTTTTTTATTTGTAAATAAAACCAAAAATGACAAAGATATAGCCCATTAAAGTTACGTGTAACGTCACGCCGTGCTGCATTTATCCGCACGGGGTGACGTCACACGTAACTTTAATAGGCTATATCTTTGTTATTTTTTGTTTAATCGAAACAACAAAAATTCATGTCCAATATTTTTTTATATTCTAAAATACGGATTAAATAAAATGTAATTATTTTGACCCTGGAAACTACTCTATTGTGGATGTACTAAACAATTCTATGACAAACATTTTCGTTACGATGGCTTCCATCATCTATGTACCTCATATATTATACAACAATAGTTTTAGTAAATCAGAAACCCAAGACACGAGAAACACACCCGACACGACGAATCTATCTTTACATAAAAATACTAGACTCGAAAAAAACTGTACAAAATGCCATAAAGCTGTATAATAATGAAAAATCACAAAGTTATAACCTTGTTATGTAACCTGCTTATCCGCATAAATACGTGGTCACCGGGCCATCCAGGTGACTGCTGCTGTGACCTTTCGTAACCTGTGTTGTACTTAGATAATGTCGGTGGTATCTAACTTGTGACCTTTTTTAAATATTTATGGGAAAAAATATACTCGTAATATTGGAATCGATTCAATAACTGATTCTGGGTTTCACATAATATACTAAAAATAATGTTGTGTATCTCGAGTCAAGTTTTATGATACAATCTAATGTTTCCTAATACTTACTCAGGGTACGGCATAAAGAAGGCATCCAAGTTGTAATAGTAGGTAACAACACCGGGGATGCTACACCCGACCAGGAACATTATCGGGAGTAATATCTTCCTGGAAAGTGGAGTCCTGTAGAGTACGAAGACTAACACGCCAATACAATACAGTTGTGTATCGGCAGCCATGTACCTTGAAAAGAATTATAAACTGCTGTTATTAATGAGGAAGAGAAAGCACTGGGGCCTAAGTCTGCTATTTTTATATATTCGTCATTCCAACACGATCCCATTGTCATTTTGCTAAAAGTTCGTAATCTGCTAATTCATAATGATCGATCATTGATCGGTCAATGGTCTTGTAATACTTGTAGAATTGTGGTAGAATGACAATATCGAGCTTATTAAAAGCACAAATTGCGCAATGGCGTCGTAATGGTCACTGATCAAAGGAACTGTCAAAATTTTTGCAGATTACCGCCTATTTCAGATATTCATTTGTCATTATGACGAGATTACTATTCTATACTTTTTCTTTCAATGGAGTGTCAGTGGTTGACCATCGGAAAGTCATAATGACGCCATTATATTAGTAGATTACCAAAACTTGTCAAAATCAACAATTATGAAATCAATGAAAGACCATTCTGACACTATTGTAATAGCAGATTTGAGGCCCTGCTAACATTATTATTATGGAGCCGAAAGACGTCTACTGCTAGACATAGTGGAAACAAATGTTACTTGTGTCATAAATTGATATTATAAATATGACAAAAATTCTTTAAAAAATATGAAAAATTACCACTCGTTCACGCAAATTACAATATACAAACTAAATAATATATACGGTAAAAAAAGCAAAAATGTCCCTGATACAGTCAACACAAGAGATAAATAATCAGGGTCGTCAGAGATAGCTGAAGTTTTAATGGAAACCAAACAACTGTATCTGACAACCCTATGGTTATTTATCTTCATTGTTGACTGTACATCATGATCATTGGTGTGAGATACTTACCACATTTGAGACATACACGTAGAATGGTCATTGTAATTGTTTATGTAGAGCAGGTTCCTCCACCAGTTCTCTCTGCAGTGCATCGCTTCTTTATTCACAATCTCCTGCAACCATCACATAACAATGTACGTTAGATAGCACATCACCATCAGCTAAGGTGACTTTCTCTTATGGACGATTCAACAAAAGTACAGTAAAAGTATTGACGTTCTTGAAATGTGGCGCTGAGGATAAAATGGACTGCTTATAGTACTAACGTTTCCATTTTGAAAGGGTTTCGCATCAATCAAAGACTTTCATCGATTGTGCAACTGCGAATCTTTGAAGTGTTTGGACATATCGTCACTGTCAGTATTTGAACATATACGACAGCCCGAAATCATCTACCGGGCAGTCGCCCACCAGACTATAACACCTGTCTGGTCGGAGGATCCTCCCTTCACAACGGAGGTATGTGGGACTTTACTCTATGTTCCGCCTACCTCCAAACTGGTGACCCTCGACAAAGAACGTCAGCGCAGCCTTCGTGCAGCTACTACTTCGTGACGTCATCATCACTTCCTCAAGCTTTCGAGCAGCGAGCCATACAGCCAGCACCCACGGCTATAGAGGGTATCCTGACCACCAGCATGCCTACCTGGTCATACCTGGTCATCACCTTCAGCCTCATCAGCGACCTTGGCTTGGCGCACCGCACCTTCGGCCAGTCACATGAAGAGCTATGAAGAACCTCTCCTGGTCGACGCCAGCAGTCAAGCCCTACGTCGCACAAGCACCGCTCCGACTCACTGGAGCCAGCAGCACTACTCCGACTCACTGGAGCCAGCAGCACTACTCCGACTCACTGGAGCCTTCAGCATCATCCCGACTCACTGGGACAGCACCACCCCGACTCACTGGGGCATCATCCCGACTCACTGGGACATCATCACCCCGACTCACTGGGGCATCACCCCGACTCACTGGGGCATTATCCCGACTCACTGGGATAGCAACACCCCGACTCACTGGGGCATCACCGCAGACAGTTCCGACTCACCGAGAACTATGCGGCATCGGTTCCGACCCACTGGAACCAACCTATCACTGGCCTGGCACGCATCATGAAGCATCAAAGAACCATCGATCTTCGATCTCCGGAGGGGAGTGATGTAGCGACATCTATGGCGCCACATAAGAACTACGAAGAAAGTACGAAATCCTGCATCGCGCAACCACAGTTCTCCGCGCGATTTGAACATATACGACAGCCCGAAATCATCTACCGGGCAGTCGCCCACCAGACTATAACACCTGTCTGGTCGGAGGATCCTCCCTTCACAACGGAGGTATGTGGGACTTTACTCTCTGTTCCGCCTACCTCCAAAGAAAGCTCTTTGAAACCTTTAGTGGTACAGAGAAGAGAAGAGCGCCAACGTTCTTACTGTTGATCACTCTTCAGATAGCAGATCTCATTAAATCAACTTCGAAGTGTTCCCTCATCGAAGGTACACGCTGTGCCCCGAATATAGAAAGATGAAGAAGTTTCGAAAAATCCGCAACAAACCCATCAGACGATCTGACGGCGAAGACCACTACCGTCTCTGACACTCCGCCAAGAGTGTACGACTCAGAGGAAAAAGAATTATCGAAGAGTTACCTAGCATTATCCCAACTATGTTATGAAGCTAATGTCTATCTGACCTCTACAGTCCAGTACGTGGGTAGACGATACCTTTTGGCAAGTCTGATGTCAGATTTCTTGGTGTCTGTCTATCCCAAAGGTCTACAAATAACAGAAGGGTCAATCTTGAGCGTCATATTTAAATCAGCAATCGTCAAAATAGTATATATTATAATAGTCGGATTCTTCTGAACTGTAGTGCTCATTACGTCAAGAGTGAGTAGGTTGCTTCTAGGTAAGCGTGCTCCATCGATGACCACATCATCGCTTACTATCAGATAGGAGTCTAATGCGAGCCTATCAATAATTAAAAAACCTACCGACTTCATAAAACTAAATTATCTGCAAGTACTTCAGGGTAAAGTTTCATATAGATATGCTTCATCATCATCATCATGATTTCAGCCAAAAGACGTCTACTGTTTGACATTGGCCTCCCCCAAGCGTCACCACAATGACCGATTCTGTGCGTCTCGCATCCACCGCATTCCCGCGACTCTCACCAGGTCGTCGACCCACCTCTGTAGGTATGCTTAATAAGTAAATAATCAAAGTTAAAATACTGACCTGCCACAAAGGACCACTTGTGCAGAACCGCAACCAAGTCGCCGTCAGACCCAGTATCACTGCATACGGTGGTGTTAATCTGAAAGTAGACAATAATACAAAATAGAATATTAAAATGAAACAATACCGCTGGCTAGACGCAGGGAAAGTATTCTGCATCATACTGATGATTCCAAACATACTAACCACTCAATGAATTGTGATTCATCATTTAAAAGACTGAAAAGAAAGTCTCCTAGAGATTTATAGAGAATGTTAAACAAAAGGGTGTCAGTCGCTGAATTAACTGCCCTCCAAGTCAATAGATAAACTCTTAACTCTATGCTGAATGTTCACACGAAACAGATTGCATTATAGTACCAAAAAAAGAGATAATTGTTAAGGTAAAACACACTGCGCACACGTATGCCACGTACACCAATCTGGGTGCGTTGGTCTCCATACATTTTGTATAGAACCTAGACTTGTAGAGCTACACTAGATCCACGCCACGCGACGTCGTTCTACGTACAAATGAGGCATGCGTCGGTCTAATGTAGTTCTAACTTTACTGTAACTGCAGATCCCGTTACTCATCTCCCAAGCCTTTTCCCAATTAGCTTGGGGTCAGCTTCCAGGCTAACCGGATGCGGCTGAATACCCGTGTTAAACATGGAGCGACTGCCTGTCAGACCTCCACAACCCACTCACTGGGCAACACTATACTCCCTGGACAGTGATGTTTGTGATGCCCAGTAAGTGGGTTGTGGAGTTTGATGGTCAGACTTTCTGGTATCTGACTCCCTGTAACGGCTGTCAAAGATCTACGGATAACAACTGGGGCGTCATCGGCATATTTCTTGTAGTTTTCATACATTTTATATGGACTCGCCAGTGAATACCACCCGCTACAAATTGTCGCTGCTCGGTTTTTGTGACTAAGCCGACACAAAATGCCGCCAAACGTAACTGAACCTTCTGCGATAGAGTCCTCTATGAGTAGTCCATTATTATTAGCGTTGTCTTTTGTAATGATTTTTAAAGAAAATATTCATAAATCGTTCAACTTCCAATGATAAGCGATAGATGGCGCTAATAGTTACATGAACTTTAGGCATTCGTTGTAGACATTAAGTAATAATTTATAATATTAGACTTTATGGATTTGTTTTGTATAAATATATCATAATTGTTAAAATGAAATATTTACTTGCAGTTAATTATTATATAAACTCTAATGTATATTAGTTAGTCAATTGATGTTACGTACTCTTTACTTTGCTCTGATTGGTCGGTTAGTCGACTGAGTGTTTGTGTAAGTTAGTGGTAGGGAAACATTGAGTTTGTAAATGTCATTTTGGACAGAGTCAGTCTGCTTTAAGTTGTTTAACAGAAAACATGTCCGACTAATCTGTGTATTTGTAAATGATTGTTAATAGAACGATAAGTATGAAATTGTGTTGATTAAAGTGAATAAAATATTTATACAATTTATCCTGAAGTGTTTGATTTATCACACTTTTTTACCCAAAGATTGACTGGTAAAGAATTCTTTGTTGCATAAGTCCGCCTATGTAAAAGTAGCTCCCACCGACCGCAAGTATCGACCACCGGACACATGTGGATGTGGCGCGCTTCAGCTACCTTTGTGGCCGCTTCTAGCTCGTCTGGGCGGTGTTTGTGGCTGTCGCGTTATCGAGTGTGGCTCATGAGCAGTGACCCTTAGATTACCACTGAAACCGATTGCCGAAAAGTGTCGAACGATGTCTATCGATTTATTTGTGTGGTACTTTTCTGTGGTACATTTGTGCAGTACATTTGTGTGGTACCTTTCTGTGGTACATTTGTGTGGTACCTTTCTGTGGTAAATTTGTGTTGTAGGTGGTAGATATGGCGTAGTGGGACAGCCAATCGACTGCAACCTATTAAATGAAGCTACGAAGATTACATTTTGAATGATTCTTACCTCAACCACCTCATTAAAAGTAAATGCGGTAACATTCCCCACTTGATCTTGCTCTTCTCGCTTCGTAGCAGAGAGTTGTAGATCAAAAGAAAACCGGACATCAAGAAAAATGTCTGCATTATTGTCGTCCCGCCTAAAAATGCCTTCGTGAACTCGTAACGGTACAACTGAAAGAATAATAAATATATACTTATTTTAGTACTTGGTAGAAATAGAACAGTTTGGTACAAGTGGTCAAATATCATTGCAGCTGATGTGGAATAAACGCCTGAGCTGCAGGCGTGGTTCTTATGAAACCGAGAGACTGCAATGACATATGTATCAAACGACGTTTTTCAACACACTTAAAATCACATAACATAGATACATTACATTATTAACATACATTTTAGATGTAACAAATATTTCGCGGACGCTAATCGCAATCACAAAATACAGTCACAGTGATATCAGGAAATGTTTTAGAGTGATAATAAAGAAATACATTGCTTCAGTTCAAGTTGTTTATTTATTCCATGGTCGGTCAAAAAGTGCCTTTCTAATCACATTGCAACGGTTTTTATACTCAGAAATTGACAAGCATAAAAATTCACTATGAAGGTAGAAAAATATTTTAAATAAATTAATAGAACGGAAATTGTCACAGTAAATTCTTATTTTAAATATGACCGGATGCTCTGATATTTTTAAAGAAATAAAAAGGAAGCGGTCAAATTAAATCCTCACAAATTCGACCGGATGTTGTAATATTTTCTAGAAAGTAAGTTGTCATTTAATTTGTTATATATTCAACAATATTTTAAAATAAATCGAAAGGAAGTTATCAAATGAAATCCTTTTATAAATTCAACAGGATGTCGTAATATTTTAAATTAATTCGAAAGGAAGTTATCAAATGAAATCCTTCTATAAATTCAACAGGATGTTGCAATATTTAAAAGAAATAAGCAGGAAGTGATCGAATTAAACCCTCATCAAAATATTCAAATAATGGTTTTGTGCCCACATTTATATACATTCCGTGATAGTGCGGAAAAAGGGTAAGAGCTCACTCCATCACAATTTATTGTATTTATTATATCAAGCTGGTCAGCCTGTAGGTAATTTTAATGAAGAAATAATAACAAAATAAAATAGGTAAAAAGAATTCGATTTAGAGCAGTGGTGGCCGAATGATAACGGCAAGACTTACGAGTTGTAGGTCGCGGGTTCGAACCCAAACAGGCGCATTACTTTGTGTAATTTATTTCATCACTACTGCTCTCAAAACTGTGAAGGAAAACAACGTGAGGAAACCGAGGTAATTTGATTCAGTAAATTAATTCTACGTACCTTTTCGATGAATTCTGTATTGTCGATAAACCACACACAACTGAGCAATGAGTGTGACATGATCACGAAAATCATAGACAAAGCTCTGAAAAAAAAAATGATAGTTTTTTTTATGTAAACTAGTGCTTGACAGCGATCCCACCTGATGGTAAGCAGTGTTTTGAAGGAAAGTGATTTTGTTATAAAGCCTTACAGGGTAATCGCAGTGTTAGTGGCAAAGAGTGAAGGTGTCAAAGGAGTGCCTTTGATACCTTCAAAATATATTTTTAACCCAAATCTGCAGTCCCTTGAAGCTGTGAAAAAAATTCTTAATATTTAGAACGTTCAGTTTAAATATTTTTGTTTTTGTATGAAAAACTGAAGAACTTAAATATGATAATTAAAAGTCATACAACAAAAGTTATTGTTTACGATGTTAGTAACATAGTCTTAAGAGGTTGCCGGTGTTTCACAAATAACCCCGTATATATACGGACTAGGGGTGAGTATCGACGGAGCCAATTTTATCATATAATTAAAGAAAGAAGAAAGAAACAAAATAATTATTTGTGACTGTGCACAGGACAAAAAACAATAAAAAAAGAAAATTAAACTATTAATAAAATACGATAAAAAATGTAACACAGAGGCTCCTATCTCAGCATTAATTATCAAGTTTTTAACCTTTTAAAATGAAAAAACTAAAGTAACTATGTTTTTTAAATCTACAGAAAATGTTATCAGCACCTGACACCATGGATTGACTTCAACCGTTTCAGACGAGAGTCCTGATTCTCTGCGACTGGCGCCACCAGCTTCCTCCAGTTCTTTCGTATTGAGAAGCAATGAAGAAATCTGAAAACTGTCATAGAGATTTAACGTTGCTTCTTTTTTCGATAATAGTTCACTAATCACACTATATCATAAAATAAATTTCCCACCACGTCTGTCTGTTTGTTACCGAACTACTCAAAAATAACCGGTGCGGTTATCACCCATAGAGTGAATAAATTACTCTGTCTATCGGTGACAGGAGCCGGAAGCTTTACGAGCATAATGCATGAATACCATAGTAAAGAAAAACCGTGAATTTAAATAGATTTTAACGCCCCGTGCAAAGATGGAGAAAGTTACTATTTCTAGATAAAAATGCAGGCAAATAAAATTATAAAAAAAACCTTATGTCACTCAGAAATACTATATCAGTAAAAGTATTTACGTAATTGAAAACATACAATAAATAAATAAAAAAAACAAGCATGAATCCTTACAACAATCTTTTCTATCACCACAGTACATCTCATATAGGCTTCCGATAAGGTTTGCAAGTACAATTGCTCCACAGACGAGGCCAACACCAATATCCAAGGTATCTGGTTGCATGTCTTTTGGGGGCTGATTACAGTAGTACATGCCCAATATTCTTGTCTTCAATTGATAAGTTTCGTAGATGGATTCATTCAGGCATCCCTCAAGGGTTGATCTTATGTCCACACTTGTTTCGTTAAATTTTTTGCATGTTTGTGTAACACAAAGGCCGCGACGTATTTTCGTGTGGTTTAAATGGGTCGTGGTATGTGCCGAGTATTCCTGCAATAAAATAAAAAAGACATGTTCAATGAAACTACATACATTTAAGAAGCGAACTCTAACGGTTTTGAGAGAGCGGTGAGATAAAGCCTTGGATCAAGTAGGTTTTCTTAAACATAGAACTATAGGAAGAAACATTATATGGATTGCATCGATTCTACACGCGTAGATCGAATTGTACGCGTGTAGAATCTAAACACATAAACGAGGCAAAGGCTTAGTCCGGACCGTAGTGGTGAATAATATAGGGGTGAACACTCGCTACACGTCGGTTTGTCCAATAGTAGAAAGGTGATGGCGAAATCAAGTCATGTCATTCCTGCGCACACTCTCCAAAATGCATCCTCTAAAGTACCGACATCTCTGTCTTTTTGATGCAACAGGCTATCTCGCGGCAAACGTCTGGAGGAACTATACGTACCTCCTAATGGGTACAACATCGCAAACTCAGACCCTCTAAACTCAGATATAAATTAAGTCATATTGATAGTTTTTGTCATTTCTCCAGTAGTTACTTACGTGTATCATATCCAGCAGTGGGCTGGGCGTGTCGGAGACCAGCAAGAACTCGCCATAGCAATAGAGGGCGTCAGGATCCCAGTAGCACTTCTCGTAGGGGTCCGCAGCAAAAATGGGGGGCATGCGGTCATACTCCGTTTCTACATAAAAATGTAACAGAACTTATTTATTTATTTAAGCTTCATGTGCTAGGTACTACATAGGCGGACTTAATGCAATAATGATTCACTAGCAGACAACAGTTCTCTAAATAATATTAACGTAGGAAGTACATACAAGTTTATAGTTGTCACGCGGGGAACCTCCCTCCCCGTGCCTATTTTTGATATCTCATTTCTTGGCATATTTTCGTTTTGGCATGTTGTGAGTTCAGCTTTTATTTTATACATTATTTAACCGAGTTTTTAATTAGTTTTAGTAGTGTTTCATTAGACGTTTCTGGATAAACCAACTCCGCTTCCGAATTAGATCCCGATATAACAATAGTCTCGTGTAAGTGTAATCTATTGTTATAGTCTAATTAACTCATCGAATGCCGTAATTAGAGACACAATAGAGAGACAATTGCTTATGTCTAACTGTGTAACTTAAGACATTCAAAAGGTTAATACGTTTTTTTTTTTAAATTATTATAAATACACTATAAAGTATTTATAATAATTTTAAGTTTTTATTTGCTATTGTTGTGTTATTCGACCTGTGTGAGATGACTTCCCATAGTTTTTTTTTTTATTTTTACTAATTTTATCAAATTAATTTTTGTTGTGTTGTGTTCTGATTTTTTCTGTAAATTACTAGAATTATTTTTATACCTCGTGTTTCTTAGTTTTAGGGTTTCATTTTCAGGTGTTTTTTTTTTTGTTAAATGGTTTAAAACAGTACTTGACTGCGATAACACCTAATGGTAAGCAGTGATGCAATCGTTGATAGTGAGTCGTACTAGTTAATTAAGAGCCTATAACCTCTAGCCTTGAAGACATTTATATTATAATTGGATGGAAATACCGCTGTAGGCAGATTGTTCCAATCCTTCGATGTACGCAGTATAAACGACGACGAGGCGAAACGCTTAATCCGAACCATAGAGGTGTCAACAACATAAGGGTGGATACTCGCCGTACGACGGGTTGTCTAATGGTAGAAAGATGATGGCGGAATCAAGTCATGTAATTCCAGCACATACTCTCCAAAATGCATCCTGTAAAATACCGAAAGGCTGGCTACCCGCTGGTGCGGCTCTATTAAGCTAGAACGACATACACGTGTAACACGCCTATACCCCTAACCAAGTTGCTAATCTGCAATAGTTAACGCTTGTAGAAAGCTTCAAATGTACGGGAATGACGTCGTCTTAACGCTCAGTCACGTGGTCAGAACAAAAGAATTGGCGGCAAGGTCAACTTGAAGCGTTCGGCGCAAGCGAAACGGTTGTAACTTGGCTAGGGGGGCTGGTTTTAATAAGATTCGTGATAGAGGCAAGCTTTTTGTCTGATACTTCGCGTGACCCAAGGACTGACTTTTGTCTTGGACAGAGGAAGTATTGCCATACAGCGTGGCAATTCCGCCAGCCTTTTGGGCACATTACTAGATTTACTAGTCAACAACGATGTGGAGGATTTTGACGCCAAATTTTAGTTTGTTTTTAGATAATTTTAATAAGTTCAAAGTTTTTTTTTTGGTTTTACTGTACCTAATTATAATTAGTTAAGTATTTTTAAAATTTAAATTACAATTTAATTAATATTTTGTGTGTCTCAATGTTTATTTTCTTTATACATAATGTGTGTAAAGACAAACTACAAAAAAAACTGGGGAACTGCGAGTCGGAGTCGCTCACTTAGGGTTCCGTATAAACTACAATTTCCGAATGGAGTCTCTGAAGATTTTTCCTAATTGCAAATTTTTTTTTGTGACGTATGTAACAACAAATTTACTGTTTTCAGATTTGTTCCATACCTGTGCTTAAGATCTTGCTTTGTGCCAAATTTCAGGATTCTGGGTCAACGGGAAGTCCCCTATGAATTGCGATCTTTGAGAGTATTTGATACTCTATATATACGTTTTTTTACGACACAAAAAGGCCATATCTTTCTTATTCGCTAACTTAGAAGTTTGATTTTTTCACAGCTTGAAGGGATCGCAGACTTGAGTATATGGTTTTAGTTTCAACTCGATACCTTTACACGTTCTTGAGATAAAGGGTCTTGACAGACAGACAGACAGAGAGACGGACGGACAACAAATGATCCCTATGAATTTAAATCTTGTATTAAACGCACACTATGCAGGCAAGCATATTATAAGTTGGAGGATTATATTCAAGATAAAAATGCTTGGCTCAATGCTGGTCCAGCTCCAGTACCACTAGGGCGTACTAATTAGTTGGAAACTAATATTATTATTTTTTAATTTGAAAGACACAATTGCATTGTATAATGTAGAAGCACTTTATTCAAGTTTGTGAATGTGAAGCACCATGGCGCATTTTTATTTTTATTAGGTTACAACTTTTTTTTTTTTGACATTACGAGCATGGCAGTTAAGAGTTTGTCATGCTCACTCAAATGTCTCGCTGTTGGTGGCACGTGTTATTGGGTCGTTCAGTTCCCTTCAAAATGGTTGAGCTGAGTGGGGCTGATGCACGCGTCATGCTCGTGAACGGGTGCCGTCAGATGGGACTGGTCATCTCTTAGCTGCCAGTGGCTTAATTCAGTTTCTATCTTTTAATTATTTTACATTTTTATTTCATTATTGACATTGTGCTCACATGATAGAAGCAACAAGTAATATGTAACCAAACATTATATGTAACACATAATATGATTTAAAAGAGTGTCCATGGAGTTTCTTGCACGTTCTTCTCCATAGAGACCTACTCTTTGGAACGTGCAATTTAGCTTCACTTTTCTTGGACTGACCGACATTTGACTATTCAAAAGTGCCTGTAAATGGTCTATTTGAAATAAATGCTTTGACTTTGACTTTGACTTTGATCCTATGGGTTCTGTTTTTTTCTTTTGAGGTACGGAACCCCAAAAAGGGGTTAAAGTTTTAATTAGGTTAGAGTTTTTATTATTATTTTTTGTTTTACTGTAATTATAGTTAGATAATTAGTTTTAAATGTAAATTATATGTATGTAAAGAAAATAAATATTGAGAGAATGATCCCTCCCGCAAGAGCAAGATGGAGTGTAAGAATTCTTCTGACTAAAACCCATCTGTGTTCCTTCGCTTGCCCTTTGCGTTCCGGGGCCACGGTAAGTCTTTCGAAAAAACTATGGATATTTTTCGGTGATATTATTATAGTCAGTAATCAATTACGCTAAATACAATTATTAATCTACTTTCCGAAAATAAATAATTCATAAAAAAAAAATTTTTCTCTTAACTCCTGGGACAGATTTTGGAGCGCTTCATTTTACTGATTGGTGTTGGCCTGAGGAACCAAATGCACTATGTGTAAAATCTGGGCAGCACTTGGTCTTACTTCTATACATAGATTGACAAATAAAAATGAACTCAAAATCATTAAAAAAAATGTCACTCACCGTTAAGTCTATAGATGACACCATAACAATAATGTAATAAACACAGAAACACTATCAACTTCTTCATTGTTTATCGATTATTCTCCATCAACATTTGGAGAAGAATCGCAGAGGACCGATGATACGAGTTCACTCCGGAAAATAAGATCTTTTAGTGACAAATAAATTTAGCCTAAGCGAATCTCATTATTGGCTTAACAATAACACATAAAATACCTTCAAGGGCATAATAAATGATTATAATAAATTTAATTGTGTTTTAACGTAATTATTGCAAAGTTACCGTAGTTGAATCTGTCTTCCTGCAACGTTTATATTATCATTATCATACAAGCTGTGTCCGCGACTTTAATACATCATCATATAAAAATAAAAATCATCTTTATTATAAAAATAAATCGCTAAATGTGTTTCTAAGCGCAAATCTCGAGAACAGCTGAACCGATTTGGCTAATTCTTTTTTGTTGTGTTTTTTATTGTAAGGAGAAGGTTCTTATGTACTTATAAAAAAAATAGGGTAGAGTAGGGTAGAGTAGGGTAGAGTAGGGTAGAGGAGGGTAGACTAAGGTATGGTGGAGTAGGGTAGAGCAGGAGCGAAGCCGCGGGCAAAAGCTAGTTATGTTTAAGTTTGTTATGTAGATGGACATACCGTTCCCATACGCACGAGTACAAAGTGTTTTGAGAACACATTTATAATGCGTACAGCTAAGGAGTGGAATTCCCTGCCGGAGTTTGTGTTTCCTGATACCTATAACCTTTTTTTTTCAGGTGGAAACCTTCAAAAAGCGCCTGGATTTTTGGGGAAAAGATCATGGAGTGTGGGATTCTTACCTCACTAAAACCACACCAGTGATGACCATCAGCACATGGAAGAGGGCCCCGTGACCTCCTATAAGACCACCCCGGAACCTCCTCTGTACAACGCCTGTTAGACCACATCCTTGAGAAGAATGCGGAAGGTGAGGACGCCGTGAAGTCTTTCCAGCCACTTCTCAAAGAGGGGACTAACAGCCATAATCATGGCGTGCCCAGCACTGGGTTGCGACAGTTGCTGTTGCCATTTCACCTTGATGAGATCCTTCCGAAACTTTGTACAGAGTGTACACCATGCCGCAACATATCACGGCAGCAGAGTTTCGCCACGGCGTTGCGTTTCCATGCGTGAATCGTGCATGCGTGCAAGGACTGTTGCCTCCAGATCCCATGGTGGCAGGCCAGCAAGGTGTATCCCCGCACCATCTGGATGGCCATAACCCAGCAAGCGTTCAGCTTGGCAGCTAGTCACCCGCGACTTCGTCCGCATGTGTAAACGCAATTTGGTCGCAATTTCAAAAAGGTTATTTTTGCGCGGAACCCTCTTTTCCTAAAATGAAAGTAGCTTAATATACTCCTTACAACTATAGCTACTTACCAGTGAATGTCCTGTCATAATTAGCCGGAACAAACAGACAGAAAGACGCATATTTTATTCTATTCTATTGTGTTGTTTACATTGTAATTTTTGATGTGAAAATGGGTATATTTAACCCGAATAAAACGATTAAGTATTAATTTATTTATTCACGTACTTATCATGACGCTTAACTGTTTTGAATAATTTTTTCATTTTTTTTTCATTTGAATTTTTGAATAAATAATAGCCATAGTCATAGTCATTGTCATAGTAGTCATAGTAATTTATTGGTAAGGGATTCTTACAAGTCATATTATTATTATTATTTAGAAGATAAGGGGCTATGCATCACCCATAGTGTAGGGGATGTAGTCACTGCGACCTAAAAGATCTATTGTGACTCGCCACCTTGTTAGAGTAACTCTTTTAGCCCGGAGGCTTCCAAGAAATTTAGAATACTCCTAGCTTTTAGAGTTTTAATCTCCTCCGGGCGAATAATGTGTCGGCCCAGATGGACACTGCGTTTGTGGACAAGGGGCCCGCATTCACACAAGAGGTGCTTAGGCGTCTCCCTCTCCTGATTGCAGTACCGGCAAACATCAGTGTCACTCAGTTTCATGTGAAATTGGTGCCTGTTTAGTTTGCAGTGGCCGGTTAAGGCGCGGGCTATCGCACAGATGTTCGTCCTGCTAAGCTCAAGAAGCTCGGCAGTTCGTTTTTGTGAGTAGCCTTCTATGAGAGATTTGGCGTGTAGCAGACCTGGTTGTACCAACCAGTTCTTTTTTGAATCGCCAAATAAGTTGCCCTTAAGGGTCTGCATGGCCTGGTTCTTTGAGATACCACAGAAGGGTTCTGGACCTATCTGATGACCTTGAGCCCCAGCCCGTGCAAGTTCATCGGCTTTTTCGTTGCCGTTGATTCCAGAATGACCTGGTACCCATCTCAGAATAACTTTATTCCTTTGCCCCAGGTCATTCAGTTTGTTAACGCAGTCTTTTACCAGTTTCGAATTTAAAGTATTCGAGTTCAAGGCGTTAAGAGCTGCCTGGCTATCTGAGTAAATCAGAATTAATTGATTTATGTAGTTTCGTTGACGGTTGGCCTCCACACATTCTATAATGGCGTATACCTCCGCTTGGAATATGGTAGCATGTTTACCCAGATTCAAGCTTTTGCTGAATTTCGGGCTAATGCCAAATATTCCACATCCTACATTCTCACCCATTTTGGACCCGTCTGTAAACCAGATCAGGCTTCCAGCCTTGCAAGTGATGAGGTTGTTTGACCAATCCTCTCTGCTCGGCAGTTCCACTGTGTAATTCCTTGTGAAATTACACTGTGGAAGCATGACGTCTGTTGTCATAGCTAGTTGATCGTGTTCAAGTACTGATTCGTGTAGCGATCTCAGTGCTTGAGAGCGCCAGTTTGCTTTGCCAGTGCTGTTTGTTCTGTACATGCTTGCCTTCGCCTCCTTCGCAATGAATAGATGAAGTGGCGGTAGGTTAAGCAGGGCATTTAGAGCAGCTCCTGGGGTTGTGGACATGGCCCCTGTTGATATGAGGCATGCAAGTCTCTGCAAACCATTAAGTTTGTTAATGACTGTCACTTGAGTTGTTTTCCTCCACCATACTACGCAGGCATACGTTATTATCGGCCTGACTATGGCGGTGTACAACCACAGGGCGATTTTAGGGTTTAAGCCCCATTTCTTCCCTGCTAAGCGACAGCATATTCCTAAAGCTATTTTAGCCTTTTGGATCACATTGTTAATGTGAGTGTTCCAGGTCAGTCTCTGGTCGATAGTTACGCCCAGGTACTTGACTTCGCTGGAGAATGGTATGAGAGTCCCCTTTACAGTGGGCGTTACAAGTTTGTCCAACTTACGCTTCCTAGTAAAGGGGACTATTGTTGTTTTACTCGGGTTAACCGATAAATTGTTTTCTGTGCACCATGTGTTAATAATGTTCAGAGATCTCTGTAGTATAGATGATACCGTGCTGTGACAGGGGCCGACAACACAAGCCACCACATCGTCAGCATAGCTATGTACATCTAAGTCTCTTGTAGAGGCTTCAACCAGCAATTGGTCAACAACGAGTAGCCATAGAAGTGGCGATAAAACGCCTCCTTGCGGGCACCCTTTAGTTGTTTTGAAGCTCTTTGTAGTTCCGTGTAAGGTAACACTGATAGTTCTGTTGAGGAGCATGAATTCGATCCAACGAGTAGTTGTTTCGTCAATCCCTTTCGCCTTCATTCCCTTGGAAAGGGCGTCTATGGTGACGTTGTCGAAAGCTCCTTCAATATCAAGGAAAGCACATAGGGCTATCTGTTTATCTTCCAAAGCCCTTTCGATCCTGTCTGTTAGTTCTAACAGAGCAGTTTCTGTAGATTTTCCTTTTTGGTAAGCGTGTTGCTTCGGATGCAGAGGGTTATCCCTTAATGGTCCATCCCTGATGCATTCGTCAATAACCTTTTCCATACTCTTGAGTAGGAAGGAGGTAAGGCTTATTGGTCTGAAGGACTTTGGTTGAGAGTAGTCCTTCTTACCGGCCTTTGGGATAAAACAGACTTTAACCATAGTCCATTTCTCTGGTATATATCCCCAGGCAAAGCTTGCTCTGAAGATTTTGATTAAAATAGGGATGAGAATAGTCTTCCCTTGCTGCAGAAGAGCTGGGAAGACATCGTCATCCCCTGCAGATTTAATTGGCTTGAATGAGTCTATAGCCCATTCTACCTTGTTCGGTCTAAAATACCTCGCCGCTCTTCTCCAGTCTTCATTTGAAGGCCTGGTGAGGCGGATATGAGGAGTATTTTGTACGATGTTATCTGGTGCCATCAAGTCATATACATATTCTTACATTATATCTACTTAGTCAACAAGTGATTAAATAAGTACAATGTCAAATGATAAAGAATGTCAAACATATAAAAGAAAATACAAAATAAAAAAACAAATAGAAGTCAAAATCACAAATTAAAATAAAATATAAATCATAAGAAAAGTCAATAACATTCAGTCCAAATCAATATTCAATCGTCAAAGATAAATTAAATTACATCATAAATTCGTCAAAAGAATAAAATGCTTGCTCGATAAGCCATTTTTTCAAACAAGCTTTGAAGCTCCCTATAGTCGGGGCATCAGAAATAGCCGCAGGCAGCCGGTTATACACTGTCGGGCCCATAACATGAGTCGTCTTGGAGGATTTGGTGAGGGATCTCGAGACTGCCGATAACTGACCCCTGCTTCTGGTGCAATATGAATGACGGCTGCCTACCTTTGGGTAAAGGTCGAGGTTCATCCTTACGTACAAGGCAACCTGATATATTAGTATAGCAGGTAACGTGAGGATGCCTAGTCTAGCAAAATGGGGTTTAGCGGACATGTCCTGCGGTATCCCGACGATGGCCCGCACGGCACGCTTCTGCATTCGGAAGGCGCGCTGCCAGTCGGCAGCACGTCCCCATAGCTCAGCGCCGTATTGTAGTAACGAGTGCACCGTCGCGAAATAACAGGACCGCACATTGCGTTCGGGTAAGACGCGCGATATTCTGCCAAGAGCAAAACATGCAGTACCCAATTTACCGCACACCTTACTAATCTGACCATCCCACTTGAGGCACCCGTCAATTTCGAACCCAAGAAAGGTTATCGTCTTCACCTGAACTAGAGCCACTCCACCCGCAGATACTGCCAGTGGTCTTGAAGACCGCCCTGACAGAACAAAGTGAATACCCACACGTACATTATTATTTTTTGTTATTTATTATTATCATCAGCCTTTTTAATGTTCCCACTGCTGGGACTCAAGCTTCTCTCTAAGAGAAGGAATGGGCCGTAATCCACCATGCGGTTCCAGTGCGGGTTCGTGGATGTCACATGTCTTCGAATTTTGCCGGACATGCCGGTTTCCTCACAATGTTTTCCTTCGCCGTTTTGAGAGCAGTGGTGATGAAATAAATTACGCAAAGTAATGCGCCTGGCAGGTTTTGAACCCGCGACCTACAACTCTTTATTTATTATGGTATAATCTAAATACTACAACATGATAACTCCGACGACGTTCAATGTACATAATTATTGTATTTTATTATGTAGTTGGTATATTTTTTATGACAATATATAATAAATATATGTCATGTACAGTCAGACAAATAACTGAAATGTTGACTTAAAAATTATGACTAAAATGGCAGCATCCATTGCCACGATGCACGTCATAATGCTAATTCTTTAGATAAAGAACGAGTCCTCAGGTTACGGAAAACTATAAAAATCTGCATTTCATCGTATTGTACAGTTTTTTATTGTTTGAGGTGGGATTATGTCTTCTATCCACAGGACCGGTCGTTATGGCGACACTTGGTGGAGGCCTATGTCCAGCAGTGGATATCTTTCAACTGAAATTGAGATGCTACCCATTTCTCGTTGTCCGCAACCGCCCCTAAGGTGACCAGGAATCGCCCCACAAATCCCGATGTCCTAAGCATCTCCTGTCGCGGCGGCCTGAGCGTGAAATGTCCGTTCTCTCACGGCTGCGGCCATCTTCTCCGTTTCACAGAATGGTGATCGCATCTCATTCCCTTTGAATCTAGACTAGGTACAGCCGCCGTACACCTGCACGAGGACACGGCGGGACACACCTCCACCGTATGATCCACCGTGTCTTCCAGGTGGTCCGCACAGAAGTGAAATCTGGGCGTTTATTCCGCATGAATCCGAAAGCACAATTATTATGTAAGCAGATTTTTTGCAAATACTAAGGATAGAACTATATTAGACCGACGCACACGTAACACGCCTGATTTGTAATTTTGTACATACTTGCTGAATAACGTCGCGTTGCGTCGCGTGGCGTGTAAAGTTGCTCTACAAGTCTAGTTGACATATAAAATGTATGGAGACCGACGCGTCCAGATCAGCGTGTGTGGCACACGTGTGCGCAGTGAATATCTAGCTTAACCCTCCTTCCTCCCCACCCCATATGCTAACCTAATCATTGGTACATGGTATTTGTTATTAATTTATGAGCAGTAGTTATAAGTCTTGAAAAATACCAACAAAACAAAGTTATACGCAAAGCAAAAACCCCGCACCCCGCTTTATTGCTTGCATTTATACTTGAAGGACCCCTGAGGACCTGCGTCATATTTTTTTTTAAAGTAGTAGGTCAGTAGGTAATATCTGAGTTAAGAAAAACTAAACAATGCGTGTGACTTTAATTTATTATTCATTATATTTTTGTAGATATAACTTTGAATTAATTAATTGAATGATGTTATTTTAACAAGTAGACTAGTAGTAGTACTTCCTCTTACGAAATTCACACACGACTACTAGATAATGTTGTTAGTGAATGACAATATCGGGCCATTACAAAATAAAATAAATAAACAAGCTGTCAATGAAACAAATTTTTCATAGGCTGCTTTTACAGCGCGGTCTGTACCTATACATACATATAATTATAATACTCATCAAGACCATTCCAAAAAGTTCAAACACGATAGGGTTTTTTTTTATGGTGGGAAAATCATCTAATAACAACCCCCGCTCTTGGGCGGGAGATAGTGTTAGACTCTTACTGACTAAAAACCCACCCCGTTCCTTCGAGCCTTCATAACGGGGCTGAACTACTCTTTCGAAAATAACCCTGGCCCCAGTAGGCTTCTACCCAACTGGGCCCCTGCTGTTGCTGACAACTCCTTGAGGCGCAGGAACAGTGCGCGCCGTCGACAACTTGGGCTAGATCCGGACAGTTACCGGATGGTCGGACAACGAGCTACCCATAGCGGAATCCGCGCCTTTGTCTGATGCAACAACCTCGACTTTGTGCTCCACCGTGTCCTCCGGTCGTTCCGCACAGTGGCGACACCCTGGCATCACTTCCGCACGAATCTGGTACAGGAACCTCAAGAACTTGCCATGTCCGGAACACGATAGGGTTATTTTGCTCGTTATTGTGCTTATTGCCGCGTTCCTATAGCCATCTTCCAGCTCCATCATTAAACCCTAGTTACCAACTAGCACCAAAGTACTCGTCAATATGAATCATACGAGCCCAAACTCAATGGGGTTGTGTCGTTTAATTACCGTGTTTCTATGGCCATCTTTTAGCTCTATCATCAGACTCTGGCTACCATCTAACACCAAAGTATTCGTAAAAACGTATCAAACCAGTCCAAACTCGATAAGGTTGTGTCGTTTAACTACAGAATATGACCATGGCCATAGAAACTCTGTAGTGCACCTCCCGGTTCCATCATCAGATCAGTTCCATGTCATAATAATTTTGCATTATCTGATTTATATATTGCGGGAAATGGATCAAGTTTAATTTGCAAGATTTGTTTACAGACAAGAAAATATCGGGGCAGGTGAAACTAAATTAAAGCTTTTAATAGAATACAATATATTTTATTCGACACAAAATCTAAAAAAAAATTGAGAAAAGAAGTACAGAATTATAGTTTAAAATTGCGCTGAGCGTGCCCGTACCGAAAGGATTACTTCTCAGCATGATGTCTCAGAATTGCTGGTCGTCCCACACAAGTGCTGGTTTCCAGCTGGCACCCCGCAGTAATGAATCTCGATTTATCATAATTTTCCTCTCAATACGTCTTTTTCTTCTCTGTATGGTCCCTGGACATCACTCTTTCTTTCAGCAGCCGCATGAAAGGAGATTCCACCATCAGAAACAATGGAGTCGCCACCGTGTACGCTAGCACGATTGTAAGTAGACCAATTTTAAACTGGAAAAAATAAATAATAATATAATGCTAAAGGAAAAAATGTGACACGCCCTCCCGCCCCATCCGGAGCTAGAGAAGACATTGGATGATTTCCCATATAATATATTATATGTTGGTGTGTAAATTTTAATGTTACATATTGAGAAATATAATATTGTTAGGGTGTATTTAATATCGTGCGGTTTTGATCACGCATGCGGGATTGCTCCGCACGCGTAACTCCTGCAAATATCCATTCTAGACAAGTATTTATTATAATTCGTGGAATACGCTCGCCGCGGGAAACGTTTTTTTACATTTTGAAATTTTCTGCATGCGGAGCAAACACATGCGTGATGAAATTCGCACGATATTAAAAACACCCTAACAATATTTTTTATTTCTCAATATGTAACATCAAAATTTGCACACCAACATATAATATATTATATGGGAAATCATCCAATGTCTTCTCTAGCTCCGAATGGGGCGGGAGGGTGTGTCAGATTTTTATTGACTAAAACCACACCGGTCCTTCAGTTGCCCTTTGCATTCTAAGACTACGGGTTTCTTTTTTAATAAATCCCTGCGGCCTTAGCCAGTATCTGCCGCCCTGCTGGGCCCCTTCGGTTTGCTGACATATCTTTGAGGAGCGCGTGGATCACTACTCGCTGTCGACGACTTGGGTTCGGTCCAGTCGATTAGCGGACGACCGGACAGCGAGCTACCATTGCCGTCGTCCGCAAGCCCGTGTCTACCGTCTCTGGTAGTCAGGGTCGGGGTCTCGGGAGCTTGGGCATGATGATGTCCGTTCCTTCACGTAAGCAGTCGTCTCCTTCGTTAGCATTACTGTTTCGTAGAAAGAGGCGACCACCTGCCATTGCTCTTTATTCCAAATCATAGCCTGAATCAAAGCCCGGCGCGAGACGTCACTGCCATCGATCGCCTCCATGTAAGCTACTTTTAATTTGACTTCAACTTCGCTTTCGCATCCGCATTAACCGACGTTCAAGCGAAGCTACTGGCAGATACTAGTTAATTATAAAGAAGGGCAGATGGATGAAGTCACCCAAAGAGCAATGGAAAGAGCTAAGAGTTTCCTTGCGTGATCAGAACAACCAAGGTTGCCGACATAGCACGAAGAATCGCCAAACTAAAGTGGCAATGGGCAGGGCACATGGCTCGTAGAATGGATGGCCATTGGAGCCGAAAGGTTCTGGAGTGGCGGCCGCGTACTGGAAGACGCAGCGTTGGAAGGCCTCCTACAAAGTGGACCGATGACCGGTTGCGGGAATCCGATGAATGCGAGACGCACAAGACCATTCATTGTGGCGACACTTGGGGGAGGCCTATGTCCAACAGTGGACGTCTATCGGCTGAAATGATGATGATGATGAGTTGAAGACATATTTAAATAATAACCAGAGGTCGGAATTAGGTAGAGTTATTCATGTACTCACTGATTTCATACAGCGAAAGAATAAAGTGGATATGCCTCACATTGCAAGATTAATTTTAAAGAGCAGATTTTTTTTATGTCACTATCAGAAATATTGCAGAAAAAATGTTTTCCTGCATTAATGACGAGGAGGAAGTGTAGGTATAAATTTGTTAACCTTACCTCAGTTGATGTAGAGATGTTTTTCATTGAAAAATACTAATAAAAAATCGTATGTTTATTATTTTTACTTTATTGGCCTTTATCTATGTCTGAGGTTTTTATTATTATTTATTTGTAATATTGTTGGCCACACGGAATTTTTCATTAGAAGTCCCGGGAAGACCCATATTCATATCAACATTTCGATGCAAGTACACGAATAACTCTACCTAATTCCGACCTCTGATAATAACTTACGCAGTTAGCAACAGAGACATGTGCAAGTGCGGTGGCCGAGCCTGCCACCAGTCGGATGAGCGTCCCGTGCACCAAGAAGGCGCAATACGACAGCCGCGCCGGAGCCACCCAGCCGCGCCACTCCAATACGCCCCGGTACACATCTGAAAGATTGTTTCAACATACTTATTCGGAAATCTGCTCTTCTCCCTACCGCTTTCAGACACGCAATTTACTGTTCTGCAATAGTGCGGAAAAGTGCGCGTGTTCTCCCCGTCACAAGTATATTATATTTATCGTATCAGGCTGGGCGCGCGTCGCCCGTCAACCCCCGTTTATTCGTTTCTTCGTAAGTGTATTGAAAAAAGTCGTTTGATACACATGCAATTTGTCATTGAAGCCCTCGGCTCCATAACACACTCGCCTGCGGCTCGTACGCAATGACGAATTTTCTGCACTTGTATCGACGTGTACTATTTCAATACACTTATTCGAAAACCCGCACTTATCCCTACCGCTGTCTGGTACGCAATTTACTATTTCACACCTGTGCGGAAAAGTACGCGTGCTCGTCCCGCTATAGTTTTATTACATTTATCGTATTAAGCTAGGCGCGTGTCAACCTTCGTTGTTTAATTTTACTAGATCTCACCATCAAACTTCATGACGACTCCCCAGAAGAAGGCGGTGAGCACTAGACTTAACAGCGGCATCACAGTCATGGAGAACAGCATTCTGGTGACGACAGAGACCTTTGGGCCATCGGCGAAGAAGATACAGCCCGAAGTGACCAGAGCGACGCTCAGTACAGGCAACAACCGGTATATGATACGGTATCTCTGTAACCAAAGTAACGATGGATAAACAGTATGAAACATGAAATGGCGTGCTCCATTGTCGACCATATTATCGCTTATCATCAGGTGAGATAGAGGTCAAACGCAACCTATCGACAATAAAAAAAAATTATGGCTTAACTAATTCCTGACCTGAGACTAAGGCAGCGCAACTGGTTGCGCCGCCATGGTATCCCAGTGAAATATAGCACTAAACTACTAAACGAGACACCATACAGACACCAGAGTCGCCACACGTCCGAGCTGGTCGCGCCACCAAATTGGTCGCGCAACCAAATGGACACCAGGTGAGTAACTTTCTATAGTGCTGTATACATTTTGTTGGTAACGACGACTAGTCGCGCCCGCCGACATGGTGTCTCAGTGAAATATAGCCCTTAAGGTAAAAATCCCAGGGTAGCCGCGAAATTCAAATTTTCTTATTTTTTTTTTGCGTTTACTAGAAGGCCCGAAGTTTCGCACCAATTTTTTTCTCACACAATTTTATGAGCAATAGTGCATATAAAGGAGCATAATTGGACGGAAAAAACGCAGCAGGCAAATTGTTCCAATCCTTCGATGTACAAACGACGAAGCGAAACGCTTAGTCCGGACCATAGTAGTTTCAACAACGTCAGTATGGATACTCTCCGTATGTCGCGGGTGGTCCGATGGTAGAAAGGAGATGGCGCGAATCAAGTCATGCAATTCCCGCGCACACTCTCCAAAATACTTCCTGTAAAATACCGAAAGGCTGGCTACCCTTCGACTCAAGGCTTTGTAGCAATCTACAAAGCCTTGACCAAATCTGTGTCACCAATTAACCTTTTCTCACGCCTTTCCACCGTATCCAAAGCTGCTAGATGGCATTTTGCAGCACCAGCCCATATGTGGCTGGAGTAATATCTTCAGTAATATTAAATAAAGCAGCACCAAAATCAAAAAATCAAATCAAAATCAAAACATTTATTTCAAATAGACCATTTACAGGCACTTTTGAATAGTCAAATGTCGGTCAGTCCAAGAAAAGTGAAGCTAAATTGCACGTTCCAAAGAGTAGGTCTCTATGGAGAAGAACGTGCAAGAAACTCCATGGACACTCTTTTAAATCATATTATGTGTTACATATAATGCTTGGTTACATATTACTTGTTGCTTCTATCATGTGAGCACAATGTCGATAATGAAATAAAAAATGTAAAATAATTAAAAGATAGAAACTGAATTAAGCCACTGGCAGCTAAGAGATGACCAGTCCCATCTGACGGCACCCGTTCACGAGCATGACGCGTGCATCAGCACCTATCATTTGGATATGAGGAAGAGTGGGGGCGTGGTGGGAAGATTTTGCTATCTCTTTTATACGCACCTTGTATTTCTTAGCATCAAACTGGTTTTGCTGGCAATGGTACACGACGAGGCCAAGTGCAACCCCGAAGACACAATTGAGGACGTTGGAGTGCCCTCTCTTGTAGATGCCGTTGAATGTCGGGTCCGTCGTGAAGAAGTTCAGGATGTTGCTGAAATCAATAAAGTACCATCAATGCTCACCATCATTGTGAATAAATAAATAGGTAACACTTTTGAAACATAAATGTGTCGGTGAAGTCAATTACTATTGAAGAAGGAACGGAAGTTTGAGAACAAATGAAAGAGCTAAGTAAAAAGTGACATACGTCACTTTGACAGAATCCGGGCTAAAGTTTTCACGAACCGAGCAGATAAAAGGATCCGACCGCAGAGAAGCGGGGATCATTCCTGTGTCGGCAGCTGCGCGAACAACAATGTCTACAAAACAGACTTCATGGACAGAAATTCAATGATGATCGGCGTCCTCCGCCGACATGTATGTACTTATTTACAACATTAGTTTTAATATATTATTATGCGAAACTCGAGTCTAGTATTTTTATGTAAAGAATCTATGTACAAAATAACTGTATCATGAAATTCACAAAGTTATAAAATTGATATGTCAGCAAAAATCAGTCACCGGACCATCCAGGCGACTGAGGAGTTGTTTTGCACTCGCACCCAGCTGTTTGATGGCGCCTAATATCCGCTATGACCTGCTGTGACCTCGTACTTAGGATCGGCGGTGTCCAACTTGTGACCTTTTTAAATATTTTTGGGAAAAAATATAACATGGTGTAAAAACGATTGGAATCCATTCAGTTTGTCTGATTCTGAACAAACTATATTCAATTCTCGATATATACTAAAAAATAATGTTGAATATCCTGTATCTGCTTTAAATAAATAAATAATAATAATAACTGAGGTAACATCACTCACTTTGGCGTCGATAGCGGAAATGGATACAAGTCTTCAATGTAAATGTGAACCGCAGGGACGATGATGCCGATGATGAATAACGTTGACAACACCAGTTTCCTAGACCTAGTGCTGCGACAGCTGATGAGGATGATGAGGGCGAGGCAGTACAGCTGTGTGTCCGCTGCCAAGTACCTGTGAAAACCGTAGAATAGCTGTTGAAAATGATACAACTGTCTTTCATAGGATAGTGATAATTGTAATACAAATAAACGGTGGACCGCCGACTATCCAGAATACGGGCAGTGTTCGGTTTGACTCACTTTTGGAACTAACCTGTGTAATGTGTGGTATTATTTGATTTTTGGAAGAATAAAAAAATATTATCATATTTTTATTAGTTTTGTTCGGAGGGCATTACAATACGGATAGAGGTCAGGCAAAAGAGTGTGATTATGAGTAAGATTTTTTTAATTTTGAGTATGATTATGATTTTGGTTTTAATTTTGATTGTAATTTTTATTTTTATTTTGATTTTATTTATTCTATTTTATTTTTATGAGCAATGTTACTAACATGGTTTTTAAATGCTACTAACATAAGATGGGTATAAGAATCTGAATTAAATAAATAATAATAAAAGACTAGGCTTACTCTCCGAAACACTGCTATCACGCGACCAATTTCCAACATCCAGTTCAGGCATAAGACTAATAACCAGAGGTCGGAATTAGGTAAAGTTATTCATGTACAAGCATCGAAATGTTGATATTAATATGGATCTTCCCAGGATTTCTAATAAATAATCCCGTGTAGCCAATAATATTTACAAGGTTCTCTGTAAGAAATTGCCCTGTGCGATAAGACCGCTCGTTGTACATTTAGTTTTAATAATGTTTGTCCTGCATTTTGTTCATGTAGTGTACAATAAAGAATATAATAAATAAATAAATAAAATATTTTACAAATAAATAATAGTACTAGCCTCAGAGATAGATAAGACAATTAAAACAAAGATAAACCTACAAATATTACTATGAAAAATCCCGTGTGGCCAAAAACATTACTTACAAATAAATAGTAATAAAAACCTCAGATAATAATGACAAATAAAACAAAGATTTAGTTAACATACAATTTTATTAGTATTTTTCATTGAAAAAGATCTCTCTACATCAACTGAGACGAGGTTAACTTTATACTCTTCCTCGTCATCATTATTTATCTTTATACTCATATATAAAAATCAATGCCACTTTTCGTTGTAATTTTATAACTCAAGAACGGGCTCACCTATCCAAACCAAATGTTTAGGCTTTGTTCGAACTGTTTAGTAGATGGTTTATGTGAAGTTTGGTAGGGTAGAGTAAGGTAGAGTAGTGTAGAGTAGAGTAGTGTAGAGTAGTGTAGAGTAGTGTGGGGTAGTGTAGAGTAGGGTAGAGTAGGAAGCCGCGCGGGCAAAGTTAGTTTTTTATATATTCTAAATTAGCTCTTTAAAATTAATCCCAGGATTTGAGGCATTTCCACTTTATTATTTCGCTGTATGAAATCAGTGTGAGAACATGAATAACTTGACCTAATTCCGACCTCTGCTAATAACACTGTCCCTGAGCTGATTTATATAACATCACGCTCAACAGTCGCAATACTTAGAGCCAACACACTTTGAAGGTAGAACAACATTGGACCCACGTGAGCCATGTACGCCGATCTGGGCGCGTCGGTCTATACCTGTACCTCAGAGGTAAACAATAGTAACTCCACTTTTTTGAAAATATGTTTTTTTGCACAGTTAAAATCGTAAGAACCAGTTCTACGTAATGGTATAGGGCATCAAGTCCTACGACATCTAGGAAGAGAAATATCCAATCGTATATGACAAAAACATATCGGGTATAGGACTTAAAATGATGATAAGATTGTTTACCCCTCAGCTTTACGAGCACTTAATTTTGTTCTAAACTTTATTGTAATTATGTGTAATACATAATAATTCCATATAATAATTATAAAAAATATAAGTGAGTTTGTTTCAATATCTTTAAAGTAATTATGTCAAAAATACATTTAAAGTTTCTATCCGCGCGTTTTTGCCTCTCCTGTAAAATTTACTTTTTGGCACATACTGTTGTTTACCTCTGAGGTACAGTTATATGGCTACTAGACTTGTAGAGCTACATTAGACCCACGCCACCCGATGCGCCGCCTTTATATACAACGGTTACGTCTTACATGGAGCAACTGCCTATCAGACTCTACAATTTACTGAGCAACTCGATACTCCTTGGATAGACCGGCTTTACGTGCGTTATGAGGCACGTGGTGTCAGTATTGTCCTAGATAAAGTTAGAAACGAATAAAAAAAAAATCACATAGGTCGCCCCGTTTCGAACCCGCAGCCTCATACAATATGATCACTGCACCATCACGACAAGTTATTATCCACCCTCAAAATAAAATTTAAAATCTTACCACGACGGTATATTACAATGCGAGCCATTGGTGTAGTTGTTAATGTACAGGAAATGCCTCCACCAGTTGCGGCGACAATGCTCACTCTCTATGACGGCACCTCTCTGGACCACAACACATAATTATAAGCATTTTATTTTCAAGCAATGGAGTCCTTAGATAAAATATTGTTTTTTTTTTTTATTAATACTAGTGCTTGAATGCGTTCCCACCTGATAGTAAGCAGTGACACAAAATAATCTTAAACTTTAATATACTAATACTTGTTATAACAGTTGGTTTTTCTACGATTAAAAAAATAAATATTATCAAAATACCTTACACGTATTATAGTAAGATTGGCTTGGTTGGCAACGTAGAATTTAATAAAATAGCTAACCTAGCAACTTGTTTTAAATGAAGCAAATATAAATATTTGGAAGACGTTAATAGATCTGGTTAAAATATTTCTCAGAACCTTGAAAGGGTAAGATTTTAATAATTAACATACATAAAATGTAAACTAACTTTGTGACAAAACCTAAAATAAACATTATAATATGTAGGATTAACTTTATTAATGAAACCAAGCTTAGCTAATTCGATAATCTGCAATCGTTAACAATACAAAAATACAAAAAGTTTATTTGTGCACACTGGTATTAAGTTGTTACAAAATATTTCTACGTGTCTCTGTGTTCTGCCACAGTAAGTGGCATACAAATTTTAATGAAATAGTTACATACAGTTAGGTTTAATAATTATTAGATATAGATTAGCCTAATGAACAATATTCAGTAAGTAACGCTATTAGAAAACTTCAAATTAATGGGAATGACATCGTCTCAATGTTAAGTCACGTGGTCAGAACAAAAGAATCGGAGGCGTTACAGACTGCAGAAAGAGATTCGAAACGAAACGGTTGTAAATTGGCAAAGCCTGCTAAAAGGTAAGGAATTTGAAATAGACAACTAACATGCCAGTGAGGTCCGTCTCCTGAGAACCTTGCCCAGGTCATACTCCACGCCAGCACTGCCGCGTACGCAGGAGTCAACCTGAAACACATTACAAACGAGGTGTAATAATGAACGTTTTCAATAATATTGGAGTCACCCAAAAATAATAGGTAGAATTGAGCAGTTGCTTAGATCTACGGGTTTAAAGTTTTTGGCGCCCGAGCAGTGCCATCAAATAGTGACTTTCTGAAGCCTACTCCCCGGTAACGGCTAGGTCAATAGCTTTGAATAAAATATATGTTTATTATCATGTACAACATTATCAACTATAGATTTTTTGATGCGATTAATAATTTGTCGAAAAAAATTATTCAGTACCTAATTTTGCAACTTTTCCATACTCCTTCGAAACGGATTGGATCTTTAGAAACATTTTTACGCAAAAAAATTGCTGGTTAAGTGTTATTCAGAATGTATGTATAGCATATGTAAATCAATCAACATATCGCAAAGAAAATGGATTTAAAGGTCAGCGGGCTCTATCCGAGCACAGCTGGCCGGAATTAAATGCACACATACTCGTACTGCCGCAGCTGCCTGGGCGGCAGATGCTCAAGGCACTATAGACCTTATGTCAAAATTGAGAGAGATACTTCAAGGCCAGCGTGTCCCAGCGTCGACCACATCAATCGGTTACTACTCGTTTATAGAGAGATAATGGTCAAGCGTAAGCCTATAAATAATAATGAAAAAGCACAGTATTGTATTAACAATGACGATTGAAATGCCTACGAAAGATCAGGGTACTGAAAATCGTCATTTCGATGTTCAGTAAGTAATAATAATAATTAATAATGATGTATTTATTGACAAACACAGAAGTTTAAAGAAAAATAAGAGATAAGATAGATAGTTGAGAAGACAAACCGGGAACACATTAAAAGTAGCCGTGGATCCCTAACTAGGCACAGCCTGTATCTTGGTGGCCCAGGACTAAATAGCAGGTTAGACAGATGGAAAGTTCTGTGTGACACAGCACATCTATATAGGGTGACTGGCAATTAGTGTACGATACTTAAACACGTGATTGTGCTCATGATAACAAAAAAAAAATATTATGGGAGCAAAGCCGAAATCGCGAAAAAAATATCAGCTGTTCAGTACATTAGGCAAACATAAATGTACTGAACATCTGATTTTTTTTCGCGATTTCAGGTTTGTTCCCGTAGTAAAAGTTGTTGGTTACAATCATGTGTTTAAGTATCATACACTAATTACCAGTCACCCCATATACACCACAATTTTTTAATTAGTCCACATACTGAAAGGGTTTATTAGAAAAGCCCTTGTTATTTTATAAGTAAAATCTCAATAAATAATATTCATAAACAGCAAAGTTATTAGCGTTGGTTTATGTCCCAAAATGTCACTCAATTTATGGAAATATTTGTGCAGGCTATTGATTAATGAACGAATAAGTGACAATTATTAAGGAAAAACACTGCCCGCAGTATTTTCTACTAGCAATTGTTATGTTTGATTGATTCTATGATGAACTTTTCGTGGTCAATTTTAGAATTTCGGATTTTTTTACTTTTGACTACAAAAATATGATCAGTGACGGGTACAGATAGAGCCCCATTTTTTTGTGTACTAATTAAAAAGTAGGGGTGTATATAATATAAAAATGAATCGCTAAATGTGTTGCTAAGCGCAAATCTCGAGAACAGCTGAACCGATTTCTCTAATTAATTTTTTGTTGTGTTTGTTATTGTGAGGAGAAGGTTCTTATGGGAAAAAAAAAATGAAAATTAGGGTAGTGTAGGTTAAAGTAGGGTAGTGTAGGGTAGTGTAGGGTAGAGTAAGGTAGAGTAGGGTAGAAAAAGGTAGAATAGAGTAGAACAGGGTAGAAAAGGGTAGAGTAAGGTATAGTAGGGTGAAGTAGGTTAAAGCGGGAGTATAGCTGCGGGCAAAAGCTAGTTTTACAATACAAAGTGACGACCGCGGGCATGAAACCAGCCACTATGTGAATTCTTTAAGAAAATAAATTACACAAAATTCCTACCTTGCAATTCTCAAAAGAATCCACTTCGAAAATATACTCCAGTTGATAAGATTCTTCTCAGCGAAAAGCTGCAGGCTGTAGGTGAGCAAGAAGGCGGACACGATGATGTAAGTCCGAGTCACTAGGGCGCCATTCATGAAGGGGTAAATGATAAGATCACTGTATAACTGCAAAGACATAAAAACTCCACTTAGAACGCAAGGAGTTACCTGATAAATTCCCATCAAAAAAAATATAAACGTAACTTAGAGAGTGAGTACGTTACTTTAAGGGAACACATCATAGCTTAACATCCAAGCCCTCTGGATTATAATCTAATCTAGCTATCTGATAAAACCTATAATAGATATCGTAACATGTAGGATTAACTTTATTGATGAAACCAGAGGGCTTAGCTAAGTTGATAATCTACAATCATTAATGCTAGTAGAAAATTTCAAATGTATGGGAATTACGTCATTTCAACGTTAAGTCACGTGGTCAGAACAAAGGAATCGGAGGGGTTAGCGTCTGTAGAAAGAGATTCGGAACGAAACGGTAGTAACGTGGCTAAGCCTGCTGGTGAGATAGTGGTCAAACGTGAGCCCATTCTTAGCAAAAAAAACTTTATACGCCTACATTTAACTAGAAAAAAAGAAAGAAAGAAGAAATATGTATATTTCACTAGTTGTGGTTTGGTCAATTAAACTGAGGAGTGCACCTACAGAAATCAACTGGGCACAATGTTTGACAACGAGATTGCTACTGGAAAATTCGAAATGTGAATTCTTAAAAACGCTTTTCCCAAACCTCATCGTCTTATGTTTAAAAGTAGCTTTTGCGGCCGTTAGATCAAATAGGGTCAATCAAAAGGTGGTTAATAAAATAAAGAATCAGAACTTACATTTTCAAGATACTGAGGATTGCTTACATATGTTATGTAAGGCATCGCTCCATGCGCATTTATCAGAAACAGCATGGTTATGGTTCTGGGAAATGAATAATTAATAACGTCATTAATCTGACGATGAAATACTTAATTGTATTATTATTAACCTATAGTGTGTAAATCGTAGTAAGTAAGTATATCATTATATTCATTCCTATGTATGAGCCAAGTAAGCAAACTGATAACATAATCAGTCTTTCATTTCTGTCTACACTTCAAAGCGACCCTACCAAACAAGATCGCACCACGAGTGAAATTTGGGACAGTTTAAACTATATAGTATTTACAAAATAATTTTTAGTTTATGCGAAACCTGGGCCCCAAGTCTGCTATTTTTATAAGTTCGTCATTCCAACACGATCCAATTGTCATTTTGCTAAAAGTTTGTAATCTGCTAATTCATAATGATCGATCATTGATCGGTCAATCGTCTTGTAATAGAATTGTGGTAGAATGATAATTTCGAGCATATTAAAACCAATAACTGCACAATAACATTCTAATGGTAAAACACTAATCAAATAAACTGTCAAAGTTTTAGCAAATTACCGCAAACTTCAAATATTTATTTTGACAATATGTACGAGATTACCATTCTATGTCACTTCTTTCAATGGAGTGTCAGTGGTTGACCATTGGAAAGTCATAATGACGCCATTATATTAGTAGATTACCAAACTTGTCAAAATCGACAATTATGACATCAATGATAGACCATTCTGACACTATTGTAATAGCAGACTTTAGGCCCAGAATTTATGTAATTTGTTAAGAATCAGTAACTGAATGGATTCCAATAGTTTTTTCACAAGTTGGACACCACCGACACTAAGTACAACACTAGTCACGACAGACCATAGCGGGCATTATGGGACAGCAAACAGCTGGGAGCAAGTGCAAAACAACCCCTCAGTCGCGTGGATAGCCCGGTGTCTATGTATTTTTGCTGACATAACAAGCTTATAACTTTGTGATTTTTCATGATACTGTTATGAAATTTTGTACATAAATCTTTATATAAAAATACTAGACACGTGATTCGGGTTTCGCATGAACTAAAACTAATGTTGTATAATATACTAGCTTTTGCCCGCGGCTTCGCCCGCGTACGTAAAATATAGCCTATGTCACTCAAGATTAAAGCAAATTCTGTCGGTGAAAAAATTTTAGCAACCGGACCATTACTTTCAGAGATTACCTCCTACACACAAAAAAAAACAAAAAAAAAAGACTTTACCTCTTTATTATATTAGTGTAGATACTTAATTTAATTATGGCCAATAATTCAAAAAAAGAAAACAAATCTCATAATCCGCGTGATATTTTATACTATCTAATCTAGAGAAGAAACAATCATCGCGCAAACAGTGACATTGATATTTCTTTTAAAAAGATCTCAGTCAATAAATAGTAATACTGATAGCTTGATAGGAAACACATGGGCTCAAATTATATTGACGAACGAAACTCTGCAGACGTGTTAGGTACCATTACCGTCATACGTTCTAGAGGAATAACTCACCTGATACCGTGAAAACTTCTTAATCTTCTCAAGCGTGGTTCTGACTCCTCGTTCAAGGACCACAATACCCTCCAATTCTGACGTATCGAAAAGTAATGGAGCATCCTTTTATCTGCTGATTAAAAACAACAAAATTAGCTCTCATTAATAGAAACCAGTCAACCAACATGACACAATAGGTTTACAGACAGCTGTAACAAAGACTACATTAAAAGAAAATATAAAATAAATATATTCAGTGACGCACAGGACCGGTCGTTACACTTTGGGGAGGCCTATGTCCAGCCGTGGACGCCTTTCGACTAAAATGATGATGATATTCAGTGAAATATGAATAAGTACTGTGGAACTCGTGGTTAAATAATAGCAGTAGTATGAGTCGATATTAAAGGTTAAGCTACGATTACCGAGCCCGGTCCTTTGGAAAACACGTGAAGCTTTTGGTTCCGGCTGTTATTTGAAAATCTTGACAACCATTACTGACAGCCCGAAGCCAGAAAATCTGACACCATCGTATTACCTAACTATTCGGTAGTGGAAGTCAGATGGGCAGTCACCCATACCCTTTGACAAATTAGTATTGAATGATACAACAAAGTCAACTCACAATTTTTAGCATCCGTGGTTTTAAAAAAATCACACAGGCTTCCGATAAGGTTCAACACTACAACTACAAGAAATAACATCGCCACAAATATATCCAGAGCATCTACATGGTCATACTGTTTAGGCATATTGCAGTGGTACTTATTTGTCACCTTCACCTTCAACTCGAATTTCTCCCATATAGTTTTATTGAGGCATTCCTCAAGGACTTGTCTTAGGTCCAGATTTGATTCATATTGGGTTTTACATGTCTTTGTGACACACAAACCGTAGTGTAGGTGTGAATGGTTAAAGTGTGTCGTTTCTTGGATGGAATATTCCTGAAAAAAAAAAGAAAATGGACTTAAATTAAAAATGGAAAAAAAAACTTTAATACTCGCTAGATGTTTGCTTTTATACTTACTTTGATAATTGTCAGAAGGTCGCTAGGGTTTTCAGAAATCAGATCGGCTTCAAAAGTGCAAAACAATCCATTTTGTTCTTGTAAACATCTCTCATAGTCGTCCAAGTAAAAGATTGGGGGCATTTGGCTGTATTCTGAGGCTGAAATCATGGAAAAAACAAAATGAAGTCTGAAACTCTAAAACAAAATTAACGGGAATGTCAAATGTACAAATTGTATAGGATTGACTTTCGTTACCAAATTACCAATCACGTCATCAACCCTTCTGGTCATCCTATTATTCACATTAAATCTCGTCAGTTTTGCTTAGAAATCAAATCAAACTCGAGTTTTTTTATTAGGGTAGTCAGAGTTGATTACAGGGAACTCTCATTTCGGCTATTTTCTTTTAAAATCTTTCTTTAAAATCCTCAGTGAGTAGTATATCCGGGTGATTCTTTGAAACGGAGAGAATGTCTCATTCATCTGGCCTAGGTTTTCGTACCTTAGATAGGTCTTGCATCGTAAGCCACTGGGCGCAAATGAAAAAAATACTCATTTGCGCATTGCGATACATTTAGTGATCGGGAAAAACGAATCTATATATCTATATACTTATAATAAATTTGTAGAAGTGAAAATTCTGTACATAGAAAATATCAAAAAAAATAAATGGCAGGGTGTTACTAGATCGACACCGAACCCAAAAATGTGATTAAAAAATTTTTGTCTGTCTGTCTGTTTGTTCAGGCATCACGCAAAAAGTACCGGTTCGATTACGATGAAACTTGGTATAATATTCTTTAATATCCTGGGCACCACACTGGGTACTTTTTATCCCGGAAAAGTATATACAATAAAAAACAAACTTAATTTTGCGGTCCGATCCCTAGACCCGATTACGGTACCAACTGCAAATAGTTTGTCGTAGGTTACGTCACCCGCAGTGGAGTTCTATAATATTTTATCTTAAGAAACAATAAATAATCTACACTAATATAATAAAGAGGTAAAGTTTTTTTTTTTGTTTGTAGGAATCACTGAATGTACTGGTCCGGTTGCTAAAATTTTTTCACCGATAGAAATCTGCTTTATTCCTGAGTGACATAGGCTATATTTTATTTATGTACGCAGGCGAAGCAGCGGGCAAAAGCTAGTATGCAAATAAAAATATGAAATAATAAAGAAACAACTAGGCCAGATAAATGAGACATTCTCTCGGTTTCAAAGAATTACTTATCTATGGTCATCAATTATTCTGTCTACTACTGAGAAGTACCTCATAGAAGAACTTACTATAAGTTTCCTGCACTCAACCCCGTTGTCAACTAGATTATAGAAGCAGGTGATCATGAAGATTTTTCTTTAATAAATCTTTTTTTTTTTTTTGCTAATCTGACGGGCTGCCCTCAGCGAACCCCACCATATTAAGGGTCCATATATGGTAGGGGTACATTACAAGGTGCAGGGTTTGCATATGATTTTCTGACGCTCGAGTATCCCGTAAAATCCCCATCTCGCCGCCCCTACTAATAGGCTGATTATAGTAACTTTAACACATTTGATAACAATAATTTTGTTTTTTTTTTTTTATAAACTTTAAACAACATTGAAAAAGTACGCATATTAAGGCCCAAGCGCCCGAAAAGTGCCATAAAACAGTGACTTTCTGAAGCCCACTCCTCGGTAATGGCCAGGTTAATAGGTTTGAAAAAAAATATATATGTTTATTATAGATTCATGAACAACATTATCAACATTTGATTTTTTCGTGCTATTAATACTTTTGTCTAAAAAAAATATTTAGCAATTTCGCCACTTTTCCCTACTCTTTCGAAACGGCTTGGATCTTTAGAAACATTTTTACACATAAAAATTGGTGGTTAAATATTCTTTAAAGTGAACTTTGCATATGTAAGTCAATCAATATTTCGCAAAGAAAATGGATTTAAAGGTCAGCCGCGCGCTTTCCGGGCGCTGTTGGCCGCAAATAAATGCACAGATTTGCGTACTGCCGCCTAGGCGAGTGCGAGAGGTGCATCCAAATAATTTTGGCCAGATTGTTCAAGGGACTATTAGTCTTAAATAGACTGGCTACCACTTTTGGATAATAATCTAAAAAAAAAAAAATATTTATATAGCTATACTTTTAATTACTTACCATTTAATTTATAAATCACCCCACCACAAGATTGAAACAACAAAATAAAACATAATATTTTCACCATTTTGTTTTTAGCCATGGTTTTTTCAACGTTTAATGCCCTAAACGGTGTTTGACTGACACTGATCAACAACTGTATCATGAATGTAGATTATTTAATTGTTTTAAAGTAAAATTGTTTATATTATTCCAGTTGTTATCAGCTACATATAAATAAACTATGAACTACAGATAAAGGGTTTAATATACTCAACAGCTCTAATGGGCACCTGATAAAATATGATAACGAAAATCGTTGGCTGGTATCATATTCCGTAAAAATATCTAAAGGTTACACGCAAGGGTATGCCTGACAGGTTTGCCTGAACACTTGTACAACATACACGCTCTGGTTTATCTGTACAACTCACCTGTACAGGCTAACGTGTATGGCAGGCATACGAGGGTCTCTTTCGGGGTTTGCGAGTTGGCTGCGGCCCCTCGTCACTCCATCCAAAATCAGAGGGTTCTGAGATAGGTATGTATTTACATTAACAAACGATATTATATTATTATTCATTTATTTATTATTATAACATATAAATTATATTTTTAAATATTTAAATAAAAAATAAAATAAAAACATTTAAAAATATAAAAATAGTGTCCCACCGGTATCGGGAACAGGGTCCAAGCTACCGGCGGTCAGGGCTCCAGAAAAAGGAACCTCCTGACTATACGAGCCGTGTCCAAGAGTACCGCTCTCTGAATCAAGCCCTTGATCCAGTCGCCTAACGAGAGCCTCCTAAGGTGTTGGTCGAGACTCTTGGCTATTAAGCCATTGGCTGACACGACTATCGGTACAATGATCGCTGAGTCCACTTCCCACATGTCGACAACCTCGCGAGCCAAGTCGATATACTTAATTTGTTTATCTTTCTCGGCTTTCACGAAGTTCTCGTCATGCAGAACGGATATTATTATTATATTTATAATATTGTATTATTATTATATTTTATTACTATCTTTTGCTGCGACTTCGTACGCGTACATAAAATATAGCCTATGTCACTCAAGAATAAAGCAGCTTTCTATTTGTGAAAAAATTTTAGCAATCGGACCAGTAGCCCGATTCACGTAATGAAAACCGTAACGATATCGTAGCGATTTAGTCGTTTAGACCATTTCCGTATTCACATCCATCAATCGAGTTTGAACGAAACCAATTATAAAGACGTTTGAAATTCGTCGATTTAAAAAAAAATCAGTATTACATTATCCTGGTAGAATACTTATTAATGTAACTGGAAACAAGTCGATAGATCGTGAATACCGCTTTTGGATAGGAATTCGATCGAACGACTATAAAACTTCAACGATATTTGGCTTGTTTGATTTTACGTGAATCAGGCTACAGTACTTCTTGAGATCACCTCCTGCAAACAAAAAAATCTTAAAAACAAACTTTACCTCTTTATTATATTAGTGTAGATGTAGATTATTATATATTCAGGTTACGCATATACTAAAAATAATGTTGATTCGTATTCTCAGTAAATCTTTTCACTTCATTACAAGACAGCGTGAAAAACTTAGTCCTTCATCTTTAGAAGTCCGCTGTCTTGAAAACACTAACAACCACCAACACCCCAACCAACACCCTCCTAGGTTGGTGGGTGTTGGTTTTTATTATTTTATGTATTTTATCAATGCCACCGTTGCCTGAAAATAAAATGGTTATTATTATTGTTAGACAATTGTATTATTGTTGGTAATGGCTCTGACTTACGAGTCTTTTTCGCATTTCTTTTTGTAATTTATTTCATTGCCACTGCTCTCAAAACGATGAAGGAAAACATCGTGAGGCAACTGGCATGTCCTATTAACACAAATTCGAAAACATGTGACATTCACCAACCCGCACTGGGCCCGCGTGGTGGATTACTGCCCATTCCCTCTCCTAGAGAGGAGGCCTGAGTCTCAGCAGTGGGAACATTAAAAAGGCTGATGATGAGGATGGTGATTATTATTGGATTTAGAGTAATGCCACTTTATTTTTCGTGTTATTCTCAGCAAGGCCTTTTATTTAATACCCATATTGTAGGAGTGCAAAAACTAACTAAGGTAGGCGCCAGATAATCGTGGAATAGCAGTCATTGACTCTCCTATATTTGTTGACATTCTTAATTTCAAAAACTGATGGTTAATGGTTTCGATCTTGAGTGTTTGTGCCGCGTCTCTCCGCAGACCATGTCCCACCTTCTGTCCTGTATCACGTGCCCTATGACCTGCTCACTTAGGGACCTAATGACAGCATCAGCGGACGGCATTACCGTGGCCGAATACTGGTCCAGGCCAGGAATTTAACATGTTTTGTCATCGATACGCCAAGAAGAAGAGAAATAAAGACGTAAAGCTGTATTGAATCGACATAATTATATCGTGATCCTTTACAGGCGTTTATTGAGACTTAAATAATTAGAAGACATTTCTAATAAGTAAGTATTTGTACTAATTAAAATTTAATGGTCTATATATTATGTATAGAAGGAGAAACTGACGGACTGACATATCAACGAATAGCCGAAACCACTGGGACTAAGTGTGGGACAAGGTTACCTTTTATGACTTATACGAGCACTAAGCAAGGATTTTTCAAAATTCGGTATGAAGGCTAGAAGGAACGGGGTGGGTTTTTTAGTCAGTAAGAGTCTGACACTATCTCCCGCTCCCCCCAAGAGCGGGGGTTGTCATGTTGTCATTGGATGATTTTCCCCACCAAAAAAAAAACCCAAGGTGATGACACGGTGGTCCGGCGAAGCCTCGGGCAAAACATAATGTTCCAATAAAAAAGAAAAACCTCTACGACAAAAAACGATGCTGAAAGAGTATGAAACGAGAAATTCAGGATTAAATAACAAATTAACAAAATATTTAGGAAATATACAAGGTTACTAGAGAAACAATAGGAATAGAACAAAAAGGAAAGCTGTAGTCCCACGTTATTAAAATGTTACGGTTGGGTAGGTACTACCCTACCTATATATAAATAAAACCAGGCAAGTGCGAGTTGGACTCGCGCACTGAGTGTTCTGAGTGTGTTTTTACGTTAACGTGATCGAAACGATTGCTGCGTTTGGCTCTCTGATTGGTAATAGTACATTATGATATAAGTGTGTAATGTTAGTGATTACCGACGAGGCGGTATTTAGAGAGCCGAGAACGGTAATCATTAATTACTCACGTGTATCATACGACGTTTTTCAATACACTTGTGAAGAAAATAGCTATAAAACTAGTAAACTTTTGTGACGGTAAAAATCTGTTTTCATATGCGCGCCCATATTTTTTTTATTTACCTTTCAATACACTCACTGAAATGAATAAACGGGGGTGGACCGACGACTCGTGGGGGACGACCTGCGCCCATCCTGATACGATACATGTAATATAATTATGGCGGGGGAGAGGTTGAACAATAAGGATTTAACTACATTATAGCACTAGTGCGTAATGGTAATCAAAATGTCACAGTTTGGTAATAAGGGCCATTATGTACCAAAGCAGTGCAATAAGAGTCACTTTCTGAGCAAGTGTATTGAAAAGAGCTGTTAAGACCTTGGAGTGGGCCAATCGGAGCGCCGAACGTCACAAACGTGTCGATTGCGTTAACGTAAAATAAACTCACACTAGGCACTCTGTACAAAGTTATCTATGAAAACAGTTCAATACCCCAATCGCACAAAAAAAAAATATTTTGTGACGTATCTACAAATTCACAGTTTTCAGATTTTTCCTATACCTTTTTTTTAATTGTTATAAACTAGTGTTTGACTGTGATCCCACCTGATGGTAAGCAGGGATGTGAGACGCACTAGTTTATTAAGAGCTGAAGTCTTGCCTTGAAGACACCTAAATTATAATCAGACGGGAAGGCAGGCAGGCAAATTGTTCCAGTCTCTCGATGTACGCGGTTTAAACGACGAGGCGAAACTCTTAAACTTATGCTATGAGCAGGGCCGTTTTATCCATAAGGCACTTTAGGCAACTGCCTAGGGGCCCCGCCAGGTTCAGGGGCCCCGCGCTTCAGGAAAAAAATAGACTACATTTTATAAACAGTAAAAAAATAATTTTAAATTTCGATGAGTAATCCTAGCATTGGATTATGCGAAAAGCTGTCAACAGACGGAGTTAATAAAACACAATCTTTCATTAGAAACGTGTGAGTGCAGAGCATATTCATTGGCTTTTGTTGATAATTTTGTTTATATCAATTTACATAATATAAGTAGTCTTGTAGTGCAGGGCAAAGTTGAGGGCACCAGGCCACGTGGTAGATCACCAATGAGATGGACAGACCAGATCAAGGCCGCAACTAAGTGCTCGGTTTATGAATGTACCCAGAAAGCTGCAGTCCGCGATGAATGGCGCCGCATTACAAGGATGATCACTTATCGTGATTTACAGTGATGATCACGACCACTCTGGCAAGAGTGTACCGACTCAGAAGAAGAAGATAAAATTTAATCATTCAACAACATGGAAAAATGAAACTTGCATATTTTTAAAATCAATATTTTTTAAATCTATAAAACGAAGATCTTCTGATAAATATATTGTAGAATAATATATATTTTTACGGGATTTTAAAGGTACCATATTCTATGGCCACGCTAGTTTTATAAGATTGGCAGTACTAGTTTGTTCGCATGACCGGGACATTCCCCGATTTGTTCAATACGTATCACAGACAACATTTAATTGTTGAATTTTCACTTCGACGAATTTCTTTGAGAGTTTTATGGCCGTGAAAAAAAGAGAGTTTAACAGTTTGTGTTTGAAAACTTACGATTTTAGATCTTAGTATTGGATATTTATGTGTAAAGACTGCAGAAATGCTTCGGGCTTCGAGAAAATCGATGAAACGATGAGAAAATTAAAATAGTGTAAACTAAAGTTTCATAAACTGAAGTTACAATTATTATATCTACGTAAGTTTTATTATTTTTTAAATAATTTTATTCACCTGATTACAGATTGTAAGGCTGGTTTAAAACTAATTAAACCCATCCGTTTAATACCAATATAAACCATTTTTGTCGATTTAAACGAAATTATAAGGGTTCGCAGTTGACTACGGAACATTAAAAACAACGTAATTATGAATAAATTTATGTAAGACACAAAGTATAATAAGAAGTCAGAAAAGGTTAGGAGGGCCCCGAGACGTGAATTGCCTAGGGGCCCCGACATGCATAAACCGGCCCTGGCTATGAGACCTTGCTTCATGATAAATTTAAGGATTCTAGGTCAACGTTAAGTACACTATGAATTTTGATTCCTAATTTCAACTCGTTACCTTCACGCATTCCCGAGATAAAGGTGACTGTCTGTCTATGTTGACAGGTAGACAGACAGACAGACCGACGGACAACAAAGTAATCCTATAAGGGTTCCGATTTTTCCTTTTGAGGTACGGAACCCTAAAAATGAAGTGTCCGTTCATAAAATGAAAAAAAATGCTTATGAAAGTACCTATTTTCGATAGATACCTATAACAAAACTCCTGACTCCCGAGGCAATTCTTGTAGCGGCGGCTAGGCGTGAGGATGTACCATCAAAGACCCTTCCGCCTGATCACCGCTAAGTTCATTTTTGCTTGCCCTCGAAACGAAAACTTCAAAGGGTTTGGTTTGGCGCCGCGCCTTAGGATTCAAGTGATTTTTTTTAAAGTGATCAGGCAGAAATGACCGCGATGGTACATTTTCCCACTTACGGATATCCTTACCCCGCACATTTGTATTTTGGAGAGTGTGCCCGGGAATTACATGACTTGATTCTGCCATCACCTTTCTACCACAAAATAGATAGGTACAGAAGTCAATCTACATTCAAAGCGCGCTCGAGCAATGCACACATAGTCTCGGCCCATTCGGAACAGTTCCGGCTCAAACGCTCGTTAGCGTGTGTCCAGCGAGCGTAGGTATAAAAAGTGAAGTACATACATGAGATTCTCTTCTGTACCTACCTATTTTGTGTTTCTACCATCGGATAGCCCAACTAGCACAGACTACAGACAGAGCGGGGTACCATCGCGGTCATTTATGCCGGCCGGATCACTTAAAAATTTCGCTTGAATTCTGCCGCGTGACGCCGAAGAAACCTTTTAAAGTTTTCGTTTCAAGTAAAAATGAACTTAGTGGTGGTCTTTGACAGCTCCACAGCTTACCTTCCACGAACAAACATACAATGACACCTAATTTGAGCTGTAGGTGAAGAGTCAAAATGTATGTGCTGTATCGAGAACCTATATATAATTCTCATTCTCTGAAATAGGTGTTACTTAGTGTTGCATCGGATTGTATATGCAAGCGCCGTGCGTGTGTGTAGTTATAGTGTCTCGGAAAAATGTTAGCAATATTACTATTGTCAGTATTATTCCATACTTCTTCATCAGTGATATACGAACTAACTGGTAAGTGTAGATATCGTGGCCAAATCTCACAAATAGATCATTTAAAAAAAAAAGTACCTAACTATGGAGTTTCTTGCCGGTTCTTTTCTATAGGAAACGACCAATTTGAAACCGTGCACTAGCTTCTGACGTTTTAAGTACGCCTATGAGATATAAAAATTTTTGTTTTTTTTTTTTTTATTACTTCATGATAGGGCCAAGTAAAACAGTCCAGACCGTTTTAAAAGTTAAAGTTTTAATGATATTTCAATCCTCGTTTGGCCCAATTTCTTTAGACTTTATATTATCAGAGAAACCTCACATTCTATATCTATACTAATATTATTAATAGGTAAAGTTTGTTTTTTCGTTTGTAGGAGGTAATCTATGAAAGTACTTTTCCAATTGGTAATTTTTTTCACCGATAGAAAGCTGCTTTATTCCTGAGTGACATAAGCTATATTTTATGTACGTGGGCGAAGCCGGAGGCAAAAGCTAGTCAATGATATTCTGGTTTGTCACACCAATGACAGCCCCATTTCTTGTCCAGGCTATTACTGTCCATTCCAGGTTGCCTGGAAGAGATCGCGGAATGCGATTAGGAAGCCCATTGTATTATGTGTTTTAGTTTCCTTTTTGTATGTATAATGGTGTACAATAAAGTATATAATAAATAAACGAGAAGTGACTTATTACAGTTTGGGATTATTAGAATTGTTATGAGATGCGCTCTGGCTATAAGTTATTTAAGTCTGGCTGAGAGGTACTTTTTAGTGGTGGGTACCATAACTAAAAAGTGTAAAACAAAAAGCTTTTTACAAAAAAAAAAAAATACAACCGACTTCAATGTTAAAAAAACACTGAAGAGTACAAACTAACTTTAATTTCGGAAGTTGGTGTTAAATAACGAAGAGACAAAACTATTATAGAAACACCGACTTCAGAAATTAAAGTTATTTTGTACTTTTCATTGTTTTTTTAACATTGAAGTCGGTTGTATTTTTTTTTTTTAGTTAAATGTTTTTTGTTGCCATATCATGAAGTGATTAATTCTATGAGCTGGCCATGACATATACATATAACAAGAACTTATAAACCTAGAAATATCCTTCAAACCAACCTCGTAGGTTTATGAAGTCCTAGGATGGGTAAAATGTAATAATAGTTTTTCTTCAACTTTTTTTAAATAAACCAGTGCTTGACTGCGATCCCACCTGATCGTAAGCAGTGATACAATCGTTGATGGTGAGGCGCGCTAGTTTATTAAGAGTCTATTCACTCTAGCCTTGAAGACACCTAAATTATAATCGGACGAGAAGACCGCAGACCATCTCTCTTGGAAGATCTGACCACAACTTGGGAATCTTTAAGTCAAGAGTTATAAACTTACATCAAGGCAGGCGCGTTCCATCGTCGACCACACCGTCGCTTTCCATCAGGTGAGGTAATGGTCAAGCGTGAGCCTATCAACAATAAAAAAAATAAACTAATTTTTCAGTGGCAACCTGAAATCTAGATTTGTGATATTATTATAATTAAAACTTCAAACATTTTTCATTTTGATCTTATCAAATCCACGATAGATTGACTTATAAAAAACTCGCACATCCTGTGTCGTGAGAACCTGTCTCTTTCGTTACTTCACATTGTTGCTATTTTGGATTGTTAAATTAATAATTTTGTATAAGACTATATTTTTCACTTACATTTAATAAATGTTATAAAAAAAAATTGGTCAAAAGTCTACTCTCTCTAAGGGACCTTTCATTTATGAAAAAAATATTAATAATTCAAACGGAAAATATCCTCCCGTCTAAAGAACTCATGTAAGCGAATGATCCACAGTAGTGTAGCAGTTGGAATGGACTCTATCGCGCATTGCGGTAATTTTTATTTTTTCCAATCTTTTATTTAGTTTCACCTGTCCCGACGTTTGTTTGTCTGTGATCAAATCTTGCAAATTAAATTTGATCTTTACTTCCTTGTTACCGATTGAGTTAACAATATAATACAAAATTATTATAAAAATAAAGCTGATCTGATGATGGAACCGGAAGGTGACCATAGGATCTCAGATAACCCTATCGTATTTGAGCTTTTTGGAGTAGTCATGATGAGTATTAATTACATAAGATATAGCGCGTTTTTTTATCTGATATAAACTAGTGCTTGACTTCGATCCCACCTGATGGTAGGAGTGATGCAATCATTGATGGTGAGGCGCACTAGTTTATTAAGAGCCTATTCACTCTATCCTTGAAGACACCCAAATTATAATCGGATGGGAAGACCGCAGCAGGCTTGCTACGAAAAAAATGTTTTTCTGAATACTTATAAAACATCAGAAGCTAGTGCACGTGTCTGCGTGTCTAGAATCAGTCACGATTTAATACAAATTGGGTCGTAAAAATGATGATCTATTCACAAACAGTGCGACATGACCTACAGGTCAGCAACTATTTACCTCGCCGGCTTTAACATGTAGCTGAGCAGAATTATTTAATGTAGATACTCGAGTCGGAATGAGGTCTTCACATACATAGTAGTCAGCGAAGTTATAGTTACTTACAAACGAGTTTTGGCAACATAAGTGTCATATATTTACAAAGCCTGGAGCACAGCAAGTAGCCAGCCTGTCGATATTTTACAGGATTCATTTATAAGAGTGTGCGCAGGAATAACATGACTGGATTCCGTCATCACCTTTCTTCCATCGGACAACCCGACATACGGCGAGTGTACATGTACGAACCTTACTTTGTAAACACCTCTACGGTACGGACTCGACTCGAAACGACGAGGCGAAACCCTTAGTCCAGACTAAGCGTTTCGCATGTATCAATGAGACCTGTGCAGTCAAGGAGCTCAATTGGCTCCCCCTCCAAGCATGCTCTGCACAGGGGACGGTCTATGATGCCTATTGTTTATTCATTGTGCAGTGACCAGAGACGGTCTCCGCCACCAGACGCAGCCTGCCTTTGTCTAGTCGCTTGAGGTTTTTTGGTGACGCCGGCCAATCTGCCTGCATCCTGGCGTGGAGGACCACTAGCGTCCAAGCTCTATATCTATGTATCTTCTTTTTCCAGATGCGGAATACGCTCTCATGCCCCCGAAGTTCCTCTTGGACGACTACGAGGCATGTCTCGCTGATCCTGAAGGGCTGTACTGCCAAACAAAGTTGGCCTTGGTCTCAGATAAGCCCAGCCCTCTTTTGACCATGATACAGGTAGATTATAGGATCATTTGTAAAACACTAACAACCTTGCAGGACTGTATTACTGTCATCATAACCAATAACTTTGGTTCTATGAATCTCAGATAAGCCCAGCCCTCTTTTGACCATGATACAGGTAGATTATAGGATCATTTGTAAAACACTAACAACCTTGCAGGACTGTATTACTGTCATCATAACCAATAACTTTGGTTCTATGAATGTTTACAAAATTTATAATTCATTTACCAAAAACAAATCTTCAAGATTTCGTTGTTCTATCTAACACATTTTAACTCTGTATTTTGCTATACATACCTACGTCTGTAATTGATGCGACGCCGACATCATCACCCCCACCGCCCGATCCTCCCTCCCCTCCGCCATTGTACTATCGCTTGCTTCGTATAGACTTGGTAATATTTAGAACGTTCCATTTAAATAATTTATTTTTGTAAGAAAATCTGATGAACGAAAATATGATAATGTTTTAAGAGTCATAGAAAAAAATTGTTTTTTTTTATGACATAGTCGTGAGCGGTTGCCAGTGTTTTACAAATAACCCTGTATATTGGGTTAAGCCTACGAAATTACAATTTAAGGAAACTGCAAAGAGTGAACTGAAATTACTTGGAATTCTATGTTCAAATATACAAGGTGTAAGGGACAGCCCTCCACAAACTTTAAGGGCTTGCTCAGTAGACGAAACTAAATAAAATTCCACAAAATATTTTTTTTCAGGAAACGAAAATAAGAAATCCGCCTCACCATAGAAAATTATAAACTTGATTGGACAGTTTGTATGGAGAGGCCGAATTTTTCTTTCGTTTCCTGAAAAAAAAATTGTGGAAGGTTCTTCAGTTTCGTCTACTGAGCAAGCCCTTAAAGTTTGTGGAGGGCTGTCCCTTACACCTTGTATTAGCATTTACTGTAAATCGATCAAAGTAAAAAAAAATCGGCCTCACCATACAAACTGTCCAATCAAGTTTATAATTTTCTATGGTGAGGCGGATTTTTTTTTCGTTTCCTGAAAAAAAAATTTGTGGAAGGTTCTTCAGTTTCATCTACTGAGCAAGCCCTTAAAGTTTGTGGAGGGCTGTCCCTTACACCTTGTATTAGCATTTACTGTAAATCGATCAAAGTAAGCCAACATTTGGTTTTGATGAAGTGACGTAATATTAAAAAGCTCCATGCTTACGAAAAGCTCACTAGTAGAGATGCTTATTTCTTATATTTTTTGTCAAATATAATATTCGGTAATGACTGATCCTATTTCAAGCCGGTTCATTCAAGCATTTAAAATAATTGGTTGTGGTTGTCCTATACAAAGTACTAGAATAATAATCACCACTTTTATGAACAATGACTCATATACAACACTAATTGTACAATAAAGATTATAATAAATAAATAAATAATTTTAGTACTTGTGAAAACCGATACACGTGTCTAGTATTTTATTCAAAGAATCTATGAACAAAATTTTATAACTGTATCATGTATGTTATGTCAGCAAAAATACATAGTCGTTTTACACTTGCAACCAGCTGATTGCTGGCGCCTGATCCCCGCTATGACCTGCCATGACCTGTGTTGTACTTAGTGTCGGTGGTGTCCAACTTGTGACCTTTTTAAATATTTTTGGGGAAAAATATAACATGGTGTAAAATCTATTGGAATCCATTCAGTTAATGATTCTGACTAAACATATTAGGTTTCGCTTAAACTGAAAATAATGTTGTACACTAATTTCATTGCTTGTAAAGGCATTTAGAAGTACTCAATAAGTGTAGGTTTAATAAACATTGTAATCGAACAACGTTCAAATAGTATTGGGTAGGTCATGTTTTCAAAATATCTTCCTTCTTTGTGAAAGTGAAAACGTATGTTTTTTTACAGGAATTTTCTGAACACAAAGCTACACACTACAATCATACACAAGTATATCGCGGCGTATGCATCACACAAACATGCAAAAAGTTTTACGAAAAATCAGAAGGAGACCTAGGTTCGGTCCTTGAGGCATGCGCTAACGAGACCATATTTAACAAATACAAATTGAAGACAAGGGTGTCAAATGACTTTCATTGTTCCAAACGTGAGAAGAACCAGCCAATAGACTACGTGGATACAGCGGTGGCTATGGTCTGCGTTGCAATATTGGTTGTAAATATTATGGCAAGCATTTGCGATTACATTTTTGAAAAAGGAACATATAGTGCGGGTTTGTTTATATTTTTTTGTAATAATATTTTCTATTATATTCCATAATTAATTTAAGGCGTGTGGTCAGTATATTCAAACGCCTAAAAGTAATTTTACTGCAGCCATCGATGCGAGCATCATTTCAGTCGAAAGATGTCCACCATTGGACATAGGTTTCACCCAAGTGTCGCCGGAGCAACCGGTCCCATGCGTCTCGCATCCATCGGATTCCTGCGACCCTCACAAAGTCACCGCTCCACCTTGTGGGAAGCCACGTTCTAACACTGCGTCTTCCGATACATGGTCGCCACTCCAGAACCTTTCGTCTCCACCGATCGTCTATATGGCTATTTCAGTATACTTGGTTTTCCTGCGGATATCTTCATTTCAGATGTGATCACGCAAGGAAACTCCGAGAATAGCCATTTCCATTGCCCGGTGACTTTAAGCCTTCTGATGAGGCCCATTGTAAGAGACAACTTAAAAGGAAAGAAATCTTGTACATTTCCATAAATGCAGTTGTAAAGCAAGACGATGTCACATTATTACGGAAGTAAGAATTATTCGGGGCAGTGGACGTGGTAATGTCATTTTTGCAATTTACGAGTTTAGCGCGGACAAAGTCGCAGGCAAAATTATTATTGTTATAGTTAGCCCATATTGTCCCACTGCTGGGCAAAGGCCTCCCTCCACTTTATCCAACGATCACGATTCCTCGCTTTCTCATTTTGATTCTTAAGGAAGCCATCCCGCCCCTCTAGCCAATTTACAACCGTTTCTCTTGCGTCGAACGCTTCGAGTTGGCCGCGTCGCCGAATCTTTTGTTCTGACCACGTGACTGAGCGTTGAGATGACGTCATTCCCGAACATTTGAAGCTTTCTACTAGCGTTAACTATTGCAGATTAGCAACTTGGCTAGGGGTACAGGTCGTCCCGCCATCTCCTGAGTAGTCTGCCCCGGCCCCATGTCGCTGTGTCCGGGCTCCAATCCTGCGTTTTATGGGCCCACAGCTCGTTAGACATGCGGCAGACATATCCTGTCAGTTCCATTTAAGTTGGGCAGCCTTTTGAGCCACATCAATGATTTGCGTTTTGAAGTAATGACGCGGGCAAAAGCAAATTCTAAATATCTAAAACTTTCATAATTTTCAGGTCTCAGATTTCTCTACTGTTTCTCAATATTTCGTAACTGGAATAAACTGGTAGCGCCTGCGACAGGTGGAAGAGAACCTCACCTGAATGTATTAAAAGGACTGAATGGTATTAGGTAAAGTATTTTCTTTTGTTAACAATCTTGAAATATTTATTTCGCCAAATTTTTTAAACAATTTATTAGCAAAAAAATAACATGTACAGTATTTGTATTATTGACCGCCTTTCAAGAAAAGAAAAAAAAAACTTGTAGAGAAACAAAATATTTTCTGACACAATTTTTGTTTTCAGAGCCTTGAATATGGTCCTCGTCATTGTAGGACATTCAATTGGGAGTACCGTATTTTTAATAGAAAACCCTAAGTTTATAGAGAATGTAGGTATTACTTTTATTATTATCATTATATCTAGCCCATACTGTCCCACTGCTGGGCAAAGGCCTCCCTCCATTCTTTCCAATGTTCCCAGTCTTTTATCTTGTTAATCTTTGGGTCATCCTCATCATTCCTGCCACTGTGCCATGTTATTTGGGGTCTACGTGTTACGTTTTCTTTTTCCATTGTTCACTCCCTTTTCTTTCAAATCACTCCTTATCCTATTCATTCCACCATCTTTAGCCTTCTTATCCACGCAGGTAATTGATTTCTTTCTAAATTTTTTGTCACTGGCACTCATCAATTCTCTTAAATCCAAAAAATGTAGACGACTAGCTTCTGCCAGCGGCTTCGCCCACGTGAATGTAGTTTTCTCCATAAAAACTTCAACCCTTTTCATCGCTTTTGGGGGCGAATTTCAGAAAATCTTCTCTTACTCCTCGTCTGCGTCATAAAAGAAAACCTTGTGCAAAATTTTATGCTCTTGGTCCCAGCAGTTTCGGCTGTGCATTAATGTCAGTCAGGCTGTTTCTCCTTTGAATATATCTTTTCCCAAAAATTATGATTTAAAAAGGTCACAAGTTGGACTCCACTAAGCACAACACAGATCACGACAAGTCATAGCGGGTGTTAAGCGCCATCAAACAGCTGGGTGCAAGTGCAAAACAACTCCTCAGTGACCCGGGTGGCCCAATGACTATGTATTTTTGCTGACATAACAAGCTTATAACTTTGTGATTTTTCATACTACAATTTTGTTGTACAAAGATTCTTTACATAAACTGAAAAAAAATCCGCATACACTAAAATTAAGATTGTATAATATGCTGTTAATAATATCCATTCGATAAGGGGACTTTACAAATTTTTGTTTGACTGAGATCATAATTTTAATTACAGATGTTCATTACGGACTTCTTTCACATATTACTGAACGGAACCTTGATAATGCAGACATTCCTGGTGATCTCATCCTTTCTATTTGTGTATATGATGCAGATACATTCAGAAAAACATGAACCTTCATGGACGACGCTACCGAGGCAATTTTTAATGAGGTGGTTGAGGTGAGAATTGTTATCTTAATACATAATTATAGTTCTTCCGTACTTGTGTTTGTCACCTAACTCCATTAACTCTTCCTAAATAGCTTGAGCGATGGATGGATTTAAATGAAATTTCATCATCATCATCATTTCAGTCGAAAGACATCCACTGTTGGACATAAGCCTCCCCCCAGTGTCGCCACAATGAACGCTCCTGCGCATCTCACATCCATCGGATTCCCGCAACCCTTACCAGGCCATCGGCCCACCTTGTAGGAGGTCTTCCAACGCTACGTCTTCTTGAACGTGGTCTCGATTCCAGAACCTTTCAGCCCCAACGGCCATCTGTTCTGCAAGCAATGTGCCCTGCCCATTGCCACTTAAATTAGGCGATTCTTCGTGCTGTGTCGGTAACCTTGGTTCTTCTACAGATATCCTCATTCTTGATTCGATCACGCACGGAATGAAATTTCGTGTGTCAAAATTCAAAATTTGAATGCTTTAAATTCAGACGAGATAAACGTCAGAAGCTAGTGAATGTTTTATAAGTGCCCATGTAGGCCAGTGTGAAATAAAAATATTTGAATTTTGTGTATTTTGTGGGTCCCTGGATGGTTTGAATTTTTTACAGATAAAATTGGTAGGTCCTATTTTATATCGCTTATTTCGAGGACGTTATTTCAAAGATATTGTGGTTCCAGATTGACTCCACCGTATGCTGTTATCTTAGCCCTGACAGCAACTTGGTTCGGGAGACTAACATCAGGACCTTTTTGGCAGGTAAAGTGTTATCGTTACTATCATCAGCAGCCTAAAGCAATCCAGTGGCCATACCATGACGTGTTAAAATGTCAGTCGTGCGGATAAGAAAGAGGGTATATACGGTGTATAGCTCCCTTTAGCAGTTCAATTTAGGTCTTAAAATAGATTACGTTAAAAGCTCGTGGTAGAACCTCAGTATTTTTTAACCACATGCCATTCTTTTTTACACAGACAAAAAAAAAGTTGATTTATTTTCTACTGCGCTAATTTATCTATTTGGCGGCGCCAGGAGTGGCTGAGCGATATGACCGTCATCACTGGGTTCATTTCGATTTTTAATAACTATACACCTGAGTTTTTCAGTTAATTTTAATGTCAGTTTCACAGTTCACAATTAGTTATAACGTCACTTTTATAGTTCACAATAGTGTTGTAAGTACCTATACTTAATAATTACGAATACACGGACCCCTCAACCCCAAGCGAACGCGCGCCGGCGTACGCGGAACGCCGACGCGCGTGTGATTTCGCGCCATTCGGTTGAACACTAAGATTATTAAAAGTCTGCGTAGATTATTAAAATATTGAGCTTTTTACTTATTGGGTATGTATCTAAGAATATAAATAAGAAATTCTTCATAAAGTAGTCTGTAAATTTCAAAAATAAGCAACTTTTCCATTTTTCCGTATTTATACCTATTTAAATGCTCAAGATCGAAGCGTTCCGACAGTTTCATAATAGAGGTGCGGCCCTTGAAACTGTGCAAGCCAAACCCCAAACTGCACTTCAGGATCTATGCTATCCACGGGACGCCATATACATAAAATTACGGCACGGCATTAGACCCTTTGTTACCATAATAATAACAAAACAAAGACCCACGAATTTGTAGAAGTTTTAGTTGTGCGCGCATCACGTAACATGTACGAAATCAATGACTTTTATATAATAAAATTATGTGTAACTTGATATATTACTTAGGGCACTTAGGCTTATTATTTTGGGAACACATTCATTATAGGTACAGCTAAATCCGTGCCGGAATCTGTGTTTCTTGATAGCTATAACCTAGTGGTCTGAATAGATTGCTTCTAGGCAAGCATGTTCCATCGTCGGCCACATCATCGCTTACCATTAGGTGAGATAGTGGTCAAACGCGAGCCTATCCATTATAAAAAAAGCCTTTGTTTCAGCGCAATCGGTTGACTAATCGAAAGATATACTATAGGTTAGCACGGTGGCACCGCATGTCCCATAAAAGTAAAAACTACATGCTACGGGTAGGTAACTACTTAATATAACATTAATAAAACTGAAACAAGAGCAGAACATTAGGAACTAAAATTAAAATTAAGATATATATACAAATTAAAATGGATCAAAATACATAATTTAAACAACAAAATAAATCTTTTCAGTATGCAGTTGGCGATGAGATGGCCGACTGCCGCCGCTACTGGTGGCTGCATCTCCTCTACCTCAACAATTACTTCGATAAGTCACAATGTATGGGGCAAGCTTGGTATGTTAATAAACGATTAATTTTTCGTAATACTGCTCCATTGATCGAGTGCTCGCGAGCGCAACTGCTATGCTATTCTCTTTAAAAAATAGCTTTGAGCGCAGCGCTGGCCGCAGCGACGAGTCGAGAGCACAGTACATTGAATTGACAATCCAATGTATACCGACATTGGATGTTAATCCAAAGTACCTATTTGGATTTCGTCGCTGCGCTCAAGGCTGTTTTTTAGGGAAAGCACCGCAGAACACAGTCTCTGCTCTTAACCTTTCGAATACCATAGTGACACACAATAGAAAGATAATGAGAGAGCGAACCGGCGGAGTTTGCTTGAAGTTTAATGAATTAAAACGGTGAAAAAAAACATCGTGAGGAAACCGGCATGACCTAGAACCAAGAATTCCATCTCCTAGAAATGAGGCCTAAGTCCCAGCAGTGGGAACTTTAAAAGACTGATTATGCTATGGAAGGAATCCGCTAGACCTCTCTTATGGTAACCAAGAATATTCATACGACTCCCAACGTCCTTGGTGTATCCTAAGTCGACAACAATATCGTTTATCTCTCGCTGCCGGTAGACTACGTTATATTGGAACGATTTATTTAAAATCCTCTTATGTATGTTAGTCTATTAGGTACTTGAGTATAGAGCAGTGGTGATAACGGCCCCGAATGACGAGTTGTAGGTCGCGGATTCAAACCCGTTCAGACGCATTACTTTGTGTAATTAATTCCATCACCACTGCTTTTTTTGGTGGGTAAAAATCATCTAAATGACATCCCCCGCCCTTGGACGTAGCGGGAGATAGTGTCAGACTCTAACTGACTAAAAAACCCACCCTGTTCCTTCGTTGCCTTTCATACCGGGGCAGAGCTACCTTTCGAAGCTAACCCTGGCCCCAGTAGGCTTCCACCCAGCTGAGCCTCTACTATTGCTGATAACTCTCAAAACGGTGAAGGAGATCATTGTGAGGAAACCGGCATATTCTAGAACCAAAAATTCGAAGTCATGTGACATTCACCAACCCGCACTGGGCCCGCGTGGATTACGGCCCATTCCCTCTTCAAGAGAGGAGGTCTGAGTCCCAGCAGTGGGAACATTGTAAGGCCGACTATGGTATAAGGTATTTATGAAATGGGTACATGTTGCCTGAAATAAATTGATTATTATTATTTTCACTAGGTATCTAGCAGCCGACTTTCAACTCTACTGTATGGCCACCATCATCTTCGTGATGTGCAGAACTCCTCGCACGAAGAAGATGGTACTGAGCTTTCTCTTCATGCTAGGAGTGGTGATACCGACATTAAAGACTTATTACCTGAACCTGGCCGGTGTTATGATAATATCTCCTGAGTAAGTTGGTCAGATATTATACATATCTTTATTTACCTCACACCTAACAAACTGATTAGCATCCGTAGACTCATAGTAAGGTTTAGTTGTTAACCACCGTCAGGCAACTGCTACGTAATGGCCTGGCATCATGCTGAACTGGACCTATTTGGCGCAGCCGTGAGACACACAATGTGAACGTATTTTTAAAATTAAGTAGTTTCTACAATTGTTATTTCATTGCGTGTACTGATATGCCAAATAAACGAGTTTTCTTTCTTCTTTCTTTCTTATATTCTTTACTTATCTTTTACTATAAATGCGACACAGTTTGGCAAACACTTGGTCATCCTAGCCGTGGGCAAAGGGGGCCCTTGCCTCGCACCCAAAGAGGCCTCGCGTGTGTGGGCTTTAAAGACGAAAGTTTTGTTTTATAATTTATAGGTTCGCCCTTGACCACTATTTCACCCAATGATAAGCGAGGATGTGGTCGAACACTGGGTTGCGAACTTGCGACAGACGCTTTCTCGTTTTCGAATTTACAAAAAATAGGCCTCGCTGATACGCCTTCGCCGACGGCAAAATTTGTCTACGCTACGCCACTGCTCCTGAATACGATTGCCTTCGGAAATTCATAGGCTCATAGCACAAAATATATAGGTCCAGAAGTCAGTCTACATACAAAGCGCGCTCGAGCAACGCACACATAGACACCGCTCACAGACACAATATCTCGGTCGCGTCTCGGCGCACTCGTCGAACAGTTCCGGCTCAAACGCTCATTAGTGTGCGTCCACCGAGCGTAGGTATAAAAAGTGAACTACATACATGAGATTGTCTTCTGTACCTATTTATTTTGTGCTCATAGCATCGCTTATTTCCATTATATACAAGGCATGAACGAAAGGGTGTGAAACTAATTGCATATGGCTTTTTTTTCGTTAAGTAAAAATCATCCAAATGACATCCCCCGCCCTTGGGCGCAGCGGGAGATAGTGTCAGATTCTTAGGGACTAAAAAACCCACCCCGTTCCTTCTTGCCTTTCATACCGAGGCCGAGCCTCCCTTTCGGAAACAGGCCCCTTGGCCCCAGTAGACAGACCCTGTCCCCCGTAGGTATCACTTAGAAATCACAATTTTACTAAGTCCTTCCAATCCATACAAGAGTAGTATGCAAATACTCGCTTTGTGACCTAACTACCTAACCTTATTCTATAATATATAGGGTGACAGGTAATTAGTGTACGATACTTAAACACGTGATTATGCTCATGATAACAAACAATTTTTAAGGAGAGGGAGGGAGCAAAGCCGAAATCGCGAAAAAAATATCAGCTGTTCAGTACATTAGGCAAACATAAATGTACTGAACAGCTGAATTTTTTTTCGCGATTTCATGTTTGTTCTCATAGTAAAAGTTGTTGGTTATCATGAGCACAATCACGTGTTTAAGTATCGTACACTAATTACCAATCACCCTTTATAGTGCCACGAATATGGACTAATCGTGCGTAGATGAGAATAATCGCGCCTGGATTAGGTTAGGTTTGAATAGTGGTCAATAGAACACGATGGCGAGCGAACGAAGCGATCTTAGGGAATAGGTTAGGTTAGAACAGTGACCATTCAAGTATTTGTTCGCCAATACCGTGATTAAAAAATACCAATATGGAATTGTAATCACGGTGTTACGGTAATACCGGTATTGAAAGCCCTAATATTGACCGTCAATACAGTTTCCGCCAAAATCGGTCAATTGAGGATCTTCTTAAGCATGACATTTACATCTGGATTCTAAAATATTATAGTTAATTTCACACCTGAAGCTGTGCGTGCCAGACCGGTACGTGTGGAGGCTTCGGCGACCGCCATTGCTGGCCGTGCCTGCTGCCAGAACCAACCTGCTGTCAAAAGCACCCCTCACCCGCATAATACGCATGCTAAATGAAGTGCATGAGAGGATAGACCTATTTTCGAGCTATGAGACCGAATTCGCAAGAGTTTTATTATATTTTGTTTGTTATATTTAAATATTAATTAATGTTATGTATTAAGTCTGATTTTATATTTTATTTACAAATAGTTTGAGGTTATATTTTTATGATTATTTTTTTGTATTTTTATAGTCGGTAGTATAATTATGTTGTAATAGAGTTTAGTGTTATTTTAGATTTTTAGGTAAGTAAGCGTTTGCCATAAGATGATATTTTTTTCCATTTTTTTAATAAATGTTGTTTTTCTAATTCCAGGCTTGCGCTGGATATATTTCGCAACTCGCCCGCGTTCCACGAAATATATATAAGAGGGCACACCAATATAGCTGGTTACGTCCTCGGCATGGCTTTGGGTTACTGGTTCTATGACTGGCAGAAGGCTGGCGGTGATCCAAAGACTTTCCGGGTAAGTTATATTTCATTAAACAATAAACAGAAGATGCCTGTTCACTACTGGCTTCAAGATGGCTGTTAATAATACATCATCATCATCAACCTTTTCAATGTTCAGTTATTTTAATTTTATTTATAATTATTAAATTTTAAATTCAAATATCTTTTGATAGACTGAACCGATTGCAATGAAACAAAACCTAAATGTTATTTCAAGATACGCTCAATTCTTGTGTATAAAAGTTATCTACATTGCTTTCGGACGTTTTACGTGATGCCCGGACAAATAAACAGACAAACAGACAAAAATTTTAAAAATGCTGGAAATGGGTTCTATTGGTTGTTCTTTAACAGTCTAAATATTTATTTTGAATTTTTTTTCATATACAAAAACCACTTTTCTACAGTTTTATTATATGTATAGATAGACAGTGGTGAGGCGTATGAAGTTTTTAAAAAGACTGTAAAATTATAAGTTGTGCGAGAAGCTCTAAAAAAATATGTATTTAAAAATTAATGTCCGACCGAAATTGGTTTTCAACCGACACCGGAACCGAATTTCGGCAAAAGTCTTAGTTTCGGCCGGAACCGAAACTTCCTTACAAAGATCATGTTTTGAAAGAAAAATAAAGAAAACGTTATTATAATCTGTCAGTCTTATTTTTTTATGCATGGTATTTATATTCGTTGACTATCATGAATTTTACTGCAATCGATTGTAGTTTGGGAGTAGGTAAAACGAACTGCAAATACAAGCCAGTCACGACATGATTAGGCACGTGGACACGGCAAAATGTCTTCGTTGCTTACTCGGAAGGAATTTAACGCGCTGAACATGACTGATCACAGCGCGAGAACTCCCGAATGCATGGCAGTTTCGGTTTCGGTCGTAGTTTCGGCGGGTTTGCCGCCGAAACCGAAACTAAATCTAAACTCGTTTTTTTGCAGAAACTCGACCGAAACCGTAACCAGTCGGACACTATAAAACATTAAACAAAATACATACTGTTATTTTTTCTAAAATGCTGTTGTAACAAAACAACTACCCGCACCGCAACTTTTGCTACTCGACACTAGATGGCGCTGTAGCGTGACGTCATATTTCTGAATCGCGGTAAAGCTAGTCTTGCATCTGCGGATTTCGTCCTACTTGGTATAATCTCCCAGAACCTCACTAGTTCAGTTGTGCGCATAGTTCTTTTTTGGATTAGAGAATTGCTTCCGCCGCCTTCGTCCAAGCGGACTTGGCTGTGCTGGAGTGCGCTTCATAACTTTCTTCTCCATCTCATCGTCTTCGTCTAACTTCTTCTTCTTTGCTGTACCTACCAACTTGTATTCTAAATAAATATACGGATTATCACAAGTGTTCCTGATCCTTTCACTGCCACGTGTGACGTCACGGCGAGACCTTCCTACACTGTTTAATATTCTTCTTAGATAAAAAAATACTTTATTTCTTGTAAAAAAAGTTGGCAACTTTACGCACAGGAGCGGTCGTTATGGCGACGTTTGGTGGGAGGCCTATGTCCAACAGTGGACGTCATTCGGCTTAAATGATAATGATGATGAGTGAAACACTACAGACGCAAAATAGATAGGCACAGAAGACAATCTACATACAAAGTGCGCTCGGGCAACGCACACATAGACACCGCTCACGGACACGATATCTCAGCTCAATCGCCCGGTCGCGCTTATACAGTTCGGCGCAATGCACTGACGTGTGTGCGATCGCCTAGCGTAGGTATAAAAAGTGAAATACATACTTGAGATTGACATCTGTACCTATCTATTTAATTAATTTATTTTTAGATACTTTATTGCACATCAAGATTATAAATTAACAAAAAGGAAACCATATAATAAAAAACACAATTGGCGGCCTTATCGCACTAGGTGATTTCTTCCAGGCAACCTTGAATGGACAGAGATTGCCTGGACACAAAATGGGGTTGCACTTAGTGCAAATATAAAAGTAACAAAACTTAATGAATACTTAATACTACGAGTAAAATAGATACACAAATACGAGTACATACATACAAAATATATTATAAGCAAGAGAGTACCTAAGTGAAGAACGAAGACAAGATCACAGAGTCAAGTAATGATCCTTCACAAGCCTTTTAAATGCAGGCAGTGTTTGCACACGCTTTATTCCCACAGGCAATGCATTCCATAGACGAGCGGCCTGAACAGTAAAGGACTTATCTAAGAAAGTACTTGAATGCATTTGCATTTTAAGTTTCAAGTTATCCGATGACCTAAGAACTTCCATGTGGGAGTCGCAAAGGAATTGAAACCGTTTTTTGAGGTAACCGCTATTTTGTGCTACAGATATGTAATCACGGAGATTTTTTGTTATTTCCTAGAAATATAACTTCGTGTACTGGAGCCTGGCTCCGCTGCTCTGCGTCTGCTGCTACTCCGGCACCATCTTCTACGCGTACTCCGCAGCGCCGTCTATCACCATCAACCTGCTGTATGCTGCCTTCATGAAGCCTATCTTTGCCTTCCTCATCTGCTTAATTATAGGTGGAGTTATTACTCAGTTTGAAGGTAAGTATTAACTTAATTGATAAATCATACGTCTTTGTGAGCTTTCGGTAGACCGTGTAGGGCTGGCATAAGGATTCATCTATAGCCGCGTCCAGACAACGCGAGGCGTGCGTCGCGAATGGTCCGTCTCGTATGCCTCGGGCTGTGTGGGCGGTTTTCACATGGCGCCACTCACCGCAGCAAAGAGGGGTGTACGAATCAACGAACAAAATACACGCCATTCAAAATGAGATTCGCTTCACCGCCTGCCGTGGTGATGCCGACTAGGCGACTTCATCTGTGAAAAACCTTACATCTTGTAAACTACTTTTCTACAAGGATTAACCATCTACGTTCATTCCGCCAGGGTCGCACATCCATGTAGCTCGGCCGTCCGGTAACTGTCCAGACCAAGCCCAAGTCGTCGACGGCGCGCACTGTTCCCGCGCGCCTCAAGGAGTTGTCAGCAACAGCAGGGACCCAGCCGGGTCGAAGCCTACTGGGGCCAGGGTTATCCGAAAGGGCGCTCGAGCCCCGGTATGAAGGCTAGAAGGAACGGGGTGGGGCTTTTAGTCAGTAAGAGTCTGACACTAGCTCCCTCTCCGCCCAAGAGCGGGGGATGTCATTGGATGATTTTTTCTCACCATAAAAAAAAAAAAAAGGGTCGCACATCCATGATCAATAATTCTATCTCGTCAGCTCTTCGGTCACCTGTGGGGATTGAAGAGCAAAACGAGATGGAGTACGTGGTCGCAATTACACGACCCTGGTGAAGAGGATATGAAAACAGTCGTCGGACCAAGCCAACGCAAGCGGTTAAAAAATCCTCCGAACCATCTTCCACTTGACCTAATATCCAGATCCGACGTACCACGACCATTCCGGGATTCCGATCCCGATTTCCACCCATTATTGTACTGCTCACCGATTCTTCTTTAGAACCCTATGTGTATAATTATTGTTTTTTTCTATATAGTATTTATAATCGACATATGGAGCTACGACGCAGTACTAGCTTTTGCCCGCGGTTTCACCCGCATACATAAAATATAGCCTATGTCACTCAGGAATAAAGCAGCTTTCTATCGGTGAATAAATTTTAGCAATCGGACCAGGACTTTCAGAGATTACCTCCTACAAACAAACAAAAAAACACTACCTCTTTATAATATTTAACTTATCAAGCGTTTTGTTTGATGCTCTGAGTAAGATTCCATATCTATGTCTGTCCAGATATCTACAGGACGGTGCTAGAGTGGCCGGTGTGGACCATCCCAAGCCGGCTGTCGTTCGGCGCGTACCTGATGCACATTCCCCTCCTAAGTAACTTCATAGCGATGCAGACCACCACTTACAGGGTCACTGCCCTGGTTATTGTAAGTATTGTCATTGGGCTTTCATCTACTGGAAAAATTTTCATAACTACTAAAGTAGGCGCCAGATAAACTTCGAATATCGGTCATTGACCTTCTTACATTAGTTTTCTCGTTAGTGAAAGACTCTCAAACGTTGTTGTTTGAGAAATGCCATGGAATCCCGATCGACCTCCAAATAAAGCGTCGTGAGTGGAGATGGATTGGTCACATGCTTAGGAGGGATTCCTAAACAGGTGTTGGACTGGAATCCCCAAGGGTAAAGAAAGCGTGGCCGTCCTCGGCAAACCTGGCGACGTACCGTGTTGGCAGAAGCGACGGCCATCGGATTGACATGGAGCGAAGTGAAGCGTAAAACTTAAGACCGATCGCGATGGGTGACTACTGTCGACGTCCTTTGCCCCAGCTAGGGTCTTAAGTAGTAAAATACTTGTAACCTCACGAAACAGTCTCTGACTTTCAGACTCGCCTACCTTTTTTTATAAACTTCTTAGGCACATTATTGTATGCTGGCGGTGAGTGAAGGTTGTTATGTCTTTGTGGCAGAAGGTTCTAAGATATAAGAGGAGAAACCTGGATCAATTGTTTCATGTGTGGGCCCTAAGCACAATGTGATCACGCTGGTGCATCGTTCGATACCTCGATTTCTTCAAGCAGATTAAAGTTTCTTTTCTTTTAAAATTCCTGCAAATTTTTGCAATGTTCCATATTTGGCCATAATTACAACAAAACATGTCATAATTAAAACAAGCGCAGTAACGGTACTTGGTACGTTTGTTTATCATTATGACTATACTCTGTTCAAAATAACATTAGAAAGGGTGTAGCAGGATAAGGTAGGGTCAGCGGCCCCCAGGAGGTAACTTCTATTTCGTAGGCATAAGGATGTCATTAAAAGCAAAAAGTGGTTACAACACAAATTATTTACTGCAGCCGCCATTTGTCATGCCATCAACATAATAAAAGTCAAAATCAAAAAAATAAAATTCGGTAGAACCTTTTATAAACGTCGAAGTGTCCATACAACCGATTTTGACTGAACAAACAGTAAAAAAGGTTTCTTTAAATTTCTATTCTTAACGCGAATAGGGTATAGTATATTATATGATTATGACATTGTTTCTTATATTTTGCAGATTGCAAATTCCACCATATTGGTCATCAGTAGTTTCATATCCGGCTTCTTCTTCTGGATTCTGATCGAGAATCCCTTTAGGAACGTCATCAGAGAATGTCTCACATCGCCTGAAGAGAACAAAGAGCTAAATACAGATTCTGAGAAGAAAAACGAAGATGAAAAAGGTCCAAAAAAGAAAAATGAAGAAAAAATACTTGATAAGAATAATCTAAATAAAAAAGGTTGAAGATAAAAATTACAGATTTATTTGACCTGGGATGGGAAATAATTTATATTACATATTATTATAGTTTAGTGCGGATCGCGGATATTTGTTACTATTCATGAAATTTAAAAATTTATACAAAAATGATATACTTATTTAATAAAATATTATGTTTAAAAAAGTACCTATTTAAAAATTTACATGAAACAAAAAGGTCGTGGCCAGTCGTGGGGCTCTTTGGACGAAATTGGGACCACGGTCCCAATTTCTACCTATAAAAATATTTTTTTTTAGTGTTACCTATTTTAATATACATTTTTTTTTTGTAGCTGTTCTTTAATAACTTGTTCCTTGTAGTCCCAAAATACTACTAAAACAAAAATATTACTTTACACAAAAACACCAAAAAAAAAATATTACGCACTAGCTAAGTATGAACTTTTTCTGCAGTAAGGACAAATATAAAAAAGAAAACTACAAACCGTATACATCAATTTTCTTTATTAAAATACAAAATAAACATTTTTAATATAAAAACATTTTGAAATTAATAACTAATATTCCTAATTTAATAAAATTAACAGAGAAAATATGGACACGAGTATTACTGGTAACAGGAGCGCCCGCCTAACTATGAATTTCAGGCAATGTTTTATTTTACATGCTTTCTATACTTATAATTTAATCATCACAAGTTACATTACCCCCTATAGGGGCAGTCGGATATAACTACCACCTACGTATTAAATTAGTCTACCCTTATTAGTAATATAATTAGAAACATATAATAAGTCTATAGAAGTACTTTGTTGTGCGCGCATCACGTAAAATACACGAAATCGATGTAGATAACTTTTTTTCTTTTGACAGGCCTGTTGGTCTAGTGGTTAGTGACCCTGACTGCTATGCCGGAGGTCGTGGGTTCGATTCCCACCCAGGACAAATGTTTGTGTGATGAGCACGATCATTTGTTCTGTGTCTGGGTGTAATTTATCTATAATATGTATATATTTAGAAATATATAAGTATGTTTATCAGTTGTCTAGTACTCATAACACAAGCTCTGCTTAAGCTTGAGACTAGACGGCGTTGTGTGACAATTGTGGATTATTATATTATTATTATTCATTAAAATTGTGTGTAACTTGATATATTATTTCGGCTTTGTTTCATCGCAATCGGTTGACTATATCGAAAGATATAGCCAACGCCATAATGCTTTCAAGATGCTGATGGAGTTACCTAACTTCTGTAGCGCATCAGTGGTATTTGTGAAAAATGCATATTGATTGAAAAGTTTGCATCCTTCGTACACAGGTAGCAAGCCAGTTCCAACAGCATCCATAGAGCATGGTTACTGATGGGCTGGACAGCAGACCTAGCCAAGTTACGACCGCTTTGTTTCGATTCTCTTTCGTCAATCGCCTCGAGTCGGCCACGCCTTTGATTCCTTTGTTCTGACGTCATCTCAATGTTCAGTCACGTGATCAGAACAAAGGAATCGTTGGTTCAATATCTTGTCTGTTATACCGGAGCAATCACTATTTTTGTTGCCTTTTTGGCACAAACATATACATTATGATTATTTATTATTACTAACACTATATGAATCTCTTTGATACTTGAAGCAAAGAATTCATAATTATTATTATTTAATTACTACAAGCATTGGCTGCAGTTACAACACTCACTTTATCGTCATCACGTGTAGTTTCTTATACTCTGTTCAAAATAACATTAGACATTTATGATAACCTTTTATTACTGTCCGTTCAACCGATTTTGACTTTTATTACGTTGGTGGCATGACAAATGGCGGCTGCAGTAAATAGTTGGTATTGTAACCAATTTTTTTGCTTTTAATGCCTACGGAATAGATGTTAAAATCGGTTGAACAGACAGTAATAAAAGGTTTCTTTAAAAGTCTAATCTTAACGCGAATAGAGTATAAGTTTCCTTTCGTCTAGTGTGTATCCCGCAGTTCAGCTACAAAAATTTGTTTTGAAAAGACTAGCTCTCGTCTAATATATTAAAATACTACTTTACCATTTTTATGCATTCTTAAAAATATACACTACCACCACAGTCTGTAAATACAATCAAATTCTCTTAGTAGATTTATCATTCGCTCCATTAATACTTTTTCCATTCTTAGCACTAGAAGCGTGGGCGTTCCAAATTTGACCCATGCTTACCTTTTTTCTGATCTATTTTTACACCTAATCTATGTGTAAAACATAATAAAAATATGTAATTTATAATCAGGCCCTAGTTTAATTTGTAACAAAAATAAAATGGCCAAAATTGGCATTAATATTCCGCGCTTCTAGTGTTAAACAAATATTCATCAACAACTACTAATTCATGATTTAGCGTCTTAATCTCTTGGCCTATTTAAAATCATCAATACTTCTATAAACTACCATCCAATCTCTCAATACATCATTATATTCTTTACAAATAATTTTTACAACAGCCTTAATAGTAAAGTCTTCGCCAATAGTGTCAAGCAAAGACCAGGGAATGAAGCGCTGACAACCACTAGAGACGCCATTGTCATCAATATTCGAAGCCATGCGATTGGGTATTTGACTATTTTTAACATGTTTGGTCCAGCACCGTCCTATGATTATACAAGTTGTTGTTAACACAACTTCTGATCACGCCCAATAAAAATATGTCATTATTTGCACTACGTCTCATAACGCTAAACAGATATAATAAGTTCTATCACTTAATTTTTTGCGCCATAACACTGTTACTACTAAAAAAATTGGTTCTGGGGTGTTTTTAATTGCCCCCGCCCGCACTCGTTCCACGTGCGTATTCCCCACATTACGTTATCGTATGTATGAAATACTTGTTTGAAAATGACATTTGCGGAGGTTACGCATGCGGAGAAAACCCGCATACGTGATGAAATCCGCAAGATATTAAAAACACCCATAATGTGCGCACCTCACGAAAACGGCGCTGAGCTAATGTGTTAATTTTGAGTTTTGTTAATACTAAACAAAAATCAAAAGAAATCTTTCTTAAAAACGGCATCAAAGTTAATTTTTATTGAATGAAACAGCGATTTATCATTTTAAGTATTGGTTTGAGGATGACTGGACGCGTGGTAGGAACATCTTGCTATGTCTTTTGTTCGCGCAATACCTAATGACGGTGACGTCACATTTCAATATGTGCATCCTTATTCTGTTACGTGACAGTTTCCCCTTCCACCAGATTTAAAAGGTGTCTAACATGCTCAATATTGTACAGATATGAAAAATGTTTTCTATTTACAATTGTGAATAAGATTATCTAAAGTTTCATACAAAATAATAACAATAAAAAAAAAAGTCAAGTACCCAATTCCACTGAGTTCAGAAACACTAAATAGATAAGTACAGAAGACAATCTACATACAAAGCGCGCTCGAGCAACGCAGACATAGACACCGCTCACGGACACGATATCTCGGCTCAATCGCCCGGTCACACTCGCATAGTTTGACTCTAGCGCGACCGTTTAGGTATATAAAGTGAAGTACATACATGAGATTGACTTCTGTACCTATCTATTTTGTGTCTTAATCAGACTTGTCACAGTCTGACCATTTCTTTGAATAAACAGAGACTTACTGTCATGTATGGTTCTCATTTAAAGTTTGTCAATACCATTTCTAGCAGCAGTCACCACAGCATCGAGGTACCCGTGATCTCAAGCCTCATTCCTTCTCCTATCTCGTGTGACCAGTTCGAGTTTCCCAGGAGCCTCCGTTGGTATCGAGGGCCGCCGCTCAGGGCCGTCGGGGTCAGTGACGGCCTTCCACAGCTGGATGAGAGGCAGTTCTACGAGGAGACAGAGCGGCACTGACGCGATGTAGCTGAGCACTGATGATGTTATTAGGAGGGACAGCTGGAAGGAAAAGATAAATCATTTAATTTGCCCTATCATCAGACACATCTATTGTTAAACTAAAAATTCGATGAATGAGACATGCCTATTGTCGCTGTGTCTCATCGCCCCCACACTAGCATCTCTAACAGTAGAACAGAGAAAAGTGTTGTGTCTCAAGTGTCTGCGCAACTGGACCATATGTCATTGAAACCGGCGCGATCTCGGTAAAATAGAGTTGAGAACTTTATTGTAGAAGGTCGACTTGTTACATTTGCTGCCAAATACTGCAAATACATTTGAATGTGTACATCCATATTCTAATGGTAAGATATGGCTTAAAGGACTTAGTATCCAAGCAAAAAATATTACCAAAAAAAAACTGAGAATTATGCGCCCTTTTCGCGATGACTATTGTATATATTTTTGAAGTTCTAATTAAATGTTTTATGTGTTAAAACTGCGTTTATACTTACCATTCCAATTATGGACCATTTTGTACTGTTCAGAAAAATAGTAGTAGTTAATTCTACGTTTACATGTAGGCCCAACCTCGGCCAATCGCTATTGTGTAGCCATTGTATAAACGGGGAAACCCTGTTAACACAATGACGATTGGCAGAGGCTGGGCCCTTAAGTAAACGTAGCATAAGGGTCTAAATAAACATACAAATAATATACCTAGGTATGTTAAATGACAAACATACATCACATCATAGCTTTTGTAAACAAAGTAGACAACAGTATGAAACCCACGTCTTTAAGCACAAATAAACAAACTTATGAAGAAAAATAACTACAAAACAAACTTACCATGGACAGAACAGAAGCATGCCCCAGCTGCGTGTTACCAGCCAACGTGATCCTGAGTACGATGAAGTGAATGAGGAACACGCAGTACGACAGTCTGCCCAGGATGTGGAAGCCACGCCATTCCAGGGAGTCACGGATTGCAGCTGAAACATAGAAAATAATGAGGTATATACACAGTGTAGAACCTGGGGGTACCATGGGTCCGAATTCAGTTCCCGTGGCACCCTCAGGGGTATCATACAAGAGTGCCACGGGTCCGGAATTCGTAATCCTGGTCATCTTCATAATCATTTCAGCCCATATACGTCCACTGTTGGACATAGGCCTCCCCCAAGTGTCGCCACAATGAACGATCCTGTGCGTCTCACATCAATCAATTTCTCGCTACGTTCACCAGGTCATCGATCCACCTTGTAGGAGGCCTTCTAACGCTGCGTCTTCCGGTACACGGTCGCCACTCCAGAACCTTTCGTCCCCAATGGCCATCTGCTCTGCGAGCAATGTGCCCTAACCATTGCGACTTAAGTTGGGCGATTCTTCGTGCTACGAGTATGTCGGCAACTTTGGTTCTCCTGCGGATATCTTCATTTCTGATTCGATCACGCAAGGAAACTTCGAGCATAGCCTTTCCGTTGCCTTTTGTGGTCACCCAATAAAACTATAAAGCTTAAACAATAAAGCTTAAAGTCATTTAAGCCTTCTGATGAGGCCCATTGTGAGCGCCCACGTTTCGAAATTTCGTTTCATTGAGTTCTAATACTTGGAGAGGTATTTTATTATAGCATTTTAAACAGTACTGCATGAAAGAAGAGGCTACTTTAGCCAGCTTAGTGAATTCAGTTTAGGTCGTCAAATGGACCAAATTATTTAATTATTAAATCAATTATTGTCTAATACTCACACCAACACCTAGAGAAGCAGCCCAGCATGAAGATGCTGAAGAAGACGGCGACGAGCGGGCGGTCGAGCGCAGAGTAGAGCGCGGAGGCCCAGAGCGGCAGCGGCGAGTCCTGCAGGAACACCGTGCCCGCCAGCAGGACTGCGCTGCCCAGGAACAGGGACAAGTGAAAGAGGATGTTGAACCACTGGGGATGAGAACACAAGATTAAGATTAGTATATTTCGATACAAGTGCAGAAAGTTTGTCTTTGCGACCGAGGCGGAATTCGCACAAGCCGTAGGCTAGTGTGAAATGGAACAGAGGGCTGCAGTGATAAATTTGCATGTGTATCAAACGACGTTTTTCAATACACTTACGACTCGTGGGGAAGACAAGGCGCTTGGTGGTCGAGGTGCGCCCAGCCTGATACGATAAATGTAATATTATTGTGGTAGGGGAGAGCACGCGCACTTTTCTTTGCTAGTGCGGGAAGCAAACAATTGATACTAAGCAATCTACAAGTTTCACAAGATAAACAACATGATATTATTTATAATCCTACATTGTACAACGAGAATTCACCATCGATCAATTGGAATGATATATGTTTGTTTGTTTGTTTGTTTGTGTTCAAGACAGACACTAACATTCTTCATCAGCTCGGATATTCTCTTTTGCAATAAAGGATATTATAAGCTCATAACTTCGATTAATATCTAGCTGTTTTCTTTTTTCTACTACTAAATCATTGCACCTTATTATAGGAAGTTTCCGTGAGATCGTTCATTAAATTTTACTGGCCTGTTGGTCTAGTGGTTAGTGGCCCTGACTACTATACTGGAGGTCTTCCCATCCAAGACAAATGTTTGTTTGATGCTAGAGCTCATCACACAAACTCTTCTCTCCGTCTTGGATGAGTACGATCATTTGTTCTGTCTCTGGATGTAATTTATCTGTAATATGTACGTATTTAGAAATATATAATTATGTTTACCAATTGTCTAGTATTCATAATAAAAGCTCTGCTTAGTAAAGGCCGGCGCTATATGAAAGTTGTAGAGTATTATTATTAAATAAGGAATCTCAGGACATTAAATATGGTTCACTGGAATCGATATCCAGTAAAATATGTCTCACCTTGCTGTCTTTAAGTTTGATCTCTCCCTTGACATTGTTGTGGTACAGTATGAAGGCGGTGGCGATACCCCCGATGTAGCCGGGCAGGTTCATCCAGAAGGGCAAGTACACCAGCGACAGGATCTTGGAGCCAGCGAACATGTTGCGAAGAATCCTGAAGATTAGCATTCCATACAATACCAAACAGTGATGTATAGTATCCAGAAGATCATGCAGCACATCAGTTTTAGATAAGACTGTTATACAGCAGTGGGCAACAAAAGAGACTCTACAAAGCCGTAGTTTTTTTCAAACCCAGTGTGCCTTCATTCAAGCCGCTGACTGTACGTGACGACAAAGATGCAGTCAGAAACAATTGCTTCTCTTACACCTCTGTAGGCATTAAAGTTGTTGTTTTTGTTTACACCAGTTCGCGTTCCAGCAAAACAAAAAACTTGCCAGGAGGTGATATGTCGTATTCCTCATAAATGAGGGTCGTGAAGTTCCTGCTGGAATAGCGTCTTACTGACGGTGTCTTGCCATCTGCGACGGTTCTTGATGTTATGAAGAGCGACGTGCAATTGGGTGTCCAGTTTGGAGCGGACCTAATCTGTGTTTCTTTTTGGGTTGCGACTTCTTGGTCGTTTGCCGTCAACCATGCCAGTTAAGATGAGCTGTTCTAAGGATGTGGCCATTTTTCCTGGCTTTGTGTCCAAAACTCTCTGCGCATATAGGTCTACAGACACACAGGTAAAGGACAGACAGGTATAGGTCGACAGTCTAGTCTTGATGTTCAACTCGCAAGATTGAGATGTTTGTACGGAAAGTAGTCCAGGAAATTAACCTTAAATAACCTTGATTAAACTCCCAATAAAGGTAAAGAGCAGTGGTGGCAGAGTGGTAATGGCCCCGACTTACGAGTTGTAGGTCGCGGGTTCAAACTTAGCTAGGCGCGTTACTTTATGTAATTTATTTCATCACTACTACTCTCAAAACGGTGAAGAAAAACATCGTGAGGAAACCGGCATGTCCTAGAACCAAAAATTCGAAGACATGTGATATCCACCAACCCGCACTGGGCCCGTGTGGTGGATTACAGCCCATTCCCTCTCCTAGAGAAGAGGCCTGAGTCCCAACAGTGGGAACATTATAAGACCGACTATGCTATGTTATGCTATAAACTCTCAATACCGTTCTTTCCGCCAATTTTTGGCCAAAATAACACTTACTCTGGAGTCTGAGCTGTGACGATGGGTGTGAGGTCGTAGAAGTAGACCACGAGCCCTGCCGCCAGCGAGGACGCCACGACAAACAGCATCAGCAGCGGGATGGTGGCGCGCTTGTACCGCATGAGCACCAGAAGGAGGAACACGCCGATGATGTGCAGCTGCATGTCTGCTGCTAAGTACCTGCAAATAGGAAATGATTAGTGTCCGACCGAAACTGGTTTTTTAACCGAAACCAAAACCGAATTTCGGCAACCGTTTCAATTTTGGCCGAAACTTCCTTACAAGGATCATGTTTTCAGGGAAAAATAAAGAAAACATTTTTGTATCAGTCAGACCTTTTTTTTAATGCTTTTTTAAAAGGTTTAATATTAATATTCGTTGACTATCATGAATTTTACTGCACTCCATTTTAGTTCGGAAGTAGGTACTCCTATCGGCAGGTTTGCCACCAAAAACGAAACTAAACCGAAACTCGATTTTTTGCCGAAACTCGACCGAAACCGAAACCGAACATTCGGTCGGACACTAGAAATTATACACCGTTAAATTTTAATCGTTTTAATCCCGTGAAGGGTCCATCCGGTACATGAAACACTATCGATTTGTAAAAATAAAATTAAAAAAATAAGAGTTTTGAAAAAGAGGTACTTTATTTTTTAATTTTATCTTTACAAATCGATAGTGTTTCATGTACCGGATCGACCCTCCACGGGATTAAAACGATTAAAATTTAGCGGTGTAAAATGTCCTTATGGGACCTTCACACAGGGAAGCCTGGGTGCCTGGGTGGGATGGCCTGGTTACGAAAGTTGATGACCAGATGCTATAGCGCAGTCTGGAAGAGGCCAATGTTCAATAATGGATTATGACAGTAAGTTTATGATAGAAATAAAGAGAAAATACAGAGGATAAATTACACTAATAATAAAATTCTTCTTCCATTGTTTATTTATTTAGTCTTCATGCAACACAAAGTACAAAGGCGGACTTAATGCCTTAGGCATTCTCCAGTCAACCTAGTGTGGTGAAGAGACAATGTGATATGGTATTGTGCCCGGCTCTGGACCCCATCTTTTGCCAATTCCTAAAAAAGACGTCTAAGTCGTCTCACCATCTCCTTCGTGGTCCATTGATTGATATGCCCACACAGTTATTTGATGATGTACACGTGTCTATCAATATTAAATGTATGTTCTTCTCTTTTGAAACTCTAAGCGATTGGGACGCATTTGCATACACATTTTGTAAGTATTTCGATACGTAATTCATCGATGAACGAGATGATAGATGAGATCAAAAAACAGATTAAAACGACTTACCAAGTATGTCCCATACAGAACTTTCCGGTCGGCAGATGGTTGTGCACATACAGCACATGGTACCACCACCGCTCGGAGCAGTCGTGGGCTTCTCTCTCGACCAGCCACGACCACTGTGGACCGTTGCCCAGTAGTGGGAACCACGCTACCGTGAACCAGAGGGCAAATACTGCTACTGGGGTTAATCTGGAATAGCAAGTTGAATTTTTGATGATTATTTATCAAACTTATACTATTTTTACAGGAGAACCTTATGCGACCGACAGTATAGCAAAATAACCATCTACACTAATTTATATCATATATTATATTATATAATATAACTAATATACCCCTACTTTTTAATTAGTACATAAAAAATGGGGCTGTATCTGTACCCGTTACTGATCATGTTTTTGTATATAAAAGTAGAAAAAACCGAAATCTTAAAATTGACCACGAAAAGGTAAATTCATCATAGATTCAATCATAAATAACAATTGCTATCTATCGGGAATGTCAGTGATTGACTCGCCGCGCCATCGTGTCATAGACGTCACTCCTGATTAGTTCCTAGCGCTTGCTGCATGTATCTAACAACGACGACAATAATGGCTCGCCAATGTATGGAATGCGCAAAGCGGTCCCCATTCTGACGTCGAGCGCTTAAGATCCGTGCCGATAACTATACACCCCTACTTTTTAATTAGTACACAAAAAAATGGGGCTGTATCTGTACCCGTTACTGATCATATTTTTGTATTCAAAAGTAGAAAAAACCGAAATCCTAAAATTGACCACGAAAAGGTAAATTCATCATAGATTCAATCATACATAACAATTGCTAGTAGAAAATACTGTGGGCAGTGTTTTTTCATTTTAATCGCCATTTATTCATTCATAATCAATAGCCTGCACAATATTTCCATAAATTGAGAGACATTTTGGGATAAACACAAACGCTAATAACTTTGCCGTTTATGAATATTATTTATTGAGACAACTTAAATAATAACAAGGGCTTTTCTAATAAGCCCTATAAGTATTTGTACTAATTAAAAATTAGTGGTGTATATTATATTAGTTTATATAATTTATATATTACCAAATAAAGAGGTAAAGTCTGTTTTTTAAGTTTTTTGGTTTGTAGGAGGTAATCTCTGAAAGTACTGGTCCGATTGCGAAAAATTTTTTTCACCGTTAAAAAGCTGCTTTATTCCTGAGTGACATAGGCTATATTTTATGTATGCGGGCAATGCCTCGGGCAAAAGCTAGTAATCTTATAATTTATTCCTTAACCTGCTCAATTATAAAAGCATATATATAACCGTTAGTACCACTCTATTAAATTCACTCAAAGAAAGAAGATCAGTAGCCAACAAACCAACTCGCGCCAACGTACCTGATCCATCTGTTGACAATGGACATGCAACACTTGAAAAAGGTGATAGGCTTGGTGGGCGAGGAGACCAGCGTGGCGTACGCGGTCAGGAAGCCGGACATCGCGAAGAACGCCTGCAGCCACAGCGGCGAGTTCAGCACCGCTTGCCAAGTGAACTGGTCGTACATCTGAGATAGAATAGTGTTAAAAAATGCTTGAGTTGCTGAATAATACTCGTAGAATCAATCATTCATAATATTTTAGAACTGCTAGTATAGTTATCGGCACGGATCTTGAGCGCTGGCTTCAAGTTACGCAGAAATCAAATATTCGGTCTCTTTAGTGGTACGACGTGAGACGCGGGGGCAGGGAATAACAGTGATTGGCTCGCCGCGCCTTCGTGTTATAGACGTCACTCGTGATTCGTTCTCTGCGCTTGCTGCATGTATCTAACAACGACGACGATTGGCTCGCCAATGTATGGAATACGCAAAGCGATCCCCACTCTGACGCCGAGCGCTCAAGATCCGAGCCGATAACTATAAGTACTACGCGCAGTATTTTTCCATTTTGATCTTCATTTATTCATTCATAATCAATAGCCTGCACAATATTTCCATAAATTGAGTGACATTTTGGGATATAAACAAACGCTCATAACTTTACTGTTTATGAATATTATTTATTGAGACTTTACATAAATAACAACGAGACCTTTTCTAATAAGCTCTTAAAGTATTTGTACTAATTAAATATTAGTGGTGAATATTGACATCCAGAGTAAACAAAAATGTCTTACCCTTTCAACAAACTGAGGATTATCGATGTACGAGTAGATATAGATCAACATGACGTGAGAGAAGATCACGCACTGCATTCCCAGGAACCTAGAAATACGAATAACTATGAAATAATGGTGCTAAGAAAAAGCAAATCTACCAATATATCAACCATTTCCCATCTTCTTGGCTTCGCCATTGTAGAAGAAAGGGACCATATTTGGGATACTGCAGGTAATTTTGAATACTGGATTAAAAATCAAATCAAAATCAAAAGCATTTATTTCATATAGACCATTTGCAGGCACTTTTGAATAGTCAAATGTCGGTCAGTCCAAGAAAAGTGAAGCTAAATTGCACGTTCCAAAGCGTAAATGTCTCTAAAAATATCAAGAGTATGATGACGGATGGCGTTTCCGGATTAACACTCTTTTCGAGGATTATATATAACCAAGCACAGCAAAGATTTAAAAGATTCTTCAGATTTTAAAACAGACTCAAAAATAGTAACTATTCCATCGGACGTCTAAACACGAATTCAGGCTTCTTTCAAAAAATAGAAGTTTCGAATAGGTTCCTATTTTTCCATTTACTTATTAATTTGCATTAATTTCTAATAGGTTAACCCGTTTTATTACGAAAAACAAAATAGTATTCCAAATATGCGACACTTACTTTACCGTTTTACTGAGTTAGTATAGATGAATGGTCAACTCGAAGGCATAGGCGTTTAATTGATCGAAGCACAGAAAAGGTGAAAGAGGTTAAAAAGGAAATACTTTCCGATTTGTACTACGACGAGTATCGCCGCTTGTCTCCCACCCTTTAACTCCACTACAGGCAATAAACCAAACCGAATACGCATTACGCAAATAACAGACCACGCACACTTCTGTAGATCGCAAGTTTGATATTGGTAGTTCAACTATGAGCATTGCCCTACTTTGTGGATCGATTCATCTGTTCTGTAGATCGAAGTATAGACGAATACCAGCTAGATGCAGGAAGCGTATCATCAGTTATTGTGGAGTTGATGACATTGGATTAGGTACTTACAACACAGATGATAATGATGATGATGATGATGATGATGAAGGAGATCAACTTTATAAATGTTTACCTGATTCCTTCGATACACGCCACGTCTTTCATTCTGTCGTCAGTCCGAGGCTTGCTTCGATCATAAGTCAGAATGTCAAAGTTCCGCTTTAAAGAAAATGCCAGCAAGTATCTATTACCTATAATGATAACAATAAGATAGTTATTAGATAGCTTATTACTTTGTGAGATGAACCTTTAAAAAGATCTTAGACTCCTTTTGATAAGCCATTTAAACAAACTTTTTGTACTGTCTGTTCAATCAATTTTGACATCTATTCCGTAGGCATAAGGATGACATAGAAAACAAAAAAATAGTTACAATGCCAACTATTTACTGCAGCCGCCATTTATCATACCACCAAAGCCACCAAAGTCAAAATCAGTTGAACGGACAGTAAAAGTTCGTTAAGGCGTATAGTCCCTTGAACCATCTGACCGAAATTATGTGAACGCAACTCTCGCACTCGCCTAGGCGGCAGTACGCAAATCTGTGCATTTATTTGCGGCCAGCAGCGCCCGGAAAGCGCTTTAAATCCATTTTCTCTGCGAGATATTGATTGATTTACATATGCAATGTTCACTTTGAAGAATATTTAACAACCAATTTTTATGTGTAAAAATGTTTCTAAAGGTCCAACCAAGCCGTTTCGAAGGAGTAAGGAAAAGTTGCGAAATTGCTAAATTTTTTTTTTTGACAAAAATATTAATTGCACGGAAAAATCAAATGTTGATATTATTGTTCAAGAATCTATAATAAACATATATTTTTTTCAAACCAACTGACCTAGCCGTTACGGAGGAGTAGGCCTCAGAAAATCACTGTTTTATGGCACTTTTCGGGCGCTTAGCCCTTAAATGTCTAATCTTATTGCTTCAAGAAAGTACATTTAACAAAAAAAGACGTGTGGCACTCGGGGACTGCCGCGGTAAAGCTATTGCATAGCACTTTTATCAACTTATGCAATTATCATTATTTATTTATTTTATTTATGCAGTATTTTTTTTCCTTAGTTTTTTTTTCTTTGATATTAATTCAAGTTACACTTTCACACATTGAATTGAATTTTGATTGATTGTTCACTCATTTGTTTTCTTATCGGTCACCACGCTCAAAAAACAAATGATGGGGTGTTAGGTTATTTTCGTTACGGAATTTCTGGATTCGGTCTCCACGCTCAAGGCCCGCGATAGAAGCTATGCAATAGCTTAAAAACATTTTCTAAATATGGAATGGATGAAAAAAATATCTTTAAATAACAAAAACTAAAACGTAGATAATAATAATAATATGCCACAACTATCACAAAACGCCGTCTAGTCTCAAGCTAAGCAGAGCTTGTGTTATGAATATTAGACGACTGATAAACATACTTACATAATTCTAAATATATACATAATCAATCAGACACAGAACAATTAATCGTGCTCATCACACAAACATTAGTCCTGGATGGGAATCGAACCCACAACCTTCTTCATAGCAGTCAGGGCAACTAACCACTAGACCAACAGGCCTGTCAATGATAGTAGAATAGAATGTTTACACTCAGCCTTAGCGCATCTGTCTCCGAGCACGTGCACGCCGGTAGCCAGGCACGCCAGCGCGACCAGCATCGTGCAGATGACTGCCAGAGAGCGCGCCGGGCCCGTCGTGTCCGGCGGCGCGTCCACCGACATGCACCAGTCCACGGACAAGACCTCGGCCTGGAACGGTAAGAAGATACAATTTAAGATACTATCAATCTGCATTCAAACTAAAAATCTTGATGATGACGCTATCCGGATGCATCAGACAATATCGTGTTGTATGCCCACGATACTTCTTTAGACGGACTAATAATTTTGACTTTCGTTGTCAATATTATTAGTCAGTCTACCTACAGACGACATCATTTTTAGTTTATGCGAAACTTGAATATATTTATTTATTTATTTAAACTTCATGTACAGTAGTGGTACATAGGCGGGCTTAATGCAACAAGGCATTCTCTCCCAGTCAACCTTTGGGTTAAAAAAGACATCACTGTGGTAGGTTTGCACAATAAACAAATAACAAACAATAAAACGGAAAAAAATAAAAAATAAAATAAGTTATTTATTGTATATAATATATAATAAAATACATATATATGATAAAATACAATAAATACAACAATACAATACACAATACATAATATAGTTCGTTCAGAATCGGTAACTGAATGGATTCCAATAGTTTTTACACCATGTAAATATTTTTTCCTAAAGATATTTAAAAAGGTCACAAGTTGGATACCACCGACACTAAGTACATCACAATTTACGGCAGGTCATAGCGGGCATTAGAGACCAGCAAACAGCTGGATGCAAGTGCAAAACCACCCCTCATTCGCTTGGATGGCCCGGTGACTATGTATTTTTGCTGACATAACAAGCTTATAACTTTGTGATATTTTATGATACAGTCATAAAATTTTTTACATAGATACTTTACACAAAAATACTAGATGTAGATGTTGTATACGGCCTAATGTCCTGCTGCAGGTCTAAAACCGGTTCACTACTAATACGCGGGATCTCTTCACTATTAGCTGTATTATCTCACCTTGAGTCCATACTGCGCCACACTATTTGAGATGCAGCCCTGCGCAGCATCATGCCAGCCGGCCGTCTTGTTCTGGTTGCCACAGCGGGACACGCACACGCCCCGGTGGATTAGCGTCCGATTGTAGTGCTTCAGTGATTGCTTCGAGTAATCCTGCACACAAATATTAGCATATAAATGAAAATAGAATATTTATTTTATGTCAAATATAATATTTAATCTCCGGACGGCGAGCTGCCTATTGCTCGCCGTCCGCAAGCCCGCGTCAACGGTGGCTGAAAATCGGGATCGGGATCCGGGCAGCTGGGACGTGAACACACGCGTGCGTCCGCCTCTTTTGCTAGCATTACTGTTTCGCAGAAGGAGGCGACCGTCTGCCACTCCTCGCTTCAGACCATGGCCTGTACCAACCGTAAGTGGGTTGGCAACATGTACTCCTTGAATAGTTGTCTAGTCAGTTTTTCTGTAACGACTGTCAAAGATCTACGAAACATAACTGGGACCTACGCCTTTACGTACTTTCTAAGGTACAGGGTGCCAGTAATATCCTAGATTAATGATTTTACTACTAGTATTACTTTTTTTTTACTTGATTTTACTACTATTTTGTGTCGAATATGGCACCATAAAAATCTTAAGTGCACACACTACGTTATTAGGAATTAGTAACTACTGATATCTTTTTACATTATAATTATCTTACAATTTATAATTACCGGAAATATGAGTTCATGCGCGACGAATACAAAAGGAAAGAATTAAATAATTAATTTTAGTATTATAAATTGAAAAATAAATAAAATATGCATATCTATACTATAATAAATCTGTAGATGTGAAAATTCTGTACATTAAAAATATCAAAAAAATAAAAAGCATAGGGTGTTACTAGACCGACACCGAAACCAAAAGTGTAATTTAAAAAAAAATTGTCTGTTTGTCTGTCTGTCTGTTTGTTCAGGCATCACGCAAAAACTACCGGTTCGATTACGAAAAACTTGGTATAATTATTCGTTAATATCCTGGGCACCACACTGGGTACTTTTTATCACGGAAAAGTATATACAATAAAAAACAGACTTAATTTTGCGGTTCGATCCCTAGACCCGATTACTGTACCAACCGCAAATAATAAGTTTGTCGTAGGTTACGTCACCCGAAGGGAAGTTCACTAACCCCCCACAGAAAGGGGAACCGCACCGAATAAAGCGAGCGAAGCCGCGGGCAAAAGCTAGTAATAAAAAGCTTTCCTAATTCTGTGATAATATTATAATATGACCTCCGCAGCTATTTTTAAATCCTTTTTAATTTTGTTTTGCATTAATATGAAAATGTGCACTACAGACTTTCTTCATTCTGTGATATTAATAGAATTATGACCTCCGGTTATTTTTAAATTCATTCAACTTTGATATTGTGCTATCTCTTAGATATATGCATAAGATGTTGTATTTATAGTGTCTAACAATTTTTGCTTAATGTTCATTTTTGTTTTATCTATATGGAAAGATGGATAGACCGTGTCAGAAGTGATACGAAAGAAAAGGGAGTTAGTGATGGCATGACACGTAACTGGATGGAATGGAAGAAAAAATCAAGTTGTGCCGACCTCAAATAACACAGGACAAGGACAAAAAGATGACGATGACCTATTATTTACATATAGTTATCGGCACGGATCTTGAGATATCGGCGTCAGAGTGGGGATCGCTTTGCGCTTACCATACATTGGCGAGCCAATTGTCGTCGTTGTTAGATACATGCAGCAAACGCAGGGAACGAATCACGAGTGACGTCTATGACACGATGGCGCGGCGAGCCAATCACTGACATTCCCCGCCCCCGCGTCTCACGTCGCACCACTAAAGAGACCGAATATTTGACTTCTGCGCAACTTGAAGCCAGCGCTCAAGATCCGTGCCGATAACTATACTACAGACTAAATATTACATTTTATACCCTAGTATATAGCACTTCAAACACAAACATAAAAATACCCAGATACGCAAATAAAAATATTTGATTTGATAACCTAACCTCCGACTTTGCTTATTATTTAAAAAAACTATTAAGGTTTAAGGGTTTCTATTAAAATGGCAAAAACATCATGTCTGCCCCCCTTAAATATTTATTTTATTCTGTTTTTTTGTATTTGTTTATTAGGCAACAAAAATAATCTGTGAAACATTCAACTGTCTAACTATAACGGTTCATGAGATACAGCCTAGTGACAGACAGACGGACAGCAGAGTCTTAGAAATAGGATCCCGTTTTACCCTTTTGATACGTAACCCTAAAAAGCAATTAAAATGTAGACCCCATTATTACAGAGCCCATTATTTCTTCAGTTTATTTTAAAAACATTAAAGGTAAGCTCTTTCATTTGTTTTGGTACTTGATTATAGATTTTGACAGACATCTATATATATAAAAATGAATCCCTATTTCCCTTGGTCACGCCATCACGCGTGAACGGCTGGACCGTTATTGTGAGGAGAAGGTTCTTATGGAAAAAAAAATGAAAATTAGGGTAGCGTTGGGTAGAGTAAGGTAGAGTAGGGTAGCGTAGGGTAGAGTAGGGTTGAGTAGGGTAGAGTAGGGTAAAGAAGGGTAGGGTAGAATAGGGTATAGTAGGGTGGAACAGGGAAGAGCGGGAGCGAAGCCGCGCGGGCAAAAGCCAGTAATATTATAGGTAAAAATTATTTTGAAATAGTTTACATCTACGACTTGTGCCAGCCAGGCGGCAAAATGTTACGAGTATGTTACAACTCATCTTTAGCAATAATCGACCCTTTGATTCGGCGAAAGCTGTTCAATATTAAAGAATGGCTAAGGTCTATTGACATACTGCGAATACCACACCGATTACCTCAACCGGTAACTAAGTCTAAACTAACGTAATATTAATTGAAGCACAATAGTTTGTTAGTTAATATGTTAGGCAATATGCTAATATAGTTAGTCAGCAATAATATGTTCGTAAGGGCCCAGCTGGGTCCAAGTCTACTGGGGCTTGGGTCTGTTTCCGAAAGAGAGGCTCGGCCCCGGTATGATAGGCAAGAAGGAACGGAGTGGGTTTTTAGTCAGTAAGAGTCTGACACTATCTCCCGCTCCGCCCAAGGGCGGGGGATGTCATTTGGATGATTTTTAACCACCAAAAAAAATAAAAAATAAAGTCATCAAGTATGTTAGTCGATATCTTTTGTTTTTAATTCTTTAAAAAGAATCATTTCCTTACACTAGAAATCACTCTCTATTATATGTAAGCCAATAATATGTTAGTTAGTATGCCAGTCAGTATAGTAATTTGTAAGTTAGTCAGTATAATGTTAGTAAAATTTAACTTTGAAAGTATTGATTCCTTTAAAAAGTTATATCGAAAGCTAAACTATCGATATGTATGAACGGTTCGTGTAAAGCCTCTTTAACAGGGTTGCCAGGTATTATTTTTGGAAACTCGGTACATGTACTATTAAGTCCCTAACTCTTGAACAGTACTGTAAAACATTGACTTACTGAAGTTTACTCCTCGGTAACAGTTAGGTCAATAGGTTTGAAAAAAAAAATGTTTATTATTGATTCAATATTTGAAAAAATATACCTATATATAAAATAGAATGCACAAATTAAAAATTAATATAGGCGATAGTGTTTTTATTTGTTTTATCCGTTCCTTGTTTATAAGTTTTTCTCATACCTATCAAAATCCAAAAAAAAAAAAAAAATTTAAATCAGATGAGCCGTTTCGGAGGAGTGCCGCTACAAACACCGTGACACGAGATATACGAGATTAACGTCCCTACCAATAAAGCTTGCCCATATTATTTCATCTATGGCAGCATCTTCATTAATCACCATTACTTCACATACTCCACTAGCCATCGGTCAAACACGACATAGCTAATTAAATTATTCACAGACAACACATTCAACGAGATGGCTACAGCAACACAAGTCTGTGCAACCTTGAGCTCAAGTGTTACGACATACCCCCAGACCCGTGAACCCAAACAACTTTATGATTACTTTCTCAGAAGAAGGACGTAATTACGAAATAATATAACCTTTATTTTATAATATAATTAGCTTTTGCCCGCGCTTCTTCGCTCTCGCTCTACCCTACTCTACCCTACTATACCCTACTCTACCCTACTCTACCCTACTCTACCCTACTATACCCTACTCTATCCTACTCTACCCTAACCTATCCTACTCTACCCTACTCTACACTACTCTACCCTACCAAACTTCACATAAACCATCTACTAAATAGTCCGAACAAAGCCTAAACATTTAGTTTGGATAGGTGAGCCCGTTCTTAAGTTATAAAATTACAACGAAAAGTGGCATTGATTTTTATACATATATATAGATCTAAAGTACATAATGATTTAGAAATGCTATGGAAGCTAGCAAAAAGTATCATAACCTTCAGTAAAGTGCATGTTTATTTGTAGCTACCGTCGTAGCTACTTACGTTATCTTTATTTTTTAATGATACAAACCAGTGCTTGACTGCGATCCTCCCTGATGGTAAGCAGTAATGCAATTTATTATTATTAATATAATTCTTTTGTATATGTGTTTGTCACTCTCTTTATTTGAGTAGATCGTACGTTTTGAAAATACTTTGGACGCTTTGGACCTTGTAGATCGCACTGCTATTAATTAGGTTCTCAGTTTGAGTAAACCTTCATGGGTCAATGACCATATAAATAATCATCATACCAGGGCCTCACATCTATTACAATAGCGTCCGAATGGTCTATCATTGACTTTATACTCGTAATTGTTGGTTTTGACTAGTTTTGTAATCTACTAATATAATGGCGTCATTATGACTTTCCGATGGTCAACCACTGACACTTCATTGAAACAAATGGCATAGAATGGTAATCTCATACATAATGACAAGACGACTACTAAAATTTTGACAGTTACTTTTATCAGTGTCCTACCATTAGAACGTCGTTGAGCATTCATTGCTTTAAAGTTACGAGACAGCTCGTTATTATCATTCTACCACAATTCTATTACGAAACCAATGATCAACCATTATGAATTTAACAGACTACGAACTTTTTGCAAAATGACGACGGGGTCGTGTTGGAATGACGAATTTATAAAAATAACAGACTTGGGCCTCTGCTTAAAATTACAAGCCTTCAATAGATTTCCCTCTCGCTCTTACTCCCTTTAATCGACTAAAACCTAACAGTATTCCTTAAGTTTCCCTTTACGTTGCACGGTAACCCTTTCAATCTATCTCACACCCTGTCGTTGCTAACCCTAAATTGCTGTTAACATCCATGGGAAGTGAGAAATGCGCAAGAATGACAATCGATGAAGCAGCGATGTAAGATGTAACGAAGTAGCCAACAGCTCAAACAAAATTAAACTCTAATGAACGAGAAGAGTATCCGACTTAAAATGTTACACGTAGTAGGACCGATGCCCGCTAGGGCTTCGGGAATTTTTGATAGGTTACTTCGTGCTCCATCGTCGGCCACATCATTGCTTACCATCAGGTGAAATAGTGGTCAAACGCGAGCCTGTCAATAATAAAAAATAAAAAAATATAGGTACCGGCACGAATCTTGAGCGCTCGGTGTCAGAGTGGGGATCGCTTTGCACATTCCATACATTGGCGAGCCAATCGTCGTCGTTGTTAGATACATGCAGCAAGCGCAGGGAACGAATCACGAGCGACATCTATGACGCGATGGCTCTCTATCTTCTATCGTCTCACTTCGTACCACTAAAGAGACCAAATGTTTGACTTCTGCGCAACTTGAAGCCAGCGTTCAAGATCCGTGCCGGTATCTATACCATGATCCTGGAACGAAAAGGGCGACTGAAGGATACAGTGGGTCAAAGTCGGTAAAAATCTCACACTCCATCCAGACCGGAAGAAATTATTTGATTTCTCAGGTAAAAAAGGAGCGAGTAGCAAGACTAAGTGCAATTGACGTTTTTTAAATAGATTTTCTTCCGTTTAGACTGGAAAAAAAGATTATATTTATATATGACCCATCTAAAAAAAATGTTCTTGAATCTTGAAAATTAGTCTGTACATTAAAGTATGTGGCTTGCCTAACTCATACCCGGCATTCGTCTTAAAAAATATATATAGTCTTCAGTATAATACTTTTATGATAAACAAGTTTAAAGTAAAATTATAAATTTTCACCAAAACCGTCGTCTCTAACTTTAGTCAACCCTATTCAGAGAATGTAGTGAACTTGTATGGTAAAAGCCATGTGTTGTGATAGTTCAGGTTTAGTTGCCACACAAACTGGTCGGTGAATGAAACAGCCATAAGCCGGCTCAGTGTGTACACCGGCTTGACCTTTGCAACATTTACATTTGTTGAAACGAGCTGCGAAACGTTTCGCCAATTAATTCCAACATAACTCCGTCAGTTGTGATGAGCGTCCAGCTTGCAGAGATGCGTAAATCTGTCAGAACTGTGATCTTGCTGAACTGGACCTATTTGGCGCAACCGTGAGACAGAAATCAGAAACGTTTATTTCAAATAGACCAAATACAGGCACTTTTGAATTGTCAAAATGTCGGTATGTCAAACAAGTGAAGCTAAATTGTACGTTCCAAAGCGTAGATCTCTACGGAGTAGAACGAGCAAGAAACTCCATGGAATAATAATAATAATATTCAATAATATTTCACAACTATCACACAACGTCGTCTAGTCACAAGCTAAGCAGAGCTTGTGTTATGAGTACTAGACAACTGATAAACTTACTTATATATTTCTAAATACATACATATTATAGATAAATTACATCCAGACACAGAACAAATGATCGTGGTCATCATACAAACATTTGTCCTGGGTGGTAATCGAACCCACGACCTCCGGCATAGCAGTCAGGGCTACTAACCACTAGACCAACAGACCAGTCTACAGGTCAGTCAAATATTAGTATAGAAGTATCCAGAACCCAGCAGCCAATAATATTAATAAACTAAATATCGGTTACGATAAAATCAATTTCGTAAGCGACTATAGTGAAATCTAAACTAGATTATGTCATGTCATCATTTCCTTCAACAACATCTCGGAAAACAGCACGTTTCAACTGACGACTTGTTATAACATCGGTTACTGGCACACTCAGGACACTCCCACCCATATTTATTAGCTGTTTAACTACGATTTGAAGCCAAGAACCTCGTTAGGTTATATCACCAAATACTAGCAAGTGAATATGGGTTACCACTGTGTATATTCGGACACAATGTCTGAATCGACATATTTTATTTTCAATATTTTTCCACTGACGATTCGGATACCACCAAATATATTATGTATACATATTTATTTTGTACAGTCAGATAAAAAAAAAATTCAAGTTTTATTCTTTTTTAAAATCAATTTAACTTATTACATACACAACTAAAAACTATAATTACAGTTTTAAAATAATAATAATAATAATAAAACCCTACGCTAATTACAACTAAAAAAAACATCTTATAATATAATATAAAAAAAAAATTACTTGTATTCGTCGCCTTAATTCAGCCTAAAATAGTTTTAGCAATGCTTTTTCTCCATCTATACTAGAGGTAAAGTTTGTTTTTTTGTGTTTTTATGTTTTTTGTTTGTAGGAGGTAATCTTTGAAGGTACTGGACTGATTGCTAAAATTTTTTTCACCGATAGAAAGCTGCTTTATTCCTGAGTGTCATAGGTTATGTTTTAAGTACATGGGCGCAGCCGCGGGTAAAAGCTAGTATATTATATTTTAAAACTTTTCATCTGACTGTACTAAACAGTGTGTGTCTGAATCATCAGTGAAAAAAATATTGAAATAAAAATGTGTCAACTCGGACACTGTGTCCTAATCGTCAGTAAGTCAGTGAAGATGGGTTGCTTACTATTACATACATTGTATAATTCTTGCAAGTAGCGCGCGCCGTGCAGGGAATGCCTTATATAATTATATTGCAATGTATCGAGGAAGTACTCGTTGGCTGTAAGTCTGCATTGACTTCTTTAATACAAATGAGACGTATGTCAGACTTGTTAAGAGACAAGAGATGACGATTGACGACGCAAATAGCATCATCAAGGGTTGTAGAAAAGGAACAGCGGTGTAGCTACCGTCGTATCAACCGTATCAATGATACAGGGCCCCCGAATTACAGGGACCCACATGTACCAAAATTCGTAATTATGTTACAACCACAGCCTTAAATTCTCTTATTGATAAAAGGCCAGTAGTTAATTAATAGTGACTAAATGATAGGCTGTTCTAATAAAAATACTATCTATGTCTAGAAATTAATTTCGTACATGCGTAATTTAATACGATTTTTGAAAAAAGTTACTTTATTTTTAATTTTATCTTCACAAATCGATAGTGTTTCATGTACTGGATCGACCCTCCATGGGATTAAAACGATCAAAATTTAGCGGTGTATAATGATAACTGACCAGTTTAACAATAAATACACAAAAATAGAATACCAATTGGTAAAACAATATAAAGAATCTATAAATATCAATTAAAAGCAAACGAGGTAGAACAATTTTAAACAAATATATCTGTCTCTTTCTCGCCAAGATGCGGTCATGTCGAACTTCTCAATCATTTTAGTTTTATAACCTCATTGTTGATTTATTTTTCCATATATTGTTTACTAGAATTATTTAATTTAATAATTAAGAAAATTGTAACTAAAGAAATACGGTAAAATAGCTATCAGGAAACACAGACTCTTGCAGGGAATTCCACTCCTTAGCTGTACGCATAATGAATGTACTCCCAAAACGCTTTGTACGTATAGGTGGGATGTCCACCATGTACCGGTGGCGCAACGCCGTACGTCTTGTGGTCCGATGATGGAACGGACTTGGCGGAATTAAATTGAAAAACTAAAAATAACTAATATCACTTTAATGATTTCCAACCAAAATAATGGTAGTATCATGAAATTTTTCGCCATTGTATGTACCCATAAATTTAAGTTTAGTATAAGCTGTGTTACTTTTTGGTGTATACTGAAGTTTATTCTATTCTGTTGTATTCTATTTTAAGCTATTGCATAGCTTCTATCGCGGGCCTTGAGCGTGGAGACCGAATCCAGAAATTCAGTAACGAAAATAACCTAACACCCCCCCACTCATTTGTTTTTTGAGCGTGGTGACCGATAAGAAAACAAATGAGTGAACAATCAATCAAAATTCAATTCAATGTGTGAAAGTGTAACTTCAATTAATATCAAAGAAAAAAAAACAAAGGAAAAAAAATACTGCATAAATAAAATAAATAAATAATTATAATTGCAAAAGTTGATAAAAATGCTATGCAATAGCTTTACCGCTGCAGTCCCCGAGTGCCCCACGTCTTTTTTTGTTCATATTTATTTGATGTAATTAGCTGTTTCCGTAAATAAAAGCAAAAGTCTAATCACATTTTTCCTTAGATTGAATACTGTTTCTTAGACATTCAAAAGTTAATATAAAAGACTTCAACGCGCTCGCAAAGTCCGTTTTGAAAATTTTTTACTTATTTTTTTTTTAAGAAATCGTAAATATTGTATTAAGATACAATCTATAAGTACTAACTATATTATAGAGAGGAAATTTTTTTATGTTTGTAATTAATAAACACAAAAACTACTAGAACGATTTTAAAAATTCTTTTAACAATCACTGAGCGACATAAAGACGCGGGCGAAGCAGCTGCTAGTAGCTAGTATTAATATTACATCATTTATTATTTTAACTACGTACATTATTTTAATTAACGGCACGGCTGACGCAGTGGTTGAGCGATTGGCCGCAGCGCTACGCATCTCGGGCTCGATTCCGCGTGAAACAAATATTTGTATTTCCGGTGTCTTGTCTATGTGAATTTATATGTTTGTGAACGCACCCACGGTACAGAAATATTTCTTAGTATACGTTTTAAAAAAAAAATTGTACGCATTTTTCACACAACACAATTCTTCGCACAATTTTTCTGCTGAAAAATATACGAGTAAGCCAAACAGTCATCGAATGGACCTTGTCTGTATAATGATTCGAAAAAACAACAGGTGCTTATATTATATAAAAATGTTTAAATATATATACATATAAAAATGAATCCCTATTTCCCTTGGTCACGCCACCACGCGTGAACGGCTGGACCGATTTCGCTAATTCTTTTTTTGTTGTGTTTGTTATTATGAGGCGAAGGTTCATAAGGAAAAAAAAATAGGGTAGCGTAGGGTAGAGTAGAGTAGGGTAGTGTAGGGTAGTGTAGGAAAGAGTAAGGTAGAGTAGGGTAGAGTAGGGTAGAGTAGGGTAGAGTAGGGTAGAGTAGGGTATAGTAGGGTATAGTAGGGTGGAGTAGGAAAGAGCGGGAGCAAAGCCGAGGGCAAAAGCTAGTAGATTTATGTAATAGTTCTAATCCCACTCAGATAAATAAATACAATTAATTTGTTGGTGTATGCCAAACAAAGATACGAGTATATAATAATATTAGATAATAGACCACAAACAGAAGTGTTGAGGCCAAGGTGGCCAATCAAAATAGTTATTGTTTGCAATCACATCAAATAATTAATGTTATTCGTTGGCGGTAGTATCTGGGACAAGTATATCTATACAAAGGTAGGCCGTTCCCAAAGGTAGGTTTTTTTAAATTGATATAAACAAGTGGTTGACTGCGATCCCACCTGATGGTAAGTAGTGATGCAGTCGTTGATGGTGAGACGTACTAGTTTATTAAGACTTTAGCCTTGAAGACACCTTAATTATAATCGGACAGGAAGACCCGCCCCTGCCTGCTGCGGAACAGGCAAGTTATTCCAGTCCCTCGATGTACGCGGTATTAAACGACGAAGCGAAACGCTTGATCCGGACTGTTGAAACAACAATGTAAGGGTGAATACTCGCCGTTCGTCGGGTTGTCCGATGGTAGAAATGAGATGGTGGAATCAAGTCATGCAATTTCCGCGTACACTCTCCAAAATACAAATATGCAAAATAAAAGTGAGAAATAGGACTTCCTCACGCCCCAGCCGCCACTCAGCTGTCGCCTCTGACATCAGTAGTATTGTTATAGGTACCTATCGAAAATAGGTACTTTCATAAGCATTTTTTTCATATTACGAACATACACTTTTTTAGGGTTCCGTTTCCGTACCTCAAAAAGAAAAGACGGAACCCTTATCATCAGAGATCTTAGAACCAGAATCACTTTTTAGTCCGTCCGTCTGTCTGTCTGTCTGTCATCGTTTTAATAAGTATTTTTTTTAAGAAGGGAAATCATCCAATGATTTTTCCCGCTCTACGATGGGGTGGGAGCATGATCTATAAAATATAAGAATATATCTGCAGTGGACCGTTAAGGTTATACTTTTTTTAACCGACTTCGAAAAGGAGGAGATTCTATGTTCGACTGAATGTATGTTTTTTTTTATGTATGTTCACCGATATCTCGGTCAATTGTGGACTGATTTTGAAAAATCTTTTTTTTGATTGAAAGGTTATACTTCCAAGTTGGTCCCATAGAAATATTGTTATGATCTGATCATGAACTTCGAAGATATGGAACAGAACTCCTCATAGAATCACAGCAGAACTGTGATTACAAGGAAAGTTGCTTTGTTTATACGTGTAGTCGATGACTGACTGTCAGAAAAGGGAGGGGGGGATTTATTCAACTGATTTGATAATGAAGCCAGAAGGAAAAAAATAACTTAATGTAATCTAACCGTATTTGGGATTATTAGAATCGTTATGAGATGCACTGTGGCTATAAGTTATTTAAGTTTGTCTGAGTCTGACTCTGGGGCACTTTTTAGTGGTGGTACCATAACTAAAAAGTGTAAAATAAAAAACTTTTTACAAAAAACAATATAACCGACTTCAATGTTAAAAAACACTGAAAAGTATAAAATAACTTTAATTTCGGAAGTCGGTGTTAAATAACGAAGAGACAAAACTATTATAGAAACACCGACTTCCGAAATTAAAGTTATTTTATACTTTTCAGTGTTTTTTAACATTGAAGTCGGTTATATTTTTTTTTGTAAAAAGTTTTTTTTTTATTTTTACTTTTGGGAAATCCTCACGGCGCAGTAGCGGACATCGGCCCTGCTGGGCCCCTACAGTTTTTTTCATGACATCTCTTTAAAGATCGCGTGGAACACTACGCGCCGTCGGTGAATTGGGCTTGGTCCGGACGGTTACGGGACGCCCGGATAGTGAGCTACCCATCGCTCGTCGTCCGTAAGACTGTGCCTTGGGCAGAGATGGCAGATCTCTGGTAGCGCTGCGGGAATATTTGAAAGAGTCAACGCTGCCCAGGAACGCAAAAGGCAACTGAAGGAACACAGGTAGGTTTTAGTCAGTAAAAGCCTGACATTCCCTCTCTCTCCAACCAGAACGGGAGAAGTTATATAATGATTTTCCACCTCAAAAAAAATTATAATAATCCGAGCGCGCCTATGTTACATATTTAACATGTAAATAATTTAAAGTAGCAGTAATCACACTTTCTCTTTTATTTAATTAAATATTATACAAACCTCTGTACTACATAAATTACGGTATTTAGAAACATTTCAAGTTTCAAATTCTTGTTATTTTTTGTTAATTAAATCGCCAAACTTAAGTCGTAGTGGGCAGGGCACATTGCACGCAGAACAGATGGTCGATGGGGACGAAAGGTTCTGGAGTGGCGACCACGTACCGAAGGCCTATGTCCAACAGTGGACGTCTTTCGGCTGACATGATGATGACGATGATGAATTAAATCACAAAACCAAAATTCTTTGCCAGTTTAGAGGTATAGGGCAGGTTGTCAAGTCCCGCAAACCTCCGTTGAAAAGGAAGGGTCCTTCGGGTGTTAGGTCTGAGTATGGTTTCCACACTTCCATTCGGACCATTGCACGTGGACCATGGCGGCCATAACCTTAGGTGGGCTTATTTCAACCAGCCCACCTCTCTCCAAAAACAGATCAAGCCTCTCAGGTTTATCAGAGCATCTATAAGGGAGTTCAGGGACCCTAAGGTTCGTGTGCGTATTTCAGTGACACCTGTGCAGTTTAGGAGCACATGCGCAATTGTCTCCTCCTCTTCCAAGCATGCTTTGCAAAGGGGACTGTCTGTGATGCCTATTGTGTGGAGGTGCTTATTCAGTGTGCAGTGTCCGGTGATGGTCCCCGTGATCAGGCGCAGGCTACCTCTGTTTAGTCTTAGGAGTTTTTTAGTGAGGGCTTTGTTAAGGTGTGGCAGGGCTCCTTTGGACCGGCACAACGGGATCGAGCCCGAAGACCACCGCTCCACATTCTCTCTGGGCCAGTTCGTCCGTCGCTGCCCAGTGAGCCGCTATGAAGGCCACAAGATTTTATTTCAGGAAACGAATAAAAAATCGGCCTCTCTATACAAACTGTCCAATCACGTTTATAATTTTGACTGAAGGGCCGCTTTTTTTTTCGTTTCTGGTAATAAAATACTTTATTATAAATAAAAACTCTACTTTTCACTACACATCTCTATCTCTTTGTCTATTAGTTACTCAAGATATATACTATCCTAAATTGTGTTGCAGTTTGGTAGAAGATTTGTGCGAATAAACCATTAAAAAAAGTACCCCATCTTAGAAATAAACGATTTATTATTATTATATATTATTTAAGACGGCCAGCAGATCGTTCAGCCAATGATTAGCTAAAACCGAAGTTCACTAAATTCCCACGCTCGAAACTGATCACCTACTTCATGTAGATACTGCATATAGTAATCTAGGTATTGAGATTTCGAAATCCTCTCGTAAAACTAAGCTATTTACAAGGTAAATAATGAATATCTTTGTTTATCGTTGGGTCATGCAGCCACATAGGTATTAACCGTAAATAGGCAGGTGTCAAGAACACTTGCAGGTTTAACTGATCATTATTAATATTACTAATATTATATAGGCGAAAGATAATACTCGTATATTATGTATGTTTGTTACCCCTTCACACTCCAACGGCTGAACGGATTGAGATAGGGTTGCTAACTGTTTTTGAAATAAAATAACGTATAACTATTTTTTAGTAAAAAAAAAAAAGTATTAGAAAGAAAGAAAAGTATTTTTCCAAATTTTATTTATTATTGTTTCTTCCACAGAAAACATAATAATGGTTAGAATGGCCTTGTGGGAGGGCAGGCGTCCCTCAAAATATGATCATGCTCATAATTGACACAACCAATAGCAAACTTGCGATCTAAGTGTGCGTGATCTGTTAGTTGCGTAATACGCGTTCGTATTGGTTTATTCCTTGTAGTGGAGCTAAAGGTTGTGAGACAAGCGGTGACACTCGTTGTAGTACAAATCGGAAAGTAGTTCCTTTCTAATCTCTTTTATCTTTCCTGTTGTTTCTTCTCTTGAAGACAATTTTTTATGTGCTTGTAGTATACACTAACACACATAACATTTTTGGATACGTATTCGTGTTATAACGTAAAAGCATTAATAATACCCTACTCTACCCTACTCTACCCTACTCTACCCTACTCTACCCTACTCTACCCTACACTACCTTACTCTACCCTACTCTACCCTACACTACCCTACCTTTCTTTTTTTTTTTCCATAAGAACCTTCTCCTCACAATAACGAACACAACAAAAAAATAATTAGCGAAATCTGTTCAGCCGTGAGTCAACCTTTGGGTTAAAAAAGATTACACTGTGATAGGGCCCGCGGCTTCGCCCGCGTACATAAAACGTTTTATGTCACGTTCCTCAGGAACGGAATAAAAAGTATCCTATGTCTCTCTGTCTCCTGCTTCTAAGCTACTTCTCCACCAATTTTCAGCGAAATCTTACTTCCATCTCAAGCATACAACTTTAACGATTATTGATCCAAATATTTACAATAATAACAATCATGATTATGTACGTTGCGTTAATTTAGAATGGCCACACAACCGGCTCGCCTTGGTTATTGACACAAGACCTATTTATTTGAGGATACTTAGACTTAGCCGTTTTCCAAGTCTAGCACAAGGTGAGTTCTGCATCAACGATCTAAACACAGTTGCAACACATCGTGTTAGTGACCTTTGAGTTAGAAGTGTCTCGGGCACATGTAATTTCACCGGCTAAGTAGTAGATCGAAGCAGTTTATAACGTTGAGATAGCCGTACACGCTAGGGTATACCTGATAGGTTTGGTTTCTGGTTTAATTGAGTATAATTGTTTTTTTTTTTAAACCTATTTGCTAAATAAATAACATGTATCAGTTAATATACTCATTTTGTATATTTTTTAAAATAGACAATGAGGTACCCACAGGACATACGAGTAGGTACTTCTTTAGTAATTTATATTGTGAAGAGTCATGAAGATCAAGTACACAAATATATACTTTCCACGGGGTATCCCACAAATCATTTACAGGCACTTTTGAATAGTCAAATGTCGGTCAATCCAAAAAAAAAGTAAAGCTAAATTGCACGTTCTAAAGCGTAGATCTCTATGGAGAAGAACGTGCATGGATATTCTCCCAATATAAAAGGGAGTCCACTTCTTCAAGTAACATAAGGCAGGGATGGTGTTTTTGACCATACTCCTACCTTCTTCTGTTTTCCTGGTCAAAGAGTATCCACTAGTGGTACCACATACCTGTAACAGCTTCATAGTTGGCGAGGGTTCCTTGGAGTAAAGTGCCGCGTCCACGATGCAGTACACATCGCCAGGACGCCGGCACTGGCCCCAGTCGTCCAGCCCGTACAGGGGCGGCAGGGTTGCGAACACAGTGTCTGGAATGTTGCAAGAAAGAATGAGAAAGATAGAAGATGGTTCGAAAAGGACAGGGAAATAAATGGGCTGTTGGTCAAACTCAAACACAAAACCATTTTAGTTCACACAGGCTAACATGGACCGGACAGTGAGCAATGGGTAGCTCGCTGTCCGGCCGTACGGTAACTGTCCGGACCAAGCCCAAGTCGTCGATGGCGCGCACTGTTCTCGCGCGCCTCAAGGAGTTGTCAGCAACAGCAGGGAACCCGCCGGGTCAAATTTTTATTATTTATTTATTTCAAGTACCAAAGACTCATTTCAGTTACAAAATCATACGTATACATAGGTATTATAAACTTACATAAAATTGAAAGGTCAATAACAAAATTAAATTAATTTAAATTGTATTAGATTATTTTATCATTTAGATTGCATTATCATTATTTTGCATTGATCCGATGATTAATTAATCATTAAATTAAATTCATTTTATAATTATATAGGTAATAAAAATCAAAATAAAATGAAATAATTGTATAAAATTAAATTTCAATTACATGTCACTATTATATAAAATAAAATACCCTTAATCCAAAAACCACTACAATTTCCTAACAGGCATTGGAATAGTAACATGTCTGGCACAGCCATGTCGGATGTAGGGACAGTCTAGCCGGTCAGCGATCATTGCCAGGATGATGCCAGGATGGCATTGGGGCTGGCCAGACACAAAAAAGATTAATTTCATATATTTCATAATTTCAAAAAACATGACGTGGCCTGGTGTGACTGTTGTTAGTTTCTGCGAGCATATGTTAAACAGGGTTATTATTCAATGACCAGTCAATATTTTTCACAGTTTATTGTTTGAGATACAATTGCGCTTTCGTCATCATTAGATTCAGATCGAATGCGAGTCGTTCGGAATGTAATATTTTGAATAGAAGTACGAAATGGCGGCGGCGAGTGACACCGTGGATAAAAATTATTTAAAAAACATTCCGTTGTGATTCAAGCTTTGGTGATTTTACCGTTTAATGGTACACCAACGACTTATTTACAATAGCATTCGAAAGCATCCTGTGAAAGTTTACAGTGTAAGCCAGTGCGGTACAGTCCTAAATTATCAGTGTAACGTGTGCAAAGGTTTGCATAAATGAAGAATGTCGTTGAGGTCGAAGGCACTGGCACTAGTGGAAGTACTGCTGCTGAGGGTGCTGCCTCTTTTTGTGGTGCATGAGTTCCTGAAGATAAGCCTGGGACGCCGGTGTCTTCCAGTGAGAAGTCGGTGCCGGGCAACATCACAGTGGACGGTATCGCTGTTGATCTCGTGGATCCAGATATTACGACGCGAATTTCTACAACGTGTTCTTTTTCACTTTCATCAAATTCGGTGAAAAACAAAGATCGGGAGAGTTAGGGCGCCCTAGGCCCGTAGTGCGGCTGCGCCACGGCCGTCAGATAAAGCCGTCAATTTGACTTTTGCTTTTTTTTGGACTTTTGTTGTGTTTATTTTGTGTTACTTTGTATTCGTGTTAGTGATAGTTTTATTTTATTAAATTGGTAAGTGCAATAAAGTTTTTAATGATAAATGCCGGCTGCAGCGATACCGGTGCCTGTAGCAGTCAACCTGCCACATCGCTCGACGCTCAGCTAATCAGATGCCCCCACTGCTCCCAAGCACGTTATTTTAAAGGCGAACGGGGACTTAAGATACACTATGGCAAGGTTCACAAACCACATAGTGTACCTTTGTGTCCCCCAGCTACTTCCCAAACTACAACACATTTGGATTCACTTTGGCAAACATTATCAAAATTAAAAAATTCTACACCAATCTTAAAGAGAGTTCCCCGGGGCGCGAGACGGTCTGTTGCGCTGAGTTTAGCGCGATGCGTCCGTCTTGCGACCCAGGAGAACACACCAAGTGCTTGGGAGGAATTACTCACCTTCCCTTACAGGATTCTACATGTCCAAAAAAATTTGGCTTCGAAAAAAACATTAACTACCCAAATTAAAGACAATTGCAATAATTCGGCTCACATTTTAGATCTAAATTTACACGCTTTTAACAACTTTTCTCAGAAAGGTTTGTGTTCACATGTGGAATCCAAAATAAGTGAGGGTGACATTAGGGGAGCGGCTAGATTACTGTTCAGCAGTGATGTGGTGGCGCCTTACTCTCCAGACACACTTTTAGCTCTGGAGAGTAAACACCCAGCGCCTGCGGATGACCTCACCTTTCCTGAACCTCCTGACACCCCCAATCCGGATTCATCTTTCCAAATTTCAGCACCCCAGTTACTTGCAGCCGTGAGCTCCTTCAGAAGCGGTTCTGCCGGTGGCCTCGACGGCCTGACTCCTCAACACTTGAAGGATCTTTTGAGTTCAGGCGCCGGGGAAGCTGGTGAGTCGCTTTTGAAGGAGCTTGTGGCTCTAGTCACTCTTATGCTCTCCGGCGGCGTGAACGATGCCATCGTCGATGTCTTGTACGGGGCCAATCTATGTGCCCTGCGCAAGAAGGATGGTGGCATTCGTCCCATCGCCGTCGGGTGCACCTACAGGCGTATGGCAGCCAAAATTTGTTGTAAATTATACAGCCAATCACTGACAAACAAATTCCAGCCCCTACAGCTTGGCTTTGGTTCAAGAGGGGGCTGTGAGGCTGCCGTACATGCCCTCACAACCTTCCTAAATTCTGATAAGGGTAAGGTCTTCCTCAAGGTTGACGTTAAAAACGCCTTTAATTCTGTAAACAGGGACACTTTGTTGGCTGAAGCAAAAAAAGAACTTCCAGAAATTTTCGGCTTTTTGTGGCAATGCTATAGGCATCCATCTAAATTATTGTATAAAAACAAGGTTTTGGAATCTGCAGTTGGATGCCAACAAGGTGACCCTCTCGGGCCAGTCATTTTCAGTTTGGCTATCCATCCAATCATCCAACAACTAAATTCTAAATTTAACCTATGGTATTTGGATGATGGAACCCTGGGAGGTGAGGTAGATACTGTTTTGAAAGATTTCCAATTCCTGAAAGACCAATTTCGATCCATCGGCCTTGATCTAAATCATTCAAAATGCGAAATTTTTGTTCCTGACAGTACTGACAGACAATCGACTCTACAGAAATTTTATTCAATAGCTCCCGAAATCAAAATTATAGATAAAAGTACACTGCACCTCCTAGGTTCTCCAATTTTGGAAGACAGTTTTTCTTTATTCATTGAAGACAAAATTGAACGTTTTAAAAACATTTCGGAGAGACTTTCTAAAATTAACCTACATTCGGCCTTCACCCTCATACGGTATTGTTGTTTTGCACCAAATTTCATGTATTTTCTCCGCTCTTCCCCTTTATGGAAGCAGCCACATCTCTTGGACAAAATTGATCAGACAATTCGGTATACTCTGACTTCCATTTTAAATGTGGCCCTGGATGACCGAGCGTGGCTACAAGCCACGCTACCCATTCGTTTTGGTGGGCTCGGCATCCGCAAAATTTCTAGTGTAAGCCTACCGGCGTTCCTGTCTTCGGTCCACAGCACTCAACAGTTGACCAAAAGAATTTTGACTCCATCACTGGTTAGCTGTGAGGTGCCGTGCTTGGCCGATGCAGTAAGCGCCTGGAAAATCACTTGCCCGGACAAGGCGTTGCCCGAAAATCCATCTTCCCAGAGACAGTGGGATGAGCCGCTCTGCAGGTTGGTACGGAATAATCTCATTAATACGTCCACCAATACTGCTGAGCGCGCTCGCCTACTGGCTGTGGGTGAATGGGAGTCGGGCCTTTGGCTACAGGCTTTACCGTCACCTAACATAGGTACTTTGCTAAGTGACACCACCTTCCGGATCGCTACATGCCTGCGTCTAGGTGCTCCTAGTGGAGCTCCACATCGATGTCGGTGTGGCGAAGCAGTCGACCGCCTCGGACACCATGGCCTATCTTGCAGCAGAAGCGCTGGTCGGATAGCACGGCATGCCAGTATTAATGACATCATCCGTCGAGCTCTTGTCACCGCCGGGGTGCCAGCTGTTTTAGAACCCAATGGCTTGGCACGTGACGATGGGAAGAGGCCAGATGGGATGACTATAATGCCTTGGAAATTGGGTAGGCCTTTGGTGTGGGATGCAACATGTGTCGATACCCTTGCGCCATCCCATCTTCTGAGTACGGCGGGTTGTGCTGGGGCGGCTGCTGCAGGTGCAGAAAACCTCAAACGGCGTAAATATAATAACCTCATTGGAAGTTATGTGTTTGAGCCGTTTGGGGTTGAAACTCTAGGGCCATGGGGTCCGAGCGCTCATCGAGTTGTCCGAGATATCAGCAAACAGTTGGTCGACTCTTCGCGTGACCAGAGGGCTGGACTGTTCTTCAGTCAACGAATCAGCATTGCCATCCAGCGTGGCAATGCTGCCAGCGTTCTGGGCACTTTTCCCACTGACATCGATGTGGACGAATTTTTTGATGCCCTCTAAGTTTTTCCCCGTTTTTCAGCCTTTTTTACTCGTTTGTACATATTGTTATTTTAAGTTTGTATATATAGTGATTATTTATAATATTTCCAATATTATAAAATTAACAGGTATAAGAAGACAATGTAGACTGGCCAACTTTATTCCCATTACATTACAAACAATTTTTTTTTTTTAATTAGGTAGACGTTTACCGCTTAACGTTTATACATGTGGATGGACGGACGAAGAGGAAGGCCGAAGCAAAGATGGATGGATTGTGTGAGGAGTGATATGAAAGAAAAGCTAGTGATAGTTTGATGAGTGAAACGTGTTGCGCCGACCACAAATAATATGGGATAAGGGCACGCAGGATGAAGAAGAAGTAGTCTTTTACCACTCTAGGGCGGAGTAGGAGGGCGTGTCAGACTTGCTGACTAAAACTTCACCTATATTCCTTCTTTGCTTTTCATTCAAGGACCCCGAGGTTCCCTTTCGGACTACCCATGGACATTAAAAACATAGTCAATCCTTACTAATATTATAAAAGCGAAAGTGAGTTTGTTTGTTTATTTGTTTGTTTGTTACGTCTTCACGCCTAAATGGCAAAACTGATTTTGATGAATTTTGGTAGAGAGATAGTTGGGACCCTGGAGACGGACATAGGCTATTTTTATTTTTTAAGTGATAAAGGGGGAGAAAGAAGCGGGCGAAGCCGCGGGTAAAAACTAGTACAAAAATAAAAATAAACCAATCAAAAAAGCGCTTGTCTCTACCAGTGAAAGACAAGGATTTTTAATGTATTGTGGGAAAATGCCAAGACTGTGGCGGCCTAGTCATGACAGTCCCAATTTCCAAAGTGTACGTCATGGGTCAAACCCAAGCTTTACCTACTTTATTATATTTCATCACCCAATATGCCTTCAAGAAGGTGAAGGAAAACATCTTGAGGGGACCGGCATGTCCTAGAATCAAACTCGTCATTTATACCGCGTACTTCGAAGGACTGGAACAGTCTGCCTGCTGCGGTCTTCCCGTCCGATTATAATTTGGGTGTCTTCAAGGCTAGAGTGAATAGGCTCTTAATAAACTAGTGCGCCTCACCATCAACGATTGCATCACTGCTTACCATCAGGCGGGATAGCAGTCAAGTACTAGTTTATAACAGATGAAAAAAAAAAAAAAAATCAAACATTCGAAGACATGTGACACCCTCCAAGCCGCACTGGGCACGCGTGGTAATTAGGGCCCATTCACTCTCGTAGAGGGCTTGATTGAGTCCCACCAGCGAGAACAATGTTAAACTGATTATGGGGAAAAAGCCTAAAATAACTTGATATTCTAGTACTCGATTTTCATAAGCTTGAGCTCTTATCAAGTCTATCTTGTTTTGGAACAATTTAAACAATAAAAGCATCAGCTGACTACTAAACCAGTCAGCCACAATCGTCGAATAGATTCCCTGCAGATAGAAAATACTGAGAACTATTGTTTGGGACCTCACTTTAATAAACTCAAATGTTACAGGTCAATGTTACAGTTATTGGCCATTACAACTTTGGAGGCCTAAAATAAGCAAGAACCTACCAGAATAGTAGATTTAAACCTAAATTGATCAGTAAGAAGTTATGAATCTACATTTTGGAAGGTAATTGCTTATTTTAGGTCGTCAAAGTTGAAATGGCCAATAACTGTATAGGGGCCAATAACAGAAGCATTGCCCCTACCTCACACATAGAATTACTTACTGCTGTTTCGTGGGTGTGTTCACAAACATGTAAACTCTCATCCACAAAACACGCAGACCCGGACGAACTATCAGTAGACCATGCAAATTTTTGTTCCGTGCGGGAATCGAACCGCAGCGCAGCAGTCAATCATTCGACCACTGCACCAATCACAATGCGCATTTCGGTAAACAATGGCAACAAGTTGACTATCCAACGCTTACCTTTATTTCAATAAGTATTCAAACACTTGACTGTATTGTAAGTGCTATCACGAACGCGACTCACGCACGCTCAGTGCCAAACTTGGAACAATTAGGTGGCCACTTGTAGGCCGATGTTATTATTTTGTTGTGACGACCCTGACCGCTAAAACGGACTGCTTGATGGTCAGATAACTCGTGTTGTTATGCAGGCAGGTGATAAAAGGATGATAATGCTAGGGTGTTGGCTCATCCTATAAGGACTGAGTCGTCGACGGCGTGTAGTGTTCCACGCGCACCTTAAAGAGATGTCTAAAAAACCGTAGGAGCGCAGCAGGGTCGATGCCTGCTAGGGAGATGGGAAGGATATTTAGGGTCCTAGAACGCAAAACGCAACTGAGGGAACACCGGTGAGTTTTAAGGGTGCGGACTGATATTTAGAACAGAGCTGAGGAACTGTTAGGGCTGCATAAATGTTTGATAGAGTTACAGCGGCCCAACAAAGTAAAGGAAACGGAAAGAATACAGGCGGGTTTTAATGAAGAGTCTACTGTCTTCTGTAGTCAGGAAACATCATACACAAAACGTTTTGCGAACACATTTATTGTGCGTACAGCCAAGGAGTGGAATTCCCTGCCGGAATCTGTGTTTCCTGATAGCTACAACTTAGGAGTCTTTAAGTCGAGAGTGAATAGGTTTCTTCTAGGCAAGCGTGCTTCATCTTCGACCACATCATCGCTTACCATCAGGTGAGATAGTGGTCAAACGCAAGCCTATCATTAATAAAAAAAAAAAAAAAATACACGAAGGTACAAAGCTGGATCCAAATATGTAACCAAACATTATTTGTAATACATATTTTGATTTAAAAGAGTGTCCATGGAGTGTCTTGCATGTTCTTCTCTATGGAGATCTACGCTTTGGAAAGTGCAATTTAGCTTCACTTTTCTTGGACTGACCGATATTTGACTATTCAAAAGTGCCTGCAAATGGTTTATTTGAAATAAATGACTTGGACTCCATAAATAGACTCCATATGTAGGCATTTTCTACCAAGTCAACTAGGGAGCGGCGCGTATAGTTCCACGCGTGACTCAAAAATATGTCAACACATTTAATGGAGTTACGGGGAGGCCATACCCATGGGGGCCAGTCAGTGCCGTTGCCTGCCAGGGCTGCGGGTTGTTCGAAGAAATCATCGCAGCCCCTGCAATACAGGGCTGCTGAAGGAACACAGTGGGTTTTAGTCAGTAAAGGTTCCTTCCTCCAGCTCAACCCAGCGAAGAAGAAATTATATTTCTCACGTAAAAAGGGGGTAGTGCATAGGCAACGTGCTCTTAGTCTTAGGAATATATCAATTTTACAAATGAGATTGCAATATCTTTTGAAACTGCAACGGCATTTTTGAGTTTCGTGGTGCGCGTGCTCTAGGTTCAATTTCCATGCATGACAAATAAATTCCCACAATCAATTCCTGCAGCATTTACCAATAAACAAATCTGTCAGCAGCAAAATTTAAGAACTTTAACATAATTTATGTGATGACTTAATAAATGAAATAAGAATTTTACGTTTAATCAATTCCGTATAAAGTCAAAAAAATATATATTAGGTACTCCGGTCGATAATTGGTTGGAAAACTCTTAAATTTATTACTGTTTTAAATATTCTACTCATGGCGTTTTAGACCTTCTCAAAATAATGTCATAACTTATTATTTTGTTACACGTAATTTATTTACTGTAAAAAAATAGTAAAAATAGGTATGTAATTTGCTGATATATGACCAGGTTCAATTTTCCAGATTAAAATTTTAGTTTTTAAATATTTAGTATCTATTTAAAAATAAAATACCGTTTCATTTTTAACCGACTTTTAAAAAAGGAGAACGTTCTAAATTCGATAGTATTTTTTGTTAGAATCACCACATGAATGAAACTCACCATTGATATCAACAACACTCGCCAGCACAGAACAGAAACACGCCAAAAAGCACAGACGCCACATATCGACACACCTGCGCGCACGCACTCAACTCGACTCGCGCACACCGCGGACCCGCGTGTGCACCGCCCTTCTCCGAGTTACGACAGATCATCTCGGCTACATTGCCACATCGAGACACAGATGCAGAAAACCCACGAATGAGAATAACATGATGTGTACAAGTAGGTTATTACAAACAGCTCAACTGGCTTGCTGGTCTAGTGGTTAGTGACCCTGACTGCTACGCCGGAGATTGTGGGTGATACTCGCCATCCAGGACAATGTTTGTGTGATGAGCACGATCATTTGCCGAATCTGGGAGAAAAATTCTCCGTGATCCTAGAGGGGAAGGTAAAAATGTAGAATATCCTATGGACTACCACGAACTAGCGCCATCCCTCTTTCCCACTCGTTCGACTGACATTTTAAAACGTTATGATAAAATAGTGGAGTAGCAAAACGCACTGTACCTTTTGTCTTTCTCTGTCACGTGACATCGCCGAGGATTTTCAATCTGGTCAAGTGTGAGTTGCCAAACTACGAGATGTCTTAACGTGACTGGTTATAGAATGCGCAATAACATGTCATTGATTTTGGAATATTTTGGGATATTGCATTGTATTTAAACATATAGCCACCTAGATAATAGTTGCGCAGGAACGGCACATTAATGTTGCTTGCAGCATAGCTGGCGCCTAGTTCGTTACACCATTAGGTATTCGATTTATTACAGAGCAAAAACACACAGCTCTTGGACGGGCCAACCCCAATGTTTACTCGAATTCCAGTTTTTTTTAATACCTTTTTTAACGATTTTCTTTTTTTTTTCTTAAAATTTAATTAAATGACTACAGATTTACTAACCGACTTCAAAAAACAAAGAGGTTCTCGATTTGTCAGAATCCTTTTTTATTGTATGGTTCCCCGACTACTTACTTGAAGACGCCTAAACAGCTTTGGACATATTTATTTTTGGTTTGAAAGGTGGTTTCCCAGGTGGTTTTATTCCTTCCATGGTTATCAAATTAGGATTTGAAGATAGGATCCTAGGGAAATCGAGGGAACTCTTCAAATTTTATTGGTACCCTTGTAATGTTTATACTTATACCTACTATAGATAAGTACATTGTGCAACCAAAAAGTATAAAATAAAAATCTTTTACCAAAAATATGCAAATGGAACCGGAAGTCGGTGTTAAGTAACGAAGAAACAAAACCAGATACACCAACTTCCGAAATTAAAATTATTTAGCTCTTTCTAGTATTATTTTTAGGTATTAAATTCGGTGGTATTTTTAGCGTTCCGTACCCAAAGGTTAAAAACAGGCCTTGTTACTAAGACTGCACTGTCCGTCTGTCTGTTCATCATGGTCCACTGATGGACATAGGCCTCCCCCAAGCGTCGCCACAACGAACGTTCCTGTGCGTCTCGCATCCATCGGTTTCCCGCAACCTTCACCAGGTCATCGGTCCACCTCACGTCTGTCTGTTACCAGGCTATATCTTATGAATCGTGACAGTTAGTTGAAATTTTCACAAACAAAAATAATGAAATATAAGAAATATCTGTTGCCGCTGTAACAACAAATACAAGAAAGACAATATAATAAATAGGTATTTAATAAATCTATTTAGGATATTACAACATACTTGATATTTTTGCCGTTTTTGCTACGGACAGTACAGAACCCTTTTTTTCGGTGGGGAAAATCATAACCCTGGCCCCAGTAGGCTTCGACCCGGCTGGGCCCCTGCTGTTGCTGACGACTCCTTGAGGCGCGCGGGAGCAGTGCGCGCCGTCGACGACTTGGGCTTGGTCCGGACAGTTACCGGACGGCCGGACAGCGAGCTACCCATTGCTCTCTGTCCGCAAGTCCGCGCCTACGGTGGCTGGAAATCGGGATCGGAATCCCGGCGGCGGCGAGAGCGCCGTTGCCTGATGCGGTCTGCCTCCTCCTTTGCGAGCATTATTGCTTCGCAGAAGTCGGCGACCGCCTGCCATTCCTCCTCGCTCCGGACCACGGCCTGAACCAAGGCCCGGCGCGAGAGGTCTCCACCGCCGATCGCCGATCGTCGAAGCAGGGCACACCTCGACTGTGTGCTCCACCGTGTCCTCCGGGCGTTCCGCACAGTGGCCACACCCGGACGTCACTTCCGCTTTAATCCGGAACAGGAAGCTCCCGAACTTGCCATGTCCGGTGAGGACCTGTGTCATGCGGAAGGTAAGGACGCCGTGAGGTCTTTCCAGCCACGTCTCAAAGAGGGGACTTACCGTCATAATTGTGGCGTGCCCAGCACTGAGTTGCGATAGTCGCTGACGCCACTTCACCATGAGATCTCGCCGGAGCTTTGTCCGCCATGCCGTGACCTGTCGCGGCAGCGGACTTTTACCCCGGCGTTGCATCTCCACGCGCATATCGTGCATGTGTGCAAGGACTGTTGCCTCCAGATCCCACGGTGGTAGGCCAGCAAGAAGGCTCGCCGCTCCACGGGAAATCGTGCGGTATCCTCGCACCATCCGAATTGCCATGACCCTCTGGCAGGCGTTCAGAATGGCCGTCGGTCGCTTTTGCAGCGACGGCGCCCACAGCGGCGCCCCGTAGATGGCATTGGACCGAACGATCCCCGCGTAGAGCCTCCGGCAGGAGACGTCTGGACCCTCAAGGTTGGCTTGAGAGCGGCCCCAGTCCGGTTGAGTTTGGGAGCTAGACGTCGGAAATGCTCCTCGAAATTCCACCGGCTGTCGATGATGAGTCCCAGGTACCTCAGCGACGACCCGACGCCGATGCGAACTCCTCCTACTGTTAATTGGGAACCCGGCGATTGTGGCACGGAACCCTTCGTGCGCGAGTCCGACTCTAATTGGCCGGTTTTTTTTTATATCTTATGAGTTGTTTATTTCTATATTATGTGACTAGCTTTTTTCATACAAAGCGCGCTCGAGGAACGCACACATAATTGTAATTATCTATATGTATGTATTTAGAAATATATAAGTATGTTTATCAGTTGTCTAGTACTGATAACACAAGCTCTGCTTAGCTTGGGACTAGACGACGTTGTGTGATAGTTGTGAAATATTATTATATTATTATTATTAAATAGACACCGCTCATGGACACAATATCTCGGTCGCGACTCGGACCACTCGTCGAACAATTCCAGCTCAAACGCTCGTAGGTACAAAAAGTGAAGTACATACATAAGATTGTCTTCTGTATACCTAGTCTGACTAAAAAGTCAACCGACTTGGTAATTTTGTATAATACTAGCTTATGCGCGCGCGGATTCGCTCCCGCTCTTCCCTATTCCACCCTACTATAGGTACCCTTCCCTACCCTACTCCACCCTACTCTACCCTACTCTACCCTACTCTACCCTACCCTATCCTACTCTACCCTACTCTACACTACGCTACACTACTCTACCCTACTCTACCCTACCAAACTTCACATAAACAATCTACTAAAGTGCCTGAACAAAGCCTTAAACATTTGGTTTGGATAGGTGAGTCCATTCTTGAGTTATAAAATTACAACGAAAAGTGGCATTGATTTTTATATTATACATACTAGCTTTTGCCCGCGCGGCTTCGCTCCCGCTCTTCCCTACTTCAGCCTACTATACCCTACTCTACCCTACCATACCCTACTCTACCCTACCCTACTCTACTCTACTCTACCCTACACTACCCTAATTTTCATTTTTTTTTCCATAAGAACCTTCTTATAATAACGAACACAACAAAAAAAAAATTAGTGAAATCGGTCCAGGCGTTGTTGAGTTATGCGCTTACCAACACATTTTGCGATTCATTTTTATATTATAGATAGATTTATATATATTTAAAAAATACTTATATTCGATACTTTTTATATGGTTCTTCTAGTAGAACACAATGATCAATATCTCTTAATCGACCTTGATTATTGAACCAGCTTTGACTACATCAGATTTCATTTTACCCTAATAACAAGTCGGTTGACTTATTAGACAGACTCTACCTATCTATTTTGTGCTTATATGTAGAAAGTTGGAACATGGTTCAATAAAAATGTGAAGATGGAACTATTTTTTTTAATAATGGGGATGAAAAGTATTACTTTCAACCCGCTCCTCAGGCAACTTCAGACCTACTTTCAAAACATGAGTAATGAAAAAAATAATAAGCCATGTTCGCGAATGCTTAAAAACAAGTACAATTTTTATTTCATAATTCCGACTGAACTTGACCCACATAACAACAATAAATAGCCTATATTTACTTACAAGCCATCCAATTAGTGGCGGGTACTTCCCTGCCACCTCCGCACGATCACAAGTTTGATGGCATTACAACATGAGGTGAACGGCCACTTCCTCAGGTCAAGGTCTGCTGTCTGTTGCATCACGAGCCCACTAATCTGTGCAACCTGCTGGTGTTTGTAATCAATAGCTTTAAATAAAACGTGACATCATATTATCACGTGTTTTCCTTAAAGGGGTCGACAGAGGTGTTTAGTGAATCGTTCTTCTTCTTAGCGTGTCGAATGCAAAACTAATTAAATTCCATACCTGCCTCAGTATACGGCCACGGTAATGCTGTCCACTGATGCTGTCATTAGATCCCTACATGAACAGTTCATAGGGCACGTTATGCAGGATGGAAGGTGGGGCATGGTCTGCGGAGACGCCGCACAAACATTGAAGGTCTGAACCGTCCAGGAACCCCCATCTGTGGAGATTGGCTTTGCTGCGCCCAATCGACAGCCAAACTTCTTTTAGCCTAAGAATCATGAAATGACTTCTCTCGCTCTGTGTGGAGCAGAGAGAGTGTCAGACTTTTACTGACTAAAAACCCAGTGTTTCTTCAGTTGACTTTTGCGAGAGCCACGGTAACTCTTACTCAGGTGTCGACCCTAACTCTCCTGGGGGTGACGACTGAAGCGTGAGGATGTCGTCTTCCACACGGTTCCACGGGTATGTTTCTTCTCTTGTGTGTGTGTGTGATGGTGTGTATGTGTTTGTGTTGATTAATGTTCATAAAGGTAAAAAATAAAAGGCCCAAATCAAAATAATGACTTTATAATGAATTTTTTTTCAATTTCAAATATTTATTAATATTTACATGAATAATCTTATCGTAAACATAAAATAAAAATATCGTTGATTACGTTAGACAACACCGCGTATTGTTCATTGTTTGACAACCCTATTTTGTTAATAGCGACACATCAAAACTGGGGTAAACTCCGTACACCTAGATATATTTTATAGAAAATAGTAGATGAGGCAGCCCTTGCCAGATTTACTATAAATAATTTCTTGATTTATATAGACTATCTACTTCATAGTGTATATTTACGATATAAGCCCTCAATATCTCATTACTAGTCCAACCATTACAACGTTAAAGGCAGGAAATGGTTGCAACGGTCAGACTTTTGATAAAACTTATTTGACAGTGTAAGCGTTATTCTATGGAAGCTGTTTCAACAGTGTTTGTCAACATTACGGCGAATTCTTTCCAGTTTTAATGTGCGCGAGCGCGAGAATAATTGTTGCATAGATCTTTATAGTTCAAGAGACAGCTGTTATAAGACGCGTCACCTTTAAAATAATGTAGTGAGTCTAAGAGCTAGGTTAGTAAATCGTTTATTTATCCACCTTAGTACTTTTTGATTACGTTATCTTATTTTATATTTAAATGCTAAATTTTTACATACTTGACTTACCTACATTATTTTTTAGCAAAAGTTACGAGGCCCTATAAAAGCAGTTATTTTTTCCTTTAGTAACAGGAGATTTTTAATTCAAAGATGACGCGTCTAAAATCTGCTGTCTCTTAAACTATGTTTAATAAATATCACGATGTTTCGTCAACATGTTACAATCAAAAACGTTAATAATATGGAATTATACAAATTTTATTTTCAATAACCATCTTTATAATTTTAGGCAAATAATAAAATAGTTCGAAAATGTATTGTTACGATATTTTCACTGATGTACTTTAGCTTTGATATTGTGGAAATTACAGATAAAAAAATCTGATTTAATTTGTATTTTATATAAACAAGAAATGCATAACAGTAATAGGTACAGGATACCATGGCCAATACAAAGAAATGAGGCGACAAAAGAGAAGTTTAGTATAGTAAGTATTGGCCAAAGTGCATAGCACGTTTGAATAATATCTTTCTTAGCCTAAAATTATAAAGACATACAAATAATATATTGATAAAACTATCTAAATTAAGTAAACAATCATAGACGAAAACGCAACTTGACTAAAACTAAATAAATACAGGGTGTAAACAATTGCTCCGTCAATAAATATTATATTATCTTTAATCAATTAATAGTTTAATTTCAACTGCCCATTTCATGGAGACTGTTCGGTTATCTAATTATTTTATATTTATACATATTTCAAATAGCAATTTTTTACACCTTATACTAAAATTATGTACAAGTGTGCTATATATGAAAATATATTTTTATATATTCAAGCGAAAAGCAATTATCTAAGGTATAGGACGCAAAATGAATAATTATTTAATCACTAAACAAGTCCGGACAGGGTGGCCTACTTCAGCAATCTCTAATAATTGAAACTTCTCATAAAACTTTACACTTGCCCACCTTGTCCGGGTATATCACGTTATTTAGAATTTAAAATCGTAAACAATGCGTGGAATAAATTATCAACATTGCACATAGGCTTTGTCACTCACTTATCAAAGGCCCTTGGTTGTCGTACTTCAACATTGACAGCTGTCAGATATGACAGCTAGAAAATTAAACACCATGTACATTATAATTTTACAGTATATATTTTCTCAATTTCACCTTTTAATAATAATTTTCACATAAAGTAAAACGAGTCTATTACCACAGGGCTAACTAAAACTAAATAATAATTATTGCAATGATTTGTTCCAATTAACCCTGTGGTCAACAGGACCCTTAACAATGGCGCACTTTAGGTATTTTAATAGTAAAAGCTTTATATCAACGTTACATTATTATGGCTTAATCGTAAAGCTAATATGTCGAAGGTGGATTAGACTCATGGTACGATTATTATTATTGCTGCGACAAAAATATGACAAGACACTTTATAGGCCCAAGGCTACGTCAGACGCACAGATGAACCAATGAGCATTCGGCACGTCTTTATAACTGTGTTGCTATTGGTGGAATAATGTGATGCAGGTTTATGCCGCACGAAATGACATTTTTGTTGCGTTCCCGATAGACTTAAGTTCAGATTGTACCTACAGATACATAACCTTGAAGCTATAACAATAAGGTTTATTTTTAATCGGATTCATTAATGAACTCCGCCATATTGAACTTATTTCACATAGTCAAATAGGAGAAAAGGCCTTTTGAAGACGTAAGGCAGTAATACTTAGTAACATGTACCAAATCTTAGTGTTTAACTATTTTGTTTAGAAATTCTCACTACCATTATTGCCTCTATACACTCACGCATTCACTCTGTGCATATCTATTGTCTAGCAAACCTTCAAAAGTGAATTTGCATCTATCAGCAAACTATTTAAAAAAGGCTTTCGCGGTGTTTTTGTAAATGTTACTAATTATCATCGCCCTTTGGTTGCATAAGGTCTCAACATCACATCATAGAAGTGAGGACAATTATATAAAAATTATTGTCGTTGTGGAGAATAAAAAATAAGTATGCAGTTTAGACACCAATTAAATATAGGTAGGCACTCATTTAGAATACTAATTACTCTTCTATATTTTATTATTTGCTTTTTGTATTTTGTTTTATCTGTGAATAAAGACGTTTGTTGATTTACTTCTTTCATTTTTTAATCATGTGATTGAATTTGATGGAATCTTTGGCAAAAGTGAACTATAGCCTGATTCACGTAAAATCAAAAAAGCCAAATATCGTTGAAGTTTTATAGTCGTTCGATCGATGTCCTATCCAAAAGCGGTATTTCACGATCTATCGACTTATTTCCAGTTACATTAATAAGTATTCTACCAGGACAATTTCATACAGATTTTTTTTTTAAATCGACAAATTTCAAACGACTTTAAAATCGGTGTCCTTCAAACTCGATTGATGGATGTGAATACGGAAATGGTCTAAACGACTAAATCGCTACGATATCGTTACGGTTTTCATTACGTGAATCGGGCTACTAGTCATTTTATTTTAATACAGTTCTACTGGCAAATATTTTAAAATTGCGGTTGGACAATCTTGTAGAAAATGTTCACATCATAAGTACCTATTTGTACAGACCATCAGAAATTTTATACATACGTTCTTATTGCATTGCATCAGCATTGTACTCGTATTATGAGTAAATACTTTGGTTTAACACCGAAACACGACGTTTCTAACTTTCATAAAATCGAAACAATTATTACGGATAATTTAGATTTATTTATTTACAGTGTTTCTTCATTTAATGTTGAAAGATTTAGGTTTTAATAAAAAGATCTTAATTTAATGTAAGATCTCAATTAACTTCCCAGGCACAATTTAAGTGTACCGAATTCACTACAACTCGGTAGCAGCTAACAAAAGGCGCGCGCCCACCGCGACGCATGCTGTGCACGAACACGCGGCGCATTTTAGCTGCGTGTATTAATTTGTTTGACAACGTGGGTCTACGTTTCCACTGGAGTAGGTACACGAAGACCGACGACTATGTATAGCGTGGCACGGCGCACGGAGAGGCTACGCACGTGCCACTGCAACCCACGGATACGGGCTTCATTGTGGGAGGTGTATGACTGAAAACTGCGCTGCGACAAGCGAGCTGTACATAGTCGTGGGTCATATTCGTGTACTCCAGTGGAAACTTAGAGCCACGTCGACAGCGTTGAACTATGTAACCGCCTATTCGAGCAAGCCACGCATGTATCAATGACGTCAATTCATGCGCAGCCTCTCCGTGGGTTGCAGTGGACACAACCACATACATTTTCTTATAAAGCGAAGCTTAACACACGTGCGTAGCCTTTCCGTGCGCAGCGGTGGGCCCGCGCCTTTAAACCTTACTTTTACGTAATAAGGTTTAAGTTAACTGGTATGTGGTGTAGTGTATTCGGTACAGGTGCCTTATATGTTAAAATATTTTAGTTTCCATAGAAATAGTTTCAACTTGTATCTTGTTTGTGAATGCTATGCGTCATTTACAATCACCAAAGACAAAAATGTTTGAAATGCATAATCATACAATATTAATGTGTAATTATTTGATAGTTATAACTTTGTTTAGTAGTAGTAGTACTGCCTAGTCTGTTTTAATAAATTTATCATGATGGTATGTTACTGTTCCATGTTTGAGCAGGAGTTTGTATAATCCGAGAAACAGGCTTAAACTGGAGATTAAGGTGTTACATGATTTTTTAAATTTTCGATTTTCATTTGACTTTGCTCGACTTCTTGATACCACTCATGTACAGTGTTCCAAAAATCTCCATAATCAATTAATATTTAGAGGTGCACAACGCCAATAAGTACGTCATCAGTGTAGGGTATTTTTTTTTTTAGGGAAGGATAGTAAGTTTTACTTGACACCACAACACTCTAGTAACTCTTATGCCATGATCACACGTACCGAGTAAACGGGCGAGACAGTACTCTCGACCGAATACTCGGTACGTGTAAACACCACGCATCTCTACAACTCGCTTACACCACTGTCTCGGCCGAGCAACATTTTACTGTCTCGCCCTATTACTCGGTACGTGTTATCAAGGCATTAGTATCCTCCACTGTAAAAAAATAATAATATTAATAATTTAAACTTTATTGGCGTTGTGCAACCTCTAAATGATAACCGATTATGGTATTTTTTGGTACATTTGAACACTGTGCATGAGTGGTATCGAGAAGATAAGTCAAAAATCGAAAATTCAAAAAACCTAAAACACCCTAGTGGAGATGAATGTCTAAATGAAACCAACAAAGTCGGTGACATCGCGTTCATGTTTTGGTGAAATGAACTGATTTTACGAGCTCGAATAGCGTGATAATTTTAAATATTTTCTACATAATATCAGCCGATCTTTACTTATTTTTAATTTTGTAGATGGAGTTCTTATTATCGCTAGTATGGTTTACATGAAAATAAACCGGAGCTTTGAATCTAACAGGTCATTATAGACTTGTGTCTACAGGTCAATAAAAACATTATGATCTGATTTTAAATGAAAAATTGGAAAACGTGCACTCACGTGTAAATTAATTTTGACTATTCATAAGAACGCTTGCAGACATACTTATTATTATATTTTGTTTTGACAAGTTTTATTTTTTAAATCGTGTCATTCCTACGTCTATACGACCTAAAAGCCTTGTGTTCTTCGACTAAGCAAATTAGACAACTTTATGTTATCATTCGTAAATATTCACAGTAAAGGTCTTGTACAAAGTCGAGATTTGAGGCCGAACTTATGACCTGGTGGGTTACCATGACATTCAAAATAAGATTATTTCATTCTGACTTTAGTGTGGGTAAGAGATGGCGCTAGACAACCTGTATAGCGCTGTCTCTTACCCACACTGGAATAAGAATTCTAAAAGTTCTCCAATATAAGTTTCGATTAAAGTTTATCGGAACAGAAATCAGAATTGAAGGCGTAAGTTCCAAACTTTCCAAATCGGAATAGAACCTCTGTAGTACCAGGTTGAAAGCCGAGTGGCCCCCAACCAATCGCGTGTAAAGAAATCCGCGACTATTTGTTACTAAATATTATGTTTATAAAGTTTTACTTATTATTTTCAAGTGCGTTGAAAAACGTCGTTTAATACAAGTGGGGAATTTGTCATTTCTCGGCTATATAACGGTCTCGCTATAGGCTCAGGCGTCTATCCTGCTTAGTTGTATTGACAATATTGATTTTATTTATGATTACAAGAGCAATGTAAATTGTTCCTGAATATATTGAATTGAATATTTGACAGCTAGCACAAAATGGCGTTTCTTCTCACTGCCAGTGAGGCGTACTCTATGGCGATTTTTCTAACATTAATTTCAATCAGTTGTTTAATTTTCTTAGTCGCTTTATTAGTACCTAGCTCCTACCAAAAGCTTCGCTTGAACGAAAGTCATCAAAAAAATCCCAAGGAAATGTACTTCTGAGATAAAACCTTATTTCCGTTGACTTATATAGTAAAGATAGGCCCGTACGTCTTTGTAAAGCCCAACGTGGGCCGTCACCACACGATCGGCTATCTTCGGGAACGGTCGTTCACGCAGACAATAAAAATGCCGTGTTTCTTGTGAAAGAAAGAAAAGTTCAACGTGACTGCGATTGCGAAGCATTTTGATGCAGTTCACGCGAATTCAAAGCTACGCAGCGGCTTTGTCAATTTCGGGCAACAATTTAAATAACACTAATCACTGCACTGCAAGAGTTCGCGCTAAAATATCAAAACAACTGATCGCGACCGCGTTGCTTCGCTCTTCGCCACACCGCACCCACGTGCGAGTTGGAGTTAGTGGAGTTCGAGACTTAATGGAGTGTCAATTATTGTTCTATTAAAGCCGCATCGCTTTAAATTCGCCGTCGCGTCGCGTTGATTCACCTACGTGAGACACTGCACAAACAAACATTCGAACGGCGCCATCTATACTATATAAATCAATGCCCATTTTGATTGTTCCCGTGAGCCAAGTTTCATCCAAGCTTTAACTTAGTCGTTTAATGAAGTATACAATACAGCCTATCTTCCTTCTCATCAGTCCAGGGTGGGCCTGAGCCTGTCGGCCAGGTAGTGCAGCAGCAAGGCGGCGGAGAGGGCGAAGCCTCAGTCGACGCCGGCGAAGCCCTGCGAGCCCTCGATGGCCTTGATGAGCTTCTCGCGGAGCTGCTGGTAGCTCTCGTAGGGGGGGAGGTCGATGCGGTTGAAACTGGAGAGGTAAAAAGAAATTGTTATAGGTGGGATAAGTTCTTCTACTTAATTCTCTGTGGAGCATAGTTGTGATGTTATGGTACATTCAGTAATTTCATAGCGTGTTGATATAAATTTAAATTCACAAACGTCGCATGAATCGCTCGGGTGCATGGAAAGCGCCTGAAGTGTTAGTCGAACACCATTTTTTTGCGTTTGGTTAATAGATGAGGCGCCAAAGGGAGTTGAGTATGCAAAATATGAGGACCGCCTTCACATCCATTCAACATGGTGAAACAGAACAATGTTAGTTGCGGCCAATTATGAGTTTTTTTTTTTTGATTGGCTTCTTGCTGGTCAACCTGTGGCTGTCGTCTTATTAACTGTACTAGCCTGTGGTAACCTAAGTAGACTTAAGCCTTAGCTAGGACTTATAAAAAATAACCTAAGAAGGTACTCTCTCTGGAGTACAGACCTTGGCTGATGTCGTCGCTGGGGGAGGACAGCAAGAAAAGGGCTAGATCGAACAATGCAAGTGAGTAGACGGTACTTATAGTCTTTTGGGGATTGTAGGCATAAAACTAAGTTCAAAATGAAGTCCAAAGGTCACCAAATGGCGTGGTGGTCCTTATAACCCATCTGCAGCCAAACCCACAAAGTAATGTTGATAAACGGTTTGTAAAGTTATCGGTCCCGCAGTTAGTAGGTGGGCCGAACTTACCAGGTGTGCGCGCGCGGGTAGTTATCGTGCGAGCCCCACTTCTCGATGGTGAAGAGCTGCGGCCCGTTGCTGCCGTACAGCTCCTTGAAGCCGTTCATGGGCACGCGGGACGTGCCTGTCACGAACTGCAGCAGCCGCGAGCGCATCTCGTTGGAGAACGACAGTACCACCTGCACGGAAATACGAAGTTAGGACTGAATTTTACTCTTATTGCCAAAAAAACCGACTGAAAACTTTAAGCAGTCTAACGGCCTGATCAAGACTTTAGTGTTGGCGACGCGCGGCGCCATGAGCGGCGTCTCGTGACGTGCTTCAATAATTTTCATACTTTTGACCTTACCGCTCGCCACCCCGCTCTTAGCTACCGCTCACAGCGGCAGGGTCGTGATAAATATATGAATAAATTCCACTTTCAGACTGCTAAAATCGTCTTGATTCGAACTTTTATTCATTTGCAAAAGAAGTAGTCGTTGCGTCATAAATTAAACTCGAGTCAAGATCCAATGGATTGTTAATAATTTAGTTAACCAATCGAAAGAAAAATCACAAAGAAACACATAAAGCAGATGCCAAATTATCCATCCGCAGTAATTTACCCACGGTTATCAATTTGAGACAAACTGAGAAAATTTACATTCTTGAAACTGGGTATTAGGTTACACAGCACTAGAGGAAACAATACAAAGAATACGGTATTTTACTCTATATGAAAAAAAATCTAAAAATATATTATTAAGATAGCTTGGGCAAAAAGAAGTCGATAAGTGTTAGTTTTAGTTCATAAAATAATAATCATTCAATTCAAAGTTTTCAGTTTTTTTTTCTGTTCTTTATTACCATGAATTAGTAGCCACCATATTATTACGTCATTCGGCTGTGTAAACTAAAGTGACAGCTGTCAACTGATCGACCATACTAAGTGAATATCAGCACATTTGTTTACACAGCCTACTGACGTCACAACCAGAGTAAATATGGCGTCCACTGCATTTGAAAATGTAAATTTTAAATGTATTGGTACTTAACAACTGAAAAATTTTTTTTTTTGTAGTTTATTAGCTCTATAGAATCTAATTGAGACACTTTTAAAAATGAGTATAAAACCCTATTATTTATTTATTTTACAATTTATATGACAACTTGAGTTGAAGTTTTATAGAACCGTTTCATCATCGGACTACCAGACGTACGGCTATGCGCCACAGGTATATGGTGGATATCCCACTAACACGCACAAAACGTTTTGGGAACACATTCATTGTGCGTGCGGCTAGGGAGTGGAATTCCTTGCCGGAGTCTGTGTTTCCTGATAGCTACAACCCGGGAATCTTTAAGTCGAGAGTGAATAGGTTTCTTTTAGGTAAGCGCGTTCCATCGTCTACCACATCGTCGCTTTCCATCAGGTGAGATAGCGGGCAAGCGCGAACCTATCAACAATAAAAAAAAAACCATCATGACCCATTGTGTACTCACCCTCCAGAACCACTGCACCACTATATGGTTGGCGTGATAGTCTCCTTTATACAAGGTGTTCGCTCTCCAGTCCCTGACATCAATGTGCTGGATGCCGCATAACAGCAGTTCAAGCTCGTTCTCGTCGAAGATCTTCAGCAGAGGAAGAGGAACTAACCCTCCGAGACCCTCGAGGAACGCGAACATCTGCTCTTGGACCCGGCTGACGAATCGCCATTGGATTACTAATCTGGGGGGTGGAGATAAAATCATGTTAAATTTTCAATTTGAAGGCCGCCCCACAAGGTGGACCTATAATGAAATGCGACACGAAATCACTTTGTGGAAAATTGTGAGGGGAATGGGATTTCATTATTTTTTTTAAAAAGCAGGTCTAAAAGGAAGGTGTTAATGAAGAGGTATGATATTGTGCGTGGGTTTTTCAGAAGTTGAAAAAATAGCAGTAAAAGTAACGAAATATCAGTTAATCTTAGGGAAATATTGAGTAATTTCATTGCTTAAAATATAGCAACCCTGCTTTTCCGTATTGCCAACATTACGGCACTACGGGTTAATATTATAAAATATTTTTATTTTTACTATATTCAGATAATTATTATTCTAAATTTATTTTTCTGCTGCAATCGGGATAAATTCTGAATCTTGCCAAGTGGCGCAGACACCTGAACAAGCAGAATCGGAATTTACCACCTCGACAGAACACGCGACACAGGCTGGCTACACACGCGTACCGAACACAGTTACCTAAGGCCTACTATCCACGTACGGCTTCATAGACACGTATTAGTCATTATACACTTGGTATACGCCTGCTCACCGCTTACACAACGACACAACGGCACCACATTGCCGCTTCGTCGACAGTTTTGTATTGTTACGTACGTGGGTAATCAAATGCCGATTTACTAACAGACAACTTTATTCACCACAAACAATAACAAAATAATTCAGTCAACAATAATCCGAATCGCAATTAACACTAGAGTACCGTTACACTATCGCTTAAGTCGTTAGGTAAAATCACTTCACACACTTAGGTATTTCGCTCTTGATCGCAGTCGAAATCACAACTGACTCGCTTCCGGCCGGGGCTCGTATTTATATGCGGAGCCAAGAAAATTCTAGATACCGACATCCAGAACAATTAAATCGCTTCTCGAAGTCATAAATCATTTTTATTGCTTGTGGTAATAAGAGTCACTTTCATGCGAATTTCGACTCTATTGTTAAAGTCGGAAAGTACCATTTCCCTTATCGGTAGACAAATACCTAACTACTAGTGGTACTTGCTTTGTGGATGTTTCGAGATCTTTCTAAGCCTGGCTACGCACAACCATTCTAGGTCTTTCGAACAGCAATGTTTTTTAATTATTACGTGCTACTCGTTATTTTCTCGGAGATATGGCGTAACAGTATATAAGCTTCACGCAGGCGTACACCAAGCGTATCATGACGAATACGTTTGTGAAGCTTCGCGTCCGTGGGCAGTAGGCCTTAGTTACGTACGTACAGAGCTATTATGGTTAACATTAACTATCCCACACTCCTAAAGCGGCCTGACGCACAGAGCGTCACAAGCCGGGTGTAGTGGAGAGTGTATACTAACTTGATGTACTCGTCCTTGTTGTCGTTGTCGACGGAGATGTTGGCGCCGCCCGGCTTGAGGTCTCTCTGTATCGTCTTGCCGAACTGCTCCTCGTCCACTGAGAACGTCAGGTACAGCTCCGAGGGGTCGTTTTCCTGCAAAAAAAAAATAGGGGGTAAACATTTTTGGTACTATACTGTAAAATATGAATATATTTTTTAAATTAATAAAGCATGTCTAACGAGCTGTGGGCCCGTAAAACGGGTTATGGGACATCTCGCCCACGTAAAAACTGGCCTGTGGGCCAGATGTCCACTTTTTAAAATGTGCATGGGTAGATTCGCCCGAACCAGTTTAGTAAAACGGGCCAGATGTCCACTGTTAAAAATTGAAGGGATATTTCGTCCTAATTGGTTATTTATTAATTAAATAGCTGATAAATCTGCAAATCATAGCATCAAATGATAATTTAATTGTTTTTACAAAAAAAACAGTAAAGTACCTAATCATCATATATTAAACTTTTAAGTATATAATTAGTATAACTTGAAACTTAAATTACATAGTTTTTTTCGAATCGCACTAATTTATTAAGAGCCTAGCCTGTTCACTCTAGCCTTGAAGACACCTAAATTATAATCGGACGAGAAGACTGCAGCAGGCTAATTGTTCCAAATGTACGCGGTTTATATGATAAGGCAAAACGATTAGTCCAGATCGTGATTTGTATAACATTAGAAGCTATACCGGTGTGAAGTATTGCCGTACCTTTGCAAGAATGCCGAGTTTTCTAGCAACTACCTTGGCATTGGACTCAATGAACCGCTTAAAGAATATATTATACAGGGTTATTTGTACAACACTAGCAACCTTTCAGGACTATGTTAATAAACAACTTTTTTTTTTCTATGACTTTAAAAAAATTATCATATTTTAGTTCATAAGATTTTCATACAAAAATAAAAATATTTAAATTGAGCGTTCTAAATGTTACAAAGTCTACGCGACGCAAGCGATAGTACAATAACGGAAGGGAGCGGAGATCGTGCGCGGGAGGCGTAGGAGGGTACTTACAGCAAAATACAGAGTTGAAATGTGTTAGATAGTACAACAAAATCTTGAAGGTTTGTTTTTGGTAAATGTGTTATGTTTTGTAAAAAGTCATAGAACAAAAGTTGTTGTTTATGATGTAAATTATACAGTCCTACAGGGTTGTTAGTGTTTTACAAATACCCTAATTACGTATAATACATAATTTTACAAATTACATAATTTTTCAATGCAGTGCGTAGGACACTGCTTATCTCTTGATCCACTAATTCTTTTAGAATAGTTTAATATATAATAGTTTTAAAAGTTTAATATATGATGATTAGGCACTTTACTGTTTTTTTTTTTGTAAAAACAATTAAATTATCATTTGATGCTATGATTTGCAGATTTATCAGCTATTTAATAAATAAATAACCAATTAGGACGAAATATCCCTTCAATTTTTAACAGTGGACATCTGGCCCGTTTTACTAAACTGGTTCGGGCGAATCTACCCATGCACATTTTAAAAAGTGGACATCTGGCCCACAGGCCAGTTTTTACGTGGGCGAGATGTCCCATAACCCGTAAAACACAGGACTGGTGCCCGTATACAGCGACGGAAGCCGCCACAAACCGCGAAAGAGATAGTGGGACGAACTGGATGGGTTCCTTACGAAATGGAATGAGAAAGCAAGGAGCCGTGAAAATGTAAAGAATAGAGAGAGGCCTTAATTAGCTATAATAATATAAAGCCGCGTTAAGACATCGCGAGGCGTGTGTCCCAAATGGTTCGTCCCGCATGCCTCAACCTAAAGCATACGATGGTACATTGATGCGTGCGTCCCGAACGACACATGCTCAAACTGAGCACGCAAACCACCACGCACGGTGATTCGGTATCGGCCTCACAAACAACACCTGTCCGTCCACACGGAGCGCACGGCTCGTACTGAGGCGGCGTTCGCAACGACGTATGACGCGAATGCTCACTGTGTGCACACACGTCCACACAGGCCGAGGCATGCGAGACGAACCATTCGCGACGCACGCCTCGCGATGTCTTTACGCGGCTAAATAAAGAATACTTTTATCGAGATTGTAAACTACAAACGTTCTGATATTGAATTGTGAATTTTTCAGAAAAGTTAGCCAAGACAAAATAAACCCTAAGTTACTGCCGTTTCTTAAGGCGTATAGTTCCTTGAACCATCTGGCCGAAATTATGTGAACGCAACTCTCGCACTCGCCTAGGCGGCAGTACGCAAATCTGTGCATTTATTTGCGGCCAGCAGCGCCCGGAAAGCGCTTTAAATCCATTTTCTCTGCGAGATATTGATTGATTTACATATGCAATGTTCACTTTGAAGAATATTTAACCACCAATTTTTATGTGTAAAAATGTTTCTAAAGGTCCGAGCCGTTTTGAAGGATTAGGGAAAAGTTGCGAAAAGTTGCGAAATTGCTAAATATTTTTTTTTGACAAAAGTATTAATTGCACGAAAAAATCAAATGTTGATATTATTGTTCATGAATCTATAATAAACATATATTTTTTTCAAACCAATTGACCTAGCCGTTACGGAGGAGTAGGCCTCAGAAAATCACTGTTTTATGGCACTTTTCGGGCGCTTGGCCCTTAAGAAAACTACCTGAATATTTTAAATTACTGTGAGTGTTATTTTCAAATGAAAGTCAGTAAGTACAATAATACCTTAATCCACATGAGTGAGTTGTAGTACTCGAGGTCCACGGACTCCATGTCGAGCAGCTCTATCGTCTTGCCCAGCATCATTTTGTAGAATGGACGGATGAAGAAAGCTGCAAGTGGAAGGTAAACATTATATTAATATACTAGTAAACATTATATTAATATACTGACACGAAAAACGTTGTTGTGCCACACTAATTAACTAAAAAAAAAAATAAGGATCGGCAAGAGGGTAAAAAAATAGCCTACGACCTATTCTCAGAGTTTACATAAGCTTTTGTATAGTTTGTGTTTTATAATTTTTTTTTTATTATTATTTATTAAAGTAAAACCAACAGCTTCTGTTTACAGCATTTTACAAGCATGAATAATAATTGGCCTAAGTCTTACACAGTCGCCAATTACAGGTCAACCTGCATTCACAAAATAAGATATGATATAAATCAAAATAATCACAATAATCATAATAATCATGATAAACATAGGTAATAATCAGAATAATCAAAATAAACAGAATAATCAAAACAATCAAAATAATCAACGTAATCAAAATAATCAGAATAATCAATAAGGTCAAAATAATCAGAAAATAATATTTTTTTATTAACTACCCGCCCCAACTTCGGACGGGTGTTACAGATCTATGATTACTTAGCTTTCCTCTACTATAACATTCATATAATATACACCTAAATGTTCCTCAAGAATCATTCTACCTTTTAACGAAAATCGCATGAAAAACCGGTCAATAATTTTTAGTTTATCGTGTTCATACTAAGCGAGAGGCACAGAAAGGGACTTTGTTTTATAATATGTGGGGAAGTGTTCAATTGAGTCAACACAACATCATTTCTCACCGTCTAACAGTTTCCCGTGGTAGACCGCCATGCCGGCGACCCTGCCGATGAACTTGAAGTAGCTGAGGTGCTCCTCGTTGCAGACGCCGCTGTTGGGGTTGATCTGCAGCGTGTAGTTGTCCATGGCGGAGTACTCGAACAGCCCGTAGTACGGGTTGAACATCTCCTTCGACAGCAGGAAGAACCACTCGCGCGCGAGCCCGCCGTAGTCTACAGGGCAATTGAACATAACTTACTTAAGGGTACATAGTTAAAAATTAATTTGAACAAGTACACGTTGTGAAAAAAAAACCGTTCGATACATGCATTTATTTCTATTTTGGTTTTGGAAATCATCAAATGACTCAAAACCCACTGGATGACCGGAGTATTACGGCCAGTTCACGACCGTGCCGCTGTGAGCAGTAACTAAGCTTGACAGCGGCGAACGGTAAGGTCAAAAGTATGAAAATGTTTCGCGCACGCCGCTTGACGCGCTCGGCTCCCCGCGCCGCCCCGCGCCGCACCCGCGCCCCTAACACCGAAGTCGTGAACTGTTACTGACTAAAACCCACAGTGGTCCTTATGTTGTTCTTTATTGCAAGTGCTGCAGTAACTCCTTCGAACTATCCGCAGCCCTGACAGGATGAGATTTACTACTGTGCTGTAATATGTAGCATACTTGAAAGTGATTTCCAATGCAATATGAACTGTGGCGAAACGAGTTAGATTTTTACTACTATTTACTGTTATTTTAAGTTATTCCCATTTATCCAAATTCTTCTTCATCTTCCTGCCCTTGTCCCATTTTATTTGGGGTCGGCGCAACACGTTTTTTTCTTCCATTCTGTCCTGTCACTCGTCACGCTATCACTAACTCCCTTTTCTTTCATATCACTTCTCACACAATCCATCCATCTTTTCTTTGGCCTCCCTCTCCAAATTCCCATTTATCCAAATATAGATAGATATTTCATCAGTGAATTAAGTTTGTGTTTAAGTTTCTTTGCCCTTTTGGAATACAATGAAATTTATTCCATTATATATCACTACTACTTTATTTAAAAAACATGAATTGTTTATTGTACGTAAAAAACTATCACTACTTAGATATTCGCTCTCTCTCCTCATCTCCATTCAGTTTCTGTCTTTTTAGACTGTTATATATTAGTAGCTAGATTTAAAGGCTCTCATTTACCAAGTCCGACTTCGGATTCAAACTCGACCCATAACTTGGTCTTGAGCAGGTCCAGTCGACTCACAGAGCTGATGATGCGGTACGAGTCTTCCAGGATAGAGTTGCGACGTACTTTGATCTCGAACTTGTTTGGCACGTTGCTCTGTAACACACAAACAGAACATTTTGATGATTATGTGCACACATGAAAGTACAGCGTGTCTCAGAAATAGTTCACTTTGTAGCATAGCCTTTCCTTAGCAACACATGGTACTCAGATCGTGGCGTGTCCCCGCTCTCCCCTGCAAGAAAACAAACGATTCTCACGCACCCGCTCAGGATGCGTCTCAACTCCATCTTTATTATTATTAGACCTTGCTTCATGCGAAATTTCAAGATTCTAGGTTAACAAAAAGCACCTTTATTCTTTATTGTACACAAAAAAAAATACAAACAAAAAAAACAGGATATTTGATGTAAGTACATAGGCGAGCTTAACCCACAACTGGGTTTTCTTACAGCAAACCATGTAATTTAAAATAAAATGAACCACCATGATGCACCTTATGAATTTTGATTCCCTTGAGAGTATCGAAATAAACGTTTTTTGCTATTTAAACGGAGTTTGATTTTTTGCAGCTTCAACGAATCGCAGATCTGAGTCTAAGGTTTTAATTTCAACTCGATACCTCCACGCGTTCTCGAGATAAAGGGTCTTGACAGACAGACAAAAAAGTGATCTTAAAGGATCACTTTGTTGTCCGTCCGGGTTTCGTTTTTTTCTTTTGAGGTACCGGGCCCCTAAAAATAACTAATAAACAAGTTTGTAAGAAACAGGCATGTTGATTGGGGATCAAGACAACGAAATGATGATGTAAAGTACGTACCGGCTTGCGCAGTTGGCTCTTGAGGTACTCGTACTTGCGCTTGTAGTCGCGCGAGTAGGGCACGGCGGGGCCCGCGATCTGCGGGTTGGACAGGCGCGGGTCCTCCCACTGTGTCGTGCGCGTGTCTGCAATGGAAACATTGCTGATCTTTCTTTTTTTACAATTTTATACACCGCTAAATTTTAATCGTTTTAATCCCGTGGAGGGTCGATCCGTAAAGTACCTTTTTTTCAAAACTCGTATTAATTTACGCATGTACGAAATTAATTTCTTTAAGAAAACGTCAGCTGAGCGAGTCCAATGACCTTTAGGTAGTAGTCGGCGTTGCGTACAAACTAAAAACAGGTCATTGGACTCGCTCAGTGGGCGTTTATTTTTTAATTTGTACTTTATTTTTTAATTTTATCTTTACAAATCGATAGTGTTTCATGTACCGGATCGACCCTCCACGGGATTAAAACGATTAAAATTTAACGGTGTATACACTGTGTCTATGAAATCGACACACAAACGTGTACCATGGATGCAGTACAAGATTCTGGGCTCACCAGTGTCTTCGTCGTTTATATTGCGTACATCGAGAGACTAGAACAATTTGTCTGCTGCGGTCTTTCTGTCCGATTATAATTAAGGTGTCTTGAAGGCTAGAGCGAACAGGCTCATAATAAACTAGTGTGATAGTTAATTAACGATCGCATCACTGTTTACCATCAAGCGGAATCACAGTCAAGCACTAATTTATATCTTAAAAAAAAAAATACATCACACTGCCATTTTTTTCTGGTTCCTAATAAAAATCAAGTAATAAAAGTAGGTTGGTCAAAGCCAAAAAATGGTTGGCAGCTAATGTTTTAAACACCTTATGTTCCTATACTCACTATGGTCAATGAAGAAAATTCGTCCATCAGTATGCACGCGCTCCTCCCACCCCTCGGGCAGAGCGCCCAGCTCGTCTGCCTCGGCCGGCGCCGGCGCCGCCGACGTGGGCAGGCTGGAGGCGCAACCTGGAGATAAACACTTTAGTTAGAACGTTCTGTAAAGCTGGGTACTGACTGTTATAACGTAACTTGCAATGCTATTTGTTAGGCTAGGTACTCACTAGGTTGCTGATACAGTAACATAGTTCACATATAGACGTTTACTCGTTGTGGTTACAGAGCTCACGGCGAGCTCCTTTGTATTCGCGGAAAAACCAACAAGTTTCGGCCCGTTGCGACTGGCTCGCGTCGAACCACAACGTGCTCGTGAACTGCTTGCGAACTACATCCTCATTTATAAAATTTGGTTACCGTATCTACAACGGTTACGGCAGGTGAGTACCCGGCTTTACATTGTTTCATTGCGTGTACGACATAAAATAATTTTCCGGCCATATTGTGGCATTGTATCATGCAGTGTAACAAAATTCCCATCGTGTGGACGCCATGGGCGTGCGAACTATGCGCACTACGCACTTAAACGACCATTTAGCTTGGCCCATCTAACCTAATAACACGTACCAGTTCTAGGGTCTATCCATGTGGTGGTCTTCGCGTTGTGATCGATGAAGAATATCCTGCCGTTCGGCGCTCTCTGCATACTCCAACCGGGCGGAAGACCTATAGTTTACATTTAAAAAAATACAATCATGTTAAACCCACATACACTAGTTATTTGCAAGACGACTCAAGTTGACCAGATGACCTTTATACTAGAACAGAGGCCTTACCACGAGCTCTTAACGCCATACATTTGACGACCTAAACTGAACTGTTAAAGAGATGCAACTATACAGGGTGTAGAGCTCCATCCCTCTTTCTCGCTCGCACGACTGACATTTTAACAAGTCATGGTAAGGCGGGCTGCTCGAGATTCAGAGAGTATTGTCATATTTCGTGTTCTGTCAATTGGGTACGTAACTTATTTTTTTTTAATTTACTTTATCTGAAATCGCAAATAGAAAGAATTTATCAAATCCGTTAAATATTATACAAATTAGAAACCTTTCAAATCTGGTGGAAGGGGAAAAAACAAAATAAGGAAAACCGAAAGTGAATAATATTTATAGTTCCTGACAAGCCACTGCGAAAAACCTGAGAAGCCTAATCTGTTTTTGGAGAGAGGTGGGCTGGTTGGAATAAAGCCACCAAAGGCTGTCATGGCCTACGTACAGTGGTCTACATAGGACTAAGTGCGAAAACCATACGCATACAAAACATAACAAAGCCACCGTGAATTGACTTCGGTTCGCCGTGCGCCTTTCGAGGTCTGTGACCTGCTCTGTCAGCATAATCAGCCTATAATGTTCTCACTGCTACAGATACTCTTTTTTGTGATAAGGAGGGTACTTTGATCCACTGTGGCAGGCCTAGTGTATAAATGTCACGTCTTTGAATTTTCGATTCTTCTAGATGCCAATTTCCACGCGACACCACTGTTTTCGCCAATAGAGTCACGACATCAATTTTATTCTACATATCTACACTTATCTACATCTACATTTAATATTATATAGAAATAAGGTTCGTTTTTTTTTTGTTTATATATTTTTTTGTTTGTAGGAGGTAATCTCTGGAAATACTGGTCCGATTGCTAAAATTTTTTCACCGATAGAAAGCGGCTAAATTTTTTTGTACGCGGGCAAAGTCGCGGGCAAAAGCTAGTATTGTATAAAGAATATACAGACACTGGAAAAACATACCTAGAATAAAAATAACAACGTATATTTACCATCACTATTCGGCAGGTTCTGACTCTGCGTGCTGCTGGCGCTGCTACTCCGAGTGCTCTCTGTGGAGCCGTCCGTCTCGTCCTACAAACATAACGCCTTATAACAACAGCATTGGATTCTACACCTTATGTACTTAGCGATGTGGTCGTGTTTGCTTCGAGCGTCGTGAGGCGTGTACTGACAAAACATCTTTTTGTGAAGATCTTAAGGGTCTATTACACCACTCGATATTCAGAATGCCTTAGTCGATGCCGCGTTGTGTCGCGTAGTGTAATAAGGGTCAGACTGTCTTACTATGAATGAAAAATAAGACGAGTCTAAATATCGTGTGCTAAATAACGCGTAGTGTAATAGGCCCCTAAGGGCTTTTTACATAGCATGGGTAGGATGACAGCAGGACGAAAATATGTATCTTAAAGATGAGAGAAAAGGATAGGTAGCTACATTGTATGAATCTGACAGCTGTCACCCGCACCATCCCATATCAATTGTAGTGTAGACAGTATTTTGTTTTTGTTTGAATATCGAATTGCCCAAACACTGACAATTTTTTTTAAATGAGTGAAGTTTTGCCAGTACACTTTTATTTGCAAAGTGTGGATAATAGCATATTTACACATAATAACCCCATAACATAAGTGTTTATGCTCTATAAAACAAACAAGCTTATATATTACTGTACAACTGTTTTAATAAACTCGTATCTGGCAACACTGTGACGCCTGAAGCATAAAAAGAAGTTTTTTTTTTTAAGAATAATATAATGCAATCAGGTTGTATATCTGCTTAATAACATTGCAGTGGCTAACATATCTAAGCTGAATGAGAAAGTTAAATATTAACAGCATTCATATTTACAATGATAGAGATGAAGTAAAACTCCCTTGCGTTTCAATATTTTTTTTTCCTCAAATACAAATATGTTTTCTAATGTGACTTATGTATTTACAGAAAATTAATTCAGCCCCAAAGTCACCTAAAATTTAAAAAACAAAAACATTAAAATAACTTAAAATAACAAGCCTTACCGATAAATATTCAAAACCGCCAAAAATCTACATCGAAGCAAAATTACACAAACTCTCAAACTACAGAATAAATACTAATTAACATTAAAAACTACAGTTAATCAAGCGGAACAGCACAAGCAAACATTGTATGTAGATACGATGTCAAATAGATACGATGTCAAATTAGATACGATGTCAAAAGCGTTGTCAAATTAGTTTGATTTTTGTTAAATTGTGTTATTATGAACGCGCTCCTTCAATAATGTTGTTGTAAACTGCAGACTATGAAATGCCTTGAAAACTAAGGTCTTTTGTACATAGCATGGTTAGAATGACAGCAGAACAAAAATATGCGTCTTTAAGATGAGAGAAAAGGACAGGTGTACATTGTATGAAACTGACAGCTGTCACTCGCACTATGCTATAGTAATTGTAGTGTAGTTATTATTATTATTTAAATATTATAAAAAACATAAAATGATTTGACTGTAGTCTGCAGTTCATCGCAACTGAATAGTTTGTAGCACAAGCAATAAATTAAATTTAGGTTAGGTAACATATTCAGGCGCTTTCCAAACACTAGCTGAAAACCTAAAATTCCATTTCAGCTTTTAAAAAGTTAACTTATCTATGAACGAGTGCCTAGTCCGAGTTTGGTTTACGTTAACGCGATCAACACGTCTATTACGTTCGGCGCTCCGATTGGCCCGATCCAAGCGCCTTGACCAATCAGAAAGCCAAACACGTTAAACGTTTTGATCGCAATAACACCTCGCAATCAGCGCACAGGCCACAAGCAGCTCATAATTTAATTCGAAATTCAAAGCACAGCAGTGCGAAAGCCAAATTGCAAGACTAGCCAAGACTTGTGCTACAAACAACCTAAGTACCTAAGTTTTAAGTACCATTGTCGCTTGTCGGTGAGTCTAAGGCGCGACGCGTGGCCTCGAGTGTTAGTGACGTAAGCAGACATCACAGTAGCATGTTGTGCCTCACACTTACTCATAGACAATTTCCCAAAGCACTCCGCCGAAGGCCTGGTGCGGGTTGCGACGCTAGTATAAACCGTATTACGTTTCGATAAGGTCTATATTTGAATGCAAAATGTTTGACGTAAAGAGATTTGAACGTATAACCCAAAAGACGAACAAAGACATATACAGACATTTACCTCGCCCTTTCCAAAATATGAAATATTCTTTTCGGACCTTATATCGATGAGTCGATATGACATATCGGGCTTTAGATAGAAAGGGACTGTCACAGCTATTCATAACAGAGGCAAACAAGTGGATTTTAGTCAGTAAGTGTGACACTACCTCTCGAGTGAGAAAATTTATTTGATAATTTCCCACGTAATAAAAGGGTAACACAGAAACGTTGATACTTTTTTCAACAAGAACTTTCTTCAATTTCTAAATAAATAGATATACTCTTTATTGTATATCATAAAATTATACAGGAGTTCAAAAATGAATGTGCTGTTTCAATGGCTGATCTAAACGCTAACAGCGAGTTTTACAGACCACCTTTGGATGGATTTCATGAAAAAGAGAAAATATACGCAAGTAGTTCATGGCATAATAAAATACATATTATACAAACATAATATTTCTAAAACTTAATGTGCCATATTGACGACTATTTTCCTCGTAATTTCAGATATGAGAATAATAAATTTGCACCAAAAAAGACGATTTGACCCCTACAAACAATCGTCCAACTATACCGTGAACAAGCCTACCCCGGCTACATCGCATCGCGACCCGCACGCGGCCTCCGGTGTCTTACCTCTGAGTCGTCCATCGAGCTGGTAGTAGTCCTCCGTCGGCGGGTCCCCGGTGACGTCGCGGGCGAGGCCCCCGTCGGGGTACTGAAGTGATTCTCATCGAATGTCAAAGCATCTTCTACGACAACTTCTACGACAACTTCTGTCTGAGGTAGTGCTGTTTGGTCAGTCTCGTTTTCTGTCACTTCTGTCGCAGTTTCTGTGTCTACTTCTGTTGTATTTTGCGTTTCTGTCGCGTTTTCTGCGACAGATTCCGTCGCAGCTTGCGTTTCTGTGACTACTTCTGTCGCATTTTCTGTCGGTGTTTCATTCTGTGTTTCTGGTTCACTTTGCGTTTCTGTCACATTAGCTTCGGTTTCATTAACCGGCTCCGTCTCCGTTTCAGTTGTCTCTGCAACATTCTCTGCGTCTCCTCGACTGTCATTCTGTCTGTCATCCGTAGCTGTGACTACATCTACTTCGTCAGTACTGTTATCTATAACTTCGCTTGCATTAGTTGCATTTGTTATGTCATTTTGTTCTGCATGGGGTTCAGTAGCTGTGTTTTGACTAGCACTGGCGTCAGTTTGAGCATCGACGACGAGTTCGTTAGCGCATACTACGTCGTCCTCCTCCTGAATCGTATTGTTCCTTAAATTATTATCACAGTCGGTTTCATCACTTATACTATTAGTTGCGTTCGTCACCGCCGTGTCAGCTGCGACGGGTTCCGGCGATCTGATTGGCGTAGAAAACGGCGTGGGGTCCGTCGAGTTAGTCTCCACACTTCTATTGCTTATGTCCTCCTGTTAGACATTTACATTGGATAATACTTGACGCATAAACTTATTCGTGCAGTTCAACAAATAATTTTTCAATTCCTATTTTTTTTATATATGTGTTTTCTCTGCACGTCTAAGTTTGTGGCCCAATTTTTTTATTACTTCCCAGAAATATTGGGCTTTTAAGCGTGAAGCATCAATGTGCTGTAGAATTGTCTATGAAAGTGAGGACAACACAGTAGATGTCTATGGAACACCCGTACCGATGAGCACAGACTATAAATTAGTGTTTGTATGTATGAATGGCTGTCTGAAATTTCCTGAAAGATCTCACATAAAAATACACACAGTTGTTCCTTGAATTTTAACATACTATTACACTTTATATTCTTGCTAATTGACAATATCAAATTAAAATTTACGAACAATAGCATTCGGCAAAAACCTTTCAGAAAAATGTCTTAATGTGGAACCATGTACTCAATTTTTATACATTACATAAAATATATTGTTTTAAAACTTGGACGATATATTATATTATTTTACAATACCTTTATTTTTTACATATCTGTCATTTATACAAGGTCAGTGCCAGACAAGTAAAGCCATAAAATATTTGAAGCAAGATATTTGCGAAATACGTTAAGCCATTAATCCGACACGAACTCAATGACTGATAGCCCAAGCCTGAGGCGCTACCATGAGCTCTTTACGCGTTCCATTTGACGACCTAAACTGAACTGTTAAAGGGGTGGAGCGCTATATAAGGTGTATAGCTCCATCCCTCTTACTCGCTCGTACGCTTGACATTTGAACACGTCATGGTAAGGCTCCTGAGCGCAAATCATTATTTTTGGTTTAGTGCTGAACATAGGCCTCCACCAAGCGTCTTCCTTCAGCCAACATCAGGTCCTCGGTCCACCTTCCGGGAGGCTTTCCAACAGGAGCGTAGTTAGGCAAGGGCGAAGTGGGCCCTCGCCCCGCACCCAAAAGGGGTCTCACACAAGCGAGGGCTCTTTAAGAACGAGGGTTTTTTCTATAATTGATAATTAATAAACTCGCGTTTAACCACTATTTCACATAATGGTAAGCAACGATGTAGTCGAACACTGGGTTACGCCAGCCGCTGTCTCGTTTTCGAATTTATGACAGAAAAGTACCCCTAGCCAAATTGATAATCTATAATCGTTAACGCTAGTAGAAAACACTAAAACTTCAAACGTACGGGAATGACGTTATCTCTACGCTCAGTCATGTGGTGAGAACAAAAGAATCGGGGGCGTGGCCAAATCGAGGCGTTCGACTCAAGCGAAACGGTTGTAACTTGGCTAGGGGAGAAGGCCCCGCTGATAAGCCTTTGCCCACGTCTAAATTTCTCCACGCTACGCCTCTGCCTTCCATTTCTGCGTCCTCCAGTGCAAATATTTACTCTTAATTGTCTGGCACTGGCCTTACACGTATTTGGCAACCCATTGCCGTGAAAAATGGCACATTTCTTTAATGCGTTTGAGGGTCAATGACTCGCTTAGTTGTACTGCGGCAAGCGAACATGCAATCTTAACCAATCATGCAACATTTGTAATAACAATAATAATAGGATTAAGAAATTTGAAGCGAAACATGTAGTTTTGAGTATAATATTGAAGTTGAAGCTAACGAATACATGCTTTATTTGATAAAGAATAGAGTTCATAATGTTTTAGCTGCTGAGTGCAAATAAAAGTAAATAAAAAATGAGTACACGGCTGTAGAGTATTTTACTGGAAGTCTGAACTGAATGCGATAGGTCTTCAAAGTGGTATTAATTTTTTTTCTTGATAAAAAAACAGGAAAATCTCATTACTAATAAACATAGAATAAAGTCATATGTGAAACCAGACGTCACTTAAACAAAATAAACCGTACTGTGTAGTGATAAGGTCTAAATTCGAATGCAAAAACGTTGGGACTTTATTGGACGTTTTTAGTAAAGAGTAGGTTTTTTTTGTCATTCAGACTCCCAGTACGGAAAAAATAGAATGTATCGATTGATGTCTTGTTAGTAAATAACGTCTATCGCTGAAGCCCATGCTGCGAAACAAAATATTGACTAACAGAATCAGTAACTAACATAAATCGTCTTACTCAAATAAATTACATATCTCAATAAATATACGTCTATAATACGCATGCTTCCATTTATTGTGTAGTACCAATACCGCATGGTAATGGTATTTTGCCGTAATGGACCGATTAACCCTTAAATCTCAGATACATTAGATGACAAATTGTCCCGCAACATGTCGCGCAACGCTGTCAAATTGTCAAACATGTCCCGCGTCACGTGAATGCGTTGTCAATTGTTGGGGGCAAGTTGCAGGACTTTGGGCAACGTTACATAGATTGAGCGTTGCGCATCAAGTTGAGGGACAAAATGTCCCTTAATGTATCTGAGGCTTTATGAACCTTCGAAAACTCATAGAAGCTGAAGTTTTCTATGGATTTGTTTTTTAATTTAACATTAGTGTAAATAAGCAATACCATGTTCAGTAGTCAGAATAAGTTGGTTTGTTTTTGCATAATCAACCATATCTTTAGATTGCGTTAACTTGAAGTTTGACTGTTCTCACTGCACCAAGGAGTAGCAGACCTAAGTATTTGACACTAATTTCACTATAATACATCCTCGTGTTCCTGAGAAAATGGCTCTAGATAGACGGATAACCAGACAAGAAAGCGAACCTATAAGTATTTCGTTTATGCCGACTAAGGTACAGAACACTAAAACAGAAAAAAATAGAATAGAAGCATAATAAGCTCTTGTTAAATCCCTCACTAGAATACATAACCCTGTCCGTTTTTTATTCATAACAACAAAGATAAATGCTAAAAATAATTTAAAGCGCATTTTACCTTTGACCAGGATGCTAAATAGAAATATGAAATCCATTCTTAAACCCTACAATTAAATCAGTCCATTCCGGCAATAATACGGGCAAACATCCAAATCACTACCGTTAAACATCCCTCCTCAAACGCCCCCATAAACCGCAAAATAGATACGTACAGAAGACAATCTACATACAAAGCGCGCTCGAGCAACGCACACATAGACATCGCTCACGGACACGATATCTCGGCTCAATCGCCCGATCGCAGTCGTACAGTTCAGTCACGTTAGTTCGTTCAGCTCGTGCGCTGACGTGTGTGCGTACGCATAACGTAGGTATAAAAAGTGAAGTACATACATGTGATTGACTTCTGTACCTATCTATCTTGAGGTTAAACATTCCTCCTCAAACGCCCCCTTAACGAAGTGAGGCCAGGTTGGCCTGGACAGAAGACTGGCTCCTACCTGGTGATGGTTCTGCGCGGTGGCGGGACTGCTGGCGAGCTCGTCGTCTACGGAGATGTGGAAGCGGCGCTGGAACTCCGTCGCGGCTGTCTCCATGCGCTCCGCCTGGGATTCCGTGCTCATGTTGCGCCTGAGGTAGCAATTTACGTGACAATTAGTCTTGTTTAAAATAAATAAACAAATTATCAACCGTACACTCTCAATAAGGTTCAGTTGAAAACCAGCGTCGGGCATTTTTGCTGTACTGGACCTATTTGACGCAGTTGCGAGACACACAATGTTAGTTTTTTTTTTTTAATCGTACCCATTATGTTGTTCCCACATTGTGTGTATCTATGTGTGCCTAATATTTTTATTTTCTTTAATTTTTTTTTCGTTAATAAGTTTTCTACAAGACCGAATTTGAAGAAGGATTTTCTCTAGTCGCTGAAATGCCCAATGTGCATAAATTTCTCTTACAAAATATTTAAAATTCAAAGAAAGTTACGAAGGTGATCAACGAAAGTTATATTTCTCCATACAAATGAACTCGCATTCTGGAACTCACATGTATGGTGGTGAATTTTGGAAAATCTTTTCTTATTCTTTGTAAGTAAAGTTGCTGTTGGTGTTGTCTTTGTAAGTTCTTTGTAAAGTTGCTTCTGACAGGCAAAATAGATGGGAAAAGACCCAGAAGCAGGAGTCCGTACACAGCATAAAAGGGACTTCCGTGTATAATTTCAGTGCTCTAGGTCCAAGGGTTTGGGCTGGGCGCTAATGAGCCGGTGAGGGTGTGTTATTTCACAGACATTTTGACTGAAGCATATGGCCCAGCAGTGGGCTAAGATAGGCTGATTTGATGACGGAAAGATTTGATTTTTTGTTTGTTTGCTTGTATGTCACAATTTAACTCAAAAACTACTGGACCAATTTCCAAAATTCTTTCACCAGTAGGAAGATACTTTATCACTGATTAACTTAGGCCTATATTTTCTATTTACACGGTAGCGAATCCGCTGGCAAAAGCTAGTAATATAATATACTAACATGAAGGTAGGTCGCTCCCATTGCGTGGACCTCTCGATGTGGTTGACGTAGTAGGTGCGGCCGTTCGCGTCCTGCCGCTCCTCCCACCCTGGAGGCAAGGGATCCCCGCCGATAGCCTAGAACAACAAACATTTAGATGATTATATACTTATGCATCAATTATTAAGCTTAACCTCTCGAATGCCGTAATTAGAGACACAATTAAAAAGCCATTGTGTCTCGCGTAGATATGCGTTCCGGCAGTCAACGGGTTAAATTCATGACTGGTTTTGTACATAATAATCATCGCGGCCCTAGAAGTTTAAGTCAGTAAAAGTCTGACATTCCCTCGCTCCACCCATAGCGAGACTAGTATCTAATGATTTCCCGACCCCAAAAATATAATAATTAACTAAGCAAACCCAGCAGGGTCGGACCCTACTGGGGCATGGGTTTACTTTCGAAACGGCATCGGGGTCCTGGAATGCAAAGGGCAAAGAAGGAAGATAGATGTGGTTGTCTAACACGCTCTCCCACTCCGCACTAGAGCGAGAAAAGTCATTGGATGATTTCCCATCTTAATAATTAGTGATGAGGCAGAAATGACCGCTATGGTACATGGCATTCCGTGTGTTTGCTTTTAGCAATATTAGTGTGGGTGTTGGTTATACAAGGTGTAAGGGACAGCCCTCCACAAACTTTAAGGGCTTGCTCAGTAGACGAAACTGAACAACCTTCCACAAAATTTTTTTCAGGTAACGAAAAAAAAATCGGCCTCTCCATACAAACTGTCCAATCAAATTTATAATTTTGTATGGTGAGGCGGATTTTTTTTTTCGTTTCCTGAAAAAAAATTTTGTGGAAGGTTGTTCAGTTTTGTCTACTAGCAAGCCCTTAAAGTTTGTGAAGAGCTGTCCCTTACACCTTGTATATTACTGTCTCTGTTTATCATGAAACAAATCAGTCAAACACCCTATTGCACAGAAATTTCTCTGCCCCGAGTCTGTGTTTCCTGATAACTGCAACCTAGGGGTATTTAAATTAAGATTGAATAGGTTACTTCTAGGCAAGCGTGCTCCATCGTCGATTACATCATCAGGGGAGATAGTGATCAAACGGGAGCGTATAAATGATAATAAAAAAACAAATTACACCCAAACTGCAATTTGGCAGCTAGCGTGCAGTTCAAAAGCAGCCGGTCTACTTAGAGACCTATACTGCTGGCCCAAAAGAAAAGCTTGTATAAATAAAAAGGAAAACATACACTAGGTACGTGCGAGGTGTCGATCAGCTCCCAGTCATCGCCGGTGAACGACGGGACCGAACAGGACGCGACCTACCACGAGGCAACCACTCAACAATGTACTCAACAAAAGCAAAAAGCAAGGATGTGGGGGAGTGAAAAGGGCATGCAAATTAACAGAAGAATGAGCCTTTCTAACGTGTAAGAACGCGATTGCGAAGCGAAGCGGCGCGAAGGAAGAAACTGTTGATACTTTATTGTTATGTCCTACGTGACCGATGCTTAATAATATTATTAATACCACATTAGTACTAGAAAACTGATAAACATGCTTATATCTATTTTACGCGAACGCGATCCCGAAGCGAAGCGGCGCGAATGTAAGGAACTGTGGTGTGGTCTATCTTCGTGACCAACCGCACGTGCAGCGATGCGAAGCGGACGCGATCATTTATAATAATAATATAATGTTCTACAACTATCACATAACGCCATTTAGTCCAAACTAAGCAGAGCTTGTGCTATGATCACTAGAAAATTGATACACATGCTTATATATTTCTAAATAAATTGTATGTATTTAAATTATTCATTCTATATAAATTATACCCAAAGAACAAATGATCATGCTCTGCTCATCACACAAACATTTATGGTTTGGTATTTTCGCGCGAACTTTTGCGGTACGTTGACTTGTTTAAAATAAAGTGTGGTTGAAGCGGAAATTTCACGCACAGTTAAAACAAAAACCCTGCGCCGCATCGCTTCACAATCGCATTTGAATCGACGAAATCTGAATTGAATCGATGAGCAACTGACGAAAACCTGTTGCAAACATCTCGACGTGAGTTCCTAAGCGATTGGCTCATTTCTACGGAGATTTTTTTTCTCGGAAGTAAAGACACCCGAGAAAAACTCTGCTAAGCCTTAAAACTACGCTACATAAGTGTGAAAATCACAAAAAAAAAGCGTGCATTAAGAGGGCTTTTATAGTTTTACAATTGATTTCTGAAAGGCCAATCAAGATGAAACTTTTTCATTATAATCAGTCTACCACAATTGATCAATTTATTGGTACCGCTGTCAAAGTAATGTTTTTTAATGGATTAGCTGTCTAAAACAAAGACAATCAAAATCAAATCACTCTACATGAGATTGACGGCTTTTTAGCAAAATATGTATGAAGTATTTCGGATATGTTTATTAACTTTTCAGAACCCGGTACAGATCACTACAGGATCTAATCACGAGTTTTATAATGCGCAAAAGTATATAATCCACTGCAGTAAACAGAATCAGAAACATATATGTATTCTTTAGGGTAAATGCAGCGTGTTAGTGTAGCAGTGTGTTCAAAACATAATACAGCTAATTTATTATGATAGAAAAAAAAACAAGAAAATGCCTCTAAAAATTACTTTTCACGCATGATTCTGATTGATTGTCAAATTTATTTACAAGCAACGTTTTACCATCATATTGTTTTCATTTTATATTCACATGCTTTCCATCAGGTGAGATAATGGTCAAACGCGAACCTATCCATTATTTAAAAAAAATGTAAATCGTGAAAATGCTTCATATTTTGAAAGCATTTTGTCTTTGCGCATCTCTTTGTTTCGTATGCAATACGAAAGTGACCGCGCTTTAGATACTATAGTCTTCTTCATAAGCAGAATTGCCTTTTAGAAACCCTGTAATACATGTGAGGCGCTACACAAGCAAGTGATTCGCCTCGAGTGGCGCCACGGTGTGGTAACGACCACATTCATAGATCTGTTATAGAATGAAACGGAACGTCGATATCATCAACGTGAGTCACTCGCTTGTGGAGTTGTTGCCTGTAATAAAGCAAAGCATCCTCACCGGCTGCACGACTCCCTGCTGAGGCGAAGGCTCCACCAGTTCCCAGTCGTTCTCGGGCGCCGGCTCCTCCGTGCCGGGCTCCCCCACCCGCCCCACCAGCGCGTGGTACACCTCTATGTAGCCGCGCACGCGCGACCGAGCACTGTGGCACACGGACATGTAGATCAGTTGGTGTACACAAAGAACTTAATGATAATTACAGCACACATAGATATATAAGTCAGTCGATAATTAGAAGTGATTAAGGAAAAAATATGAACATAATTGGAAAATAAATTTCCACTATTCAGGCTCCGTATAGCGTCAACGCAGCCCTGGAACGCAAATAGCAACTGAAGAAATCCAAGTGGGAAATCCACTAAAGTAAGTCAGTAAAATCTAAGACTGTTTCTCGTCAAAAATGAACAAATAACTTTTTCCACCACCCAGACCCACCCAGAGCGGAAGAAGTTATTTCATGAGTTTTATTTAAAAAAAAGCATTTACATGGACGCATGACCATTAAAAAAAGGGTTCGGAGCGTAGTTTGGTGATCGCGAAGACATTGTGCTTGTTTATTTTTTGAAATCAATAATGTTCACTGCGAACAGTAGGTAATAACACACTCGAGCTCACAATGTGATTTTTCGGTTTTCACACAGAAGAGGTCGGGGTCTCAGTAGAGATTTTTTTATTTAAAGTTCAAAATCATTTTGAAGCAGTTTTATATTTTTTTGCCAAGAGAAACAAATATAGTTTACACTGATTAAATACTAAAATAACACAACACTCCAAGCATACAATAATTACAAAACAGCCCCCCTAGCCAAGTTACAACCGTTTCTCTTGCGTCGAACGCCTCGAGTTGCCCACGCCCCGATTCTTTTGTTCTGACCACGTGACTGAGCGTTGAGATGACGTCATTCCCGTAAATTTTATGTTTTCTATTCTACTAGCGTTAACGATTGCAGATTATCAACTTGGCTAGGGGTACAGATGGTTAGCAGGGTAGACACAAGCTCTAAACAATTTTATACTGGGATCTCCTACATACCATTTAAATCAAATTTTTTTTTTGTGTAAAACTTAAAAAGCTTTGCAATTGTTTAGCCAATTAAAACACCCAAATATTAAAAAAAGGCAAGAGAAAAATCCCAATTTATATGTATTTACTTACGAACCGTCCGGATTCGCATGGTTGCAATTTTGATTAAGTATCATTTAAAAAGAATTGCAGAGAGACAACACCAAAATCTATGAAATGATTACAGATATTATAAAAATAGTTATTTATTTATTCAGATAACTGAGATCCACATCTTACGTACAGATACTAACTAATATACCTAATACACAATAGTAAGCAGGAACTTTATCCGCTGTACTAATTTCCACACAAGTGCTCGGCCACACTAGCAGCACGATGCGGGTAGCGGCGCGGGAACAGGACCGCGCGCGATTTGCTTGGCCACACTGGCAGCGCGGTGCGGGGAGCGGAGGTTGCCATAACATGGCTCGAACTAGCTTGAAATCCCCTCTCCCGTGTGGGTTTCCGCTCGCTGCCCGCGCACTCAGGTGACCACTTGTATGAACAAGCTATAGCGTGAGTTGCCTGCACCGCTTCCCGCGCCCGCGCCCGCTATGAACACTCAAACGAAGTTCATATGTTTAAGATGGCCGCGCCGCACTTTCCAGTGTGGCCGAAGACTGACAGGACAAACGTGTCTATCAGCTATGGCACTCAAGATGCTGTGACGACTTCCACGCAACCGTTTGATGAGTCATAAGGTCTTTTTGCGCCAGATAGCTGCGAAGCCATCTGTGTGAGCATCAGCAAACATTACGATTGTGTTTGGTCCGGACAACTGCCTGATATTTGATTCCTTTTGTTTAAGTTCTAATCACGCGCAGAACTGTAACACCGCGATGCAGGTTTTGGAATTTTAGTTCCTATGTGGTGTCCTAGACGTCGCTTCACTTCTGATAGGCAACGTATTAGCATCTATATCATCGTTTATGTAACAGATACGTCTGACAGACGTATTGTCATATTAGGCTGATAATTTAAGCTCTAAAGGTACATATATGTATTCAGATAGAAAAGGAGAATGAAGAACATGTTACTAGCAATACACACTCAAAACACTCACACAAATCAGTTAATAAACACAAAACACACACAAATAAATTATAAAGAAGACAATAATACCTGCGGAGTTAGGTAGCTAATATGTACAAGGATGATTCATACCGCTACGAGAAATGTTATATGTTATCTTTTTTATTCAACAGTTCTGAGAAACGCAATCTTTTATGTAACAAAATTTCAATATATATGCTGTAATTGGACTTAATTTTATTAATGGAAGTCACGTATTTTCATGTCACAAAATATTTAAGCGGGAACTACATTAGACCGACACACAAGTGGGCGACGCCCGAATTGTACGTACTACGCGTTCCAAATGAGAATAGGACCGATTCCTATGTTTTGACGCCTCGTCGTACTGTCAAATCGAAGAAATTTTTGCAAAATTGAAGAACTTAGAGATGAGTAAAATTGAAGAACTGGATTCTGATTAAACTTTTTTCGTTCACAGTTCATAAATAAATTAAATTTTTCGTAAATTAATGACTGTTAAATAATTTCTTTCCTCGATTTGACAGTAAATCGTGATGTCACAACATGGCAGGCGATCCTATTCTCATTTGGAACGCATAGTACATTTGACAGTAAAAAAAAATCAATAATAAAAATAAATTCGTATGTTAGTGACCCTGACTACTTTTTTTTTTTTGTTTAACCACCACACAACGCCGTCTAGTCCCAAGCTAAGCAGAGCTTGTGTTATGGATACTAGACAACTGATAAACATACTTATATATTTCTAAATACATACATATTATAGATAAATTACACCCAGACACAGGTCATTACACCATGATGGAGGTCGTGGGTTCGATTCCCACTCAAGACGAATGTTTGTGTGTTGAGCATGATCTTTTGTTATGTGTCTGGGTGTAATTTATCTATAATATGTATGTATGTATTTAGAAAAATATACTTAAATATGAGTTGTCTACTCATAACACAAGCTTAGTTTGGACTTTGGGACTACACACACGGTGTTGTCTGAAAGTAAAAAAAAAATAGCGCTTAAACATTTTGTGACTTGGTCAAGTCCAGTTGCCATTTAAAATGTATGGAGACCGATGCGCCCAGATCGGCGTACGTGGTCCACGTGGGCCCAAACTAGTTCTACCGTCGTGTCATAGACGTCACTCGTGATTCGTTCCCTGCGCTTGCTGCATGTATCTAACAACGAAGACGATTGGCTCGCCAATGTATGGAAGGCGCAAAGCGATATCCACTCTGACGCCGAGCGCTCAATATTCGTGCCGATAACTATACAATACAAACTTTTGCAAGCAAAAATGAACTTAGCGGTGGTCAGACGGATGTTGTTGATGATGATGTCTTTGATGATACCTATGCGGTATCACGCGACATTTGAAAAATTAAAAAAAAATCAGCTAAATTCGAATTCTTATCATCGATTAGTAAAAAAACCAATCCATTATAATCTTTAAAACCCTTAGCACAAATCATCCTTCACTAAAAAAAACTTTAAAAAAATTACGAAGCTCACGGCATGCTTAGAGCATTACTTACACGGACCTGCGCGGGCGCAACGGGTACTTAACGACGTTGGGGCGGGCGGAGGCGGCCGACTCCGTGGGCACCGAGGACAGGGGCACCTCCACCATGCCGAGGAAGTCGTCGCGAGTGAGTCGGTTCTCGTCGAACACTTGGATGAGCAGCTTATGTTCTGTGGGTTTCACCTGGAAAAATAAATAGCAGATTTTGATACAAGTGAAGACAGTTTATCTTAGTGACGCCTGAGCCGCAGGCGAGGGGGTTATGGAGCTGAGTGCTATAGTGACTTTGCACGTGTATCAAACCAGATTTTTCAATACACTTACGATAAAGCTTGTGGCGGGACCAGGATGAACTCGTGCAGTTTTCCGCTCCAGTGCGGAAAACAGTCAATTGTGAGCCTCAAAGTGGTAGGAACACAATTTTCGAGTATGTAAAGTTTTTTTTTTGCTGTTTAGTTATTTAAAACCTCATTTGGGCACAGTTCATTTAAAAAATAGTGATAATTTGATCAGTGGCTATTGACATTTTTTCAGCCATAACCAACGATTGATATTCGATTTTGTAAAGAAAGAAAGAAAATATAATTATGACTTTGGCACATAAAAATATAAAAATAAAAATAAAAACAACAACAAGAAGTCCAGTTCAACATAATGCCAGACAACTACATAACATACGCTGACGCTGGTTCTCAACTAAACTTTTGAGTACAGATGAAAATCAGTTTTGATTAAAAATTTTGTTCAAGGTTTCTTACGATTGCCAAAACGGATCTTGAGCGCTCGGCGTCAGAGTGGGGATCGCTTTGTGTATCCCATACATTGGCGAGCCAATCGTCTTCGTTGTTAGATACATGCAGCAAGCGTAGGGAACAAATCACGAGTGACGTCTATGACGCGATGGCGCGGCGAGTCAATCACTGACACTCCCCGCCTCCGCGTTTCACTTCGTACCACTAAAGAGACCGAATATTTGACTACAAGATCCGTGATGGCAATTGTACCTTGTACGAAATTTTACTTTCTTAGTCCCGGTTGTTTCGGTTATACGTTGACATGTCAGTCCGTTTCTCCTTTCATCTATACAACATTATTCAATCAGAATCCGTAACTGAATGGATTTCAATAGTTTATACACCATGTTATATTTTCCCAAAAATATTTAAAAAGATCACAAATTGGTCACCACTGACACTAAGTACCATACAGGTCACCGTAGGTCATAGCAGGCGTGAGGCGCTAGCAAACAGCTGGGTGCAAGTGCAAAACAACCCCTCAGTCGCCTGGATGGCCCGGTGACTATGTATTTTTGCTGACATATCAAACTTATAACTTTGTGATTTTTCATGATACAGTTGTGAAATTTTGTACCTAGATTCTTTACATAAAAATACTAGAATAATATTATAACACATGTTGTATAGATATCAAGAACATGAACAAAATACTACTCACCCGAAATACAAACTCCTGATTCCATGTTGGATTCAATGTCTGAAAGAATAAAAATAAAATATCAATTAAATAAAAATTCGTACCGATAACATCGACTTATTGACCTTTAGATAAATATAGCTCATCATGACATCATTACATGTATAGACATGAATTACCTAAAGCAGGATAGAAGGGGATTCCCGATTGCGGAATAACGAGCTCAGCTAAGTTAATTCCGCTTAGCTGACGTCATTTTTTCATACTTGTGTGCACATTGCAAACTACGTGGACTGACAATAATATGGAATATGCATGCCATGCATTTTTTTATTTGCTTATTAAAATAATTTATAGTCCTAATAAACAAATATGAGAACAGTTGTGGCCGAGTGGTAATGGACCTGATTTACGAGTTGTAGGTCACGGGTTCGAACCCAGGCAGGTGCATTACTGTGTGTAATTTATTTCATCACCACTGCTCTCAAAACGATGAAGGAAAACATCGTGAGGAAACCGGCATGTCCTAGAACCAAAAATTCGAAGACATTGACATTCACCAACCCGTACTGGGCCCGCGTGGTGGATTACGGCCTATTACCTCTCCTAAAGAGGAGGCCGGAGTCCCAACAGTGGAAACATCAATAAGGCTGATAATGATGATAAAACAAATTTGAAAGATTTTGTAAATATCTGCTTCAACAAAGAAGTTATAAAGCTTCATGGCTGCTAATAAGAAAGAGAAGTCCGACAAGGGCCTTGACGTCAAAGTTTGCCCAAACATTATCTCGCCAAGACATAGTTATCTATGGCCGTACCCATAGATAACTATGTCTTGGCGAGAGAGAGACAATTAAAAATATCAAGAATATTTATTTGTCAGAATATGATCTAATAGATCTTACAATATTGGTTCCAGCATATCCTGCCATACTATGGCGTACAAATATTTCTATAAAATGAGGGCTTATATTGTTAACCTAATAATAACGTGTAATTATGAATCAGTTAATGAAATATAATATTGTATTGTAATAAATTTAATATTGAAATTGTATTGATAATAAGTGAATAATATTGAATATTATGTCATTTTTGGATAAGGTAGAATAAAGGCTATTTTTATGTATTATGGTACTAGCGACATATCTACAATATAATATAAAGAGGTAAAGTTTGTTTCTTGTTTTTATATTTTTTTGTTTGTAGGAGGTAATCTCTGAAAGTTCTGGTCCGCGAGCAAACATTTTAGCACCGATAGAAAGCTGCTTTATTCCTGAGTGACATAGGCTATGTTTTATGTACGCTGGCGAAGCCGCGGGCAGAAGCTAGTACTCAAATATTGTTTAACACTGTAATATTTTTTCTGTAATAACAGATATATATTTTTAATTCTTATATCTCGTTTACTTTTTTACCAATTTTGATATTGTTTTCACAGCACTCTATTTTTGCATTTTTAAACCGGTTAGATGACAAATATTTTCTTAATGTATATTCCCTATTTTAGGTTCGACTTCCAGTCTATCCAAATACAGTATAGTCACGCATGAATACCAGAAAACCATAAAGCGACTGCCTATCTGATCTCAAGACCCCAGTAAATGATGATAAATGATAAATGATATTTATTTTGTAAATAGGTTTAAAAAACACTTTTACACGTCAATTTTTTTTTTTCGTCATTTTATGCTAGATGAGGCCGGTGTTTCCTATCTGACTACCCTGAGAAGAAACACCGAAACAAACTCAGGGGTCAAGGTCTCTTTTAAAGTCCATACAGTAAATATGTAATGGTCAAATCACATGAGAACCATGCAGATTTGTCTGAGATGGTCTTTTGAAGAAAGAACCATACAGATTTGAGTGGACCTGTCCAATCAGTGTAAGCATTTGTCAGTATTCGAAAAGCTCAACTTAGGACTACTAAGGAGCTCTACGACTTGACGAACAATACCAAAGAAAGGACATTTGTGTAGGCCGCAGAAAACACTCAAATTGCCAGACATACGTTAAAATTACTGAAAAGAAAAGAAAAAGCAATCAACATAGTCCTCACATTTACAATAATATAAGCAAATTGATAATTTACAAAATATTTAGAAAAGTAAATATTTATGTCAAAGAAAAAAAAAATACTTTTAAGTACTTAAAATGTATACATGTCATTTTGTAAAATAAAAATAATCTCCAATGTCAAATTGTAAAAAAACAAATAAAATAAAAAGAAAAAGCACATTTGAAAATAAAAATAATTAAAAAATACAAAAGAAGAAAAATAAAAATGACAACAGTTGTAGTAGGTACTGGAGCAGGTCAATCCCAAGCCTTTTCGTCCTGAATATAGTCTTTTACAGTGTAAAAAGCCTTTTGACAAAGTTTACGTTTTACAAATGATTTGAACTTATTAAGGTAAGTAACTGAGCAACTCGAAGACTGTATTATATTTATTATGTATATTGTATGTATTATTTTGGTGTACTACGCATAACAGAACTAGCGCAGAAAGAACATAGAAATGCGTCAAAAATGGAACGCGCGCGCTTCCAGTGTCAATAATATAAAGTAAGGTTGGTTATTGGTTGGATTGTTTGATTGGATGACGTACCTTTTTCTTGGTTTTGGTGAGAAACGTCTCAATGGTGACGTCGCCATCGACCTTCTGCAACTCCACCCGCACATAGGGATCGCTGGAATGAACAGATAATCCATATTAATCTTATGTTTAATTTATAACCACAATACTAAATCTTTAGGAGGTAAAAAGCCATGTCTGCAACCTCAAGGTAACAGTTCATTGTGCGTACAGTTAAGGAGTGGAATTCCCTGCAGGTGTCTTTGTTTCCTGATAGCTACAACCTAGGGGTATTTAAGTCAAGAATGAATAAGTTACTTTTAGGGTCAACTCACACCAAAAGAGCGTCGAAGCGCAGCGAAGCGGAGCGCAGTTTCAGTGTCATATGAATTTTAACTATATAAAAAATAAACCTACATGATTATATATATAACACTAATCAATCTGAATGTATATCATGTCCAAGTGCGACAGGGAAAACAGTCCCAATTAGCCGTGGAAGCAATCCCACGTGTCTTGAATTTAATTATTCAAGTCTTACTAGATTACTATTACGCAGGAAAAAAGCCTGCCAAGCTAAAATAGGATTAGACGGATCACGTCAGCCATACACAATGACCGCTGGGCCAAAGTCTCAACGAAGAGGGTTATTGAGGATGGATGACGCTGCTGAGGAAGGTCTGAGAAAAGGTGACAAAGTGACCTAAGCGCCTAATACACACTGGTGAAACTTCTGCCCCTCTAGCCAAGTTACAACCGTTCGTTTTGATTCTCTTGACTCGAACGCCTCGAGTTGGCCACGCCCGGATTCCTTTGTTCTGACGTCATCTCAACACTCAGTCATGTGGTCAGAACACAAAGACAAGGCAGGCGTAGCCAACTCGTGGCATTCGACGCAAGAGAATCGAAAAGGTCGTACATATTATACATACTAGCTGGTACATATTATATTAAGAGCCAAAACGACAACAAGAAGACACGACGCGCAACGCTCAAGCCTCAGTTACATTGAGGGTCAAACTGTCCCCAACACGACGCGCAACCAACAATCTTACAGCCACTGGGCGTCTAATAACAGGCGATGTCTGTCAAAACATATGGCGTATAGATCTGATGTAGACCACCACAGAATTTCCAAATAGTCTCGACCAATCAGAACGCAGTACCCCGCTCCCCCGTCCCCCGAAACCTGAATTAGTTTGTTCAGAATCAGCAACTGAATGGATTCCAATAGTTTTTACGACATGTTTGTGTTTTTCCCAAAAATATTTGAAAAGGTCACAAGTTGGACACCACCGGCACTAAGTACAACACAGGTCACGGCAGATCATAGCAGGCATTAAACAGCAAACAACTGGGTGCAATGCAAAACAACTCCTCAGTCGCCTGGATGGCCCGGTGAGTATGTATTTTTGCTGACATAACAAGCTTATAACTTTGTAATTTTTCATGATACGGTAATGAAATTTTGTACATAGATTCTTTACATAAAAGTACAAGACACGGGTTTCTTATTTCGCATATACTAAATGTGATGTTGTATAGAAAAAAACAATTACACTTCTTAATTAACAAGCTTTTATTAGCTTCACTTGTAACTAACTATGTATGTAAGAAAATCTTGGAATCTTAATTTGACCCACTTCCCGGTCTTCGATTAAGATAAAATTTTGCACACGCTCGATGACAATACATGACTAGCTAAGAAACGTCATTACAAATCCAATATGGCGGCCTCCCCAAGATGACGGACTGGCTGTTTGAAATCCACCCTCACGATATGGGTATCAAATGAAAGGGTTTGCTGTCAAGAAATCGAAAAAAAATAGTCACGTGACTCAAATCCAATATGGCGGACGTCCAAGATGGCAGATTGGCTATTTGAAATGCACCATGATATGGGTATTAAATTTAGTGCGTGCTAAAAGCGTGTTTTTTAGTGTTTTAAACTATTATATTATTTTTCAAGGTAACAAAATATCTCAAAACGCATTATATCAGATACGGTAGAATATTTATTTTTTAGATTATGCAAAACATTGTTCTTTCTTCATCCTAGCGTAACGTTTCCTTAGCGATCGCTTGACTTACAAATGTTTTTCATGCGATATTAGTATCAAATGCACTGCCTTTTGCAGAGTTATGGCGTTAAGGTTGCATTTTGGAGAGTCTACCATCGGACAAACCGACGCACGGTGAGTATCCACCCCTACGTTGTTGAAACATCTACGGTCCGGACTAAACGTTTCGCCTCGTCATTTATACCGCTTACATCGAAGGACTGGAACAGTTTGTCTGCTGCGGTCTTCCCGTTTGATTATAATTTAGGTGTCATCAAGGCTAGAGTGAATAGGCTCTTAATAAACTAGTGCGCCTCACCATCAACGATTGCATCACTGCTTTTCATCAGGCGGGATCGCAGTCAAGTACTAGTTTATAACAGATATAAAAAAAAAAGTAGAACTACATTGTTCACACGTGGTCCACGTAAGCCAATCTGGGCGCGTCGGTCTCCATACATTTTATATGGAACCTCATATTGTGGAACCTAGACTTGTAGATCTACGCTAGATCCACGCCACGCGACGTCGTTCTACGTACAAATCAGGCGTGGTCCACGTGTGTATTGGTCTATGTACTTCTAGCTTTATCCTTAACGTAGCTTTATTGTAAGATGAACGACAACGAAGACTTTGCTAAAGCTCCAAGTTTGCCCGCGAAATTCATTTTTTTTTTAATTTTTTTACGGTTTGCAGGTCACTGCCAATTTATATGTTGATTTACATATAACTGGCGACCGTAATACGTATTTATTTACAAATTAAAATAATGCTGATCAAACTGAGGTGGGCGGGAAGTGTGACCAGGATAGATAGAGAGGGGCAGTTTTGAGGTTGGGCTCATCATGCACAAAATGACAGTATTCCGCTCAAATGGTGTGGACATGTAGGGAATAGGCGTAGCGCAGACCATATGGTCAAAACAGCCCTAAATTTACCCGAACAAAAGAGAGGTAAAAGTTGCCCGCCAGTAACCTGGTGGTGTAACATCGAGAGAGACCTCAAGAAAGCCCAACTGCCAAAATCTACTACCCAGGACAGATTATCCTGGCGCAGAATTGTAAGAAGATCCGGAACCCAGATAATGGGAGCAAGGACGGACAAAAAAGAAGAAAATTGATAAAATTATCAATACAACCCTCTCAGTGCACCGTGGACTCGAAAAGAAGATGATATCTTTAAGAACATTTAATAACTCTTAACAATAGAATCATAAGACTTAGTAAAAGAGCAATTACTATGAAAAATCCCCAGCATATCAGTCGATTGCATTCTAGAGTGGCGTTATCTACGCCTACAAGTATCTGTCTATGTATCAAGACACAAATTCATGTATTCGGGAGTCGTAGAATGTATCGGTCAATTACAAAAGCCATGATAACTGAAGACGTACTAAGAGCTAAGATAAGGGGACACTAGTAGTTGAAATTAAATAACTGTTACGGACTTTAAGAGCAGTATAGAAAGGAGACATGACTATTCACAAAGCTCCTAAGAGAGCCAATTTATGCGACTTCGTGCAAACACACGAATACAAAAACATACCATAAAAGCTCAAGAGAGTTGCTTTTGAAGCGACATCTGTGACGCAATATAGGAACTAAAATACGAAATCCTGCATTGTGGTATTAGAGTTCTCCGCGCGATTAGAACATATACAAAAGCCCGAAATCATATAACGGGCAGTTGCTCGGATCAGACATAAAACCTGTCTAGTCGGAGAATCCTCCCTTTTCAACGTAGATTTGCGGAGCTTTAGACCCCGTTCAGCATACCCCTAAACTTTCAGAGATAAAGAAAATTTACGCGCTCGTTAGCGTTTAGTCCAATTATATCAAGTTATCAATCTATTACTATCTGATAAAAATCAGCAAGGTGCGATGAGTAGGCAATATTTTAATTCGCAACTTGTCAAAGTACATTATTCATAAATCTGAACAACGCAACATCTTTACCGTCCTGGTTTGGTGGCATTAAAAACAATTTGGCCAAATGGGGCTTCCTCGACCCATCTCTATCACAGCACCAGTGTGGAGCCACTGCACAGGACATGCGTCACCTGCTATGCTGCCCATCCTGCTCAACCACCTGCACTTTTCAGAAGCTATACGAGGCCAGTAATAGAGCTTTACAGATTGCCAAATACTGGTCACAAAAAATCTAGTTTGAGAACATCCGACACGAAAAGAAGATCACGTAAGAAATACGCAGAAAGTGCATGACCGTCAAATATCAAGCCGAGATGTATGCAATCACAGTCGGAATTTTTTGCCAATGACCTCAACATCAAAATATCCAGACCGCTGGATAAATCCAACACCATCAGGCGGCATGTGTTGGCATCGTCCAGGCCAGAAGAGTTATCGATACCCACCTTCGCATACTCTCCGATAGTGCCTCAATCTCTAGGAAAGAACTGCATTACATCGAGACTCATACAAGAATACCGATATATGCATAATACAGTGGATAAAAGAACACAGTGATTCACTGACGTGGCTAAAGAGGTGGCTAGGACAGGATCCGAACCCTTTATGCTAAACCCCTTCAGTTAATTGCGTGGTTGGCTAAGAGAACACACTCACACGCAAGCACAGAGGTGTACTCCTTGGACTAGGTACGGTTACCTAATCGCAACAAACTTACAGACACTTATTACAGACGACGCATGTCTGTCAACACATATAACTTATAGATCTGATGTCTCGCTCTCGACCAATCAGAACGTAGTACCCCGCTCCCCGTACCTCGGCTAGTTGACAGAATTGTTCTGGTGCGCTGGTTCAAGAAGAGCCGTCTGGTGGCTGTAAGGTCGTTGCCAAATACAGATAGGTAGACAGATCCCCATCCAATATTCTTGTTTTGTTGCCTCTGCGATTATGAAAAGCCAGCCATTGACTCCGAATATTTACCCTTATCCTGCCAAGCCCTACAGGTCCTTTATATATTCGAAAGCCATTTCCGCCTTAAGCGATAGAAAACCAAAGTATACCGGTAATTTTTGTAACAACGTCTTATCTCTAGTACCTACTTACAAAGTAATCCGATTATGGAATTTTTTTCTCTGATAGAAAGCGTGTCATAAACTACTTTTCGTATCGCAAAAATAGAATAGATAGATAGATAGACCAAGGGGTTCGGGAGTTTCCTGCACCGGATTCATGCGGAAGCGACGCCCGGGTGTCGCCACTGTGCGGAACGCCCGGAGGAGGACACGGTGGAGCACACAGTCGAGGTGTGCCCTGCTTGGGCGGAGCATCGCCGTGCCCTCGTGGGGGCGATCGGCGGCGAAGACCTCTCGCGCCGGGCCTTGGTTGAGGCCATGGTCCGGCGGAGCGAGGAGGAGTGGCAGGCGGTCGCCGACTTCTGCGAAGCAGTAATGCTCGCAAAGGAGGAGGCCAGGCCGAACGCATCAGGCAACGGCGTTATAAAGGCTAGAAGGAACGGGGTGGGTCTTTTAGTCAGTAAGAGTCTGACACTATCTCCCACTCCGCCCAAGAGCGGGGGATGTCATGCATGATTTTTTTGCCACCATAAAAAAAAAAAAAAAAAAAAAAAAAAAAAAAAAAAGACCAAGGGGGTTAAACCGTGAGAAAAACTAGTGCCAACATATTCAACATCAAATCAACCACTTTGACAAACCCATAATCTTTTTTTTTTGAGGTTGGGAAATTATCACATTACTTTTCCGCTCTGGGTTGAGCGAGAGGAAGTGTCCAGACACACTCAAACGTCAGAGACACTTCCTTTCCCCTCTTCCTCCCCCCACCTATGTTCTTTTAATTACCCTTTGCTTTCTAGGGCCTCGGTGCCTCTTTCAAATAATCCTGTACTCCTGGCAAGCATCGGCCTTAGCGGACCACGTCAATCATGTTGATATCTCTTTGAGGCGAGCGTGACACATAACACTTCCTCATCCCTGGCCTTCACGAGCTCTTAACGATCCATTTGACGACCTAAACTGAACTGTTAAAGGGATGGAGCTCTATACATATAAGCTGTATAGCACCATCCCTCTTTCTCGCTCGCACGTCTTACATTTTATCACGTCACGTCATGGTAAGGCACCTGCCTGATAGTAATCGGACCGTGAACTACCCATTACTCCGCCCGTAAGCCCGTGACTACGGTGGCCAGGAATCGCCCTAGGATTCCTAACGCCCAAGGCGTCTCCAGCGGCGCCTAGAATGTGCGGATTACCTCATACCCCAGCGCTTACCTCCGCCTCCTTCGCTTGCATTACTGCTTCGCAAAAGGACTGATTGTCAAGGCCTGGATCAGGGCTGGACGTGAGAGCTTGCCACCGTTGTCGATATCCTACTAGGCTATGGATTTGTTTGTGTCAATTACACCCAAAAGCACCTTTTTCTATTATTATTGCTTCACTACTGTCTCACCTGATGGTAAGCCATGATATTATCGACGATAGATCACGCTTATCTAGAAGTAACCTATTCACTCTTGACTTAAAAACCCCAGGTTATATCTATCAGGAGAAACAGACACTCATTTACATTATACATCGGTATATGTAATAGCTAATTAATATTAGCTCGAGTAGGTAGGTACCTACAATACGAGTGACGTCATCAATTCGGCGGACTTAACCCACTGTGAATGCCGGCGCCACCTCGTTAGACTAGACTCGCACCACACGCCACGCTGACCGATATCAGCGATTTGATACTGGATACACAACACCTACTCTTTTGATAATTATAACCTACGAGATCAACGCAAGTCCAATATATTGTTTGCTTAGATTGTTAGATAATTTGTCATTGGTTGTATGTAGGGTTGTCAAGTATTGTTTGGGAAAAATAACGTACCTATCACATTTTTTTTAAAGCCTATTGTGGACCTACTGCTGGGAAAAGGCCTCCCCTTTTTCCTTCCTAACTTCTCTGTCTAGGTCGATGCCGTCGAGGTCGACTGCGGCGACGGTGGTGTGACATTCTGATCATGTTCTCGGGGCAAACTTGGCCAGAGATCGCTTTAGACAATTTTTTTGAATTTTATGATTTTTATGTTTCTCCTCTTGAAGTTATATTTTAATGTGCTTCTAGCACACACTAACATTATCCTTATATTTTTGAAAGCTATCTTTACACTATCAATTTCAATATAAATAGACAAGCAAATTCATTTCAAAATCGACTTTATTAGTTTTAATTTTATTTTTAACAGAACGTATTTTTGATTAGTTTTTTCGTAACTTTTCATATTAATGTTTAATTTTACGCATCACAGTAAAGATTGAGAATCGAATATTTTTATATACTTTAATTATATGCAAAAGTATAAAGTTTCTATAACATATAGAAGTTACTATAAAGTATGGCTAACAAACTTACTTGTATGCTACAATATAGTATGTAAGTTTCATGTATTTCCTTGTTTTTACAATGAACAATGGATTACCTATAATATAGTACCTATCAAACAAAATCGCTTTCTGTGCCTGTCTGTTTATTCGTCCTCCTAAACCATGCAGCGGATCCGAAAACATCAACCCCAAGCAGCTCAAAAATATAACTTCCAACAAGGTCACATACATTCCGCCCGGAGGACACGGTGGAGCACACAGTCGAGGTGTGCCCTGCTTGGGCGGAGCATCGCCGTGCCCTCGTCGGGGCGATCGGCGGCAGAGACCTCTCGCGCCGGGCCCTGGTTGAGGCCATGGTCCGGAGCGAGGAGGAGTGGCAGGCGGTCGCCGACTTCTGCGAAGCAGTAATGCTCGCAAAGGAGGAGGCCGAACGCATCAGGCAACGGCGTTATCGCCGCCGCCGCCGCCGGGATTCTGATCCCGATTTCCGGCCACCGTAGGCGCGGGCTTGCGGACAGTGAGCAATGGGTAGCTCGCTGTCCGGCCGTCCGGTAACTGTCCGGACCAAGCCCAAGTCGTCGACGGCGCGCACTGTTCCCGCGCGCCTCAAGGAGTTGTCAGCAACAGCAGGGACCCAGCCGGGTCGAAGCCTACTGGGGCCAGGGTTATCCGAAAGGGCGCTCGAGCCCGGTGTGAAGGCTAGAAGGAACGGGGCGGGTCCCGCCCAAGGGCGAGGGATGTCAATGCATGATTTTTTCCCACCATAAAAAAAAATAATTGAAGGCTAGTCCTTCGTTGGAAGTTTTCAGGAGAAGAATTAAGGAACATTTCCTGTCAACATGACCCATAAATATGTATGTTTAATTGTTTATAGGTATTTATTTATCTAAACTAATATAATAAATAATGTCTTTTATTGTTTGTAAGAGGTAATCTCTGAAAGTACTGGTCCGATTGTTAAAATTTTTTCACTAATGGAAAGCTGGTTTATTGGTGAGTGACATAGGCTATATTTTATGTGCGTGAGCGAAGCTGCGGGTAAAAGCTAGTTGTATATATTTTTAGTTTTAAGTTAGATTTGATTTATGCGTTTATTTTTTGTTGTACATTTAAGGGGCCGGCGGAGGATGAATTTCCATACAAACGTAATACCACGCTCATTTGCAGTTGGAGCATATTTCCAACATATTATGATGATATTTGGTTATAGACAATATTTATCTAGGTTCCTACGTCTTTCTTTTTAAAAAAAAACAAAAAGAAATTTAAGCAAATTGTATTTCGCACTTTTTTATAGCGTAAATGGCAAAACATGCCATTTGGCTTTTCTTGTATTAAAAATAACAATATTTCTAATATTCTCGACGTAGGAACCTAGATAAATATTGTCTTTAACCGAATATCATCATAATATGTTGGATATATGCTCCAACTGCAAATGAGCGTGGTATTACGTTTGTATGGAAATTCATCCTCCGCCGGCCCCTTAATGTTCCTCAACCGCAAAATTTCTTTCTCATTGATATGGTTTGCTGTAAGAAAACCTAGTTGTGGGTTAAGCTCGCCTATGTACATCAACTGTCCTATTTTTTGTTTGTTAAAATTGTGTGTATAATCTACACTATTAATATTTTAAAGAAGTTAAGTTTGTTTTTATGTCTTTTTGATTGTAGGAGGTAATTTCTGGAAGTACTGGTCTGATTGCTAAAATTTTTTCACCGACAGAAAGCTGCTTTATTCCGAGCCCGCAACTTCGCCCGTATACAAAATATAGCCTGTCTATTTTGTATACAAAATATAGCCTGTCTATTTTGTATACAAAATATAGCCTGTCTATTTTGTATACGGGCGAAGCTGCGAGCAAAAGCTAGTAAAGAATAAAGAATGCAAGGCTATCTTTCCGCCACATGAGGTTCCAAAATCATTAAAATCACTACTAATAACCAGCCAACCGACTGACGGAGTTAATATTTATAAATTGATGAGTCAACACAGTCGCTATGATCTCCGGCGTCCATCAATTTGGTGACAATTGACGATCAAGGCAATGTGGTGGACGTGTAAATGTGTACTACTGATTGCAACGAGTCGAATCTCGACAGGGCCCGATCTAAGGGGGCAAGCCGGGCAAAAAAATGAGGGGCGGCAAAATTGACTTATTCCTATAGTTATCGGCACGGATCTTGAGCGCTCGGCGTCAGAGTGGGGATCGCTTTGCGCATTCCATACATTAGCGAGCCGTCGTATTTGTTAGATACATGCAGCAAGCGCAGGGAACGAATCACGAGTGACGACTATGACACGATGGCGCAGCGAGCCAATCACTGACATTCTTCGCCCCCGCGTCTCACGTCGTACCACTAAAGAGACCGAATATTTGACTTCTGCGCAACTTGAAGCCAGCGATCAAGATCCATGCCGATAACTATATCTTCCAACCTAGCCATTAGCCATCTACACCCAAGGTTGACAGGTTGAGAATTTTATGCGCCACCTTCCAACCTACTTCAGGTTGGATAGTGGAAATATTTATAACTTAAGACTCATGACTTATATGGTTTTGCGTATATAAAGAGCGGCGAAAATTATCTTTGCCCACAGCGGCTATATAGCTCGATCGTGCCCTGATCTCAACATCTCTACATCCCAACACCTTGACACAAGGTCATGGAAACCGGTCCCATCTTTGCTCAAGCAAGTAGTAGAGTATAAAAAAAAGTGTCTTTGAGAAAGTTGTTTATAATCATGAGCACAAGCACGTGTATAAGTATCGGTCACTAATTACCAGTAACCCTGTATACCTCCATCCCTTTAACGGCTCACTTTAGGTCGTCAAATGGACCGCGAGCTCTTGGTAGGGCCTCTGATTGTAACACCGAACAAAATTTCTTTAATCACGGAAAAAGCTTGAAAGAATAAAATGATAAGTCGCAGGAACTTCAATTAGTTATCATAACGGTTTGAAATACTTCAACAATGACTAATATCATAATTAAGTGTCAAGATCCTCTTCCGCTTCACTTTATAAACCGATTAAGTACTTATTTAAAATCCTCCTGATTAGATTTTGAAACTGGTTCAAACCAGATTTCAGATTTTCCGAGAATATGCATGAGCCGTTTATCTTTTCTACCGACAATCGTTTGTCACCTCGAAAAATGATGCAAACATCGTATTTAGACTTGAAATCTTTAAATTGTTCAGTTCCCATTTATATTTTATAGTAATTAACTAGTTTTTAAGTCAAGAGTGAAAAGGTTACTTCTAGGTAAGCGTGGCCGGCTCCGTTGTCAACCACATCGTTGCTTACCACCAGGAACATATAGTTGTTCTTTGGGGATCTTTGAGTCACAATTACTTGAGTCTTAAATCTACCTGCACAACCAGTTTCAGGCAAATAACACTTTTTTTTAGGTGGGAAAATCATTCAATGACATCCTCCCCTCTTGGGCGGACAGCGTCAGACTTTTACTGACTAAAAACCCACTCCTGTTCCTTTGTTGCCATTCGTACCGGGGCCGAATCTTCCTTTCAGAAACAAATCCTTGGCCCCAGTAGGCTTCGACCCTGCTGGGCCCTCCTTAAGTCGCGCGGGAACAGTACGCGCCATCGACGACTTGGGCTCGGTCCGGACGGTAACCGGACGGTCGGACAGCGAGCTACCTATTACTGGCCGTCCCCGCCTACGGTGGCCGGAAATCGGGATCTGAATTCCGGCGGCGGCTGGGACGTGAGCGCCGTTGCCTGATGCGGTCGGCCTCCTCCTTTGCTAGCATTACTGCTTCGCAGAAGGAGGCGACCGTCTGCCACTCCTCATCGCTCCGGACCATGGCCTGTACCAAGGCCCGGCGCGAAAGATCATCACCGCCGATCACCCCCAAAAGGACACGGCAATCCTCTGCACAAATTTTAAAGCTTAAATTCTAGATATTAAATATGTATATTAATGCTACCTACGTCTGACAAACGCCTACATTGAGTCAGTGTGGACGTAAATCAGGTCACTGTGTTCGTTTACGAGTTTGCACACATGTGAGGTAATAGCTGAATTAGGGTATGAAACCCTAATAAAAAAGGTCGAAAAGTCAATGAAAGACAGATTGCGTGAAAGATAATACTTATTATGACTAAGAGACAGTAGATTGAGATTTTTTCTTTTTTTTCGTGTTGGGATATTCATCTAATTACATCCCCCACTCTTGGGCGGAGTGGAAGATAGTGTCAGACTTTTACTGACTAAAAACCCACTCCTGTTCCTTCGCTGCCTTTCGTACCGGGGCTGAGCTATCTTTCGAACTAACCCTGGCCCCAGACAGTAGATTGAAATAGAACGGATAGAATAGTGAAGGAATTATTGAGTGCCACCGATGCTGCAGTTAACTACTGCTACTGGCCCCGAACAATTTAATGAGTTTACTATAGATTAAAAAAAGAGCTGAAGAAGAATGATCAAGTTTTAGTCTCTTGACCGAAACACACAACGCTGCGGTAAGAGGCGAGGGACAAACATTTATAAAATTATATTGATAGACTCCATCTCCTAGAGAGGAGACCTGAGTCCCAGCAGTGGGAACATTAAAAAGGCTGATGATGATAACGATGATCGATAGACTCGCGCTTGACCACAATGACACCTGATGGTAAGCGATGATGTGGCCTACGAGGGAGCACGCTTGCCTAGAAGTAACTCGCTTCACTCTTGACTTGAAGAGCCCTAGGTTATAGCTATCAGGAAACACAGACTCCAGCAGGAAATCCAACTCCTTAGCTGCAAGCACAATGAATGTGGGTAACCAGACCCAGAACACCTATCTGTAGGCTATACAAATATTAGCACCGAGCGGGGATCGAACCTGCGTCCCGCAGCGCAGCAACCAATCGCTTTTCTCTTTACATTAAAGCAGGCAATAGCAGTACATAGCATATGTAAATCAATTAATATTTCGCAAAGGAAACGGTTCATTCATTAAACCCCAAGCAAACGCCGGCGTTCGCGCCTCTATTGTCTTACTATTGTCTCAAATTGACGGTATCTGAAAGGTTAAAGATCTGCGGGTGAACGGGTACCGTCAGAAGAGACTGGTCATCTTTTAGCTGCCAGTGGCTTAATTCAGTTTCTATCTTTTAATTATTATTTTACATTTTTATTTTATTATCTACATTGTGCTCACATAATAGAAGCAACAAGTAATATGTAACCAAGCATTATATGTAACACATAATATGATTTAAAAGAGTGTCCATGGAGTTTCTTGCACATTCTTCTCCATAGAGACCTACGCTTTGGAACGTGCAATTTAGCTTCACTTTTCTTGGACTGACCGACATTTGACTATTCAAAAGTGCCTGCAAATGGTCTATTTGAAATAAATGCTTTGACTTTAACTTTGCGGGCCTCTATGTAGGAGCAGGCGGCAACACGAGTACATGTGCATTTCATTCCGGCCAGATGTTCAAAGGACTTAAATAATGGTAAAAAAAAAACTCACCTAGCACCAAATATATCCTTTTTAGCCAATGAGTAAGCCCCTACGATCCGCAGCCGAAGTAGGAAGCTATTCTCATCAGTCTGAAAACAAAAAGTAATTTACATTTTAATATATTTGATTAGAGCAATGTTTGTATGACTAACATTAGTAGATTATTAGTATGAGATAAGAATTTAACAGGCAAATGGAGACTGGTTATTAAAATAATATGTTTGTTTATTTATATTATTGCACTAGTGTTTGCCAGCGGTTTCGCCCGCGTGAATGAAAGTTGAAAATATTTCTTATTTTTTAAATGTCGCCTCACCGTGTTGTGGGGCTCTTTGGCCAAGTTACCAAAAAACTGTAATTTATTTTATTTCTGATCCCAAAACGAAATTTAGATGGAAGTTGGGACCGCTGTCCCGGCCCAAAGAGCCCCCTGTACCATAGGTGTGTTCACAAACATACAAGACACCCGGACCCAGATCAATTATACAAGGTGCAGTTTTAAAACTGCACAATATTTCAGGAGGTTGTAATAAAACTCATAAATAATCATGTAAAAATACGATACCTGGTCAATAATCAGTAATACTTGTTATTTTATTTTTTAATTACACTAAACTAATTCGATTGATCGATGGCGGCGGGGACGTGGCTAGGGTGTGGCGTGCGGGATGATGATTGGATGATACATTATTTATGAAACTATCGTTGCGAGTTAGTGTCTGTGAAAACGCCCTTTATTGTTCCGTGTTTGTGTGTGTGAAAGAAAGCGCGGCTAAAAAATTACCTACTCATTTTATTATTGATTCGGGTCGAGAATCACTAACATAATTACCTCCTGAAATATTTTGCAGCTTCAAAACGACACCTTGTATGTAGGCCATACAAATTTTCGTACCGAACGGGAATCGAACCCGCGACACAGTGCAGCGGGCAAACGCTCAACTACTGCACCAACCAAACGCCAATTGACGGCACCGTCAACTGGAATAATGCACACCCCATTCATTTAGAAAATTAAGTTAATTTAGGCACTGAAATTTTAATGTTTTTTTTAAGAAATTAGTAATCCTAATCGTAGTAAATATGGATATTGACGCACTACATTGATGGTGCATCGGTATTGGTATCTACGCACGCAGCCACGCTCATACAAACACGATATTGACGCAATCAAGATTGATCACAATAGGTAGTCAATCAAGTAAAAATTAAGTAGGTAATCAATCAAGTAAAAATTAAGAAGTAGGTAGTCAATCAAGTAAAAATTAAGCAAGTAGTCAATCATGTAAAAATTAAGTAGGAAGTCAATCAAATAAAAATTAAGTAGGTAGTCAATTAAGTAAAAAATAAGTAGATAGACAATCAAGTAAAAATTAAGTAGGTAGTCAATCAAGTAAAAATTAAGCAAGTAGTCAATCATGTAAAAATTAAATTGGTAGTCAATCAACACAAAAAAGAACAGAGTAGTTTAAAAAAAATAGAAAGAAAGAAAAAACTTTTATTCCGCCTAAATAGACGCACAAATAATTACAATATCAATAATACAAAAATATAAAATAAAAAGTCAGTTTCCCTTGTCAGGCCATGTGTGTATCGAGCTTAACAATATTGCATCTTGTATCATAGACGACAGAGTTGTCTAAATTATCTGTGGCATTTTGACGCCGGTCATAAATTAACAGAGATAAACAAACAAAAAAAAAATCACTTTGTTTATATGCTAGTACCTATTTAATTCTCATCACTTGACCTTCCCACTCATTAAAGTTATTGCTCTACAACTCAACATAAAATAGTTCTTAACTAATTAAATTAGCAACTTGCTTTTCCCTCTACTCCTGACTCATGGCATACCAATGAAAACCTATGGGAATTAAATAGGTACTGTTGTAATATGTACCTATCAATGTTAGGTTATATATATTCAGTTTGTTATTTACAGAAGTCGGAATTAAGTAGAGTTATTCATATTGTTACGTACGTGGGTAATCAAATGCCGATTTACTAAGAGACAACTTTATTCACCACTAACAATAACAAAATAGTCCAGTCAACAATAATCCAAATCGCAATTAACACTAGAGTACCGTTATACTATCGCTTAGGTCGTTAGATAAAATCACTTCAAGTACTAGGGTAGTTCGCTCTTGATCGCAGTCGAAATCACAACTGACTCGCTTCCGGCCGGGGGCACGTATTTATATGCGGAGCCAAGAAAATTCTAGATACCGACGTCCCACGAACGATCCAGAATTCCAGAACAATTGAATCGCTTCTCGAAGTCATAAATCATTTTTATGGCTCGTGGTAATAAGAGTCACTTTCATGCGAATTTCGACTCTATTGTTAAAGTCGGAAAGTACCATTTCCCTTATCGGAACATGAATGCCTACCCACTAGTTGTAGGTACCTTGTGAATGTTTCGAGATTTTTCTAAGCCTCGCTACGCAAAACCATTCTAGATCTTTCGAGCAACAATGCGTTTTAATTATTACGTGCTACTCTTTATTTTCTCGGAGATATGGCGGGTTCACGTTTAATGGCGTAACAGTGCCCCCCTCTTAGTCATGCTCGTCCCGAGCATTATTAGATCCGTGATACGGCGCCAATCTATCCACATGGACAACCTTGGGTTTCCCTCTTAGCCCTTTCTTGATGCAGTAGGTCACGTCATTAATTCTTTTCATCACGGTGTAAGGTCCCTCCCATCGAGCTTGGAGTTTCGGCGACTTCCCTTTCCGTCGAAGCGGGTTGTGGAACCAGACCAGTGTACCTTCCTCAAATCCCTTGGCATTGGCATTACGGTCGTATCTAGTTTTCATTTTTACGCTGGTGTTCATGCTATTCTCACGAACTCGTTTATGCACTTCGTCCAATTGATCTTGAAGGTCACTTACGTAATCCGTAACTGGCTTAGTCTTGTCAGGTGGCACGCCAGTTATGGCATCGACTGGAAGTCTCATCTCCCTGCCGAAATTCACTCTTGCTGGGGTATGTCCCGTGCTATCATGCACTGCCGATCGGTAAGACATCAGAAATAGTGGAATATACCGGTCCCAATCCTTCTGATGGTCATCGACAACCTTAGCCAGGTGATTCTCCAGGGTTTGGTTAAACCTTTCCACCATTCCGTCCGACTGAGGGTGCGCAGGTGTTGTGCGTGTCTTATAAATTCCCAGAAGAGTACACATTTCCTGGAACAGCGCAGATTCGAAGTTACGGCCTTGATCGGAATGGATTTCCAAAGGTGCGCCATACCGACATACTACTTCTTCGACCACCTTCTTCGCCACTGTCGTCGCCTCCTGATTGGGTATGGCGAAGACTTCGGGCCACTTTGTGAAATAGTCCTGGATCACCACTATGTACTTGTTTCCGTCATTTGTAACTGGAAAAGGTCCAGCGACGTCGATAGCGATGCGTTCCCATGGGGCTCCCACATTGTACAGCTGAAGCCTGCCCCTGCTCCTAGTCTGTGGTCCTTTCACAGATACGCACGCTGTACATTTCCGACACCATTGCTCTATGTCATCTCTACAATTGAGCCAGTAATACCGCTGTCTCACTTTCAGTAGAGTTTTCTTGATGCCCAGGTGTCCTCCAGAAGCACCATCGTGTATTTCCTGTAGCAGGGGGACTACTTCACATCGTGGTACTATCACTTGTGTGGTCACCTCCTTGCCATCGTTCGATTCCCATTTCCTACAAAGCACATCATTTTCTAGGACTAAACTGTCCCACTGTGCCCAGTAGCTCTTAGTTACGGGACTGTGTGACGATACTTCACTCCACTGGGGTCTTGTTCCGCTACGCTTCCAGTCCAGTATAGGTCGAATATCGTCATCTTCTTCCTGGGACTTCTTGAAGTTGCCTTCAGCCCTAATTAAATTAACGCGTTCTCGGGCTTCATTCTGCTGGCAGTGTCTGCAGTCCTCATTACATGGACGTCGCGACAGGGCGTCAGCATTGTTATGCCCTTTTCCACTACGATGTTCTGTTACAAAGTTAAATTCCTGCAGCTGCTCGAGCCATCTTGCAACTTGGCCCTCAGGGTTTTTAAATTGTAGAAGCCATTTCAATGCAGCGTGATCCGTCCTCAACGTAAATTGTCTTCCTATGAGGTACTTGTGGAAATGCTGCAAGGTTTTAACCACAGCCAGCAGTTCTCGTCGAGTCACGCAGTAGTTCCTTTCTGGCTTTGAAAGTGCCTTACTGAAGTAAGCGATTACGACCTGTCTGTCACCTTGCACCTGTGACAACACTCCACCAATTCCCGTGTTGCTGGCATCGGTATCAACGACAAATCTTCCGTCTCTGCTCGGGTACCCCAGTATAGGCGCTTCACATAACCGTTCTTTTAGCTCGTTGAATGCTGACTCACAGTCGTCGTCCCAGATAAAATCTCGTTTATCCTCAGTCAGCTGATGTAGAGGTTTTGCAATGTCCGAAAAATTCTTGACAAACCGCCTGTAGTATGTGCACAACCCTAGAAATGCACGTACTTCCGTTTTGTTCTTTGGAACCGGCCACTGTTGGACTGCCTTTATCTTCTCAGGGTCGGTTCTCACCCCGTCAGCGGAAATAACATGTCCTAGGTAGCTGACCTCCTTCTTGAACAGGGCGCACTTCTTTGGGCTTAGTTTTAGGTTAGCCCCTCGTATCCTGGTGAACACTTTCTCCATATTCCTCAGGTTTTCCTTAAAAGTGCGACCCATTATAATGACGTCATCCAAATATACCAGACAGACGTCACCAAGAAGGCCCACCATGACTCTCTCCATGAGGCGTTCAAATGTCGCTGGAGCGTTGCATAACCCAAAAGGCATGACGTTAAATTGCCACAGGCCGCTGCCAATACCCGTACTGAACGCTGTCTTTTCTTTATCTTTCTCGCTGATTTCCACTTGCCAGTAGCCACTTTTCAAATCAATGGTCGAAAACCACTTCATGCCACTGAGCATATCCAGCGTATCGTCTATCCTTGGTAAGGGATAACTGTCCTTCTTTGTTACATTATTCAGCATTCTATAGTCCACACAGAATCTTGTGCTGCCGTCCTTCTTCTTCACCAGAACGACTGGAGAAGACCATGGACTCGTAGAAGGCTCAATTATTCCGCTATCAGCCATGTCCTTTACCATTTCTGCTACCTCAGATTCCTTAGCCCAGGGTATGCGGCGCGGTCTCTGTTTAATTGGTCTCGCATCACCTGTATCTATCTCATGCTTGACGAGACCTGTTCTCCCGCAGTCTTTTCCCGTTGCAAAGATATCTCGAAACCGTAGCAGAAATTCCTTGGCTTGCTGTAGTTCCGAAGTCGATAAGTTGCTCTTAGAATTTTCCAGAAGTTGCTGGATGTGATCAGTTTCGACTTTGGTCGTGTCTTGCTTTGCTGGAGATTTATTGATTTGACGGAGATACTGAACTTCTTCACATCTCCCAACAACACTGTTTTTCTTCAGTTGGACCTCTTCTTTCCCAAGGTTCACAATCCTGACCTTGGATTTCCCTGTCGTCATAACTAATGTCCTCGCGGTGATGATCTCCGGGTGCCGGCCAGTATCCTCTACCAAAACACATCTTGATTGCCTGATTTTCTTGGGAAACTTTACTTCGACTAAGGTTTCTGTTCTCGGAGCCAGTGTAGTATTCTTTAAACAGTAGAGGTTGCATGAGTTAATTCCTCGCAGGAAGACTTCTTGATCTGAGAATTTCAATACTCCCCTGTCGATATCTAAAATACATCGGTTATTCCGCAAGAAGTCGAGACCCAGTATGCAATCGTCGGTAATATTTGCAATTAACGCAGGATGGATATACACTTGATCACCGATTTTGATCTCAATTTCTGTATCACCGAGGACGGAGACTGGCTGGCCGGTTGCTGTCTGAAGTCGGCAGGATGGAGACTCTCTTTGCCACAAGATGGTGCGTTTCAGCAACTCAGGTCTTATAACAGTCCGTGACGCCCCCGTGTCAATGGTAAAATTGCAAGCCCGATGATTCAGCGTCCCTTCGATGATCAAACTATTTCCGTTGTGAACTTGATTGATGGTGATGGTTGGGGCCTTCAGTTGACCAGCCAGCACCCGCCCCGCGGCCCTGGCGACATTTAGTTTAACGACTCCTCGTTAACTTGAGTTCCGGAGTCCACACTCCCCCTCTTCCTCTTGGGGCAATCGGTACGAATGTGCCCTTTTTCTCCGCACCCGTAACACGTCGGAATATAGCGGGATTTTGCCGCAGAAGCAGCTACCACTTCTCGTTGACGTGGTTGCACTGACGGCGAGACCACCACTTCCCGAACTCTGTGCGTGCGTGAATCTTGTCGTACGGCTTCCACTTCCAAAGCGTGAGCCATCGCACTCTTTAGAGTTTGGTGGTGTCCGAGTCGCACCGTAGCCCTGACTTCAGAATCCCGTAGACCGTCGATGAAAGCTTGCACCAGATTTACTTCCACCATCTCTGGAGTCATCGACATGTACGCACGCCGGACCAGCCGTTCAACCTCGACTCCCCACTGCTGGAGGCTCTCGTTCGACCTCTGCGTTCTCTCGCGTAACTGCGCGCGGAAAACGTGCTCGAGGTGTTTGTCTCCATAACGAGTGTCCAGTCCCTCCATGAGACGCTCCAATGTCCTGCCGTCCGCAGGGAGGTTCTCTAGGACTAGCAGGGCGCCCCTGCTTATCATCCCAGCGGTTTGTTTCGACCAATGTCTCGAATTGGTACTTAAATGCCGTCCAGGAAGACGTGCCATCAAAACGCGGCACATCAAATTTTGCGGCAGATGCACAGGGGGTGTGCGATGATGAGCCGACAGCAACGGGTTCGCGTGCTTCGAGCTTGATAATTTTTTTGTTGATGTCCAGCAGGCTTGTTTCGAGGCTATCAGCTCGGGCGGAAACCTCCTTGACCTCTACGGTGAGATTCTTTACCTTCTCGCCCAACGTGACGAGGCCGTGATCGATCTTATCGAGGATTAGGTTCTGCTTAGCCTCCTGTTCGCGGCGAGCAGCTTCTTGATTAGCCGCGATGAGGTCCTGGAGCTTGCGCTGGTTGGCCTCCTGATCGCGGCGAGCGGCTTCCTGTTCGCGGCGAGCTTCTTCCTGGTTCGCTGCGATTAGGTCCTGAAGCTTACGCTGGTTGGCCTCTTGTTCGCGGCGAGCGGCTTCCTGGTCGCGGCGAGCGGCTTCCTGGTCGCGGCGAGCGGCTTCCTGGTCGCGGCGGACAGCTTCCATACTAGCTTGCATGGCGGCCAACACCGCAGCGAGGTTCAATTCCGAGGATGGTCCTGTTGGCGCCTCAGCAGCTTCTGTTGCTACCATACCAGCCTGATCTTCCTCCTCCATACGATGACGCGCAGCATCCATCTCCATTTGCCTTCTTGTTCGTGGTCGCTGTTCGTCGTCTCTCGGTGTTAAAGGCATTTCACTTCTGACACCAGTTGTTACGTACGTGGGTAATCAAATGCCGATTTACTAAGAGACAACTTTATTCACCACTAACAATAACAAAATAGTCCAGTCAACAATAATCCAAATCGCAATTAACACTAGAGTACCGTTATACTATCGCTTAGGTCGTTAGATAAAATCACTTCAAGTACTAGGGTAGTTCGCTCTTGATCGCAGTCGAAATCACAACTGACTCGCTTCCGGCCGGGGGCACGTATTTATATGCGGAGCCAAGAAAATTCTAGATACCGACGTCCCACGAACGATCCAGAATTCCAGAACAATTGAATCGCTTCTCGAAGTCATAAATCATTTTTATGGCTCGTGGTAATAAGAGTCACTTTCATGCGAATTTCGACTCTATTGTTAAAGTCGGAAAGTACCATTTCCCTTATCGGAACATGAATGCCTACCCACTAGTTGTAGGTACCTTGTGAATGTTTCGAGATTTTTCTAAGCCTCGCTACGCAAAACCATTCTAGATCTTTCGAGCAACAATGCGTTTTAATTATTACGTGCTACTCTTTATTTTCTCGGAGATATGGCGGGTTCACGTTTAATGGCGTAACAATATACTTATACTGATTTCATATAGCGAAAGAATAAAGCAGATATGCCTCAAATCCCGAGATTAATTTTGCAGAGATTTTTTTTATGGTAGGTATCAGGAATATGATGGATGCGGGACGCGCATGATCGTTCGTTGTAGCGACGCTTGGGGGAGGCCTACGTCCAACAGTGGACGTTTATCGACTGAAATGATGATCAGAAATATAACAGAAAAAAAATTCTTCCTTCATTTATGATGAGGAGGAGGAAGTGTATTTAAATTTGTTAACGTCACCTCGGTTGACGCAGAGATCTTTTTCAATGAAAAATACTAATAAAAATTGTATGTCAATAATCTTTGTTTATAATTATCTTTGGTTTTTATTATTATTTATTTGTAATATTGTTGGCCACACAGGATTTTTCATTAGAAATCCTGGGAAGAACCATATTAATATCAACATTTCGATGCAAGTACATGAATATCTCTACCTAATTTGGACCTCTGGTTATTTATTATATTTATTTATATAACTTTATTGTATCTACACTATCTGCATAAAGAAAAAAATATGACAAAAAAAAATTTACTTATTTTATTTTTAAACTATAATCCCACATTATGCATTATTTCCGTATTTTGGGTGCAGTCATAACCATGTAAACTCACATACAGAAGAACTAGACCCAGAAAAAAACATCATCACCAAGGCCACAAAATCATAATAGCAATTAAAGTGTAGGTAGCTAATATTAAGTTTTTTATATACCTACATATTTTTTGTTATTTTCTAATAAACAAGTCAAGTACTGGCCAGCTATAAAAATAAGTGTAATTGTGCAAGGTTACTTTTTGTCTCTGGTCACTATTATTATCCCATAAGTAAGAGGAATAGCCATTTTCTTTTTTCTTATATTTAAAGCCTGCAATACACGTTGGCCGAGCTGAGACCAACGCGAGCCTTGGCGAGCCTAAGCAAATATAGGCAAATTGACACACGGCAAGCGCCTCTACACGTTCGGCAAGCGCCTCTCTACACGTTCGGCAAGCTTGAACCAATGCAAATGGCGAACAAGACGAGTTTTGAGGAGACGCCCACATGTCAGTTGTTATTGTGCATTTAAACAATATGGACGACGTAGAAGTCATCGCGGCTGCTGCTATTTATTTAATAAGCGCTTATAATTATTATTATTAAACGGAAAAGTATGAAAAGAACCGAAAACTTCATGTTTGTTTTTTTCAAATGCGTACTTTTTTTTAAATTAATATAAACTAGATGACGCAATCTGATGGTGAGGCGCACTAGTTTATGAGGCATATGTCCAACAGTGGACAGCAATTCTTATAGCGCCTAAATGGTGATACTTGGGGGAGGCTTATGTCCAACAGTGGACACAAGTAATTATAGCGAGGGGAGACTTATGTCCAACAGTGGACATCAGTCATTATAACGCCTAAATGGCGATACTTGGGGGAGGCTTATGTCCAACAGTGGGCATCAGTCATTATAACGCCTAAACGGTGATATTTGATGGAGGGTTATGTCCAACAGTGGGCATCGATCATTATAGCGCCTAAATTGCGACACTTGGGGAGTCTTATGCCCAACAGTGGGAATAGGTCATTATCGCGAGGAGGCATATGTCCAACAGTGGGCATCAATTATTATAACGCCTAGATGGTGACACTGGGGGAGACTTATGCCCAACAGTGGGCATAGGCCATTATCGTGAGAGGAGGCATATGTCCAACAGTGGGCATCAATTATTATAACGCCTAGGTGGTGACACTTGGTGGAGGATTATGCCCAACAGTGGGCATAGGTCATTATCGCGGGAGGAGGCCTATGTCCAACAGTGGGCATCAATTTTTATAACGCCTAGGTGGTGACACTTGGGGGAGGCTTATGTCCAACAGTGGGCAGGGGTCATTATAGCTAGGGGGAGGCCTATGTCCAACAGTGGACAGCAGTCATTAAAGCCCTAAATGGCGATACTTGGGAGACGCTTGTGTCCAACAGTGGGCACCGATCATTATGGTGACACTTGGGGGAGGCTTGAGGGAGTTCGATTCTGATCAAGCTGACGACAGGAGGAGGACGAGGAATATTATTATTATTATGTGTATAGTGGGCGAAAATGTACGAGTAGTAGTAGTTTTCGCCCACTATAATATTTCAATTTCAATAAAACTTGTTTTTTTTTTCAATTTTTCATGAAATTAACCGAAACAATGAATAAAACATTCGAAAGATTTCATTTTGTTCCCAAACGATTTTTTCCGCAAAATTTCAATGCAACATGTGAAAAAAATGGAAAAAACAACAATTTGTTTTTTTCATTGAAAGAAACAATTGTTTCTTTATGAGGTCTATACACGTTGGCGCACATTTGCGAGCGCCTTTGATTTGTGCAGAAAAACCGACACCGCTCCGAAGTGAGGCAAGTGATCGCGAGCGGCTGCGAGTCGTGACAAGCTACTCTAAATGAGGTCTATACACATTGGCGCACATTTGCTTTGATTGGCGCAAGTCTACTCAACCAACTAGGCGAGCGACACCGAGCGATGGCAAGACAAGGCAAATATACTGTCTACATATTGGTATTGGCCTTCACTCGGCAACGCTCGGCCAACGTGTATTGCAGGCTTTACATTTAATTCTTAAGCCTGCAATACACGTTGGCCGAGCGTTGCCGAGTGAAGGCCAACACCAATATGTAGACAGTATATTTGCCTTGTCTTGCCATCGCTCGGTGTCGCTCGCCTAGTTGGTTGAGTAGACTTGCGCCAATCAAAGCAAATGTGCGCCAATGTGTATAGACCTCATTTGGAGTAGCTTGTCACGACTCGCAGCCGCTCGCGATCACTTGCCTCACTTCGGAGCGGTGTCGGTTTTTCTGCATAAATCAAAGGCGCTCGCAAATGTGCGCCAACGTGTATAGACCTCATAAAGAAACAATTGTTTCTTTCAATGAAAAAAACAAATTGTTGTTTTTTTCCGTTTTTTTCACATGTTGCATTGAAATTTTGCGGAAAAAATCGTTTGGGAACAAAATAGAAATCTTTCGAATGTTTTATTCATTGTTTCGGTTAATTTCATGAAAAATTGAAAAAAAAAACAAGTTTTATTGAAATTGAAATATTATATTGGGCGAAAATGTACGAGTGGTACATTTTCGCCCACTATACACATAATAATAATAATATTCCTCAGCCAAAATCTCGATTTCACTGTCGTCAGCTTGATCAGAATCGAACTCCCTCAAGCCTCCCCCAAGTGTCACCATAATGATCGGTGCCCACTGTTGGACACAAGCCTCTCCCAAGTATCGCCATTTAGGGTTTTAATGACTGCTGTCCACTGTTGGACATAGGCCTCCCCCTAGCTATAATGACCCCTGCCCACTGTTGGACATAAGCCTCCCCCAAGTGTCACCACCTAGGCGTTATAAAAATTGATGCCCACTGTTGGACATATGCCTCCTCTCGCGATAATGGCCTATGCCCACTGTTGGGCATAAGTCTCCCCTAGTGTCACCATCTAGGCGTTATAATAATTGATGCTCACTGTTGGACATATGCCTCCTCGCGATAATGACCTATTCCCACTGTTGGGCATAAGACTCCCCAAGTGTCGCCATTTAGGCGCTATAATGATCGATGCCCACTGTTGGACATAACCTTCCATCAAATATCACTGTTTAGGCGTTATAATGACTGATGCCCACTGTTGGACATAAGCCTCCCCCAAGTATCGCCATTTAGGCGTTATAATGACTGATGTCCACTGTTGGACATAAGTCTTCCCTCGCTATAATTACTTGTGTCCACTGTTGGACATAAGCCTCCCCCAAGTATCACCATTTAGGCGCTATAAGAATTGCTGTCCACTGTTGGACATTGGCCTCATAAACTAGTGCGCCTCACCATCAGATTGCGTCATCTAGTTTATATTAATTTAAAAAAAAGTACGCATTTGAAAAAAACAAACATGAAGTTTTCGGTTCTTTTCATACTTTTCCGTTTAATAATAATAATTATAAGCGCTTATTAAATAAATAGCAGCAGCCGCGATGACTTCTACGTCGTCCATATTGTTTAAATGCACAATAACAACTGACAGGGCCCAACATGTGGGCGTCTCCTCAAAACTCGTCTTATTGGCCATTTGCATTGGTTCAAGCTTGCCGAACGTGTAGAGAGGCGCTTGCCGAACGTGTAGAGGCGCTTGCCGTGTGTCAATTTGCCTATATTTGCTTAGGCTCGCCAAGGCTCGCGTTGGTCTCAGCTCGGCCAACGTGTATTGCAGGCTTTAGAGTATGATTGGTCCCTAGGCAGAAAGATACTGCAGGTGGTGGCAAAACCTTTTTCTATTTAACTGTTTAACATTAAGTACCAGCTGTTTATTCTCAAAGCTCATTCGTTTTTACTTGGAAGCTGATTAAGTGTAACTTAAAATCTATTTCAAGCGTCTACCTACAAATAAATTTAAATAAAAATATGAAATAATTTCAATAATTTCTTTCTGTACCTGTTTGTAAATCTAAATATATTATTTTTAGGTTAATGTAAATATTACTTATTAAGTTATTAATTTTTATTAGTTGTGATGTTCTTATCAAAATAAATATATTAAATTCAAATTCAGTAAGTATATTATGGATGTTTCAGTAACACTAATTAAAAATGCGTGTACAAATTGAAAACAAAGGCACTAATAAACGCTGTTACTCATCCTTATTTATATCACAAATTAAATAATATTTTACAAATGGTGATCTTACATCTAACGTGCCAGACATATCCAGGTTTTATAAATGGCAACAAATGTAGTTTTGGCCTTGAACCTCATGTTACTACTTGAGTAACACAAAGTAAATGTTAGATATCAGGAAATATATTTTTAGAACAACTTGGCATTTTTAATAGTTTTCCTATACAGAAGTGCACAAGGAAAATATGCAGAGCCAAAACGTAAAAATTTGATATTCCTATGAAAACTTGTTTAAAAATAAAATGCCCGTTTTGACGTTTGAAAACGACCCTAGAACGTAACTTGGAAAAAAACAATAAAATAATAATTAGTAGATGTAGTAGTAGGCTATTTTAGATATTTTAGTAGTACTACACTGAACAGACCGCTAGGTAGTCAAAATTGAAATGTCAAAATTGGCCTTGTATTTTTCACAACATTTGTTCAATATCAATGAACTACCCCACACTAGGAATTACATCTGTAAAGCGGGTAGTCACAAACATCACATTTAAAATAAGAAAAGTTACTGCATGAGAACATTTTTAGTTCATTTCCTCAACATACTTTATCCCTCTCCATCTATGAACCCATAATTCCCTTGGTCACGCTATCAAGCGTTAACAGCTAGACCGATTTCGCTAATTCTTTTTTTGTTGTATTTGTTATTGTGAGGAGAAGGTTCTTATGGGGAAAAAATGAAAATTAGGGTAGTGTAGTGTAGGATAGAGTTAGGTACAATAGGGTAGAATAGGGTAGAATAGGGTAGAGTAGGGTAGAGTAGGGTAGTGTAGGGTAGTGTAGGGTAGGGTAGAGTAGTGTAGAGTAGAGTAGGGTAGAGTATGGTATAGTAGAGTAGGGTATAGTAGGGTGGAGTAGGAAAGAATGGGAGTGAAGCCGCGCGGGCAAAAGCTAGTTAATAATATTTTCCTACTTCCTTATTACAATATAATCAGATGATAAGCTTCAACAGCTGACACTGAGCTCCCTCATGGCCATGGCTAAACAGATGGATTAACCTTTCAATCGTGGAAATCACAGACACAATAGAAAGACAATAGGAGCGCGAACGCCGGCGTTCGCTTGGGGTTTATTGAATTAAATCAAGGGTTGCACTCATGCTCCTTAACCTTTCCAATGCCATCAATTAGAGACACAATAGAAAGACAATCACTGAACGATTCACTTAAAGTTTAATGAATTATACTGGTATTATTGACATTAAAAGGTATCAGGATAAAAATTCCTTTTTTATGGTGGGAAAAAAATCATCCAATGACAACCCCCGCTCATACAGACTAAAAGACCCCCCCCCCCGTTCCTTCTAGCCTTCATACCGGGCATAAAAAAACTTTAAGAATTTTCAAAACTGTGTTACTATTTAAAATAGAAGAGTGTGCAACTCAAGGTCCTATTCCAAGTTCTTCCTGCTCTAGGTTTATTATGTATAGAAACACAAAGTACACCAAAATATGTAATTATATACTTCTTCAATTCATTAAACCCCAAGCGAACGCCGGCGTTCGCGCACCTATTGTCTTTCTATTGTGTCTGTAATTGACAGGCCTGTTGGTCTAGTGGTTAGTGACCCTGACTGCTATGCCGGAGGTCGTGGGTTCGATTCCCACCCAGGACAAATGTTTGTGTGATGAGCACGATCATTTGTTCTGTGTCTGGGTGTAATTTATCTATAATATGTATGTATTTAGAAATATATAAGTATGTTTATCAGTTGTCTAGTACCCATAACACAAGCTCTGCTTAGCTTGTAGCTTGGGATTAGACGGCGTTGTGTGATAGTTGTGGAATATTATTATAAAAAAAAAAAAATCCACGATTGAAAGGTTAAAGAGGTAAAGTTTGATTTTTTGTTTGTAGGGGTAATCTCTAAAAATACTTTCTGAATGCGAAAATTTTTCACCAATAGCAAGCTGCTTTATTCCTGAGTGCCACAGCATGTGGGCGAAGCTATGGGCAAAAGCTAGTAAATAATAAAAATATTGTATTATCAGTTACCAGTCTCATTTGCAAACTATCTTTCCATATTATTGTAGCAATAATAATGGCCAAAATTTACATTGATATTGCGCATGCTCTCAATCGTGGAAATCACAGACAAAATAGAAAGACAATAGGTGTGCAAACGCCAGCATTCCCTTGGGGTTTAATGAATTAATAGGCATCATGATAAAACTTCCTGGTATAAAAAAGCTTAGAGAAATATCCAAACTTTGTTACTGTTTAAGTCTCCGTTTGTTGACAAATTAACTCTGTTTGTTGTATGTTTTGGTTTCAACAGGAATCAAATAAGGATCTTATGCTTATTATGATAAGTATTATAGTTCATGATGCCAAGAGATCATTGAACTTTCTGAATGATTCCAATTATCTTAATAAACATCTTTGCACATACATTAAAAACTATGACACTATTTGTGACAATGGATATTCAAGTTTACACTTTGATAAGAAAGTTGGAAAAAGAAAAACAATACATTATGGTATGTTTTGTCAAATTTACTGAAAACAGATGCAGGTGAAATAAGTTTGTGCATATGAACATACACTGCACGGTAGTGGAAAAGTTGTGTACCCACTTTCCATGAACTAACATGACTAATTCACTTACTAAGTTGCACAACACTGACAGCCCCAAAAACACCGTCTCACAAAAAAAAACATGTAATACCAATAGCACCAATAAGCTGCGATATGCACGTAACACTAAGTTGAAGGGCAAACCTCTTTGTGGCCCTCACTTGCACCACTTCCAACTTTATTGAACATTTTGTGATCAAACTTTATAACACAATATTGTCGTACAAAGCTAATGAATAAATTAAATCACCTCGTTCCGGAAAATAAAACGCATTAAAATGTTAATCGTTCACAAGGACATGTATGTATTATCGATAAATAATAAAAACTTACAAGAATAATAAGTTTCAACCAATAAAGAAATTAAAGTTTTAGCAACTTACACGAGTGTCCGACTGCCAAGCCATCACCCATGTGAAAATATACTAATAATTAAATAAAATTAGACACGATTCACATTCCTACAGCGACGTATCGGTTGAAAACAACTGTTTGTAAAATAATAGTGACACGTTCCTCTAATTGTTGTTCGCCAATATATTACAGAGTCTTCTACAGTTTATAAACATCAGTAACACTTGTTATGGCGACAATATAAAAATCTAAACACCAAAACTGCAACAATTATCTAGAAATACGTGATACACAAATAAAAAAACTAAAATATCACGGGGGATAATAATTATTTTCTGTGACAGGCTGTGCATGACAGTTAGCTGAGCATTCCAGTCTACATGTTATTTCAGAGCATCGAATTCATGTCATCTCCTTCGCTCACAACAAATTATCGGTAAGGTTCGGTTTACTAATGCTTATAAATCAAAAATCGAATGCTTAGGAACGCAAGTCATTTCCAAAGTGATTCACCCTTAGTTCCGAATTACGTCAAAAGCGATTATATCGCGAATCCGACCGAATTTAATAGTTACAAAATATAAGGACTATTTAGTACTGTTTGTTACGTTACGCTTTGGTTGGATTCGCGATATAAACCCTTTTGACGCAATTCGGAACGCGGGGTCATTTGCGCATTACGCTTCGTCTTACGCAGTAAAATAAAAATAGCGACATGTTTTTGTCACGTTTTATGGTATTTTTCATTTGAAAAATAATTAAATATTTACAAAATTAGAAATGTTAAAATTTATTACTAAAATTTCTAATGTTAATCATTGGTCTATAAAGACAGAAGTTATTTCGCTAAAGAGTGACCTAAAATATCCTGCAACAAGACACATACTATATCAAGGGCAAGTGGGTGAACGATGAGGCAACATCTATTCTCATTTTGCCTTGATTTACAAACAGGAACTTGTAACATCTTTGGTCTTCTTTAAATTGCTAACATTTAAATGTTTTCTAAATATTACAATCCTTAATCCGATACAAATAGCAAGGCTTTACCTGATACTGTAACGAATATCTCGGTTCATGTCTTGATAAACCATTTTGCATGCGCCGTAACGACCAAGACGAAGATCTGCTCCTTTGAGGATGTTCTTCACTGCTGTGGAAATCCAAGGGTCTTGCGTTTTGCATGTTATTTTGTATGGACATGATGGATACGGAAGGATGTTGTATCATTTCGCACAATTAACAAAAATACACTCCACCATCACTTCCTAACGTCAATTTCTTTACATTCTCACAATAACACGTTTATTATTTACAAGGTACGCTCACTTAAAGCTGTAGAGGTGGCGCTGTTGTGAGCCATATGACACTGTAATCTTATCAGGACAAGAAACTGGTGTGATAAAAAGTGTGCGTTTACAATTAGCGTTTCGACGATAACTATATTCGGCCAAGTCATGTGAAGCGCAGGCGATTAATGGCGTTTTTTCATTTATTTGTTTGATAACGGTATCGGTCATTTATTATAAATGAACGGTTTTGTTCTCAGCCCCAGCAGCGAAGCTATTGTTACAGTAATGACGAACTGTTTACAACATGACTTGGTTTCTTATTTGCTTTAAAAATATGTGGGAGAGTAGGTCAAAAGAGACATGCCACGTTTCGGACAAATCGTAGTTGAATGAAATTGTTGTTTTTGTAAGACTATAAGCAGGATGGATATTTATTCAGGATACAAGGTCGCGCGATGAATCAAGACCGCTCGGCAAAAGTGGAAGGGGCATGCGCAGTATTCAATTCTAAGGTCTATTTGGCGACGTGCGGACGGGTGTGCGCCGACGGCGACACGTCATTGGTAGATAGAGTCGCTCTTCAATTCCCGCGTTGCGTTCTCGCGTCTCATTGGATACTGTTGTACTTGGGTACTGTTGCGTACAGCTTGTGTTATCGTATTAGTAATACGTAGTCGTAAAAAAAATAGTTAAAAATAAAGTTTTAACGGCTAGCCAGAAAAATGGTTTACGACGTGAATTGTTACGTTAAGAAAGAAACTAACAAAATTAATTTTTTTTATTTTAATTTTAAAAATTTTAATTTTTATGAATTTACCTACTTACAAGATAAATTACAAGCAAAAACTACTGATATTATAAGTTATGTTATTAAGGTTCAAACATACGAAATTAAAAATAAAATCCTAACATACATACATACCTACATAATTTCTGTGCGCAATTGTACACATGCGCCGATTGCCCCCACTACTTTCACCGAGCGATCTTAATTCACCGCGCGACCTGTACCTACGCGTTGTACCTACTTATTTAATAGTGTAGGACTGTCAGACCATTTAGCTATAGTGATAATCTAAAAGAGAAACTGACTGACAGAACCTGGCACAGCCAAAACTACTGGGAGTATGACGTAGGTAAAATCTAAGTCAGGATTTTCCACCGTTCACTCCCTAAAGGAGTGAAAGGGGGTCTAAAGTTTGTATGGAAAAACCTATTTTGACGCGGACGAAACCACTGGCAGAAGCTAGTTAGTCATATGTTTTTATACTAAACAGCTTCAGACAGCAGCACTTCACACGAGTGAAAAAAGAAATACTTTAAGGAAAAATACTCCCCGGTTAGATACTATGTGAAAATGTAAAATATATGCAGTATAGCAGGGTATGATCTATCCGTAAGCAAAATACCCAAATCTGTTCAGCCGTTTGAGTGTCAAGAAGTAACGAACATACAAACATACAAACTTTCACCTACACAGGTAAGGAAGTAAGTAGGTCGCACGTCAACGATTAGTGGTGTGGTAACAAAGCCATATTAAGATGGCAATCGTAATCAACTTATTTAAACTCCTATTTATCTCGATCTCGAAAGTGGGCCTACCGAAGTGCAGTTTACTGTACCTACTTAGTGCTTACGTACTTATATTTATTAATCAATGTTTTTACAACGTCGTTTTAATTTTATTGAGTGGTATTTAGGCATCTATACCCGCTATTGACAAGTACGATCGCTTTAATTCATTAAACCACAAGCGGATGCCCTACCTACATTTTTAAATATTTTTTAAGAAAATTATACAAAAAAAAACATTTAAAAATATAAAACTATGGTTTTCCGCCGGTGTCGGGAGCAGGGTCCAAGCTACCGGTGGTTAGGGCTCCAGAGACAGGAACCTCCTCACAATGCGAGCCGTATCGAGGAGTACTGCCTTCTGTATCAGGCCCTTAATCCAACCGCGCAACGACAGCTTCGACAGATGGTCGTCGAAGCCTTTATTATTATTATTGTCTTTCTATTGTGTCTCTAATTGACGGAATTCGAAAAGATCAACGATCTTTAAGTCGACCGTGTTTTGGTATGGTTCCGTGTTCGATTCCCGGATCATGGAAATAGTGTCACCAGCCACTACGGTTGCGTCGCTAGGTGAAACTGGAAACCACTTAGTGATTTAACAATCACAATGAGACATACATACGATTTTGAATAAACCAATTAGATACCTACTTATTTGATGAAGTCTTTCGAGTCGACAGAATTATCATACTATTATTACAACCACAGGTTGTGCGAAGGAAATCCAAAGGCAGTGGGACGAAGGCAAAAAAGGAACAGGAGTGTGTTTTTAATCAGTAAAAGTCTGACGACACACCCTCGCGCTCGCGCCTAAAAAAAAAACTAATATTACAAAGGTGTATATTATATGTTTGTTACTACGAGTACTTCACACTCAACGGCTGCACAGATTTGGATGAAGTTTTTTTTTATTATAGACTTGCGTTTGACCTCCATCTCACCTGATGGTAAGCGATGATGGTCGACGTTAGAGCACGCTTGCCTAGAAGTAACCTATTCACTCTTGACTTAAAGACCCCTAAGTTGTAGCTATCAGGGAACACAGACTCCAGCATGGAATTCCACTCCTGGACTGTACGCACAATAAATGTGTTCCCAAAACACTGGGTGGAATGTCTACCCTATACCGGTGGCGCAACGCCGTGAGTCTTGTGAGATAATTCTCTTCATGGACGAAGCCGCTCTAGAAACTAGTTATGAGATAATAATAGAAAACATAATAACAATCACAGTGATTTTAAAGAGTCCTATCTGTTGATATTGAATTATTCTGCAAAACAATTCAGGCGTGTAAATCAGTAGGCACGTATCGCTATCTACATGAAACGGTCAGATAAGGCCCTCAAGAAATTTAGATCAGTCTAATGCAAACTGTGGCGAAAACTAGGCTAAGCGCATTAGGCCTGAAAGGACAGGACACAAGACACAAAATGGTACTCGATCGATCTATCTTTGTCCAACAAACCAAGTCTAATAAGGTACCTAATTAGCGATAGAGCTTTCTCCTAATAAACAGTATGTGTTCGTTGGCCAAACTGCGCGCGGACAACTCATGTCATAGTTCGTTTATACAAGTGGCCACTGTGAGTGCGCGGGAGACGAGCGGAAACCCTGTCTCTGCACCAGCGCCGCTCTCCGCACCACGCTACTGTGGCCAGCAAATCGCAAGCGTTCAGGACCCGCGCCGCACTGCTAGTGTGGCCGAGCACTATGACATACCGATACGTAATCAGAAGGAGAAGGGACTCGGTGATAGCGTAACGGTTGATAGGATAGAATGAAAAAAAAAGGAGTTGCACCGACCTCAAATAACATAGGACAATTGAATTGTTATATTGGAATTAAATTGTTATATTGGATGATGATGAAACAGTAAGACTGTATGACGTGACTTCATTGAATTGGACTTGTCCTCACCTCTGAATCTGAAATGGCTGAAAGTTTATAAGCTTCGCTTATCAATATATACTTAGTATAGAAACATGACCGATTTCTACTGTCTTCAGCTGTTTGACCAGACAGAGAAATTAAGTCCTCTTCAAATATTTACGACGTATTCGTAGACGGTAAATTATTCTTTGTTGATGAATATAAATATTCCTTCAAGATAAGATAACGATCAAAATAAATCTGTATAGCACCCTGATAAGAAGTAGGTAACTAATATTATTGTGCATTTGTTTGTTTATCTATACTAATTTCAAATAATAAATATCAAGTCGTATTTTAATGATAATACATCAGATAGAACAATCATTTTGTACTTTGTTGCGTTCCTACGTATTTAAATCCCGATACCTTTAAATATATAGACCACCACAGCACTGTTGCTGGTCAGAGTCAGGGTAGCAGTCTCAACAAGAAGCTATGGTCGAGTGCTTGAACTTGTCCCAGAAGGTCCATTGCCCCTTTCAGAACCTGTCTGAATGACGCGATGAATATTTGATCAGGTTTAATGGTGCGAAAACCCAGGCATGTCTTTTTTCCGCTGAAAGAACCAAATTCGCAGCTCTTGAGTTAATTGAGAAACGAGCCAAGAGGACCATCGGAAGTGGTGCACTGGCTCCAATTGAGTGTGGACACACAGCTGCAGGAAAAGCTGCCCAACCTTTGAGCAGCTTTGTTCGACCGTGTATGGTACTATGGAGTACCTACCTACTACTCTCATGTTTCGGATGGATCTGTCAAATCCAGCTTGACGCTAGAGTCGATTGAGAAGTGACCCAAGGTCATCGGCAATGATATAGGTATGTGAGTACTCGTCAGGTCAAAACTTTAAAACCATTACTATTTACTCCGAGTTCATAGCCTTCCGGTTAATTTCTATCATTTAGATTTCGGGGTTTATGCGACGGAATTGCACAATCAGACTACAATGTAAAGCACCACTACTGGTACATTGTGGGCATCCCATGTGCAAAAAATACGTACAAAACGTTTTGAAAGCACTTTTATTTTGTTTAAAAGAAAAGAAAGACAGAAAACATGTTTACAGCTAAAGAGTGAAACTCCCTATCACTTGAGAATCTTGAAGTTAAGAATGATTATGTTACTTCTAGGCAAGGATGCTCTATTGACTATACCATCACTTACAAGCCTAACATTAGCTTGGGCGGAGCATCGCCGTGCCCTCGTGGGGGTGATCGGCGGCGGAGACCTCTCGCACCGGGCGTTGGTTGAGGCCATGGTCCGGAGCGAGGAGGAGTGGCAGGCAGTCGCCGATTTCTGCGAAGCAGTAATGCTCGCAAAGGAGGAGGCTGAACGCATCAGGCAACGGCGTTCTCGCCGCCGCCGCCGCCGCCGCCGCCGGTAATCTGATCCCGATTTCCGGCCACCGTAGGCGCGGGCTTGCGGACAGTGAGCAATGGATAGCTCGCTGTCCGGCCTTCCGGTAACTGTCCGGACCAAGCCCAAGTCGTCGACGACGCGCACTGTTCCCGCGCGACTCAAGGAGTTGTCAGCAACAGCCGGGACCCAGCCGGGTCGAAGCCTACTGGGGCCAGGGTTATCCGGAAGGGCGCTCGAGCCCCGGTATGAAGGTTAGAAGGAACGGGGTGGGTCTTTTAGTCAGTAAGGGTCTGACACTATCTCCCGCCTAAAAGTAAAAAAAAAGTAATAAAATAAAAAAAACAGCTTGTAAGGATATTACCTAATATGGAAGGCTATAATAACGTCTCAATCTTTTAAGATTGTAGCTGTAAACCAAAACAAGGTTTAGTTAGGTATACATACGTGGGGAGATTATCGTTCATTTTGTTAATAAATCCATGACAATCAGATTTATAATTAATTTCATATCGTGGTAATGCTGCCAGTCTTCTGGGCATATTCCCGGATGACAGCGATGTGGAGGAGTACTTCGACGCCTGACCCCGCGTTCCGAATTGCGTCAAAATCGATTATATTGCGAATCCGACCAACGCGCAACGTCACAAATACTACTCAATAGTCCTTATATTTTTTGACTATTAAATTTGGTCGGATTCGCGATATAATCGCATTTGACGTAATTCGGAACTAAGAGTGAGTGCACTTTGTGTTTTTGTGTTTTATTTATATACGTTAGGTATTTATTTAGGTTTTAGTATAAATAGTTTAAGTTTGTTTGTTTATGTAGAATCTTTTGATTAATTATGTTTAATAAATTCCATTGTTACTTTATTTTATTTCATATCTGGCAAACTAATTTGAATGTCAAATACTGACGTATGTTTGAAGTTTGTATGTTTTGAAAATAAATATTTTTTCAAATAAACCTCCAAAGGACGCTGTTATTTATTCAATATTTAGTTAAAATGTCGCAACATTTAGTCAATGAAAATAGTAAATACATATTAGAGTAAGTAACCATGCATGTCATAACCTAACCTCTATTTGTTAGGGCAAGTGAAACATATTTTTAATTGTTTGTTATTATTTGCAGCTTATTTTCAGAGCAGACAGTAGACCAGCAAACACTAGATTCTATATGCACTCAAGTGCAGAAGAAGTTTCCTAAATCTGACCATTTTAACTGTAAGTTTAGCAGGCTTATAAAAACTTTTTTATTTGTATCTGAGTAAGGTACACTTTTAAATATCCAGTACAGTTTTCTGCTAAGGTTAAACGGCTTTAAGTGGCAATGACAATACTGCTTATTCATCCTATAAAAATGTTATGTACTAGACTTAGCATTGTTTTACTGTACAGGCTCTATTAACTTTATGAATTAAAAAAAAAAAAAACTAAAATTAAGTATCTAAAAAATAATTCAATCATTTCCAGTATGTCTTCTGCTATCATCACTAATAACCGGCGGGGATCTCTCTTTACCTGGCCAGCGTGTGGTGGCCATAGCAATCCTCTTTGACGTGTATAAGATGGACAACCCGTTTGCCTCCTTATTCCTCCACCTGCTTGAGGGCAAAGCTGGTTTGCTGCCGCTGTCACCGCAGGAGAGGCTGCTGATCGGGCAGCTGCATGGGTTCCTGCCGGTTAATATAAAGGATGTAAGTAGTGATAGATGTAGGAGGAAATAAGGTGGGAAAACAAAGTTCACCTGTATTTATCATAAATGAGACCTGGACTGGTTGGTAGTGCATTATAGGATGTTGAATGAATTATCATTCTTCCACCCGTATGCCATTATTTGGTGTTAGCTTTACATTTTTTTTTTAGTTTCATTTATTTCCTCTTTCAAATATGTCACCTAAATGTATAATAAAACCTAGACAAAAGTTACTAGAAAATATATGAAAATTATAAATACTGAACTGGGACTGGGCTGCCTATGTCGCACAAATGCACCCAGACAGACAGTGAGTGAGACACTGGATGCCTGAAGGAGGTCGAGGGTCTATCACGTTGATGGTGGTGTGACTATCTTCATATTTGCGGGGCAAACTTAGCCAGAGATCACCCAAGACTTGTCCAAGACAGAAGAATGTTGGATGGAGAAAAGGAAGGCCCGGGAGTGGGCACAAAATGGGGTACTAAACTTAAAAATGTAGGTAGGAAAATAGATCTAATAACAAACCTGGTGTTTTCAGGTGATGAAGAAATCTGCCAAGCAGGTCATGATGACAGATGTGTCGCCAAAGGACCTGGAGTTTGACTACTCGGCTCTGCAGACTATAGTGGCAGAGAGAGTTGCAGACATGAGCTCAATGGCAAGAGCTGCGGCTCCTGCACTCATACCTCTTAGTGATGGGTTTGTTAATAGATTTTGATTCTAATTCAATCTTTTTATATCAATGATTATGCTATTTTAATCTTTATATTGGTTTAAAATACTGGCAACCTTTCATGACTATGTCACTAACATCATAAACAACAACTTTTGTACTATGACTTTTAATTTTTTTTTAAATTTATCATATTTTAGTTCATCAGATTTTCATAAAAAAAAAAAAATATTTAAATTGAATGTTCTAAATATTACGAAGTCTGCGAAGCAAGCGATAGTACAATAGCGGAGGGGAGCGAGGATCGGGCGGCGCGGGTGCTTGATGCGCTTGCGTCGCATCATAAAGACATAGGTAGGTACAGCAAAATACAGAGTTGAAATGTGTTAGATAGAACAACGAAATCTTGAAGGTTTGTTTTTGGTAAATGAATTGTTTTGTAAAAAGTCATAGAACAAAAGTTGTGTTAGTGTTTTACAAATAACCCTGTACATTAGGCACAACGGATCTTGAGCGGTTGCGCAGTAGTCAAATATTCGGTCTCTTTAGTGGTGCGAAGTGAGACGCGGGGGCGGCGAGTGTTGCAGTGATTGGCTCGCCGCGTCATCGCGTCATAGACGTCACTCGTGATTCGTTCCCTGCGTTGCTGCATGTATCGTACAATGAAGACGATTGGCTCGCCAATGTATGGAATGCGCAAAGCGATCCCCACTCTGACGGCGAGCGCTCAAGATCCGTTGTGCCTATTGTACATCAATGATTATGCTATTTCAATCTTTATATTTGACGGCACAGTAGGCGCTCTAGACCGCAGACCTAAGTATATGGTTTTAAATTCAACTCGATACCTCCCGAGATACAGGGTCTTGACAGACAGAAATAAGAAGTAAATGTATATTAATATATAAGTGTTTTATTTTTTTACAACTCATATTTTCAGGAGTCCACCTAACCGCATGGCCATGAAAGAGCTGCTGGAGTCTCTCATCTCGAACGACTACATGCCTCTGCATCGCACGCTGAAGGCCTCAGGACCTATCCCACTGCCCACCTTCTTGATGGACACTACGGAGATCACTGCTGATAAGGTATACCAAAAAAAAACTTTTCCGCTTTATTTTCTTAGATTATTGAACCTTTAAAAAGCGAACAAAACAACAGATAGAAAAACACAATTTCTTTCAATAGAACTGCGACGGTAGTTGGTAAGTAGGTGTATATTTGCTTTTATTTCCTACTTACCATTTTGAAAACAATGATAATTTGAAAAACGCCAATTCACCGCTTAATGTTGAATTTAAGCTACCGTCCACTAAACAGTTTTTTGCTCCATTTTTGCACAAAAAGTTCATAGATGCGTGTCTCAAGCGGATGGCAATCGCGCCCGCACTGGTCCCAACCGGTCCGAGATACGAGTATCATGGCCGTGAGCGGCGTGCGTTGCTCGAGCGCTATTTTTTATAAAAATAAAAAATAAGAAACTTATATTTCAGACTAAGTCCATTGATGGTTAGTATACAAAACTTAAAAACTAGTGTTAGTACTTATAACTAGCGGAGATATATTTTTTTTAATTATTATACGCCACAGGGGCATGCAGGCGTACCCAATGCTTCAGTATGGGACTGTCCCACCTGTCCGCTATTGTTTTCAGGATGATGTTGGGGCTGACGCGTACCCTGCGCATGATGGAGGCGCATCGCTTGCGCATAATAGCATGAAAGCCATCAATTTCTGCCTCTGCGAACATACCGGATGCACTGCAGTAGCGCGGCAACCCCATCAACACCCTAAAAGCATCATTGTATTGAACACGCAGAGATTTTTTTTTTTTTTTTTTTTTTTTTTATTGTTGATAGGTTCGCGCTTGACCGCTATCTCACCTGATGGAAAGCGACGATGCGGTCGACGATGGAACGCGCTTACCTAGAAGAAACCTATTCACTCTCGACTTAAAGATTCCCGGGTTGTAGCTATCAGGAAACACAGACTCCGGCAAGGAATTCCACTCCCTAGCCGCACGCACAATGAATGTGTTCCCAAAACGTTTTGTGCGTGTTGGTGGGATATCCACCATATACCGGTGGCGCATAGCCGTACGTCTGTACGTATTTTTTGAGTAGATTTACTTCTATAGCTATCTCTCTTTTGTGCTTATACTGACTAAAACCCACCTGTCTTCCTTAAATTGCCCTTTGCGTTCCAGGGCATTGGTAACCGGTAACTCTTCTGAACATTACCTTAGCCCAAATTACTACTTACCCATATCCTAAAAGTCATCATCATTCATCATCATTTCAGCCGATAGACGTCCACTGTTGGACATAGGCCTCCCCCAAGTGTCGCCATAATGACCGGTCCTGTGCGCCTCGCATCCATCGGATTCCCGCGATACTCACCAGGTCATAGGTCCACCTTGTGATAAGCCCTTTAACGCTGCGTCTTTAGTACGCGGTTGTTACTCCAGAACCTTTCGTCCTCATCGACCATCTTTTCTGCGAGCAAATTATCCTTTTTTTGACTGGTTTTATTAGCTGTAAGTCCTCCATGTACTAAATAAATAAATAAATAAATATTGCCCACTGTCACTTAAGTTTGGCAATTCTTCGGGCTATGCCAGTAACCTAAAAGCAACGATCTTACAGCCACTAGACGCCTCATGCTTGAAGTAGCGCATCAAAACGCATCAGGTGAGATGGTGGTCAAACGTAAGCCTATCATTAATAAAAAAAAAAACAATTCTGTCAACTAACCGAGGTACGGGGCAGCGGAGTAATGTGTTCTGATTGGTCGAGACTATTTGGAGATTATTCTGTAACGACCTATGCACATCAGATCTATAAGTCATATGTGTTGACAGATATGCGTCGCCTGTTCTTAGTGGCTTTAAGGTCGATGCCTAAAAGTAATGACTGGTCTGGTGGTTTCTTCAGGCGGTGTGGAAGTGCCTGGTGAACCGCGGCGCGTACAACCCGCTCTACGACACGGACTACGAGGGCCTCATCGGACTCCGACCCGAGAAGCTGGACAGGAGGCAGCACACGCAGCCACACAAACCTACCAAGGTAAGCTTACTTTTAAGGGGTCCAAAGCGGACGGCGAGCAATGGGTAGATCGCTGTCCGACCGTCCGGTAACTGTCCGGACTGAACCCAAGTCGTCGCCGGCGCGTACTGTTGACGCGTGCCTCTAGGAGTTGTCAGCAACCGGTAGGGGCCCAGCTGGGTCGAAGCCTACTGGGTCTAGGGTCTGTTTCCGAAAGAGAGGCTCGGACCCGGTATAGAAGGTAAGAAGGAACGAGTTGGGATTTTTAGTCAGTAAGAGTCTGACACAAGACGCTCCGCCCAAGGGTAGGCGATGTCGTTTGGAAGATGGTTACTTACCGAAAAAAAAAGGGGTCCAAAGAGTAGCCCACGAAAAATAATTTTGCATTTTGCATGGGGCTATGGAGGTGTGATATTACCTATCACGTGACTTCATTTTATACTTAGCATTTGACGCAAATACTAACAGTTTGTGTTCAATCGAGAGGTTATTCGGTTATTGTACACGTTTTAGTTGCGGTAACTAAAAAGTACCCCTCAGTCAAACTTAGTCATCGCGTACCGAAACAAGGCAATTTTACTTGTTATGACAGTTCTGCTGTGAACCTGTGAAGAGTTCCGTAGAAATAATAATATTTCAATGGAACCAACTCGGGAAGTATAGATAACCTTTCATCACTGCCACACAAACGCACGGCAGCAAGATACGTTTTTAATTTAGGCGCTTGTTGTCGGACTGCTAACGTACCTACTGCAACCGGCCCGCTGCAGCACGTTAAATGTGCAGCAGCGGTCCGACATGAAACGTCTAGATTGGAAGCGACGTGAAACTGGCTACGCAAAAATCCGAAGTATAAAATCCTTGTCTTGTCGCCATGTCATAGATCATATTAAAATCGCTCGAACGGCTGAACGGATTTCGGTAAAACTTGGTACACGGGTTAACCATGTCCTAAAATTGTACTTTTTATCCTGGGAGTATACCCCGTTAAATTTTGATCGTTTTAATCCCGTGGAGGGTCGATCCGGTACATAAAACACTATCGATTTGTAAAGATAAAATTACAAAATAAAGTACATTCTTTTCAAAACTCGTGTTAATTTACGCATGTACGAAATTAATTTCTTTAAGAAAACGTCAACTGAGCGAGTCCAATGACCGTTAGGTAGTTTGTACGCAACGCCGACTACTACCTAAAGGTCATTGAACACACTCAGCACACGGACAGACAGACAGGCAGAAAGACAGACAGACAGCCAGACAGACATGACGAATCTATAAGGGTTCCGTTTTTTGCTACGGAACCCTAAAAAGTCGACAATTTTTTTTATACTGTAATTAAACAACAATAGCGTTGACTGTCGTAGTATTGGTAAGCCAGAACACATGAAAATTAGAAAAAAAAATATCATCATCACCATCATTATTTCAGGTGAAAGACGTCCACTGTTGGATACGACCGGTGCTGTGCGTCTCGCATTCATCGGATTCCCGCGACCCTCACCAGGTCGTAGGTCCGGTAAAAAAAATGGTGAAATTTAAAAAGCCGGACAGGCCGGAATCCGCCTAATTTGGCCGGACACGCAACTAAAAAGCCTGACCGTGTCCCGCTTTACCCGGACGCCTGGCGACGCTAATGACAATAACTCACATTATTAGATCCGGTTAGGACCTAAAAAGTGACACTGTATTAAATCATTACCTCTAGCCAAGTTGACAATCTGCAATCGTACCGTTTTCTACGCTAGTAGAAAACTTCAAATGTACGAGAATGACGTTATCTCAACGCTCAGTCATGTGGTCAGAACAAAAGAAACGGGGGCGCGGCTAACTCGAGGCGTTCGACGCAAGAAAAACGGTTGTAACTTGGCTAGGGGACAGGGCTTTCTAAATATATATTACTCCGCTTTCCGTCCGGAGTTATTCGCCTTCTAATGGATAGTAAAAATAAGTTCTTTTTTCATGTGTCTATTAGTTTTATAGCTATATTTTTTTTTTCTATTTCTGTAAATCGGTTATTGCCAGTTTTTTTTTTTCTGGGAACATATCGTTAATAGTGATGATCGATCCAGTTTCCTTGTATCGATATTCTGTGAAATAACTATAAACTAAAACTGTTTTCAATTGTACTTTCGGTAGATAAGTTGTTAAATCATTTTTGTCGCTATTATTTAGCGAAAAAGTCGTTAGTTCATAAACCCCAAGCGAACGCCGGCGTCCGCTCTCTTATTGTCTTTCTATTGTGTCTCTAATTACGGTATTAAGGTTAAATTAGCAACACTGCTACGGACGTCATAAACGCCGACTTCTGTTTTCCATTTTTGTGTGTATGCTAGATATGGGCTAGATAAAATTAGAAACCTGTTTCAGTTCCAAGGAACAGTTTCAAAATCCTGTTCCAAAGTAACACCCTGTTCCACTGAAACTAAAGACTCATTGATTGCAGATTCATAAATAGTAACTTTTTTCATACAGAACATGCTATATTATGAAATAAAAACCACGAAACTTGGTTATTAATTAAATAAAAACCACGCTTCATGCTTCTGTGGGCTTAGGACTGACAGCTTGTCTATGCATTTATTAATTATATTTAAATTAAATTAATAAATGATAGTTTAAAGTAGTAATATAATAATAATTTACAATCGATTTTTTGTTCAACGGTAATTTCATAATTTGTGTGTGCATCCGAAAAGATCAGCAACAATGACGGGCAGAGAACAGATGCTATCTCTTTCTATTACAATAAACCAGAAGAGAAAAGAGCTTGTTCTAAAGAATAGATGTTGTCCCTTTCTATAAAAATAAGTTAGAAGAGAAAGGAGCATGTTTCATTTGAAACAATTAAGATAAGATAAGATATTTTTTATTTATGTAATTATGGTCTACATACAATAGCGTGCAATATTGATATTTATTGTTTGAGTCCAGTCAAGTGAGTGTGTGAGTGGTCGGGCGATTCCAGGTCAGTTTCATTTTTTGTATCTCTTTATTCTAACGAAGTAAAAATCCTTACGCTAGATATAAATATCTAACGTTACTATTGTTTGTTGTAGGTTGTTTGTGGAACAGGCAGGTACTGTGAACGGTTCTGAGATATATGTTTCATGTTGTTACTTTAAAATACCTGTTTTTTTTTAACTGTTACGATAAATACGCCGTACTCCTGGTATGCGTGTAGTTTTACTTTACCAAGTTGTTAAATTGACAACTCTGCTTGATACGTAATTAACGAAGGCCGAATTTTGGAATTTTCCACTAGTGTTGTGTTTTATTTACTTCGTGTACCGATAAATGTTACTACCTGGTAGAACATATAACCTGTACTTATTAGTAGAAATAAAAATGACGAGGTTTATCTCAGAACTGATTTTATTGTGAACAAAGTAATTTTGAATTGATTAAGTAAGTAGTAATTAATAAATCTTTCAAGTCTTTTTATTTTGCTGATTTACAAAAAGCCTGAAGGCCTGATAATCTCGTAAGGTAAGTAACATTTAAGCAATTGTTAGTTAACTACGCTCGCAAATGCAAATATTATTAAAAAGAAAAGTCGAGGTCGAAAAAGTTAAGTACCAACAACAAAGACGGATGTGTAACATCCGTCTTTGTTATTGGTATTTATTTTTAGGAGCAATGGTAACCATGTAACCCGATTTACGATTTGTAGGTCGCGGGTTCAAACCAAGTCAGGCGCATTACTTTGTGTAATTTATTTCATCACCACTGCTCTCTAAACGGTGAAGGAAAACATCGTGAGGAAACCGGCATGTCCTAGAACCAAAAATTCGAAGACACGTGACATCCACCAACCCCCACTGGGCCCGCGTGGTGGATTACGGCCCATTCCCTCTCCTAGAGAGGAGGCCTGAGTCCCAACAGTGGGAACATTAAAAAGGCTGATGGTTATTGAAAAACAGACTATTGTAATGGCTGAAAGAATATATAAATATATGTTTTATAACCTTAAAGATGTTTTTAAGAAAGTCCTTTTCCAAGTGGAAAAGCTTGCTTTAAATAAACCACGCTCGCTTTGGATTGCTTTAAATAAACCATGCTCGTCAATATCGAGCATGGTTTATTTAAAGCAATCCAAAGCGATGTTTGATGTAAAGGCAATGCAAAAAAAAGAGAGATAATGCCTGAAAACTGTTGGCATTCGGTAATTTCGTGATTTACAAATACTCGAATGTTTCACAAAACTTTTTCTAGGAAATACGTGAAAATTAAACCATGAAAATTTTTCAGAAAAATTCGTCATTCATATTCTATTGATGTACTTTTTTATATTTTTAATATATGAGACATTATGGAGGGCCAAAGTTTACGTAAAATATCCGATTTTCAGAGACCTTTACTAGATTAGTGTTGCACATATCTGTGTTTTTATGTGTATAGAAGCCTAGATAATATCCACAAGATAACTGTATGAGTATATCCACAATATCTAGACAAAGATGTGTAATAACATCATAATCACGTAAGAGTCACGTAAGAGCGGTGGTTGTATGAAAATATACCTTGAAAAGGACGCTCTCTACCACAAATTTTAAATTTCTGGACTCTTGTGATTACGGATAATCTACACTAATATTATAATAAAGAGGTAAAATTTGTTCTTTTCTTTTTTTTTTTTTTTGTTTGTATGAGGTTATCCCTAGAAGTACTGGTCCGATTGCTAAAATTCTTTCACCGATAGAAAGCTGCTTTATTCCTGAGTGATATAGGCTATATTTTATGTTCGCAGGCGAAGCTGCGGGCAAAACCTAGTGCCGAGATAAAACTATTATATTATTCTATTGATTTTATATGATGTATTTTACCATTAAATGATTGCTTATACGCTTTCAACATATCTGATGACATAATAATATGATGTTAAGTATCAATTAACTAATAATTATAATATTGCATGCATTTGATATAAATAGCTCAACTTGTGGATTATATTAGATTAATACCTGACTGTAACAACTTTATACCATCTTTATGGCAAACTAGCTAATGTACCAACATAAAATATAGCATAAGTAGCTCAGGATTCAAGCAGCTTTCTATCGGTGAGAATATTTTAGCTATCGGACTAGGACTTCCAGGTATTAAGTACCTCCTACAAACAAAATAACGAACATTACCTCTTTATAATATTAGTGTAGATAAAGACTTCTTTCTGAGAATCTCGATAAAGAAAGAGATGTTATCACTGCTTACCATCTGGTGGGATCGCAGGTTCTAGTTCATATAATTTAAACTTTTGAAAACCATTATTAGAGATACAATAGAAAGACAATGAGAGAACGAACGCCGGCGTTCGCTTGGGGTTTAATGAATCAAACAAAAGAACCTATTGAAAGCCTTCTTGTGTGGCTGGCCCCTTACTCGAGCCCTCAACTACCTGCAGCCAGCGGCGCGTCGTGCCTCGGATCCCGTTACCTAGCGCGATTAGGTTGGTCTACCTGCGTCAAAACAGCTGTTTAGACCCCACTCCTTTAAACTGGTGATCGTACCGAGCCACGACTAGACTGCTTGACCGCTTGGCAGTTCGTCTTTGTGCAGTGCTCAGGGTGGTCGCTAGTACGCGGTCGGAACCTACCACCAGTTAGTGTCACGTGTAGGGATTTGCTTCGTGTATTCTCCGACGGACGCGAGTGACTCAGCCCTCAAACAAGTGCTACCTTTATCTAGTGTTGTTTTAGATTTTTAGGTAAGTGTTAGTTGTAAGATGTTTTTTTTTTTTTTTTTTCAAATTATTTGTGTTTGGGAACCACTATTTTATTGGGTTCAGCCTGTAAAGGTAGTGTGTGTGTGCAATTAATAAATAAATAAATTCACACTAATAAATAGAATATTGTTGAATTATTCGATAACAACGTGTTTTTTGATATCAAAGGAATTATTATTTTTCAATTATGATTTTTTGTTTTCATTTTTCATACATAATAATTCAATAAGTTCACGATTATTAATGTAAAACATCCTTACATGAAATATGAACCGGACCTTTGTACTCTTCTATCTGTGTGTGTGTGTGTTCTTTTAGATTTTAAGTGTTTATGTGTACATAAATAAATAATAAATGATGGCGTCTTTAAGTAATGTCGTTCTTTACGCCGTCATATTTTTTTTTATAAATGAGAAGTTTAAAGCGACGTCGCAAAAGTAAAGATTTGTCATACGGGTGACAATTTTTATATAAATTAATTAAGATTGATGATTTCTTCGAAACTATGCATTATTGGACCACATATTCTAGGACGTTCAGTATTATTTGCCTTATAGAGTATAAACCTCGAGAAATGGGATATATTGTCCTAGGATTTCGTGAACACACTTACCACAAAAATACCACGAAGGTTTCAACTTTTTTCACATGTTTATTGCTACAAAAGTATTTTTTTAAATACAGTACAATTCACGAATGATGGCGGCCGTAAAGTTTGCGCAGAAGGCTGCCCAGTAACACGTTTTAGGAACCAAAAGGCGTCGTGCGTGTGCGAGAAGAGTGTAGTATGCGCGAACGTTCGCAAAGGCTAACTTCACGGCCGCCATCATTCGTGAATTGTACTGTACTAGTCTTATTAATAAAGATCTTGTCCACGCTTAGCTAGACCACACTAACAAACTTTTTTATTACCACCAGCAAGAAGAAAAAAAAGAAAAATCGGAAGAGAAGAAGCCTGAAGAGAAACCCCAAGATCCCATGAACGCCATGGCAGAAGCTAAAGAGTTGAGCGCCTTAGCGTTGAAGGGAGCGCTGAGCGTGCAGCAGCAGCAGCGGCTGCTGGCGCTGCTGGATCAGGAGCCACATGTCGTGTACGAGATAGGAGTCACACCCAACCAGGTAAAGATTTGTCAAATCCTTGTTTTTTATTCTTTCAGTTTCTCTTTGCGAGGGTCACATCGCACTTTGCTGCAACTGCTGCTGCAACGGATGCAACCAGGCATTGGATGCACCAGGCAATCCATTGCCTGCTTGCATCCTGGTGTCAAGGACCATCAGTCCTCCACTTGTGTATGAATATTTTCGCATAGCCAGCCACACAGGTGACTTAAAGGAATGGACATGATAATTCTGGGTCCAAACACCACCACACCAGATTCATCATCATTTCTAACCAAGTTCTGATAAACTGCTTCGAAAATAGATTGAGACTCAATTTCTCCAAACTATTTGAAACATCAGCTAATAGCTGCTAATGTGTCGTATGGGTAGCTATGGTCTTGGTATGAAAGAAGCAACTGCCTTTTTGCCACACTGACTAAAACGTGTGTTAGGTGAGTTTTTAGTCAGTAAAAGTCTGACACACCCTACCGTTCCACCCTAGTGCGGGAAAAGTCATTGGATGATTTCCTACCTCAATATTGCCCAACTCTCCCCTCGACCACAGCCGGGGGCCCAAGTCTACTATTTTTATAAATTCGTCATTCCAACACGATCCCATTGTCATTTTGCTAAAAGTTCCTAATCTGTTAATTCATAATGATCGATCATTGATCGGTCAATGGTCTCGTAATAGTGTTGTAGTAAAATGACAATATCGAGCTTATTTAAAGCAATAACTGCACAAAGACGTTCTAATGGTTGGTCACTGATCAAAGGAACTGTCAAAATTTTGGCAGATTGCCGCATACGTCAAACATTCATTTGTCAATGTGTACGAGATTACCATTATAGGCCACTTCCTTCAATGGAGTGTCAGTGGTTGACCATTGGAAAGTCATAGTGACGCCATTATATTAGTAGATTACCAAACTTATCAAAATCTACAATTTTGTAATCAGTGATAGACCATTCTGACACTATTGTAATATCAGACTTGAGGTCCAGTTTCCTAGCTTTACTGGGAATGCTTGGGAATTCCAGGATATGGACCTTGAGAATAAAACAGTTAATCCTAGTTACAAGTATGTTGCGACTAACTAAAGGTAGAACTACACTGCGCACACGTGTGCCACGTACGCCGATCAGGGCGCGTCAGTCTCCATATAATTTATATGGAAACTAGACTTGTAGAGCTACACTAGATCCACGCCACGCGACGTCGTTATACGTACAAATCAAGCTGTGTCTACGTTTCCGTCGGTTTAATGTATTTCTAGCTTGACAATATATTTTTATGCCTACCCACATAATTATTATGAAGGTACATTCATGATTTAACCGATAGGTGGCGTTGTAATCGCTTTCCTAGATTGGGCAGGACATCTGATCCGGTTCGCTAGATACTAAATAAAATAACTATAAAAATATTCAATATCATCATTTATGTAAAAAAAAATGCAAAAAAGAACTCGAAACAAACAAAAATACAAAAATATTTGCAGGACTATATGGGAAGCGAACTTGAAACCCCTAGTTCCTTTCATATTATCGTCTCGAACAATGGCGTCCTAAATCGCGCTATTAAAGTTTTCTTCACACTTAACAGCAGTACAAAATTTTGTTCTTATCAAATGGGGAGTCCGTGTCTACTCAGTAAGACAGTGATCAGGGGTGGGCCTGTTCTAATCCCACCTGAAGCAATACTGCAAGCCCAGTTATTGTGGAATCAGTCAGGTAGTCCGCGCCTGCAACCAGGAAGGAGCCCCCTAGTGGGCAAGTTGGCCGATCCCGGCAAATGTGTAGAGACTGTAACAGGTCGATATATGTGAATCAAGTCCTCCGTAGCACGAGGCATGAGTAGGAGGAGTGTGAGCTCTTCCACCCCACTGTAGTAGACAATTTGACTCCCTTTTTGCGGATTTTAAACGTTGATTAGTGGCCCTGACTGCTATTGCGACTGCTCAGATGTTTAATACTCGTAGTACAAGCTTGGCTTAGTTTGGGTTTTTTTTGTAGGTGGGAAAATCATCCAATGACATCTCCGAGCCTTTGGGCAGAGCGGGAGATAGTGTCAGACAGTGTCAGACTTTATCCACTCCTGTCCCTTCGTTACCTTCTGTACCTTCTCAATTCGCTTGTATGTTTTTTTTATGTTTGTTACCTCAGAACTCCGTCGTTTATGAACTAAATTGCAATTTTTTGTTTGCCTAAGAGGTTATGTTTCCAGTTTGGTCCTATTACCAATCAAGTTATTTTCACAAATTAATTCATAATTTATGAAACTTGCTTGATATTTTCGGAACAAACTAAATTATTGGTATTTGTTCCACAGTTACCTGAGCTGGTGGAGAACAACCCAATGGTCGCCATATCGGTGCTGCTGAAGCTGATCCACTCGCAGCACATCACGGAGTACTTCAGCGTTCTAGTCAACATGGAGATGTCGCTGCATTCTATGGAGGTTGTTAACAGGTAACATAATAATAATAATATTCCACAACTATAACACAACGCTGTCTAGTCCCAAGCTAAGCAGAGTTTGTGTTATGAGTTCTAGACAACTCATAAACGTACTTATATGAACACAATTGGGTACTGAGACCCTACCAGGAGCTCTGACGGCCTGTTTACGACTATCTTAGCGGCCCGGGCGCGGCGAGCGGGACGGCATCAGTAAGCGGGCGTGCGGCGCTACGAGCGGCGTCTCGTGGCGTGCTTAGTACATTTTCATACTTGTGTTTTACCGCTCGCCGCACCGCGCTTAGCTATCGCTCACAGCGGTTAAGTTGTGAACGGGTCGTTAACGCAATCCATTTTACGACCTAAATTGAACTGTTAAAAGGACGGATATATATAGATAGTTCATAGCTTCATCCCTCTTTCTCGCTCGTACACTTGACATTTTAAGACGTCATGGTAAGGTCCTTTGTCTCAACTTTATCCAAAATCGCAAATAGATAGATATTTCCAAATTCGTTCAACATTAATCAAGTTAGTATATTACCTGAAGAGGTGGCCAGAGTTAGTACTCTCATTTTGCATGTAGGGCCTTTATAACAGAACCTAACGCCGAAGCTGAGAATCAGACATTTCGTAAACAACGACCTACCATTTAAATTACTGTTCCAAAATTTTCAAAGCCTTAATAATAAACAGGATATACTTGAAGCATTTCTCGACGAAAATTCACTATATAAGGCAATATGTATTTCGGAAACTTGGCTCACTCAGGAAAAATTAGATCTCATTAAATTTAGTGGATATAAATGTGCATCTTCTTACTGCCGCAGCACCAGAACAGGTGGCGGCGTATGTATACTAGTACAAGAACATATTGAAAGCATCCATAGAAACGATATTTCAGATATGTCTATAGAATATGTGATAGAACTATGTGCCACGGAATTACCAAAAGAAAATTTATTAATTGTAACTATGTATTGGAATAGAAGAGAGGAGGAAGTATTTTATCAGCAATTAAAACAAATTCTACAATATATAAACAATAAATATTACAAATTAAATATAATTATAGGAGGAGATTTTAATGTTAATATTTTATCAGACAATTTAAAAACTACACAATTTTTAAACGTCATGCAGGAATATAATTTCACTCAACATGTAAAAAGCCCTACACGTATTACATCAAACACTGCGACGTGTCTAGATCTAATATTTACTAACTTTAGATACAAGGACATGTACGCAACTACAGAAGAATTGGGCTTTTCGGACCACCATAGCACAATTTTACATTTAAAAATACCCGAAAAATCGGAAAAAAGTTATTGGTACGTTATGAAAAGGCTATATAATAATTCAAATATACTAAAATTCAAAGAAAACATACAAAAACTTAATTGGAACGATATACTTACCACTGACAATGACATTAACGTAAATTATAAAAAATTCAATGACATACTTATTTCTATTCTAAATGAATGTTTACCACTATGTAAAATTAAATTAAAAACAAAACCTAAAAAATATTGGCTAACTACTGGAATAAAAAAATCTTGCACTAATAAAAGACTATTAAAAACATTGACATTAAAAGCAAAAAATCCGACATTAACAAAATATTACAAAAAATACGAAAAAATATTGAAGAATACTGTCACGACTGCAAAAAAACTTCACTATAAAAATAAAATGATGCAATCTAACAATAAAGTTAAAACAATGTGGGGAATTATTAACGAACGCACAAACAAGATAACAAAAAGTGAAAAACGCAATATAACACTACAAATAAATAATAGTTTAACCTCTAAACCTGAAGATGTAGCCAACACATTCAACCGCTTCTTTGCTTCTATAGGTGAGGATAGCAAAAAATGTATCGGCAATAAACCAAAAGGACTACCAGTGGGTTCAGCTACACCAAACACATTGTATCTTAACCCAGTAGATCCCTATGAGGTAAATAGAATAATAAAAAATCTTAAAAATAAAACAAGCCACGGAATTGACGAACTTCCACCTACTTTATTAAGACAATGCGCCGACGAATTAACTTTACCATTTTATATACTCATCAACCAATCTTTCGAAGCAGGCATTTTTCCCGATTTGTTAAAAAAAGCTCTTATAAAACCGATCCATAAGAAAAATTCAAAAACCGACCCAAACAACTATCGTCCAATTGCTCTTTTACCAACGGCCTCGAAAATATTTGAGAAAGCTATGTGCGACCGCGTCTATGCATTTTGTGAAAAATATAATATATTCAACGACAGTCAAAATGGTTTTCGCAAAAATCGATCGACCACGTTGGCTGTTTACAAATATATCCAAGAAGCTCTCAACATAATTAATAATAAAAAATACGCTACAGGATTGTTATTGGATATGACGAAAGCGTATGATAAAGTTCAATTTGATATATTACTAAATAAGCTGTATAACATTGGTATCCGCGGGAAAAGTCATGATTTGTTAACCTCGTACCTAAAGAACAGAGAACAAGTCGTAGAAATTGAATATTACAATAGTAAAACACGAGAAATTAAATTAGTCCGATCTCAAAACATACCCGTAAACGCATCAATACCACAAGGAACTGTGATAGGATGTCTGCTGTTCCTTATTTATATAAACGATCTCCCTGACCACATCAATGAGCCATGCGTGTTATTCGCCGACGATATTTCTATTTTAACACCATGCGACAACAATTTAGATTTAAATCAAAAACTGACTTCCATACTTGACAATACAACACACTGGATGAACGAGCACAACCTTGAAATTAACTATAATAAGACAAAAATAATAACTTTCTACCCACGACAAAAAACACCGATAAATATTAAATTTAATTACAACGGACAAAACTTAGAAGTTGTAAATAAATTCACCCTTTTAGGCCTAGACATAGATTCACATATAGATTGGAAATCCCACATTAAAAAAATAAGAGCTAAATTATCTAAGTTTACATACGCCCTCAGAGAAATAAAAAAAACAACAGATCTTAAAACAGCCTTAGTTACTTATTACTCATATGCATTTGCATGGCTCAAGTATGGAATTATGTTATGGGGAAATAGCACAGATGCACCGACACTGTTCACTTTACAGAAAAAAATGATAAGAATATTAATGAATATTAAAGACACCGACTCCTGTAAACCCTACTTCAAAGAGCTAAAAATATTAACCGTACCCTGTCTTTATATATTGGAAATTTGCAAATTTGTTCGAAAATATCCACAATTCTATACCAAAAGAGAGGACATCCAAACTAAAATTACACTTAGACATAAAAATAGGCTTAACATACCCGCTTCCCGATTGAAAATGCACTCTTCTAGCGCATTTGTTATGTCTATTAAAATGTATAATAAGTTGCCAGAATTCATCAAAAATGCAGATAGTAATAATATGTTTATCAATAAACTGAAACAGTTTCTAATAGACAAATGCTACTATACTATAGACGAATACTATAACGATAAACATCGCCTACAATAAAAACTATTAATTATACTGTAATAAATGTAAGTACTTACAGAAGCGCAAAATAATTTAGGTACTATGGTGAATAAAATTTAAATTAAATTTATACATAATTAATTTAAATAAATATATAATTTAATAATGATGACGATTAAAATACCTGACATTTAATTTACTTATAAAGACATTACATACATAAATGAATCAATAATAACATAATTTAATAATAATGATTACAAATATAAATAAAATATCTGACAAAATTTAAAAATAATGACGACAAAACTAAATTAAAATATTTGACATTTAATTTACTTCTATTAAGACATTATATTCATAAATTAATAAATAATGACATAATTTCGTAACAATTACAACAAAAATAAATAAAATATCTGACATAATTTAAAAATAATGACGACAAAAATAAATTAAAATATCTGACATTTAATTTACTTATATATTACACACATAAATTAATCAATAATAATATGACCTATTTCATAATATGTAATGACGAAAAACTAAATAAAATTCTAACAAAATCTACCAATACTTATATTTACATAGACATAATAAATAAACATGCATATACAATTTAATAATAACGATGACAAAAATAAACATAATTTATAACATTACACCATATATATACATAACTACATCAATTAGATCTGTCAATAATAATAAATTCCATGCATTATAATTTAGCCTTCATCCTCTCTCCTAACTTTACTGTGCCCGACAGGGTCCATATTGATCTTCAAAATATGTTATACCACCTATGTATACAATATGGAATGTAATAAAGTATTGAGTATTGAGTATTGAGTATTGAGTATTAACTCAAGACATGCTTGCGGACGGCGAATAATACGTAGCTCGCCGTCCGATAAATAGTGCGCATCATGTACATAGGCACAAAGGATCTTGAGCGGTTGCGCAGAAGTCAAATACTCGGTCTCTTTAGAGGTGCGAAGTGAAACGCGGGGGCGGGTAGTGTCAGTGATTGGCTCGCCGCGCCATCGCGTCATAGACGTCACTCCTCATTCGTTCCCTGCGTTGCTGCATGTATCTAACAACGAAGACGATTGGCTCGCCAATGTATGGAATGCGCAAAGCGATCCCCACTCTGACGCCGAGCGCTCAAGATCCGTTATGCCTACTGTACCACGCGCGCCTCATGATGTCAGCAAAATGGATGGAAGAGCATTTAATGATTTGTCTCTAAGAAAAAAGTTTTAGGTATTTATAACTAGTTTCAACTAATTACCTTTCGTATGCTGTAATTAGAGACCACAATCAAAAGGCCATTATGCCTTGCGCTTAACGATTGAACAAGTTAAATAAATGCAAACAATTTTAAAGGAATAGTTGAGTAAGTTTCTGTTACACTAGTCTTATCACTCTCATGTGATTTTTTTTTTTTATTATTATTGATAGGCTCGCGTTTGACCACTATCTCACCTGATGGTAAGGTGATGATGTGGCCGACGATGAAGCACGCTTGCCTAGAAGTAATCTATTCACTCTCGACTTAAAGACCCCTAGGTTGTAGCTGTAATAGGGGTGAACTCAACACAATCAGTCAAATATCAATTCAGAATCTAGGCTTAAGGTGTGACCAGATGGTTGAGAGCACTGGTGGCCGAGTGGTAATGGCTCCGACTTACGAGTTTTAGGTCGCGGGTTCAAACCTTGTCAGGCGCATTACTTTGTGTAATTTATTTTATTACCACTGCTCTCAAAACGGTGAAGGAAAACATCGTGAGGAAACCGGCATGTCCTAGAACCAAATTATTCGAAGACACGTGACATCCACCAACCCGCACTGGGCCCGCGTGGTGAATTACGGCCCATTCCCTCTCCTAGAGAGGAGGCCTGAGTCCCAACAGTGGGAACATTAAAAAAAAGGCTGATGATGAGATGGTTGCAAACCAACGTCCCAACCAAGGTGACCTTGCTAGTTGCAATCCGTGTAGACAGCAATTGTAATCCATGACCTTCAACGCCTTTGGATGGGACTCGCGTTTCTCCAACCACCGAACGTGTTATCGCGTGGTTTACATTCATGTAGCTGCAACACAAACCAAACACATATACCAAGGTCACCTTGGTTGAAATGCTAGTTTCCAACTGTCTGGTCACCCCTTAAATTCCTGTTAATGTTAGTCTTATAATTCTCATGTGATAGGGGTGAACTCATAGCAATCAGTCAAATATAATTCAGATTCTGAGCTTCTACTTAAATTTTACTATGGTAGGCGCCAGATAAAGTCATAAAGTACATTGACCTTTGTCCTATTGCGTTTCGGGGAGCGTGCATCGGAATTGCATAGCCTAGTTTCTTCATCAGACCACCAGGCGTACGGCAATGCGCCACCGGTACCTGGCGGACATCCCACCCATACGCACAAAAAGGAGTGGAATTCCTTGCAGGAGTCTGTGTTTCCTGATAGCTTGTAGCCTGAGAATCTTTAATTCAAGAGTGAAATAGGTTACTTCTAGACAAGCGCTTCGCATTCCACCAGGTGAGATAGTGGTCAAATGCGATCCTATCAACAATTAAAAAAAACGTCCTCACAAGCGCACTTTTTCGCATACGATAAGTGTTTTATGCACGTAAAAGTAAGACAGTAAGTGAAAAGTGAGTGAAAAGTAAAACCCGCCATCCTCATCAGTGGCGCGCGCTCGTGAAAACGCGCGATAGAATTGTAATGTAAAAGGGACTAATGGCACTTTTTCTGTATATCTGGGAATAGATACTAGAACTTCATTTTTTTTTTTGTTAATGTTTTTGGCTTGGATACTAAGTCCTTTAAGCCAAACAACAAGCTTTTAAACTATGCCCGACGTTGACAATGGACGAGTGGAAAAGGGCTCTCTTAATAGTTAATTTGTTTACCATTACAATAATGGGTGGTACACATTCTAATGTTTTTTCTAATATTTGGCAGCAAATGTATCAAGATAACCTTATCGGCAAACTTTGCTCACTACGATAAAATTCTCAGCCCCATTTTGCCGAAGCCGCGCCTGTTTCAATGATTCCACATATTGTCCAGCTGCGCAGACATTTAAAACTACACCACAATCTCCTATAGGAATCAAATTGCGAATAATTAAAATAGCCAATGAACTTCACTCGAAGGATTCCCGCCAAAAACCAACCACAAAATTACTCATCATGATCCACAAAGAATATTTACTTATTAAATTTAATAGCCATATGCTACCATATTTAATAGCCAGTGAGAAATGAGTGTATTAGGGGAAGTTGAAAGGGAATCGTTTGTCTTGGAATGGTCATGTGAAAAGGAGGGATGAAACGCATGTTGCTAAAAAAGTTATGAGTTTACATGTGGATGGATGGAGGGGAAGAGGGAGGCCAAAGAAAAGATGGATGGATTGTGTGAGAAGCGATATGAAAGAAAAGGGAGTTAGTGATAGCGTGACGAGTGACAGGACAGAATGAAAGAAAAAAACGTGTTGCGCCGACCCCAAATAAAACGGGACTAGGGCAGGAAGATGATGAGTGGCTGTGCCCAAATTTTGCAATTTTAAGTGTTTATTCTGCAGTTTTAGCGTTTTCCAAATTATTATAACAGGTGTTATTACTGACTTCTCGCTCTAGCGCTACGCACCTCTTTTCAACTATTTTTGCCTCTTTATATTTGATCTTATCTTCGTCCAGATGTGAGCCTTGCCATGTTTTGAATAAAACTTTCTTATTGGTTAGAGTCTCTCTCTTTCACCTTATCATTCCACCACCAAGTCTTGCTCTAACTGTGTTCATATTATTTCCACAGACTGACAACCTCTGTAGACCTGCCCGTGGAGTTCGTGCACCTGTATATAAGCAACTGCATATCGACGTGCGAGACGATCCGAGATAGATACATGCAGAACAGGCTCGTGCGCCTGGTCTGCGTGTTTCTGCAGTCGCTTATCAGGAACAAGATTATTAATGTTAAGGTAAATCATAAATTATATTTCCCTCCATGCTTCATCACTTTTATTTTTATGATGTTCCTCCATCTATTCCTGTATCTGGCGATGTGAAGGGACTTGTATACCCTGGAGTCAAGAGCGGTGCTGATCTGATCGGACCGGTCACGATGAGCCTTTCGAGGTTTCCACTGTATTTCCTTGCAATGTGACCGAAGTATTACAGAATCTTGCGAAGTTCTCCCAGTATGGATACGTTGGTCTGAAATGCTGTCCAAGGAATACGGAGCATTTTTCACCATCACCACATCTCAAAGGCGTCAATGCGTTTGCGATCTGCAGCTTTCAGCGTCCAAGTCTCAGGAAATAATATTTATTTTTCAAATAACATTTACTCCGCCCTAGCGCAGGAGAAGTCATTAATTTCCCACCCAAAAACAAATCAATAACTAACATAATATCATTGCAGGAATTATTCATTGAAGTAGAAGCCTTCTGCGTGGAGTTCTCTCGCATCAGAGAAGCGGCTGCGCTGTTCAGGCTGCTCAAACAGCTGGACTCAGGAGACCAGTTAGCGCACAAGGAAGCTAAGGAGAACTAGCAGTGGGCCTGCTGGGCCAGGACTTGTCATGTGGACTGTGCTTCGTGATACTAGTTAAACGAGGTTTTCGAACATAATTGATAAACTTTAAAGTCAGTTTTTAGACTTTTAGGTACATTTATTGTTTACGAGTTTTAACCGCCCTCGCTGCTCTCGGGTTTATTTCGTCAGGGTCGCACACAGTGGCGGATTAGCCATGAAGCTAGAGTAGCAAATGCTAAGGGGCCCCGCGAGATCGGGGATCCTGTACTTGAACGTAAAAAAAAATGTAGTCAAAGTGTATTATATTGAAATCAGAATAGTTTCTTTTATCTCATTGAATATGATAGTCAATCTCTTTCCCTCGTTATCATAGGTGATTTCCCCTTATCTTACCTAATCTTGGGTTATTGAGAATAATAGTATTAAATAGGTCTACACAGGGGCCCCTTGATCGAATTTGCTACAAGCCCCGCGCTGGCTTAATCCGCCACTAGTCGCACATCCACGACCAAATACTCCATCTCGTCAGCTCTTCTATCACCTATAGGGATTCAAGAGCTAAACGAGATGGAGTTCCCAGTCGCAAACGCACGACTCTGGCGAATAGGGACACGATTACACTCGTCAGACTAATCGAACGCAAGCGGTTTCCTTAAGCAAAAATGGAAAGAAAATAGATACATTTGTCATTTGCAAATCCATGCGTTTACATTTGCGTTCTGATAGAAAGAAAATTATGTTTATTAATTAAAATAATATATTTGCGTCTCACGGACAATGCGGCGACTCTATACTCCATGAATTGCAATAAGTTTAAATATTTAGACAAATCTTTTTACTGTCCGTTTAACCGATTTTGAATTTTATTCTGTAGACATAAGGATAGCATTATAGTTATCAGCACGAATATTGAGCGCTCGGTGTCAGAGTGGGAATCGCTTTTCGCATTCCATACATTGGCGAGCCAATCGTCGTCATTGATAGATACATGCAGCAAGCGCAGGGAACGAATCACGAGTGACGTCTATGACACGATGGCGCGGCGAGCCCATGATTGACATTCCCCGCCCCCGCGTCTCACGTCGCTCCACTAAAGAGACCGAATATTTAACTTCTGCGCAACTTGAAGCCAGCGCTCAATATTCGTGCCGATAATTATGCAAGCATCATGCTACCAACGCGATAAAAGTCAAAATTGGTTGAACGAGCAGTAAAAAAAACCGGCCAAGTGTGAGTCGAACTCGCGCTCGAAGGGTTACGTACAGTTCATATCAAAATACGGCAAAAAAAAAAAAACACTTTTATTGTATGGGAGCCCCTATAAATATTTATTTTATTCTGTTTTTTAGTATTTGTTGTTATGACAAATACTGAAAAAACATGCGACACAGAAATATTTACATCATCCGTGAAAATGTCAACTGTCTAATATGGACCTTGAGATACATCCTGGTGACAGACAGCGGAGTCTGTAATAGGGTCGGGTAGTAATAGGGTCCCGTTTTTACCCTTTGGGTACGGTACCCTAAAATGGTTTGCTTAAATGTCTAATATTATTGCGAATGGGGTATAAATTGTAATTTTTCTGAGTCCATTTTCTTGTGAGATTTGTGTGTTAGTATTTAGAATCTTATATAATATTAATTATTTGCGATAAAGAGCCTGCTCTGCAGGACAAGAAGCGTGCGAGAGAATTGTATAGCAATATCTAATTTGCCTAGCCTTTTCGGAATTGTATAATGTATAGCTAGTATGTTTTAAGAATCCGACGAACTGAAATCCTATTTTTTTTAAAGTCGGTTAAAAAATTATTACATCTGCGTTATCTTGAATATCTTTTTATTATTGTAATGTTGTAGTGTGGCATGGGTAGCATTTTAACAGTCTACGTAATTTATTAAGTCAGAATAATATTATAAAGGCGATAGTTTTGTGTTTGTGTTTGTTGATTCTTACCGCTCGAACGGGTGAACGGATTTGGATGATTTGGCAAACTGATAGACCATGCTTGAAATAGAATACTTCTATTTTACCCCATATTCCGGGAGTGTCCTTTGGGTTAATTTTCTACGATCACGCAGGCGATGCCGTTGTCAGTAGCTAGTAGAGCAAATTGCAAATTAAGAAATGTCATACATAAAAATATATCAAATTATAATGTGTGTATGGAACATACTCCTGGGATAAAAAGTGTCCTATGGAATGCTACAGGTCCCGCGTGTTCGGGGATTCTGTACTTGAGGGAAAAAAATCTAGTCAAAATACATTTACATACAGCTGATTATTTCATTGAATATGATAGTCAATCTCTTAGACTTCCCTCATATTGTATTATATGTATATTTCCACGTATCTTTTCCAATCTTTAAGTCCACTGGATTATTGAATAATAAGAATAATAGTACCTATTAAATAGGTTTACACAGGGGCCCCTTGGTCAAATTTGTTACCTACAGGCCCCGCACTGTTTTAATCCGCCACTGGATGTACCCGTGTTCAGCCGTTGGAATGTGAAGAAATAATAAACACACATAATTATGTCATTAGCTTCAGCCAGCGGCATAACTCGTTTAAAAGTAGATATAAACTTTGAAATGAATGAATGTGACCACCAAAATAGTAACAACTTAAAATAATAAAAAAATCACAGTAATATTATAAATTGTGTTTGTTAATTTTTCATCCAAAAATTATTGAACATATTATGATGAAACTTTACAGTAATATAGCATATAGATTAGAATAACATATAGGCAACAATTTACAATTCTCAAACTCAAAATTATTTAGTACACATAGGCCTACATGGGCACTTATAAAACGTCAGTAACGGTTCCAATTGGTCGTTTCCTATGTAGAAGAACTGGCAAGAAACCCCATAGTTACTCTTAAAAAAAAACGAATGTTTTTACAATATTTCCATATTACAATAATAAACAAGACAATGGGGAGAAAATACTAATTACTCGCGAGTGGATGCCGCTGGCAGTAACTAGTTGATTAAAGTTTCTTCGCCAAACTTCTCATCGTTAAAGTCATTTATAACTGTAATCCGTAAGTTTACTAAATATTAATAAAAACAAATAACATATTAGTAAGTACGTATTTTATATTTTTCCAAGATCGAGAATGCTCCTTTTATATATAATGCACAAAGTAATTGACTCAATTGTTAAACTATATTAATAATAAAATCTAAACTACATCTTATTATAAAGAGGTAAAGTTGTTAGTTTGTTTATAGATATGTACCTAATGTATGTAATCTCTAGAAGTACGTCAGACTATCTTTTTTTTTGCCATACAAAATATTTGTTTTGCGCGGGAATCGAACCAGCGACAGGAAGCACAGCCGTCATCAATATCGTACCCTCATCCTGTGATATAATAAAACCGCTGCGCTGGAGTGAAGTCACGAAAAAGCTAACAATATCTAAGGCCCCTCGCCCACAGCGACTTTTTGTAGCGATGTGGTAGCGCGTTCGCTTCGATACAGTCGCGATGCTGTAGCGCGTTCGCATCGATACAGTCGCGATGCTGTAGCGCGTTCGCATCGATACAGTCGCGATGCTGTAGCGCGTTGGCATTTTTTCTATAGCGCTTGCAAATGCGACTAACGCGCGTTAGTAGCGATACCTACTGTCGCGCGTTTCGTAAGCGCGCTCTACAACAAGTCGTGGGCGAAGAGCCTAAAAGAGATCGTCCGAAGGTTTCGGCCAAAATGGAACGTTATATTTGGCTTGACCGAAAACGAGCGTCTTTGAACTGACGGTTGTGATACATATCTAAAAACTGACCGACTTGTTCGTCCATGTTTGTTACAATTTCTATGTAATCGTCCATTATTTAAATTTTATAAAAGTTATAACTATGTACATATATCGACACATACCTTAATAACTGTATCGGAATACACAAGTACAATATTTTTATTTGTCAGTTTTTCTGTTACCACGCCAATTTCGGTTTCGATTATGGTCGAAATTGGTAGAGAAGTCGAAAATAAAGTTTTTTACTTTACCTTTGACTTCCATGTTTTCACTTGGACACATGTCGACCGCCGTGTTTTCATTTGGAGACATGTCGACCGCCGTGTTTTCACTTGCGAGACATGTCGACCGCCGTGTTTTCACTTGCGAGACATGTCGACCGCCGTGTTTTCACTTGCGAGACATGTCGACCGCCGTGTTTTCACTTGGAGACATGTCGCAGGGACCAGACATCGTGGTATGTGCCTGTGACTTTGTGCAACAAGAACATCGCTTGACATCCGCCTTGTTCACACCGCCAATGGTCAATATCTAGATAGTAAACATAAAAGTGGGCTATTTTGTTACTGTACTGACGACCACGCGGTCCTAAGTAGGTTCGATTCCTGTGTCGGGCAGTGTTCTTAGATTTTATCTATCTGGAATTTCAATTCAAAATATACACACGTGAAATGAAATGCAGCTACTTGCTCCAGTCTATGAAATTTTTTTTGTATATTTTTTTATTTTAGCTGGTTTATAAATATTTAAGAATATGTTTGTAAAGGGTGTGAAAGTTAATACTTTTCTTTGATTCAACGCTACACTATCATTGTTTGTTATAAAATAGTTTTATTCTCAGAAAATGACCAGCTTCTGAGGGTTACCTATACCTAGTTTGTTATAGAACTTAAAATTGTAGTAACTGTTTAATAGTTACGACTGATTAACTATATTATAACTATTAACTTTTATAAGATAATATTAATGTTGCTTGGGTTTTCATATTTTGTACATAACAAAGAATAATGGTCTTGGCGAAAACGTAGTGTTATCTAATGTTTGATTGTGAATGTAGTAATAATATTAAAAAGTTATTCGAGCGTGAACATAAACTTGTTTCGATTACTATGTAAATTAAATGATGTGTGTGGAAAATTACTGTTTTGGGAACACAAAGAAAATATAACTTGTATTTAAAAATTTTCTTTGTGATTGAATAAAATAAGGCATTTTTATAAATGCCATCTACACTCCTATATACTAATTGTTCAATATCTCATATTTAAAGTGTGTTCTGTAAATTGGCAATAAAACATTCAAAACATTACATTCAGAGTTTATTATTATGAATAACTACAATAACCCAATATTCATTCTAACTAAAACTGGTATGGGTAGCCAGGCGGACACAAGAATGTTGATAACCTTACATTTTCAGCTAAATAAAAAAGATACAACGGTCCCAGCATTCATGTGGCCAACTGGCTCTATCTTAATTCTACTTAGCACCTTCCAGAACTTTCCTTATGTCGTCATCAGCAGCCAAGTCCAATGGAGTACAGTCATCCTCGTCTTTTAGCAGGGATGCTCCAGCGTTCAGCAATATCTTAGTTGACTCAATGTGGCCACAGGATGCAGCGTAATGTAAGGCAGTTTGGCCACTTTCATCTGCCACATCTACTGGACATCCTCCGTCTAAAGCAGCTTGTAATGCTCTTGTAGCATTTCGGTCTGCAGCCCAGTGTAATGCAGTGAGACCATCTTCATCTGTCTCATGACGCAGTTCTGGATATTTTTCAAGGAGTTCAGTGACACGGTCAGCACAGTTTTCTCGTGCAGCATCCAATATAGAAAGTTCATTGTGTATCAGTTCAGGTTCTGGGGATTTACGCATCGAAGACACAGCCACCCAAGCTTCTTTCATTCCTGTCTTATTGTCTTCAGATAGGTCTGTCAATTCAGGAGCATATTTCTGCACTAAGGCAATGTATTTTTGTTTAGCCTCATCACTTGGCATGTTGCCGAGGGACCTCCAGGCCTCCCATTTTCTGCGGCCTCTACCATCCAGCCAGCCAGGCTTAGGGGCATTACACTTGCCATCAAGTCCTTGTTTGTAGAGACCGTACAGTTCTAACAGTTGGTTGTTGGTTAGTGAGCTTGTTAGTTTTCTCACATAATCAGCTGCCTTATTAAAAGATATGTCTAACGGTGACTGGTCATCATCGGAAAAGTCTGAATCTGGGTATTCTGGAAGTGCTTCAGCCATTGTAAATGCTAACTATGGCAGTCTGTTTAACTATTCTGAACTTGAACAGTTAAGTTCAGTCCCTCTAAAGTGTGCACTTGCTTGTTAGTGGCATCTGCGGCAGAGGTGGAACTTGCAAATTCTATAAAACCGTACCCTTTGCTGAGACCGGTGGAGCGGTCGAACACTACTCTAGCGCTCTGTATTGGTCCAAACTGAGCAAAGTATTCTTTGAGTTGCCGATGACCTACAGTCCAGGGCAGGTTGCCTACGTACAGGCGTGCTGCTCTTGCGGTGCTGGCCATAACCTTAAACTGCAACTATTTCAAGTAAATGCAAAGATCGGTCTCCAACCAGCGCTCGATAGTCAACTCCCGAGCTCTCACTCAGTGAATCCAAGTCCAGCAGAGCTCCCTTCAGTCCCCACTTCTTCAGCAGAGCTTCAATGGACCAGTCCGCACTGCGTTCCTGGTAAGAACATAAAAATCGGGCGTCAGTGCCGTCTAGCAGGTAAGCGACAGTCGATAACACTTCCTCAAACTGAGAGGGTTCGTAAAAGCAATCTGAAGCTAATAACAGATCTACTGGTCTAAGTGAGTGGACTTCTGATAGGAACAGGCCCCAGGCGAGGCCGAGGATCTGAACGTCGCGGTTGGGGACGAGGCCGTTCGCCTCGCAGCACGCAGACAGGTGTCGTAGGGACCGCGGCAGGGCGACGCTGTCAGTGAGCGTAACACGGGCGCCGCACTTAGCAGCTAAGATCCCCGGCAAGCCAGTTCCGCAGCCGAGTTCTAAGACGCGAAGTCCGCGCAAGTGCCGCCTTTGTGTCCACAAATACCAGGCTAACAGGGGCGCCGACGGCCACGTGTAGAACGAGTAGCCAGCCGTCAGTAGCTCCGGTATAACTATCTCCAAATATTCACCTCGAGTGTCGCCGTTGGTTGATGATTTTCCACGAAACACAAACTTCTTCAATTGACCACTAACAGACCTACCATCGGTCATTGCATAAGCATTCCGTACGATAAATAAAGAAATTATACTTTTTGATAGTATGTCGTCATGAAACCAGATCAGCCGTCAAGTATAATGTTACCAGAGGAAAATAAAAATGTGGTTGAAACGTAAATGAAATATTTTTTTCTCTTAATACTTTTTGACTTTTTATATGTTAAATTCGGGGATAACTAATGTTCATCAAAACGCACTATATTGAATAATTAACAATTCAGGTACAAGTCAAATCAATTGGTTAGAACACTTAGAACATAAAACCAAAACGAAGATCATTATCATTGGAAATTGAATTTAGCATTCTTGTAACCCTGATTTCATTCGTTCATTTATCAGTAGATCATTCAATTTCAATGGCTTATCAGTCCATTCAATCGGTCTACAAATCGCAACGTAATAATTTGTTCAATGTTCATTCAGTTGTGAAGTGTGTGTGTGCGTGTTGCGAATATTTAATTATTTTTTTTATTTAACAATTCCCTAAAAAAACACAAAAATGTCCGCAGCAGCTAAAGGTATGTTCTACCTTTTCTATTTGAATAGCCTGCTAATAGGTTAATAACCTGTTAATATGTTACAATAACACCAACATTACCGCGGGGTCAAACTCCAAAGTTTTTACAAACAACTTTATCTTACTCAAATAACAATAATTTCTTTTTATTTTATAAACAGCTGTTGGATCGTTTTAAAGTAATGTAATTATTCATGATAGGGAGTCCTATAGTTATAATTTTAGTATGTTTATGTAGGTAATAGTGAAAATTGAGGTGATTGACCTGTTATAAGACGTTCATGATCATCCGGCCGCCGTTGTAGGTATGGTCCGATGCAATTGTAATTAAGACACGACGATATTTAGTTGCTATCGTTATTTAAGTACTGGTCAGGGCTGCCTAGGCTAGGGATTATTAGGATTAAAATTAAATTCTTCCTGAATTTAATTTTAATCCTAATAGTCTCTACAGGTTGAGTCACTGATGTACATCATCATTTCGGCCGATAGACGTTCACTGTTGGACATAGGACTCCCCCAAGTGTCGCCACAGTGAATGGTTAGACACGTCAATTTTTTTTTTGTCTGGCCTTCTAGCGCGTCTTCCGGTACGCAGTCGCCACTCCAGAACATTTCGGCCCCATCCCCATCGACCATCTGTTCTGCGTGCAATGTGTCCTAGTTTGGCGATTTTCGAATTATGTCGGTAAACTCGGTTCTGATGTAATCACGCAAGGAAATCCCGAGCATAGCCCTTTCCATCGCTCTTTGGGTGACTTTGAGTCTTCTTATGAGGCCCATTGTAAGCGATCACGTTTCGGAGCCATAAGTATCACTGGCAACACGCACTGGTCATAGACTTTCGTGTTGAGACACTGTGGTATATTGGACGAGAAGACACCGCGCAGCTTCCCGAATGCTGCCCAGCCGAGTCGGATTCGACGATTGACCTCTTTCTCGAATTTAGACCTACCCAACTGGACCGTCTGTCCCAGGTAAACGTAGTCGTCCACAACTTCGAGTGTAGAATTGGTCGGGCCATCGTCGAGTTTTGCGTTTAGCAACATTTTTTTTTTTTGAGTGTTGTTCTAAACTTCGAAAAAGTTAGGTACTTATTTTCGACAAAGTCGCAATTTCGAAAATCAATTGTTCCGCACTAATCCGGCAGAACATACTTCGACAACACACATCTTTGAAGAACACTACTTCGACATGCAATTTGAGAAGGGTATTCGTTCTTCGACATGCATTTGTTCGGCGATGGGCGGATCTCTATTTCGAAGAAACATACGTTCGACTTAGTACCTACTGCCCTGAAATGTGACGATAGCAATTGAGTAATTATAGTAAGTATAGTTCAGAGTGTATTTATACATATAGAAGATTTAAGTTTTGGCTTTGCGATAGCGAAGAACTCTTATCAAAGAGAATACGTTTTTCTGCGCAAACAATCATAAAATGTCAAGTCACGTGAAAAAGCGAATTCAAGTTCAAACTGCAAAAAAAGTAGGTAATTCATACAAAACAAAAATTTTTGATGTTAGGAAATTATCAAAAATCTGCTCCCGCTCCCTGCTCTCCTCTCTTCCCTGCTGGTTGAAGCGAAAGTGCCAGACTTTTGCTAACTAAAACCCGTGTTTCTTCAGTTACTTCTTCCGTTCCAGGGTTGCAGTGACTCTCTCGATTCCTGCAGCCGACCGACCTCATAGATCTAATAAACTGACCAAAAAAACGGACGTATAAAAGTGTTTTTTTCAAACCTATTTGCCAAAAAAATATCATTTTTTTAAATTAATTTTGTAAGCAACTGCTCAGCGAGAGGCAAATACAGAAGTGATCTATTTAAAGTCTGACATATCGTAATAAAAAGCTTCTCCAGACGGTCCAGGGTTTGGTTGTACCATAATGTACAACTCAACAAAATATGACATGACTAGCTTCTGCGAAGCTGCCGCTAGCTTCGGCGAAGCTGCCGCTAGCTTCGGCCACGTGAAAGTAAACTCCATACAAATTTTGGACCCCCGTGTCACCTCCTTAAAGAGTGAGCTTTGAGAAACCCTCTCTTAGTGCTCACCTAAGTCATAAAAGGAAAACTTGTGTAAAATTTCACGCCCCTAGGCTTGTTTCGTCTTTGCGTTGATATGTCAGTCAATTTCTCCTTTTTAGCACATAAATAGGATTATCCCAAACATACAAAATACAAATTCTACATGCTCCTTGGACCATTCTTAATGATCGAATCTCCGCTTGGGCCTTAAGCCCTCAGGACCTGCTGATATAAGTCCCTTTCCTAACCTACCTACGTGTAGGTACTCGTATTTTGGAACTTTAGACTTCAGACCGCACCTAAAGGTATCTGTAGATACAACGATAAAACGGTTTTGTCAAGCAGGGTCAAAGTCCAGTAGTCTATCTATGCCAAGTTTAAAACAGTTTCCGTTCAAGGCCAAAGTCAGTGCGCTCGTTTTAGATTACGATAAGTATTTAAATTATTGTTACAATAATATTTGCCGGTAGGCTTATTGACAGATTACCTATCTCCAAACGTATGTTTATATCTATACGATATCATTATTAAATATTAACTGCTGGATATTGCCCCCTTGGAAAATTCACCCAGGGGAATTTGGATTTTTATAATATTGATAGCACAGCCTAGCTACACCCGCGTGAAAGCAGAACATTATCCCAAAGGAACATACTTCTGGGATATAATGTAGTCTTAAGAGTTATTCTGGGGCATAGTCTTCCCGTGTACCAAAGAACAAGCATGAAAAAAATAAAAAAAAACAAACCAATATTACATAAATAGTTTAATCGCGCTTTACCACTTTCTCACAGTAGTAAAGCGATGATGTGGTCGATGATGGAGCACGCTTGCCTAGAAGTAACCTATTCACTCTTGACGGGTTCCTTATATCTGGCAGTATTTTGATGCCCCGAAACATTTGGTAGAACACAATTGGCATAATCTTCTTTAAACCAATATTTTTAAGGCATGATATTTTTTTTTAAATGGGTAACAGTTGTTTGGCTGAATGTTTATGTTTCCGAATTTATTATAGCATAATTTTAAGATGGAGAATTTTATCCTATCCACTGTAAGCAAAATAATATCAGACATAAAAGTTCTACAATAAAAGATACACCCACTCTCAAAGACGCTCAGGTTGTAATACCGGTAACGCATCGCCGTACGTTAATTATTAATGCCAACAATAGAATTGTTCTCAATAAGCAAGCTATAAGGATGTATGGTGGTCTAAAGCATCCCCACATTTTCTTACCCTTTTCACAAATGTTTTATTGTAGGCGCCACTTGTCGTCTCATTCTATACTTTTTTAAATGGTAGTCGTCATCTTAAGGGTTATCCCCTTAACCAATCAAATCATCTGTTACATTACAAAACACATTACCTCTTGGGATTGTTTTAGATGGCAGAAGATATAGTTATTCTATTATTAAATAAGCTATCCTTCTTCTACCAGGTATCTTCATCGTGGGTGCCAAGCGCACAGCGTTCGGCACCTTCGGCGGCGCCTTCCGCAACACTACCGCCACTGAGCTGCAGACGGTAGCTGCAGTAGCGGCCCTGAAGGAAGCAGGAGTCGCCCCTGAGAAGGTCGACTCAGTGGTCGTGGGTCAAGTTATGGCGGTGAGTGTTAGAACTGTCAAATAGATTTACAGACTTACATTTATTTGGAGGCTAGAATGAGAACGAAAGAAGCAATTGTTACCAATACCGTATGTAATTATCCAGTCTGCATTTTTATAAATTTGTTATTCCAACACGATCCCATTGTCGTTTTGCTAAAAGTTCGTAATTTGCATTAATGATCGATCATTGATCGGTCAATGATCTCGTAATAGTGTTGTGGTACAAATAGGTCACTGATCAAAGGAACCGTCTGTTATCGAAATTTTATATCAGACTACCGCATACGACGGAAATTCATTTGTCACATTTATCATTATGTCCGTGATAATCATTATATGCCATTTCTTTCAATGGAGTGTCAGTGGTTGACCATTGGGAAGCCATTATTTGTAATAACAGACTTGAGGCCCTGCTGGTCACAGGGACAGGCGACCTGTTGAGATAGTTTAAAAGAGCCAGTTCCTGTCCGGATTATAATCGTTGCGAATTTACGTAGAAATTCAGATTCTTTAATTTAATTCAGCCAAATTGAGATTCTTTAATTCATATTATAGATAAGGCATTTTTATATAATTAAAAGAACGTGTTGCGCCGACCCCAAGTAATGGGATAAGGGCAGGAAGATGAAAAAGAAGGCATTTTTAATGATATTGGCAATTTTTTTTTGTATTAGTTCGTTTCGTCAATCCCAAAGGTTTCCTTTTCCTAATAACATCGTTGTTTTGTACAGGCATCACAAACTGACGGTATCTACCTGCCCCGTCACGTGTCGCTGAAGGCTGGCATCCCCCAGGACAAGCCTGCTCTCGGTGTGAACAGGCTCTGCGGATCCGGCTTCCAGTCCGTCGTCAACAGCGCACAGGTAAGCAAGTACCTATACAAATTACAAGCTAGCGAGTCAAGTAACTTTACCTGTGTAAACGGCTCTTCCAGTGGCTTTTTTTATTGATAGAATAGGTTCGCATTTGACCACTATCTCACGTGATGGTAAGCGATGACGTGGTTGACAATAGAAGTGAAAGAGCGTTCCAAATTAGAGATCACCTTAGTTATATCTAAGCGATTTGACGAAAGTTGGCATTTCGACAGAATATATGCCTAATATACTTTAAACACGTTATTGATATATAGCATAGTATATAAGCAATCCCTAAGACAAAACTTTTCTAGTTCGGTGCACCGTAGGTTAGGATGGGCAGGATACACATGTCGATCGATGAGTTTAGCAGCATTCTGGGCGTAAAAAGAACAGACCGAATACGGCATGACACGCTGTGCTCCATAACGGGCATAATAGACGGGGGAAAAAAGGCTGCCAGGCTCAAATGGGATTGGGCGGGTCATGCCAGTCGCATGCACAGGGACCGGTGGGCAGGCGTCGCCACACAGTGGGTTCCTAAGCTACACAAAGTAATGTGTCTGGCTGGGTTTGAACCCGCGACCTATAAATTTCTTTTTATTTATATGTATTTATTATAATTTATATTTACTACGTATAAATATAGAGCAGTTTCATAGTAGTAGATCACTATGGTGACAACTTTGTATTGGGAAATTTGCCAAGTCATAGTAAATACATACAATACTATAGTAGGTAGGCCAGATTCAATCGACCAATGCCAACAAAGAAATTTTTCGCATTCAATTCATTGAACTAATTTCAACTGTTGTCCTCGGCTTAATATAGCCAAAAGGCTATCTCTAAGCAAGTTGACCGGTGCTAAAATATACGATATCTTAAGGCGTTTGTACCCGCTATAATATTTTATCGTGTACAGCTACTGGTCCGATTGCGAATTTTTTCTCATCGATAGAAAACTGCTTATTCCTGAGTGACATAGGCTATATTTTATGCTCGCGGGCGAAGCTCCGGGCAAAAGCTAGTCATATATACGACTAGAATTTATCCGGGTCTAACCACGACAATCTGTCGTGCGTGACCGCTGCAGGCAAGATAAATAGAGTCGTGTAAAAGATGAGATTTTCTTCGGCCAGTCAAGCGTAGGGCTAAATAGAACGTAAACTCATCCACGCATGTATAAACGTACTCCTCTGAAGCACCTCCCTTAACTGCAACAACACAGAGCGCGTGGCATACCCTTATGCTATGCGAGAGGAGGTCGTGTTTAAAATAATAAAAAGCCACACAAATCGATCTCCACCAAGCTTGCCGAGGTCAGCCTGTAGATGGGTGATCTTAACCGAGATTCCTCCGTACATCGGAAAACACGTTAACCGTTGGTCTCTGCTGTCATTTGTAGACCTTTGACAATCTGAAGCCAGGATATCCGAAACAAATTTTGCCTGGGGGTCGTGTCACTCAATTACAGAGTTGTGGAGGTCAGATATGCAGTCTCTTCATGGAAAATATTCGTAATCAGCTGCATCAGATTAGAAAGACAGCCGATCCAAACATAATTTGAAAAAAGGTTGGGTAGATTTATTGATCTTATGCTATGCGTAATTTTTTGAAGAAGTAATTTTCTGTTTTATGTGTTCCTTGAACGTTTTTCGGCTATTTCAACTAAACCCGTCATTGTTATAGCTGTTAAGCGATTTCAGCTACTCCTGGCGATTTACACAAATTGCGATCTGTCAAGTATGGTGTAGTTATAAAATAAATAACCACTGCCCTGTAAGAGCCGTGCCTCACTGAGACCCCATAGCGGTGACCAAGTCATGACGCCAAAAATTGTATAGGTACCTAGTTGGCTACGTGAGCAACAGTGGCCAGGTCAGCATTTTCTTGGTGGCAGCACCGCCATGTCGTTCCAGTGAGGCACGGGCTTAAGTCTTTTAGTTTTTTTTAATGTATTCCGAATGCTCAAACTCAAATATCATAAATAACATAGGTACTTTTTCTCCTAGGACATCTTAACCGGATCTGCCAAAATCTCTCTCGCTGGTGGAGTAGAGAACATGTCCCAAGCGCCCTTCGCAGTCAGGAACGTCAGGTTCGGCACCGCTCTAGGTCAGACCTATGCCTTCGAAGACACCCTGTGGGCTGGCCTCACCGACTCCTACTGCGGCCTGCCCATGGGCATGACTGCTGAGAAACTTGGGGCTAAGTTCGGCATCACCAGGGATGAGGTCGATAACTACGCGCTGCAGTCACAGCAGAAGTGGAAGAAAGGTAAGTCGAAAAATACGGCCAGTATTATGTTGGTAGCAAGTTTTTGCTTACTAAAGTCAATCTTGCCTTTTTTCGTTCTACGAAATAACAGGATCCTCACGATTCCAAACAAAATAAAACTCAAGATGCTATATAAAACAATTCGGGCTATTAAGGGCCTCATATACAACAACCCGGGTTCCTTATGGCCTTTGTATTCAATGACGTTGGGTTTTTATGAACCCCATTCAAAATGGGTTTATTTGATTTTAAATTTTATTAGGTATTTGGTTTATGTAATTTTTATGACATTTTTAATTTTTGTATTTTAATTTCATTCCTATGTTATTTAATGGACTCAGAATCCCCAGTGTAGTTTGTACTTTTGCATGCCATGAGGTTAAATATTGCCGATGCTTATTATATTTTTATGTCACCGATTTTTGCACCCATATTTGCATCGTCATAAATATCTTTTCTTAATGATTCCGGACCATAAGTAATAATTATTATGACGTCGAAAAACTTAAACCGCTTTTTCTTTTTTTAACCTTATCAGCAGAAGTCAGTAGATATATTTCCTAATTTTGTATCTTAAATAACAGCACAAGACGCGGGCGTCTTCAAGAGTGAGATCGCCCCCGTGACCCTGACCGTCAAGAGGAAAGAGGTCAAGGTTGAAGTTGACGAGCACCCCCGCCCTCAGACCACCATCGAGGGTCTGAAGAAGCTTCCTCCCGTGTTCAAGAAGGAGGGGCTTGTGACCGCTGGTACTGCTTCTGTAAGTGACCGTTTTAATTTACTAAATGACTGATTACAGAAAACTGTTATAACGGTTCCCGATTGAAAATCAATTGAGCCTAATACATTTGTACATTTCCATTTGATCAACGGAAGAAAAAAAAGATATATGATCAATCGAACATAGAACCTCCTTTTTAGAAAACAGTTAAAAAATGATTTGTAAAATTATATTACAATAAATTGTTGTTGTTAGCGAGTCCGATGACCTGTAGGTAGTTGGTACGCAACGCCGACTTCTACCTACAGGTCATGGGACTCGCTCAGCTGACGTTTTCATAGAGAAATTAATTTCGTACATGCGTAAATTAATACGAGTTTTAAAAAAAAGGTACTTAATTTTTTTAATTTTATCTTTAAAAATCGATAGTATTCCATGTATCGGATCGACCCTCCACAGGATTAAAACGATCAAAATTTAGCCGTGTATATAGGGGTGACTGGTAATTAGTAACCGATACTTACACGTGATTACTTTTAGTAGTACTTTTGATTACAAACAACTTTCCCGAAGAAACTTTTTTTTTATACTCATTAGTTTTATCACAATAACAAAACAGCTGATCAAATCTGCTGTTCGCAAATTCTCCTGCGACCTCTCAGCTGCTAGCCGCGTAACGCCGATGTCTCATGTACCTTACCTACAATAGTGATAGTGCACCCGCGCCGCTTGCAAACCCATCAGTGTATGTAATTAGTTAAATAATGAGTATAAAAAAAAGTTTCTTTGGGAAAGTTGTCAGTAATAATGAGTACAATCACGTGTATAATTATCGGTCACTAATTACCAGTCACCCTATATAGATGTAGTGAGTGCGCTGGGCGTATATAGTCAGTTTTTCATCACAATTCAAGATGCCAGTCATAATGCGCATGTAAAAGAGAATATTGACTGTATGCTTATGACGACATCGGCTTAAGACATGTTTATGACTTCCCTTTTCCTGCGGTTTAGTGCCGTAACCTATCATATCAAATAAAAGTAATCTATGATTGACTGACTAAGTCATAGTACCTAGCTTATCAGTCATCATCATCATCACCAGCCTTTTTAATGTTCCCACTGTTGGGACTCAAGCCTCCCCTCTAGGAGAGGGAATAGGCCGTAATCCACCACGCGGGCCCAGTGCGTGTTGGTGAATGTCACACGTCTTCGAATTTTTAGTTCTAGGACATGCCGGTTTCCTCACGATGTTTTCCTTCACCGTTTTGAGAGCAGTGGTTATGAAATAAATTACACAAAGTAATGCGCCTGGTAGGGTTCGAACCCGCGACCTACAACTCGTAAGTCGGGGCCGTTACCACTCGGCTAACACTGCTCTACTCGGCCACCACTGCTCTTATTTGCTGCTTATCAGTAGGTACCTTCTTTCTCCAACTGCAACTTCATCTAACCTTCTCCACACAGGGTATCAGTGACGGTGCTGGTGCCATCGTGCTGGCCAGCGAGGAGGCCGCCAAGGGTCTGAAGCCCCTCGCGCGGCTGGTGGGTTGGTCCTACGTGGGGGTGGACCCCAGCATCATGGGCGTCGGGCCCGTGCCCGCTATCGAGAACCTGCTGAAGGTCACCAACTTGACTCTGAATGATATCGACCTGATTGAGGTGAGTGGAACTGTGATACTGTGTACTTGTGTCGCGTGGTTGCAAATTATACACACAAACCTTCCTCGTTGTTCGCATCAAAATCTGTTGAAAGGTTTAGGAAGAATTCGTAGATAAACAGACAGACGCGTAAAGCGCCTTTGTTTTATACTACACGTAGAGATTACTACGATGCACCGTGTCTCAGACATCGACACATAATCGTGTACCATAGATCCCCCTGGTGGTGGAATTTTTCGTTGGCGTTTTTCTAATCTGTACTTATTTATTTTAAAGTGTATAAAGTTATTCTTCTAATCAACCTCAATGACATTTTTAGATAAAAAAAAATCATTAATTTGCTTTCTTCACTTGAGGAGATAGCTCCTTCTAGTATGAGGAATTGTATTTTTGAAAAAATCTAACAACACAGCAGTCAATCGCTCAATTACGAGTATTTACCTGACACACCTCTAATATCACCAACAGATCAACGAAGCCTTCTGCGCTCAGACCCTCTCTTGCGCTAAAGCCTTGAAGCTCGACCCGTCGAAGCTGAACGTGAACGGAGGCGCCACCGCCCTCGGGCATCCACTCGGAGCCTCAGGATCCCGCATCACCGCGCACTTGGTGCATGAGCTAAAGTAAGGATTTGTGGTCTCTTAAAGTGTCTTTACAGCCCCCCTAGCCAAGTTACAACCGCTTCACTTGCGTCGAACGCCTCAATTTGGGCACGCCCCCGATTCTTTTGTTCTGATCACTTGACTGAGCGTTGAGATGACGTCATTCCCGTACATTTGAAGTTTTCTACTAGCGTTAACGATTGCAGATTATCAACTTGGCTAGGGGTACAGATCTTCCTTTGTACAGACGTATGTACAATCGGCGCTCGATCCAGGGTTGCCAGCTCTCCAACCTGGCAACCCTGGATCGAGGTTAACAAACTGATGCATTGTTCGATCATTGAACAATACATCAGTTTGTTAATAATTGCCACTCTTTGTATGTCATCTCCCTATAAAGAGAAAATCAATTGAAGATATTACAGTCAACAAATCAATTGCTTGAATTAGGGCGAGGCTGCACTATGCGGTTGACCGTGATGCTGAACTGCAACAGTGCATAATTATTTTTTAACCGACTTAAAAAAGAAGGAGGTTCTATGTTCGGCTAAATCCCTTTTTTGCATGTTTACCAAATTCTCGGTCAATTGTGGACCGATTTTGACAATTATTTTGTATAAATATTGTTATAATCTGATGTTGAACTTCGAATATATGGAACGGAACTGCTCATAGGATCACAACAGAACAGTCGTAACAAATAAAATTGCTTCGTTTATACGCAATTGAAGAATACGCAATGACTTTAAGTTTGGCTGAGGGATACATTTTAATTGTCGCACCGAAATTAAAAAGTGAAAAATAAAAATCTTTTTACAAAAAGAAATACAACCTTCTTCAATGTAAAAAAGAAACACTAAAAAGTGCAGTCTGTGTTAAATAACAAAGAGACAAAACTATTATAGAAACACTGACTTTCGAAATTTTAACATTATAAGTTGTTTTAATTGCATATTACAATAAATAACTTGTTTTTATCCCACAATTTCTCTCATATCAAAGATTTGCAGATAATATTTGAAATTCAGCTGACATTAAAACATTTTTCTTTCCCTCAGACGCCGTGGCCTGAAACGCGGTATTGGCTCCGCCTGCATCGGAGGAGGCCAGGGCATTGCACTGTTGGTCGAAGCCGTCTAAACACCACGCTAACTTAAGTGAACGACTGAACGAGTGAATGAATGAGACGTGAACGAGATGGAATGAGTATAAAAAGCTAATACAGCAATAAAACCAGTAATTTTCAAATTAAAACGTGATATATAAATTATACCAATTGAAATTAACAAAAAATGTCCTTGCGTCATTTATACTCAATGCCGAGAGCCGGGGCCTCGACGAATCACTTTCCTGTGGACTATATTTCGCCATGTTGTCCTATCTTCGGCGATGTGGATGGCGTCGCAGACTGTGGTCTCCAGTGAAGCACGGATTTGGTCTGATCAACATATCTGACTCCTGCCTCTGGGTCTTTTACTGTCAGCAGTAACTTTTCCAGGTTTATCACTTCTGGCCAAAGAAATCTAAGATTCTTCTACAAAAAAAATACTCTTGATCATGTAAATTTTATTATCCTTATTATATATTTATTCACTTTTCAAAAAGCCCTGTGCATAATGTTATCTCGTCTATTTTTATATAAAATTATATATTATTGCCAAGATCGAGAATGTAAATAAATATAATAATCATGTTTGTAAGAAGCACTGTTACTGTATGCTAAGTCAATAATATTTTGATAGCGTTTATTTTAAGAAGTATTAACTTTTGGAGGTTATTTAATTATATGTTGAAAAAAAAATCTGTTCTTTTATTTATTCCTGATCATCTTGGGCGAAGCGAATTACCGGAAAGAATTCGTATATAATCAATCATGCTATTTATACTTCTTGATAAGCCTACTCGACACATCTGTAATATCTTATCAGTCGCAAAAAATGGCTCATCATCATCATTTCAGCCGAAAGACGTCCCACTGTTGGACATAGGCCTCCCTCAAGTGTCTCCACGTGAACGGTCCTGTGCGTCTCGCAAACATGGGATTCCCGCAACCCTTACCAGGTAATCGGCCCACCTTGTAGGGGAGGCCTTCCAATGCACCGTGTTCCGTTACGCGGTCGCCACTCCAGAACCTTTCAGCCTCAATAGCCTTCTATTTTGCAATATGCCCTACCCATTCCTACTTAAGTTTGGTGACGAGGTCCCTCACTATGGGTTAAACCCAAAAAAAGGGAAAGGGATAGCCCTTTCTATTGCCCTTTCGGTTGCTGAACATAGGCTCGAAGTTTCCTTGCGTGATCGCATCAGGAATGAGGATATCCGCAGGAGAACTAAGGTTACCGAAATAGCACGAAGAAAAATGGCTATCAACAAAAACCAAACCTAAGCCAAGCCTAAGCAACAACGCAGGCTTACTCTCCAAATTAATTTCAATTTCAATCTAAAGTCAATCCGATTGCAATGTCAATTTTGACGTTACGTGATTTGGTACTCTTGAAAACAATATTGTCAACATATACGATTTCACTTAGTTCTCAAAATGGTCACGCAATTTTGAACCAATTCGGCGCTAGCATTGAATTCAAGGGTACGAAACATCACAATCTCAATGTCGACCGATCGGAATTGAACTCAAGAGTAGGCCTACTGAACAACATACAATAGTTTTTTTTTTTTTTTTAGGGTGGGCAGTCTTTTACTAACCAAAACTCACTGCTACATTCCTTCTTTGCCTTGTATCCCAGGACTCCGGGGGCCTCTTTCAGACAACCCATAGTCCCAATAGGCTTCGACTCTGCTGGGCCCCTACGGTTTTGCTGACATCTCTATGAGGCGCGCGTAGAACAATACGCGCCGCCGACAACTCTAGCTCGGTTCGGACGGTGACCCATTTCTGATCGTCCGCAATCCCACTTACGGTGAACGTACAATAGATGACTTTACTACCTAGTCCTCTTTAGGCGTTCACTCTTGACAGAGTGGTCGTGGTTGATGATATTGCATTTTCATTTGGCGAGTGAGGCTCTCGCGATGCGTCTCCACTTGTCCCGGTTTACGGCGTCTCGAGAACTCTGAACTAAGGAGGTTTGTGTTGCAGCTTTGATGAGGTCTGTCCAACGCGTAGGTGAGCGCCCACGTGACCGCTTCCCCTCCACTTGTCCCTGGACAACGAGTCACTCAATGGAGTGTTCGTTGCGAACAACGTGACCAATATATTTGAGGATTCGTACTTGCACAGTCGACGATAACCTCTGTTTGATGTTTAGCTCCTCCAGAATCGAAACGTTAGTCCTAAGTGCTGTCCAAGGGATCCGCAGCAGTCGCCGCCAGCACCACATTTCGAGTGCATCGATTTTTTGCGTCGGTCTTTGAGGCGAACCGTCCACGTTTCTGCGCTATAAAGAAATATTGGGCGCCGGATCCTTTTCAACCTGTCAACAGCAGATCGTGTGATAGCACATCTAATTCGAATCTCATCCTCACATCCTCCAGTGTTCATGACAGTGGAACCAAGGTATACATACGATTGAACAACTTCACAGTTGCCAATCACAGTAATGTCAGGAAGATTCAGTGCTGCTCGATCCACTATCATCATCTTGGTCTTGTCTCTGTTGAGCGTAAGACCGAAGGAGAGGCTTGCCTAGGCTTGGACTACCTACCTAGTAAAATATATGGAAAACGTGCTGGTGTGCTTGGATTGTTCTGCTGCCTGTATGCTGCTAGTAAAAGTCTGACACTATCTCATTGATGTGTCTATGTGGTGTGATGTGTACCATGACGTTCTAAGTAAGATTGTTCCAATCTTATTTCAGTGTGGGTAAAAGATGGCGCTAGATACCTGTATAGCTCTATCTCTTACCCACACTGGAATAATAATAAAATAATCTTACTTTGAACGTCATGGTAACCCAGTATGTCGTTAGCTGATAAGATTCTACAGCCATTGATGGAAACGGACGCCTTTGAAGGCCCCAAAGTTGTAGCTCTGAGTGGACCTAGATTAAGAATTGTATTTGTAAAGAAAAAAAAACGTGATAGGATCACACCACATATATTTATCTGTAGTTAACACAGATTAGCAGGTTCTTGTTTTGTTTTTATGTTGCGAACTCATGATACCAAATAAAAATAAAATAACTGCGTGTCATGTTAATGATAACGTGAATAATATTGTAAATAAGCGGCTTATAAAGTTTTGATAGGTTTGACATGTGTGATAGTTTTAGCCAGGTACAAAGTCGAAGTCGTTGTATCTACCTACTTATTAATCTCAATAAAATCTATGAAATGATTATTAAACCCGCTTGACTTGGTAGATAAATACTTACATTTAATCAAGATAATAATGTTTGTCTCAACTAAAAGCATAGAGAGGCGGGCCTTTCTTTTAGCAAGTAAATACCTCCAACAATATTTATAATCTATAGATTAGATAAAAATGAAAAAACAAGCCAAAACGTTTCATAATATATTGTTACTTAACTACACTATCAACCGACTTTCAAAAAAGGAGGAGGTTCTCATTCGTCTGAATGTTTTTTTTTTCGCATTTTTTTCAGCGATTCTTGTTGATTTGGTGAAAATCTGTTAAAGAGCTTCGGAGACAGACCGTGGAAATCTTCATTAAATGATGGCAAATAGTGATGTGCCCTTGCCGGCAATATTGCCGTGAAGTGGGACACATCTCTCATAGCAAATCTTCCAGGATTGCTGCAATCTTTTTTTTTTTATTATGGACTAGCTTTTGCCTGGACCAGCTGGGTGAGATTTGAAGCTAGTGCTAGCTTTCGCATCTCTCGACCAGCATGGTCTGTGCACTGGTAACTACTGAAAGAGCCAATCTCGGCGGTGAGCATTAAAGTACCCCAGTAACACTAATTGGGCGGAAGGCTTCCGCTGTAGAGCCGCATCCGCCGCCTCACTCAGATGCTGTGTGAGCCTGGATGTCTCCTGATGTCCTGATGAGACCTGTGTCCACCAAAGGCCATAGCGTCAAGCACCTGGAGTCCTCAAGGTTACGGAGACGCCTGTAGCAGATTTCGTCCTAGGCGTACATAAATACAGCAGCACATGGTTTGAAATTGTGTTTCAAGGTAAACCATAAGTAAGAAAGGTCCGACACGTCAACGGACATCTGATCTACGTCTCCGAAAGGAACAAGAGAGGTGGATTTTCAGTCTCCAGGTGGTGGTGGACTGCGACGAGATGAGAATGAGAGTCTGTGTCTCCGAAGGGAATGAGAGAGCTGATGTTTTAGTCTCCAGGTGGTGGTGGACTGCGTTGTGAATGAGAGAGGGAGTAATTACTTGCCAGATGTAAACACGTCTGTCTTGTATTAGCTCGTTAATTTATCGCATTCTTTGCTCCTCACATAACATACATAAGAATATTACGTAAACTAAACAACTGGTTTTTGCACCGGACTTTGGACCAGTCCGTTATCAACATCTACTGGAGGCGCACGATTCGCTTACAATACATACTTAAAAAAAAACACCGTGATAATAAAAACGTAATCCTTCAATAGACGGATAACATACGTACGATAGAGAATGTGAACTTATCAGAACCAGTCCGTTTCGTTGCTGTGTTGACGTGTTTGTGTGTGAATTCAGACAAAAATGGCGGTCGCTATCAATAAAGGTTAGTTTATATATTACTATAGCATCTGTCAGCGGCTTCGCTTACGTTAAAGTAGATAATATTATGCCTTAAATGTCACTAAGTGATAAAGTAGCTTTCTACTGGTGAAAGAATTTCCAAATCGGCTAAGGAGTTTCAGAGATTACCTATCGCCTACAAAAAAGTAAAAAAAAAATACCTCATTCAAATATTACAAATATTAGTATTTACCTAGATTTTATGTGTGTTTGTACAATGTAGGTATATAATTATAGTACCTACATTGAACTATGATGCCAGGAAAGTTCTTTTTAGAAGCTAATTTTGGCCAATAATAAGCGCATAGGCACATAAGATGTGGCTGTTTAACCCGTCAAAATATAACTCGATAATATTTTGACTTTTTATGCTTCTATTTTGCTTTAGATGCGTCAGTTGTTCAGTTGTATGAATTACCTAAAACAAGAACTAGATAATTAAAATCTTCTTGGTTTATCAAGAAAACTCATTTACGTTATTTCCAACCAAACATCTATAATCACATCATTGTTTACAAATTAGCACAGTGTGTAACGAAGCGATTCTAATCCTTATCTCTTATATCATAAGGTTCTAAAGCTAACGTACGGACTTTCATATAGGGGTCAATGTCCACATAAATATACGAGGAGCAAGGTTAATCAACACTTGCAAACATTCTGTTTGAATGAGTATGTTTTTATTCGGATATCATGATTGAAATATTTTTATTTAAATCAAAATAGAAGTGGGATATTTTATCAATGACGAATATTTCATAGAAAACTTACTATTACCAGCGAAAATGGTTAAAAGAGTGTAAGTATTTAGAAACACCTCTAGTTTTGTGATGTTGATATAGATAAAAGACTATCCTAGTACCGATTAAAAAAAATCATAAACACAATTAAAATAAATATACATATAAACCAACTACTGAGCTAGGTACAGGTAAACTAGTATCCCGAGCTTATAGCTTACCTCCTCAAAGCAATCCAGAATGACATCAACTTACCGTTCATCATCCAAATGCAGGTATCTTCATAGTAGCAGCTAAGCGGACACCATTCGGCAGGTTCGGAGGCGCCTTCAAGGACATATACCCTGCAGACCTGCTGGCTTTTGCAGCCAAGGATGCCCTCAAAGCAGGCAGCGTTGCACCTGAGGTCATCGACACTGTCAACATTGGACAAGTTAATGGGGTCAGTATCTTTGTGGTTCTCGGCTAGAGACAGAAATTTTAGTTAGCACAAAATCTCATGAGGTTTCACCAGACAGTAAACCAATACTTGGCTGTTTAAATTCAAAACCTGGACTGGAAGAGGTGTCTTGAAAGCGACGATGTGGTCGACGATGGAGTACGCTGGCCTAGAAGTAACCTATTCAGTACTGAAGGTCCCCAGATTGTAGATATCAGGAAACACAGACTGCGACAAGGAATTTCAATCCTTAGCTGTACGCACAATGAATGTGTTCTATGCACGGACCAGTAAAAACTGTTCCGTGGTTCTATGTTCCCAAAACGTTCACCGATTATTATGAATCCCGTTCTAGCGGCTGATGAATTGTCTATAAATGTAAAAGCAACACATCCGATCCATCTTGACACCCGAGGTAAGCAATACCTAATTCAAGAGTTATTGCACGATATAAATGTGAATGTCTAATTCCCAGATCAGCGGCTCATCAGATGGTGGATTATCCCCTCGTCACGCAGCCCTGAAGGCAGGCATCCCGGAAGACAAGCCAGCTCTTGGAATAAACCGACTATGCGGGTCTGGTTTCCAAGCTATTGTGAACAGTGCTCAGGTTAGTCACTCAAGAATTCCCATTACATGAGAAGACAATCAAATAATTAATTAACTAATCAAAGATCTCCATGTTCTAGTTGCAAAAAAAGATAGAACATACTTCAGATGATCTAGCTATGGACTCTTTGAAACCTTGTACAACTCAAGACAAGAACTCATTTAAAATATTTTTCCCTCAGGACATCATTACAGGAGCAGCCCAAACCTCCCTAGCAGGTGGCACAGAGAATATGTCAGCAGTACCTTTCGTCGTCAGGAACACCCGCTTCGGCGTCGGTTTAGGAGTAAAGATGCCCTTCGAAGACGCCCTGACCTCGTCATCTTTGGACACATCCTGTAATTTCACTATGCCGCAGACGGCTGAGAATCTAGCTGAGAAGTATGGACTGCAGAGGATGGAAGTAGACGAGTTTGCTCTGCAATCACAGCAGAGGTGGAAGGCAGGTAAATGGCCTGGGCTTTTACCAATACTTGACTAAATATTCTTTGAAAAAAGGCGAATAACATTAAAACGATGGAATTATTGGCTACAAGCCGGGAGTCTTTAAGTTAAGAGTGGATAGGTTACATCCAGGTAATTGCTCCATCGTCGACCGCATCGTCGCTTTCCATCAGGTGAGACAGCGGTCAAGCGCAAACCCATCGCGCAACACAATAAAAAAAACGATTCTAGATGATCTATGGTCTAATTTAGACACCACCTCCACGATATTTGAGGAGATTTTTGCATTAATATATCAAGGAAATGGAAATGTTCTGAGATTAAAGTTATTCAGTTCAGTATACGTAGCCAATCACATAATAGAGTGTAACCAATTCCTTCTGACCTTAGCGCAAGACCAAGGCGTATTCAAAGCAGAGATAACCCCAGTGCCGGTGAAGGTCAAGAGGCAAGAGAAACTGGTGGAGGTAGACGAGCATCCTCGCCCTGACACCACGACTGAAATGCTGAGCCGACTGCCCGTGCTCTTCAGAAAGGGAGGCGTAGTTACTGCTGGTAACTCCTCCGTAAGTTTTTTTTTATTTTCTGTATTTCTCATCTACTGAGATGGAAAGACTGCAAAGTCAGGAAATGTGTACTGACGTGAGGCCAAAAGGCAGATAGAGTGAAGATTGCATTGTCACATATCTCCTTTGTCTCATATTCCTCATTACTGAATTTATTATGGATATCACACAGAATTAAAGTCCACATTAAAAATAATAAAAGAGAATGCTGTATCAATGACAGGATTCAATAGATAAATATCTAAAATAAATATTCTTACTCATACATCTTCTTAAACAGGGTGTCAACGATGGTGCTGGAGCACTCGTCTTGGCAAGCGAGGAGTCCGTCAAGAAGAATGGCTTTAAACCCCTGGCACGACTACTGGGCTGGTCCGTTGTAGGTGTCGACCCTTCCATCATGGGCATCGGACCCGTGCCTGCCATACAGAACCTGCTGAAAGTCACGGGATTGAAACTTGACGACATCGATCTGGTTGAGGTACGAATATCTTAAACTGAGTAATTTTCCGCATAAATGCTTATGTATGGGAAGGTAAACTATACTTGGCAAGACCCAAATACTGACTTTTCCAATTAGCCTATTTCAGATATAGGTCAGAAGTGCTTTTACTTGGCTATATGGAATCCAAAAACCGAAATATAACAGTTCTTAAAATAAGTTTTGTGGTATTTTCTGCCTATCTCTTTACACTTCCTTGATGACAGTAATTTTCACTGCCTCACTTTGAAATTCAGTACACATTATAAATGACCTTTGCCTTCTCTTTGTCACCAACAGATCAATGAGGCGTTCGCAGCCCAGACTTTAGCATGCGTTAAGGAGCTGGGTCTTGACCAGAGCAAGCTTAACACCAACGGAGGAGCAATCGCCATGGGACACCCGGTCGGAGCTTCGGGAGCTAGGATTACCGCACATCTGGCTCATGAGCTCAGGTAAGCTGGATTTTCTTGAGCCAATACTTTATCAATCCCTTCCTTAGGAAGTCTAGAAGTTTCTTATGGCAATGTAAAATTTTTATTATCTACATACTGAAGCCCGAAAAAATGGCAGGCAATCTTACCGGGGGTATCTATTACTGAGTTGTGAAGGTCAGATAGCAGTAGTACTGCCGCTGCATCTGGCTAGAAACCCACCCCAAGATAGGTGGGCAAAACGCAAGTGCTGAAGACTGAATCTCTATTACTTTGAATAGTCGTGCAGTTTCGACCACCCGCATTGGCATCATGCATAACGTGTGGTACTGACCAAGAGAAAAATTTCCATAAAGACGTACATATGCGACTTAAAGAGGGTCTTCTTCAGGTTGCATAGCAAAAGGTTCAAAGGCTGTACAGACCTAACCTCATAATCCCGGCTTTCTCGTAATAATAGTTGTTCTGTTTAATTTTCCAGACGCCGTGGATTGAAGAGAGGCATCGGTTCAGCATGCATAGGCGGTGGACAAGGAATCGCCCTCCTTCTTGAGACTGTTTAGTTTATTATGAAGAACACATCATATTTACCATTGTACCATCTTATTGTATGCATTTTATCGATCTCCGAACAAAACTGTAAATAATGAAAATATATTCTTAATTATTGTTGTTACGTACTGATGTTTTATTACTTTTTCAAAATAATCGTTAGTCTACACTAATCTATAATATAAAAAAAATGAATCGCAAAATGTGTTGGTAAGCGCATAACTCAACATCGCCTGGACCGATTTCGCTATTTTTTTTTTTGTTGTGTTCGTTATTATGAGGAGAAGGTTCTTATGGAAAAAAAAATGAAAATTAGGGTAGTGTAGGGTAGAGTAGGGTAGTGTAGGGTAGAGTAAGGTAGAGGAGGGTAGAGTAGGGTAGAGTAGGGTAGAGTAGAGTAGGGTAGGGTAGAGTAGGGTAGAGTAGGGTAGAGTAGGGTAGAGTAGGGTAGAGTAAGGTAGAGGAGGGTAGAGTAGGGTAGAGTAGGGTAGAGTAGAGTAGGGTAGGGTAGAGTAGGGTAGAGTAGGGTAGAGTAGGGTAGTGTAGGGTAGAGTAGGGTAGTGTAGGGTAGAGTAAGGTTAGTAACTATTCAGTAATCTGTGGTAAGGTAGAGGAGGGTAGAGTAGGGTAGAGTAGGGTAGAGTAGAGTAGGGTAGGGTAGAGTAGGGTAGAGTAGGGTAGAGTAAGGTAGAGGAGGGTAGAGTAGGGTAGGGTAGAGTAGGGTAGAGTAGGGTAGAGTAGGGTAAAGTAGAGTAGGGTAGGGTAGAGTAGGGTATAGTAGGGTAGAGTAGGGTATAGTAGGCTGAAGTAGGGAAGAGCGGGAGCGAAGCCGCGCGGGTACAGCTAGTATTATAAAGAGTTAAGTTTGTTTTTTTGTTTGTAAGAGGTAATCTCTGGAAGTACTGGACCGATTGTTAAATTTTTTTCACCGACAGAAAGCCATTTTATTCCTGAGTGAAATAGGCTATATTTTATGTACGCGGGTGCAGCCGTGGGCAAAAGCTAGTATGGAATAAATTGTGGGGTCAACCCGTTCGTCAGTGCAGTTGCTTGTTCCTGAAACTATGTGTTCACTAGAATTACACAATTTAATTCCGCCGAACCCGTTCCATCATCGGACCACTAGACGTACGGCGTTGCGCCAGCGGTACATGGTGGACGTTCCACCCATACGTACAAAACGCTTTGGGAACACATTTATTGTACGTACAACTAAGGAGTGGAAATCCCTGCCGGTCTCTGGTTCCTAACTATAACCTAGGGGTCTTAAAGTCAAGAATGAATAGGTTACTTCTAGGCAACCGTGCTCCATCGCAGACCACGTCATCGCTTACTATCAGGTCAAATAGTGATTAAAGGCAAACCTATTTAAACTAATACATATTCATCATCATTTCAGCCGATACACGTCCACTGTTGGACATAGCCCTCCCCCAAGCGTCGCCACATCGAACGTTCCTGTGCGTCCCGCATCCATCGGTTTCCTGTTACCTTCACCAGGTCATCGGTCCACCTTGTAGGAGGCCTTCCAACACTGCGTCTTCCGGTACGCGGTCACCACTCCAAAACCTCTCGGCCCCAACGGCCATCTGTTCTGCGAACAATATGCCCTGCCCATTGCCACTTAAGTTTGGCAATTCTTTGTGCTATGTCGGCAACCTTAGTTTTCCTGCGGATATCTTCATTTTTTATTCGATCACGCAAGGAAACCCCGAGCATAGCCCTTTCCATTGCTCTTTGGGTGACTTTAAGCCTTCTGATGAGGCCCATCGTTTCGGAGCCATATGTCATCACTGGTTAAAGACTTTCGTCTTGAGACACTGTGGTATGTTGGACGAGAAGATACCGCGTAGCTTCCCGAACGCTGCCCAACCGAGTTGGATTCGACGGTTGACCTCTTTCTCGAAGTTAGACCTACCCAACTGGACTGTCTGTCCGAGGTAGACGTAATCGTCCACAACTTCGAGTGTAGAGTCTCCGACCTTGATATGAGTGGGCGCTACATGGTTGTTAATCATGATTTTGGTTTTATCCATATTCATTTTAAGACCCACTCTTAGAGAAGCTCTACTGAGGTCATTGAGCATTGTGCTGAGCTCCTCCATAGTCTCCGCCATGACTACTATGTCGTCGGCAAACCGAAGGTGAGTGATGTACTCGCCATTGACATTAATGCCTAGTCCACTCCAGTCCAGAACCTTAAAGACATCCTCCATTGCGGCCGTGAACAGTTTCGGAGAGATGACGTCTCCCTGCCTCACACCTCGCTGCAGGAGGATAGGTTTCGAGGTCTGGTCCTGGAGTCGGACTGACATGGTGGCGTTTTCGTACAAACATCTAAGCACTTCGATGTACCGATAGTCAATTTGGCACCTTTGGAGAGATTGCAGCACAGCCCAAGTCTCGATCGAATCAAAAGCTTTCTCGTAGTCCACAAACGCCTGCCTAGGCAGAGAGGCAGGTTATACTCCTCGGTCTTCTGTATGACCTGCCGTAGCGTATGTATGTGGTCTACGGTGCTGAAACCTTTTCGGAATCCGGCTTGTTCGGGAGGCTGGAAGTCGTCAAACCTGCGCGCAAGACGGTTCGTGATGACCGTTTTTTTTTTGACCCACCCCGGTCCGGACAGTTACCGGACGGCCAGACAGTGAGCTACCCATTGCTCACTGTCCGCAAGCCCGCGTCTACGTTGGCCGGAAATCGGGATCAGAATTCCGGCGATGGCGGCGGCGATAACGCCGTTGCCTGATGCGTTCGGTCTCCTCCTTTGCGAGCATTACTGCTTCGCAGAAGTCGGCGACCGCCTGCCACTCCTCCTCGCTCCGGACCATGGCCTCAACCAAGGCCCGGCGCGAGAGGTCTCCGCCGCCGATCGCCCCCACGAGGGCACGGCGATGCTCCGCCCAAGCAGGGCACACCTCGACTGTGTGCTCCACCGTGTCCTCCGGGCGTTCCGCACAGTGGCGACACCCGGGCGTCACTTCCGCATGAATCCCGTACAGGAAACTCCCGAACGAACCATGTCCGGTGAGTACCTGCGTCATGCGGAAGGTAAGGACGCCGTGAGGTCTTTCCAGCCACGCCTCAAAGAGGGGACTTACCGCCATGATTGTGGCGTGCCCAGCACTGGGTTGCGATAGTCGTTGACGCCATTTCACCATGAGATCCCGCCGGAGCTCTGTCCGCCATGCCGTGACCTGTCGCGGCAGCGGACTTTCACCCCGGCGTTGCATCTCCACGCGCATATCGTGCATGTTCGTGATGACCCTGGAAAACAGCTTGTAGACATGGCTCAGAAGTGAGATGGGCCTGTAATTCTTCAGCAGGGTTTTATCACCCTTCTTAAAGAAGAGTACCACCACACTTCTGCTCCATGCCTGTGGCGTTTTTCACTCGAGTATGACGGAATCGAACAACTTCTGAAGGGCCTTTAGGACCGGTTTTCCACCCGCCTTCAGGAGCTCAGCCGTAATTCCGTCCTCACCCGACGCCTTGTTGTTCTTCAACTGCTTCAGAGCCATCCTAATCTCGTACAGGCTGACGTCCGGGATATCTTCAGTGTAGTGTCGAGTCAATCTAGCTCTTGGGTCGTTTGCCAGATTTGTAGCGGGTTTGGAGATCGACGTGTATAACTGTCCATAAAATGCCTCGATGTCTCCCAGAATCCAGGCGTTGTGTGATAGTTGTGGAATATTGTAATTATTATTATATTATAAAATTGTGTTCTCAGTCATCACGATAGATCCATTTATGATAACGCCGTTTAGAACTTTTCATTTCAAACAACGATAACAATTTGTTTATCGCAAAAAGAGCGCCTTATTCTGTTAAAACATAACAATCTTGGCATGTAAAATGGATGTTGAGCCGTAATATCTTTATATCAACATTATTTATATACCTACTAGCGTTGATAACACACCTATCAACATTTTAGTGTATGAATACGAGTTTCATTCAAAACACGTTCCAAATCATTCGTATATTTTTTTTCTTTTGAACGTGGAAAATTGAAAATGGCGACGGGAACTAAAGGTTCGTTTATAAAATTATGTAATCGGTCTTCGTTTCATTTGGAAATATCGATGTTTTTTATCGATAAAGTGTTAATGTATGGAGAAGTTTTAGGATATATAACTGTTTGTTTAGCAACAGACATGTTTATTGAGTTTTTGATTGTTATAAATATGTATATTTTCGTACGTTTGGTTTCAAAGTCTAAAGTCTTTAGACTTTGCACCTAGTATTAAGTAAGATACGAGTAATTAGTACGTAGTAATTGTTTTGGGATTGCCGATTAACAATGATAACGATAAATATTATGGCATTGAATGAAGCTACTTAAAATATTTTTTCAGCAATTTTCATAATTGGCGCGAAAAGGACGCCATTTTGCAGTTATGGCGGACCCCTGCGTGAGTTGCCAGCATCGCATGTATTTGCAACCGCGGCGAAGGAAGCTATCAGTTCAGCCAACGTAGACCCTTCTCTTATTGACAATACCATCGTTGGAAATGTTAATTTTGTACGTACCTATTATTTAAATACCATGACATACCTAATGCTAGCACCTAACTTCTGAAGAGGTAAAAAGGGTTGTCTAATGCCTACACACACTAGAGCTACGCTGTCCAAATCATGTAGGAAGTGCCTGATATAGCAACCACCATACCAGATAGCATACCTACTTCTTTCAAGAACAGACTGACAAAACACCAAAATACATCAATTATCATCTTCCTGCCTTTGTCCCGTTTTATTTGAGGTTGACGCAACACGGTTTCTTCATTCATTCTGTCCTGTCACCCGTCACGCTATCATTAACTTCCCTTTCTTTCATGTCACTTCTCATACAATCTAACCATCTTTTCTTTAGCCTGCCTCTCCATCAAGTATTCAAGATACTATACTGCAGTCTAGCAATTAATTAGGTGATTCCTTGATTTTTTTCCCAGTAGGAAAACTAAAGTATATATTTATGCCATGTTCTTCTTCTCGAATGGATGGTTTTAGTTTTTGGGATCAGTAGTATTTATGCCCTAAACATGAAAAGCCAATAATATTATTGGAAACGACATCTCTTTCAGCTAAGCCAATGTGACGGAGGTAAGACACCGCGGTACTGCGGCATCTACTCCGGAGTTCCTATCAGCAGCCCAGCATTAGGCGTCAGTAAGGCTTGCGGGACTGGACTGCAGGCTATCATCAACAGTGCTTTGGTAAGACAGCTTGAAACTGAAGGTAGTTAGCCATACACGCTAGGGTATACTTGACAGTTTGCCTGCACAGTTGAGTTTTACAGGTAAAGCGGAGCGTGTACGTTACACAACTGTGCAGGTTTCCACACAAGCTTACGTGACAGGAATAACTTTGCAGGCAAACTGTCTGGTACACTGTTACTTGTATCCTTTAGACATAAAAATAAGATATGCACCTATAGGTAGGGTCTTGTACTAACACTTATTCTGTGGTAGGGCCAAATATATCTTAAATGTCCTTTTTACCAAACATAGGTCAGAAGTCCCATAGTACTGTAGACAACAGAAGCGAGCCTCATCATCATAATGACCATTTCAGCCAAAAGACATGCACTGCTGGACATAGACCAAGTGTCGTTACAGTGACCGGTGCTGTGCATCCCGCCTCTATCGGATTCCCGCGACTCTCACCAGGTCGTCGTTTCACGCTAGCAGGTCTTCCGACACGCGGTCGCCACTCTAGAACATTTCTGCCTCATCAACCATCTTTTCTGCGAGACTTATTTTGCCATCCAAATCCAGAAACCAGAATAGATTTAGTTATGGAAAACCCGATTAAACTTGGGCAGATTTGGATACCGCACCTCTTGCTAAGCAGCAAAGCATACTTAACGAGTGTTTTACCTTTTAGACAAGTTTAGGCCATCAATATATGGACGCGAAGCATGAAAAAAATCAACAATACTTCCATTTGCTCTCTTTTTCTCGGAGTATTACGAATTAAAACCTACTTAACTTTGCATTTTCCAGGATGTCCTAATAGGCACTTCAAAGATCACTCTAGCAGGTGGAACAGACCTTATGTCTTCATTACCAATACTTGTAAGGAACGTCCGATTCGGGACGGCACTGGGGGCATCATATCTGCTGGAAGACCACATACAGAAGCAGATACCTGACAGTTTTGCTGGACTGACGATGCAAAAAATGGTTGAGGAATTAGCAAAGAAGTATGGAATTACCAGAGAAGATGTAGATCAGTTCGCTGTGCAGAGCCATTTGAGGTGGAAAGCAGGTATGTTGAATAAACCTATCAGCAACAATGAATAATATCACCACAATAAATATGAGGACTTCTAATGCTGCGACTTCCAGTACGTGGTCGTTACTCACAGAACCTTTCGACCCCTTCGACTGTTGGAAAAGCTCACACAAGGTGGACCGATAACCTAGTAGTCTAAGATCCGATTAAGAACGACCTTCACCGGTCTGTTTAATGGATGAAACGTATTTTATTATAAATTTAGTGTATTAAATAATATAACGCGGGTGGGTTGCCTAAGAAATTCCTGGCCAGACTATTATTCATTAAAATTGAAAATTTATTTTATTTTTAGAAAAATGCACAACCGTTATCCATACCAGATTTTTTTGCAGACAACACTATAACATCGTATTCGTAATGAAACAGCGTTTATTTTGATATAGAATTTGTAGTATACAAAAAAAAAAACACACCTGTTTATGCATACCTGTTTATACCTGGCAACCTATAGCTATGCCAGGAAACAAATAGGCAACCCAACATTTTTATGTTCTAAAGGCTTCACTCTTTCGGTTAGTATTAAATTTATTCGTTAAACACACCGGTGCATTTTACAAAAAAAAAAATTGTTTGGCCAGAAATTTCTCAGGCAACCCACCCGCGTTATATTATTTAATATACTAAATTTATCATAAAATAGGTTTCATCCATTAAACAAACCGGTGAAGGTCGTTCTTAACCGTATCCTGTACTATAGTGAGTCGGGAATCCGATGGACGCCGATCGGTCGTTATGGCGATACTTGGGGGAGGCTTATGTCCAACAAAGGACGTCTTTCGTCTAAAATGCTAATGGATCAAATATGATAGTTTATGGTGGTCGGTGTAAGTAGTGCCATTTGGAGTTAACGAACTTGAATTTTGGTGTTAATATAAATATGAACCGAGATCTCCGGGAATATTTTCCTTAGTTTCGATGTATTTGTCAAATGAAGTTATTTATTTCCGAAATAATCTGTTCTTGTTTTAAAAATACAGTTAAAAAAACCACACAAACAAAATAATTAAAATGTTTAATCTATTCTTTTCAAAATTAAAGTTCATTTGTATAGAAAAATTATCATTGGACCAGAAAAAATCAGTTTATAAAAACCTTACTGCCCGGATTCAGAAGGCATATCCACGTTATGATGTCTAAATCCCGGGAAAAGCACTATAAACATACGCCATACGCAGTAATACAGTAATAAAGTGGTTTTTTTAAAGTAAAATCTAGTGTTACAAAAGTACCTGTAGGAAAATTATTGTCCAAAATTAACCATTTTCCAATTTCCGTTCCAGCTGAAGAATCAAAAGCATTTGAACAAGAATTGGCCAGCATAACAGTGACTCTAAAGAAGAAGCAAGTAGTTGTAGACAGAGATCAACCTACGCAGCAATCGATAAAGGCTGAAGATCTACGACAATTGCCAGCCTTACTGGAAAATGGAGAAGTCTTAACTTCTGGTAATATTTCAGTAAGTTTCCAATTTTCTTGATTTAGGAGCAACTAGCGATTCGCCCTAACTTCACATTATGCATATATTATACACCTAAATCTTTCTCATGAATCACTCTGTATATTGATGAAAACAAAAATCCGATCAGTAGTTTTTAAGTTTACCGCGAACAGACAGACGGAAGAAGTGGGGGATTTTGTTGTTCTTTTTTCTTATTGCTGATAGATCTTCACACCGGGACAGCTTTTAATGTTATACAAAGCACAGGTCCGATCGTGTGTGGAGTACTGCAGTCACATATGGGCTGGTGCTGCAAAATGCCACCTAGCAGCTTTGGACTCGCCGGAAAGGCGTGCAAAGAGGCTAATTGGTGATCCAGATTTGGTTAAGTCCAACCTTTACAGCCGAGAAAAAAGAGCACAGGCGTAGGTTAGCCAGCCTTTCGGTGTTCTACAGGATGCATTTGGAGAGTGTGCGCAGGAATTGCATGACTTGATTCCGCCATCGCAATTCTACCATCGGACAACCCGACGTACGGCGAACATTCACCCTTACATTGTTGAAACCTCTACGGTCCGGACTAAGCGTTTCGCCTCGTCGTTTATACCGCGTACGTCGAAGGACTGGAACAGTTTGCCTACTGCGGTCTTTCCGTCCGATTATAATTTGGGTGTCTTCAAGGCTAGAGTGAATAGGCTCTTAATAAACTAGTGCGCCTCACTATCAAAGATTGCATCGCTGCTAACCATCAGGTGGGTTCACAGTCAAGCACTAGTTTATATAAAAAAAAAAAAAGGTTCGCGCTTGACCGTTTAAAAAATATGGATCTATAATATGAATCCCAGATAGAGTAACTGTCAGTATTTGCCCAAAGAAATAAGATGCAAATAAAGCCCAGTGACAGAGTCACTGGCGTAGCTTCTGAAGGGCTAATCTGGGCCGTGCCCCGGGGTCCCCAAGTCCGGGTGGGGGGGAGAGTTCAAAACCTAACTGGCAAACCTCTTATTGAACTAACAAAAAAATCTCCCACCTTTGAAACCTAAATAAAATAGGTTACAAAACTAATCATGGTAACTCGATATAGTCAGTAAAAGTCTGACACTACTTTCTCCTCACCAGAGGTTATTTGATGATTTCCCATGTCAAAAAGGGCTCCTGTTTTTTTAGACACCTGTGCAGTTTAGGAGCACATGTGCAATTGTCTCCTCCTCCAAGCATGCTCTGCTCAGGGGACTGTCTGTGATGCCATGTGTGGAGGTGCTTATTCAGTGTGCAATGTCCAGTGATGGTCATTGCGGTGGCCTCGCTTTGCAACCGCAACCGCCCACGTGGGACATTGCGTTACATAGAACACATTTTTTCAACAATATATGACCAATATCCATACTAACTTTACAGGCCCCCGCAGATGGAGCAGCAGCTCTCCTCATAGCTCATGAAGAAGCAGTAAGGAGTAACAATCTTCGACCACTAGCTAGACTGGTAGGATGGACTTGTGTGGGAGTAGACCCCAAGGATGCTGGGTTAGGAGGAGCTCACGCTGTAAAGAAACTACTAGAAGAACATAAGTTGAGGGCAGACGATGTGGATCTGTTTGAGGTAAAGATACAGAAGATGTAAATCAAAGAAATTGGAAGTTTCTTTGATTTATAGATTTCTGAATGAGAACATATTTATTTATTATATTCTTTATTGTACACCACATGAACAAAAAATACAGGAAATACATTATTAAAAATAATTATACAATGGGCGGTCTTATCGCACAGCGAAATTCCTTACAGACAACCATTGGAAGGACTGAAAAAAAGGAGAAAGATTTAAGGCCGTCGGTGTACAACATCAGAAACATACTTGCTTTCGAAACTTTAACATGGACTTTGATATTAGTGTAACTGTAGAGGTTGATATTTTAGAAAACGAGTCGTAGTGCTACTCATTCCAACCAGACCCAAAAATTGGTTTTATATATTGGAAGAATCTTAAAACTTATAAATTTGAATGATTAATCGTGTCATATTGCCAACCCGCACTGGGCCCGCGTGGGGGATAACGGCCCATTCCCTCTCCTAGAGAGGAGGCCTGAGTCCCAGCAGTGGGAACATTAAAAGGCTGTTTATGCTATACTATGCTATGTACATTACATAGTGTGATTGTACAATGCTCAATGATTTTTGCCTCAAGTTTTTTCCCTAAGCTATCTTTTGTAAAGAAGGAGCCAAAAAGTAATTGACTGATTTGTTTAGAAATCACAAATCAGAAACGTTTATTTATTAAAGACCATTGAAAGGCACTTTTGCATTGTCAAAATGTTGGTCTGTCAAAAAAAAGGAAAGCAAAATTGCATGTTCCATATTTAATGTCTTTGCATGTTCCAAAGCGTAGATTCCTATGGAGAAGAACAAGAATGTGAACTACATGGACCCTCTTTTAAATAAGTTATAATTATTTAATATTGCAGATAAACGAAAACTTCGCATCCCAAGCTCTCATAGCAGCTAAAGAGCTGAAGATAGACCACAGTAAAATAAATGTGAGCGGTGGAGCATTAGCGCTAGGAGACCCAGTCTCAGCCACCGGAGCGAGAATGGCCACACATCTTGTACATGAACTAAGGTAAGTTTTCTGTTTCATTCATCCCTACCGAAGAATCGGGGCCTAAAACACTACGCGTTAGGCGTCTGCCTCGAATCTTGCGGGCAGCGGAGCGGCGGCGGCGCGGGAGCGGAGCGGGCAACGCAGACCCGTTCTCAAAACCAGCGGGCAGGGCGCACGGCAATATAGCGGCGTAGTGTTGTGTTCGTGGTTGTGTAGTCCAGATATTTGTTTTTATTCGCGAACGAAATGTCTGAACAACAGCGACAACATCTTTTTGATTCAAATTTATTCCTAACGCTCGATTTATTGTGGGCAAAAAAAGAAGTGAATCCCTACTATAGGGCAAGGAAAAGAAAAGGCTAGTTTTATCGAAATTTTGAAGAACATAGAAAATGTCCTGACAAATTCTTAGACTAAAATAAATTGCATAACACTGCAATGCAGACGCGCGGGCGGTCATCGCTTGACTGGAGCGCACCGCTCGTTGCCCGCCCCCGCGTCGCTGTTTCCGAGGGCCGGTCCATTTGATTTTACGCGTTAGATCTTGCCGCTCCCGCGCCGCCACAAGATTCGAGGCAGAGGCCTTATAGAGCATGCGATATTCAGACAGTCTTATTTTTCAAGACAGTCTGACCCATATTACACACTACACGCATCGTCTTAGACGGTCTGAATATCGAGTGGTGTAATAGGCCCTTTAAGTTGCAGTGAGCAGGGCACATTGGTCGCAGAACAGATTGTCGATGGGGACGAAGGTGAACCGATGTCCTGGTGAGGTTTGCGGGAATCTGATGGATGCGAGACGCATAGAACCGGTCTATATGGTATCAATTGGGACAGGCCTATATGCAATAGTGGACGTCTTTTGGCTGTAATAATGATGGCGATAATCCCTGACGATAATCTATACACATATAAATAAAATTGGAGTGTCTGTTTGTAATATTGAAATTATTGCTTATTACTACACGCATATGAATATATTTTATATAGAGTACAAATACCAAAATATCATTTTTTACAATTTTTGTCTGTCTGTCTGTTTGTCCGGGCTAATCTCTGAAATGGCTGGACCGATTTTGACGGGACTTTTTTTGGCAGGTAGCTGATGTAATAAGGAGTAACATAGACTACTTCTATTTTAGAAAAAATAAATTTAAAATCCTGTAGTTCACGCGAACGAAGTCGCGTGCACAGCTAGTGTATAAAATAAGGACGCTTTCTGCGTCTTTTGGCTTATCCGCTAACTAATAAACCACGCAACGGGTTTTAATTCGATTCTCACTAATAGACAGCACAAAACGAACAAGGTTTTTATGTACCTATAACTAGCTCATACCCACGACTTCATCCGCATCAAACTTGTAAAACAGCATGAGGTCATTAGTTACAAAAAAAAAAAAAAAATACTAAGCCTAATTTACTCCTTCTGACATCGGCTATCTATCGGAGAAAAGTCCCGTCAAAATCGGTCGAACTGTTTAGGAGATTACGAACAAACCGACAGACAACAGGATGGATGGATGTATGTATAGATTTAGATATGCTCCCGTAAGAAACCTGTGCAAATCACTAGCTAGTTATGATTAAAATTAACGAGTATGTCTGTCTTATCAAATTGAAGTGAAAGAGCAATACAGTAAATCTGTGCTCCTCAGTCTTATTCTTCTTCAATCATATCTATGATTTAGTTTATTTTCCGTTTTATTTCAGACGGCGTAACTTAAAACGAGGTATAGCTGCTTCTAGTTGCGGTGGTGGCCAGGGCGTAGCAATTTTACTTGAGAAGATATAGAATTTGAAAACATATACCTGTCCTTTTTGTTTTAAAGCCAGCGAAGTGAGAGTGCAATAGTGCTAAAAAATATTTACGAAAAGAAGGATTTATTGACTTTAAGTTTAGAAAGAATTAAATACTTTTTGTTATTTATTTACCGAAAAATACTTTTCGATTTTGGTTAAAAGATATTTTGTGAGATTAAAGTTTTAAGCTAAAAATAAAATCACTATAAAAAGCTTAAAATTATTTAAAAAAGAGTTTTTAAAGTTTAAAAAGTATTTTTAATTTATTTACCACTTAAAATGCTTATTAACTTTGCTTGAGAGATGTCTTTTGACTAAAATATTAAGCTAAAAATAAAATCACATTTTTTTTTTTAAATACATATAATTACAGTTAAAGCAGTCACATGATAAACAAATTGTATAGACTTATCTGCTTAACTGGGGCAGTGCTTATTTGCGCGTTACATTGTATTATACATACACATGATTACATTAACAAACTTTACATAAAAAACTCATTTTACATTATACAGAAACTATCTGATAATCTACAATATAATATAGATACAAGAATTTTGTATACTTAAAGATATTTATACCTAATCTAATCTACACTTAACAAAGCATTTATATTATATATTTACTACATTTATATTATAGTAAATAATAAAGAAATCATACAAATCTCATGGAATTTAACTTAAATACTTTAAATATAACTTATGATAATCAGATTATGTCAGTGTTTCACCTTTAGTTACCTGAAAAGAAATAAAAATTGTGAAAATAACTGAAATGTGTTTTTTTTTTTACATTAATATTTATGTTTGTAGTGTGTGAGGCAAGCTAGATGGTGCCAAAAAACTGGTGCTTGCGTGAAACAGAAGCTGATTTTTAATAAATATTTTTCTAAATTTTATTTTTTAAATGCAAACTGGTTTCAATACTTTTTACAATTTTTTATAATAAGAAATACAAACTCCGATTTAGATTTTTTTTTAACTTTTTTTTTTTATAAATACACTCACATCTAGTCTTATTCATACAAGAGATCATAATAAAAAATTACAAAAACAAAATTTTAAAATCTACATAATAATTATAAAATTTCACTAGATTAGCTTACAATTGTACTAATTCTATAGTTCTACTGGTTTTGTTCCATCCACAAGTTTCAGCTCCTGGGTTTGAATTCCAGGTTGGCATTTCTGTTAAAAATTTTGTTCGGTTCAATTTTTTTGATTAAAGCAATATTATAGTCGGATTTAGGTATTGTGTTCAAATATTTGGTAAAATTGGAAGGTGGTAAATGGTCAGTATATTTGCTTTTCTAGTTAACCTTTCGAATACCGTAATTAGAGACGCAATAGAAAGACAATGAGAGAGTAAAAGACCGCATTCACTTCGGGTTTAATAAAGAAGAAACTGAGGGTAGGTTTACAAATTCATTGTTTTACAAGAATAATCGCATAATTAGGTATCCTATTTTAAGGATTGTCCTAGTAATGTATGATCATTTATGATGATGTCAGGACATAATACAGAAAAAAAAAAATTATTTATACATACACAAGCCTCCAAGTAGTCAATTTTCCTTTCCAATGATGTCAGTTTTTCATTTAGTGTGGCAAGTCGGGATCGGCATGACATGTCTGAAAATAATAATATTTTCTTATTTTTAAAAGTATTTTATATTTGTATATCTCAGGGTTCTGAAACGTAGAAACACATGAATTGGACATTTGACAGGCGTATGAGGGGCTGCCACCTTGCAGAGGTCTTAAGTACTTTGTATGGAATGTGATGCCAACTGACGATTATGCCTGTAATATGCTATGAAGTGCACCCGAGGACAATCCCCAATTGGTGGGAAACCATATATGACACACATGTGATACACATATGATTTTGGGAGGCTTACTTATTATTATATACTTTATTGTATTGTATTACACCATTACACATACAAAAGAAACTAAAACACATACATACAATGGGCGGCCTTATCACATTCCACAATCTCTTCCAGGCAACCTGGAATGGACAGTTATTGCCTGGACAAGAAATGGGGCTGTTATAGGCGTAACAAAACCAGTACTTATTTCCAAGAATTGTTATTATTAATTTTCACAAATTATCGTTAAATACTTAATACTTAAATATAAGTATTTAACGATAATTTCTAGCACCCAAAAAGTCCTTCAGATGCAGGAAATGAAAACAAACAATGTACTTATGTGTGGTATCTACATGTGGGTTCTGTTCTTCAGTACAATATTAATTCCTAGCTAGACCAATGAAACAGTGTTACTGGATGCCCCTTTGACCAAACAACATAGCAAAAAAGCTGAAGTAAGCACCTAAAACCATGAATCATCATCAGGCTAGTTTTACTTCTGTCTTTAACGTAGTTGTCCTTGCCATTTAGCTATGTAAAAATGAAGCATAGCATTCCAGATTTGTCAAAATATAGTTTAAAATGAGATATATATGTACCAAATGAATTGAGGAAATCTGTGATCTTCTTGATACTGCCTGTTATTACTTCTATGTATTCCCTGTTCGCCCAGTCTTGTTGGATTTGTTTCTGTATGGTTTCTCTTGGGGGCGTCGACATTTTTACAAATGTTTTTGTTGGATAAGATTTTTATTAGCACTATTTATTAAATTCCAACTTCCGAGCCCAGAAAAGCGAACGGTGAGCAAACGCTTTGTTTTCAATTTTCAGATCTTCAATACTCTAAGCTTAGCATTAAACAACGAATTTACACTGTTAATTTACAAATTGATGCCGCAAATGACGATGATTAGGAAATGGAACGTGCTAAATGATATTCGATGAATGACAGTTCAAAGTTGCCAGATAAAAATATCAAAAAATATAACAGAAGCCAGAGCATCTTTATTTTCTGACTTCGGACTATCTATTTTTATAGAGTCTGTGCGGAAAGTAAACCATCGTGGGATTTGAGGGCGCTGCTGTAGATAAATATCGTTTTTGTTATGTAAGCAACATTGTGACGTCATTATAGTGCGACTGTTAAATCTTGATATTTTGAAACTATGTTAGACTAGCTTCTTCCAGCGGCTTCACCCTATAATAAAAATGATCCTATTGGCTGAATTTGCTAACCTAATGAAACTGCAAAGTTATAGCTTATGTGTAGCCTATTTATTGAACTTGCTCACGTGATGAAACTTAGCAAAAATATAGGTTATAAGCTATATTATTGCAACGTTTATCATTAAATCCATCCGTTTATAAGTTTTTGCGTAATGAGTAACAAACCGTTATTTGTGGCGATACCTGGGGGAGGCCTATGTCGAACAGTGGGCGTCTTTCAATTGTAATGATGATGAACATTTAAATGCAAACACGAACCGGTAAAGGAAAATAGCGTGAAGAAACTGCTATACTGCCTATCTAAGTAGGTTCCACCAACGACCACTTACCCAATTCCAACAAAAATGGTTCTACCACTTTGACTGGGATCGGTCTATTATTACTGACTGGAATATTGTAGCTAACAGCAAGTTTATGTTTACCCTAGTTAAATATAAAGGTAAAAATGGGACACACTACCACTTTCTCGTTGTCTTCCTCAGTACATTTTTCCCTTTTGCTAATCAATGAAAAATATGAACTTAATGACTATGAAAATAAAGTACATTTCAGAATTTGTAATGTTGCTTCGTAAAAAATCTATTTAGCCTGTAAGCGACCATCTCGTATATAAAATCCTTGGGATCACTTGGTTGTCCGTCTGTTTATCTGTTAAGACCCTTTAACTCGAGAACGCTTGGAGGTATCGAGTTAAAATTAAAACCATACACTCAAATCTGCGGTCTTTTGAAGATGTGAAAACATCTGACTCCTGAGTTAACGAAAAAAAAAGATACGGCCGTTTATGTCGCAAAAAAACGTATATATAGATGCTCAAGGGAATCAAAGTTCATAGGGTAAATCCCGTTGACCTAGAATCCTGAAATATGGCATAAATCAAGGTCTCAAGTACAGTGAAAAATGAAAATTTGTAGATCCGCCACAAAAAAAAATTGTTTGCAATTCGGAAAAATCTTCGTAACTCAATTCGGGAATTGATTTCATGGGTAAATTTGTACAGAATTCTCAGTGCGCGAGTCCGACTCGCACTTGCCCTTTTTTATTTTAGTTACTGTATCCTTACTCAAGCCTGAAAAGAAATATTCTAAGTTAGTCGAAATGCATTATAAAAAAGTATCAATACTCTTAATACTAGCTATCGAAAATATTGACCAAAACAAAAATAAACAAACATCGTCATGTTTAAATGAATTTCCGTTTAATTTATATATATTTGGAGATAACAGGGACAGGAGTTTACCTAGGAAGTCTAAAAACATTAAAATAAAAGTGTTACGTACCAAAAAAACAGCATACCAATGTTTCCCAAGTTCGTTACTTTGTTTTGATCAATAATGGTGTGATTTGTCATTTGTTATCTTTGGCAAAACTGTAATATATTAAATATTATTTCTCTTGTAGCTCAGTGAAATTTTTTATCACATTTCTGAAGATTTTAATTAAAAATCACAATAAAATAACATAATAAGCAAACCGGTGTCAACATAATATGACGTTTGGCATTTGACGGATGGCTGGGTTGGGTTGCTACTTAAAATCTTTAATGTTGTTTTCACTTTACGCCACGACGGTTCTTTTATCGCACAGACTATATCAGAAACCAAAGCCGTAACTGATGCATCGAGTGAAAATATAAATTTAATAAAAAATGAAAGGAAAAGAGAAATTGATTGTAGGCGTAATTACCACTAAACAAAAATAACGGATGATAGCCAGGCCAGCCCATCAACCCTACGTTCCAGCGTCAAAAGCGATAATGTCGCGAATCCGACCAACGCGCAACGTCACAAATATTACTCAATAGCCCCTATATTTTGTGAATGTTCAATTTGGTCCGATAAGCGATATAATCACTTTTTAACCGACTTCTAAAAAAGGAGGAGGTTCTCAAATCGGATGTTTGTATTTTTTTTTTTTTTATGTATGTTTGCGCATAACTTCGTCGTTTGCCAACCGATTTGAAAAATTCTTTTGTTATTGGAAAGAGTATGTGGGAAGTCCCAAATGGTCCCATACTCACCAAGTCGGGATCTGATGATGGAATCTTGGCGAAATCGAGGGATCTCCTCAAATATTATAGGCAACTATATAGTTCTTTTGATATTTTCATCAAAGACTTAAGAATTTACAGTCAATACATGACATTTGATGAAGTGGAACTGGTGAAGAAGACCAGAAATGGCCAATGGAAGTTCATACTCACACAGATCACAATGAACATAGTTATGCGACTACGATAATACAAATAAATGAATGGCTCTTAATAGGTATGTTGAAAATGGTATCATCGATGTGACCTGATGATGATAATGGAGCCGGAAGATAGGCACTGGAACTCCGTAATTAATTAATGTATCCTAGCCGTGTTTGGGCATATTAGAAATGTCATGAGATGCACTTTGGCTATAGGGCACTATCGAACTGATCTGATGATGATGATGGATCCGAAAGGTAGACACGGGAACTTCATATTAAAAAAATGTATCCTAGCAGGGTTTGAGTTAATTGGAATTGTCATGAGAAAAAGCAACTAAAAAGTGTGAAATAAAAAACTTTTATTTCACACTTTTTAGTTGCTGTTTTTGTTTCTCGATATTGTTTGTTCCTTAAAATTATTTTATGGTTTTAGTGTTTTTTTTAGTAAGTCGGTTATTTTTTTTTGTTATAAAAAGTTTTTTATGACGAAAAACAGAACGCGGGGCAAATGTCATTCATCTACTTATGTCATAGGGATGAGATGTAAGAAATGAAAAAGTATCGACAAATATTTTCATGACAGTTGAAAATATTAAGATCGAATTTATTTATTTAAACTGCATGAACAACAGTGGCACATAGATAGATTTAATGCAAAAAAAGCATAATCTGATATTTGTTTAAAAGAAAATCGGTACCTATGTCAGTACGTTCTCAATGAGAATATTGTTCAAAAACTTTGTGTATTTGCTTTGTAGTAACGAAAAAATTATGTTTTAGCAAATATTTCGTTTTTATTTGGTCTTCAGAAAATAAAGGAAACTGCATCTCAGTTTACTTACTTTTAAAATGTAATTTGTTAAAAAAAGGACTAATAAAGTACAGATTATCTAGTAGTCTGAAAAATATGGGTTGGAGTGTAGCCTTAGGGGCGCTATGGCGCGGGACTTAGAAAATTTTTCGAAAAAAAATTTTTTTTTCGAATTGGTACCATACGCTTATAGGCACCATGAGCCGTGAAGAAAACGAAAAAAAAAATTTTAGGTAAAAAAAAATTTTTTGGGACAGAAAATTTTCTTGAAAAGTAAGGAGAAATTTTTTAAGTCCCAAAAATTTTTTTTACCTAATTTTTTTTTTTTGTTTTCTGCACGGCTCATGGTGCCTATAAGCTTATGGTATCAATTTGAAAAAAAAAACTTTTTTCGAAAAATTTTCTAAGTCCCGCGCCATAGCGCCCCTAAGGCTACACTCCAACCAAAATATGGATTTTTATTCGTTTTAAAGAATTGTAATTTTATATCCACACATTGATTAATCGAAACAAAACTAAAATAACGTTCGATTTCGACAGGTAAAAATAATATCGACACATCGATGTTTCGGTAATTTTTAATTCCACTGCCCACTTCTCTTCCCACTTTTGCCAAAGTGTCCTAAGGTCCACAGAGTACTTTACCCGCGTTCCGAATAGCGTCAAAAGCGATTTTATCGCGAATCCGACTAACGCGCAACGTCACAAATATATAGTCAATGGTCTTTTTATTTTGTGATTATTAAATTTGGCCGGGTTCGCGAAATAATCGATTTTGACGTAATTCGGAACTAAGGGTTTGTAACTTAGATTAAATGCCTATAGATATCGCCACCGCGTGGCCACACATGAGACAGCACTATAACACTAAAATGAGGTTATTACATAAACTTTTCCATAAATATTACCACAGAAATACACTTAAAACTTAACTATAGGAGTCTATTTGTCATACATACACTAAAACTGTTACTTTAATTGCCGAAATTGTTCTAAAGACATAAAAAATGATTCGAGTTGACCTCAGTGACAGTGACAGGCCTTTGTTTGGCTCACTTTTCAAAGTGAGCCAAGCAAAAAAGCGGCACGCCGTATGTGACAGAGAATGTTATGTTTTGTCTCAATTTTCTTACTTGTTTCGTATATATGCTTCTCACTTTCGCACTTCCATAGAGTCGCATGGCCAAATCTAGAGGTATATAATCTAAGGTTTGTAACATAAGTGTCATCGCCAGCTGTTAGAGCCGGCGATTTAATTATAGAGTTTATATTAAAAGTATTTCAAATTCTCAATTATGGACGAAATTGAATATAAACTGAACACTAACAACAGTGTTTTGATAGTCAACGCTATAGACAAGCTCATATCCACGATTAAATCGAAGTATAAGCCGATAGAACGTCAAAGATTTGTAAATGAGAATGAGGAGCTGAAGTTTCTGAGAGAGAAGTGTTCCTCCAAGGATGCTAGGGTGAGCCTGACGGCGTGTCAAGGTCTGCTGGCGCTGGTGGAGCTCGGGGTACTGGAGATTGCTCATACTATGTCTACTGTAGTAACCTTACTACCAAGTACTCAGTGAGTATCATTTTATTGTTTTGTAGTTGTCCTAAATTAGAGTACTTGTTCAACTTCATCCTGATAAAATCAATCAAACAAAGAAAATAAAATCTCTTTCGACCTGAGGTCTGCAATTCCACTTCCAAGTACTACTTACAAGTTTTTATCAGGCAAAAGTCTCCATTGTGGCACCTTAAGATTAACTTAATTCATTAAACCCCAAGCGAAAGCCGCCATTCACTTATCCATTGTCTTTCTATTGTGTCTTTAACCTTTCGTATGCCGTAATTAGAGACACAATTAAAAAGTTATTGTGTCCCATGTGGATCCGCGTTCTGGCCATACAACATGTTAACCTTTCAATTGTGGAAATTACAGACACAATAGAAAGACAATAGGTGCGCGAACGCCGGCGTTCGCTTGGGGTTTAATTAATTAATTACGGTTTTCGAAAGATTAATTGTAATTTTTATGTTATCATAGTAAAAGTAGTCTTTAATCTCCATTAAGAACAGAGATAGAAAAAAAAACATTGACAATTAAAGGTGGAAATTATTTTTTTCAGCAACTACTCTGCCATAATATCCACAATGGCTGGTCTCCTGATCCTTGACCTGAAGGCACGCCTGGTACCAGGTCACCAGTACAAATGCCAATTCAATCTAAAGTCTCCGCAGCATCCCTTCATCACAGTGCTGGAGAAGAACAAGGGTGCTGAAGATGATGTGCTGGCTCAAATGCATGCGCTGTGCACGCATCCTGATTACATGTAAGTGGAGGAATTAATAGCAGAGCAGTATTATAGCAACAATTGTATATAATAATAATATTAATTCTTAATGAATTGCTTGCAAACCCCAAGCTGTAATTTCCACAATTGAAAGGTTAATTGCAGAGCTCTCCCATCTTAGCCTTTGTTGAACGCTCTCTGCTCCCGTAAGTCCGTTTTGGAGTGCTGTAAAATTCCAACTTCGCTTCGCTCTCTATTGGACTAATATTGTGGGTTTCGCCTAGGCGGGACTAGATCATACTTTAATCGGGTTTGGCCACATTTTTTGTTCTTTGGAAAATCATCTAAGTAATGACGTCTCCTGCTCTTTTGTGCATCAGAATAATACAGAACAGATGGTCGTTGGGGCTGAAAGGTTTTGGAGTGGCCACCGCGTACCCGAAGACGCGGCGTTGGAGCCTTCCAAGGTCTACCGATGCCCTGTTGAAGGTAGCAGGAGTCCGATGGATGCGAGACGCACAGGATCGTTCATTGTGGAGACACTTGGGGGAGCTCTATGTCCAACAGTGGACGTATACCAGCAGAAATGATGATGATAATGAGATTTTTAGTGAATAAAAACCCACTCCTGTTCCTTCTTTGCCATCATCCCCCAGGAATCTCTTTTGCATCACCCATTGCGGGGCCACATAGACATCTAGTTAAACTGTATTCTAACTTTTGGTCCATTATGCTTGCCCAGTAAACTTCACTTCTTACTAAATCTTAAAAATTCTTTCTATTCTAGTGTCTCATCAAACAGTTTAGAGCTCCTAAGGCCAGTTTTCCTCTGGCTAACGTGTCACCCTCAGAGAGACCACAGCATCAGACCCTGGCAACTGTTGCTGAGTCTACCTTCAACTACTGCCCAGTCATCTCTGCTGCTCGCCTGTCTGAGCTGTCAACAGGTATGTGCCTGGGTGCAAACGCTAAATAATTTAATTTAGAACCTAAGTCAGGATAACAATCTTAACTGTATATATTGTTGCGTACGTGAGTAGTTAAATGCCAATTTACTAACAGAGAACTTTATTCACTACAAACAATAACAAATTAGTCCAGTCAAAAATAATCCGAATCGCAATTAACACTAGAGTACCGTTATACTATTGCTTAGGTCGTTAGATAAAATCACTTCACACACTTAGGTAGTTCGCTCTTGATCGCAGTCGAAATCAAAACTGACTCACTTCCGGTTGGGGGCTCGTATTTATATGCGGAGCGAAGAAAATTCTAGATACCGACGTCTCAAGATCAGACCAGAACAATAGGGTCGCGTCGCGAGGCCATAAATCATTTTTATTGCATAATGCATCAAGAGTCACTTTCAAGCGAATATCGACTCTATTCTTAATGGCGGAAAGTACCATTTCCCTCACCTACCTACATACCTACGTACTATTATTATTTGAATAATAAAAGTGGCATGTACCTATGTAGGTGTTTCGAGATTTTTTTTACGTACCACCATTCTAGATCTTTCGAACAGCAATGCGTTTTAATTATTGGAGATATGGCATGGCATGAAATTTTTAACAAGGTTTCCTTTTATGGCGTCGGCGAGCACAACGAGAGGATTTCCCAAAACTCAACCCCTAAGGCGATTAAACAAAAGTCCAAAGTTTATAAGATGAAACCTACTTTCATGCAAGTGAAGCCACGCACAGATTTATTTTTAAATTAAGAAAAAGCCGACGAAAAATTCCATCACTCCAGAATCATGTACTGAATTCATTGTACTCGTTTGTGCGTCAATGTCAGACAAACCCTGTATACTTTATTCATTAGTGTACTAAGAAACACAAGAAAAAAAAACTTACAAATCTAAAACACATACAATGGACGGCCTTATCGCATTCCGCGATCTCTTCCAGGCAACCTGGAATGGACAGTCCCTTTATATCCCTCTTCTTTTCCAGGCCATAAGCTTATCAACATAGAAACAAATAATTTGCTAAGCTAACTATAAACTATTTGATGCACAGATCTGCAACCCAGCTTTAATAGAACGTTCGTACGCCGCGTACAGCGCCGTGACGGAGGCGTGCGTGTACCAGGCGGCGCGCGACCACGTGATCGCGCTACTGCCCATGCTCGCCAGGCTGTCACGCCAGCTCATCACGCTGCAGTATGTTACATTTTTTTTTTTAATTCATTAAACCCCAAGCGAACGGCGTTCGCGCACCTATTGTCTTTCTATTGTGTCTGTAATTTCGACTATTGAAAGGTTAATTGAGATAAACTAGTGCTTGACTGCGATCCCACCTGATGGTAAGTAGCGATGCAATCTTTGATGGTGAGGCACACTAGTTTATTAAGAGCCTATTCACTCTAGCCTTGAAGACACCCAAATTATAATCGGACGGGAATTATTATATTATAGTAGCTTTTGCCCGCGGCTTCGCCCGTATACATCATATAATAGCCTATGCCACTCAGGAATAAAGCAGCTTTCTATCGTTGAAAAAAATTTCGCAATCGGACCAGTACTTTCAGAGATTATCTCTTACAAACAAAAAAAAAAAAAACAAACTTTACCTCTTTATAATAATGAATATAAAATATAGTGTAGAATAATTCTTCTGTACATGCGTTTGTCACCTAACTCCTCCGAATGGGCTTGACCCAAGCCGTTTCGGAGGAGTTAGGTTAATACGATAAACACAATAATTAGTTGCGGCACTTGTTCGCACTAGTGTGGAAAACAGTCAGTCACTTGCCAAAAAGCGATAGGGCTAAGACCGAATTTCGAGTAAGTGTTTTTAAAAGTACTTATTCTATATTACATATGCGAATATGGTCTACCCGTGTGCCAAATTTCGTCCAAATCCATTCAGCTGTTTCAGAGTGAAGGAGTTACATTACAAATACCATACATACAACTTTTCTCTTTCATAATATTCGCGTGATCTCCACAGACGTGACCCCCGGTCGTGCTACAGCCTGATAGAGCGTTGCTTCGCGCTCGACGCCCCCGAGCTGAGATCGGTCGCCGGGATTACTCTGATGTTGCTGGCCGAGAACCTGGCTGACACCTCCGCTTTGTATCTTCATGAACTGTTTAACTTGTGTAAGTTTATTTTAATACTTATGAAGATTTGTTTTGTAAACTATTATAATACAAAATTTATCTGGAAACACAGACTCCTCATTAGCTGTACGCGGTGTACGCACAATGAATGTATTCCCAAAACGCTTTGTACGTCTAAGATGTTAGTCATGCGAACGAGAAAGAGGAATAGAGCTATAGACCCCTTATAGGCCCATCCCTTTAACAGATCAGTGTAGGTCGTGATAAGACTTTGCCACATATAACTGAGAAAAATACCACTTGACATAATTTTTTGTCCTCAGGTCTCAACATAATCAGCAAATACGAGTACTCAGCAATATCTCTAAACGTCTTCGTGGCCCTCTCGCTTCAATGGCTCAATCTACCCTCTTACCTCACAGCATCCGCTCTTAAAGTCGCCGCAAAAATCCTTGACACTCACCAGAACAACTACAAAGACGATACTCGTCTCCACACACCAAACTTGAAAGCTAATAAGACTTTCCAAGCATTATTATACACAGACAGTCATTTGTCAATCATATTCAAGTTGAATCAAAACTGGGAACGAATGAGAGATAACCCGGATAAATTAAAAAGCTGGTTAGACTCTATTGCTACAGTGAACGATGATGTCAAACTTGAAATCCTACCTTTTTTACTTGGCATGACTTTAGAGAAGAGAAAGGAAGTATGGTATGAAGAGGTAGTGGTGAAAGTGTTGAAGATTGTTGTTGGTGTAGTGGAGTATAAGAAGGAGGTATCAGTTCAGGTTCTGCCGCTGTTGGTGTATAAGATCGCTAGGGATAAGAGTCCGAGGGTAAGGCTGGAGTGTTTGAGGGCACTGCCGTTAATGGCGAAGACTAAGGTGAGTTAGATGTCTTGTTTTGATTTAATCTCAATAAACATTGAATGTTCATCACACTTTATTATAAGAGACCCCGTAAACTGCAGATTTTTGATCGGCCGATAGTTTGGTTGGTTGCTTTATCAGTATGAAGATAAACTTTTAGTCAGCCGATTCTGTTTTGTTTTGTGTGTGCACTTCCATACAGCTTCTGGAATCAACGGCAACGAAAAAGCCGATGAACTTGCACGGGCTGGGGCTCAAGGTCATCAGATAGGTCCAGAACCCTTCTGTGGTATCTCAAAGAACCAGGCCATGCAGACCCTTAAGGGCAACTTATTTGGCGATTCAAAAAAGCACTGGTTGGTACAACCAGGTCTGCTACACGCCAAATCTCTCATAGAAGGCTACTCACAAAAACGAGCTTCTTGAGCTTAGCAGGACGAACATCTGTGCGATAGCCCGCGCCTTAACCGGCCACTGCAAACTAAACAGGCACCAATTTCACATGAAACTGAGTGACACTGATGTTTGCCGGTACTGCAATCAGGAGAGGGAGAAGCCTAAGCACCTCTTGTGTGAATGCGGGCCCCTTGTCCACAAACGCAGTGTCCATCTGGGCCGACACATTATTCGCCCGGAGGAGATTAAAACTCTAAAAGCTAGGAGTATTCTAAATTTCTTGGAAGCCTCCGGGCTAAAAGAGTTACTCTAACAAGGTGGCGAGTCACAATAGATCTTTTAGGTCGCAGTGACTACATCCCCTACACTATGGGTGATGCATAGCCCCTTATCTTCTAAATAATAATAAATATTAATAAACCATACAGCTTCAAGTCTGCAGTTTGCAGGGTCTCTAAAGGAACACTTTCCTGGCTTAAATAGCTATTGATCTTCAGTCTCTGGAACGAAGTGTTGTAGTGGCATCTATACCGCCATATACAAACAAAAAATAGACCTGTCGTGAAACAAATCGTACATCGCGCGTCAAAGTTCTCTGTACAATTTGAACATATATAACAGCCTGGCAGTAATAATTGGGCAGTTGTCCACCAAACACAACAACCGTTTTATGGATAAATCCTCCTTTTTTAATCGAAGTGGCGGGGCTTACCACCCTATTCCGTATACTTTAGTAAATCACTTTTTATTTTCAGGAAAACGTGCCAACTATAGTATCAGTACTTAACAAAATAAAGGCCAACAAAGGGGTACCGACTTCTTTCCTCATCATGTTGTACACAAGCTTGGCAGAGACACAGGTTTGTTAGTTATTTAGAAATGGACCTAGCATTGTTCCCTGTGGGAGTACCACAGGGAACAATGCTAGGTACATCTCAATACACCAACAAACGAGTTCAAAATTTTAAAACTGCACTTTTCCCTGTGGTAAAGGTAACTGAGAGAACATGAGCTCTTAAAAATGTATTCAAAGGACCTAGACATTTGAGTTGTTGGTTTGTGTGCATAATTTATTATGGTCTATGTTATCAAAAGCCTTTTTTTAATTCCTAACAACATCATAACTATTGTTGATCTACCTTGTGTGAAGCTAAATTAATCTTATTTGAATAACAGGTGCGATGTTTCCCGTACCTACAAGAAATACTAGTGGATCCTGGTATAGGCAAGCAAGATGATTTGAAGTGGGAGCTTGATATTGCTAAAGCAGTCGCAGTCAAGAGGATCTGTGAAATACGGTATGTATTCACTGTATTTAGAGAAATGTTTGTTGCCAAGTTTTTTTCCATATAGGCAAGTTACATAAAAGCTTGTAATAACTTCACGAATCTAATGTATTTTTTTATGTAACTTGTTAAGTTGTTATTTTAGTATATTTGGGTCAAATCTTGTAACTTAATTTTAGCCATGAACAGCAGGAAACAAGGGGGTAAACTTGATCCGGGTAACTGCCCGATATTTGATTTTGGGTTATTGTATATGTTCTAAACGTGCGAAGAATTCTAATACCCCGATGCAGGGTTTCGTAGTTTAGTTCCCTTGTGACGCCATAGATGTCGCTACACACCTTTTGCTTTTGATGTCATTTGTAGTTTTTTTTTTGTTACAAAAAAATGTCATCTTCTTTATCGTTTCTCCACTACAGCCCCACAAGTCACGGCTTGGAGTTAGTGTCCGTGATATCTTCAATCCTCAACCGCTGCGGCGACCGGTCGGGGAGCGTGGCGACGTGCGTGTGCGTGGCGTCGCTGGCGCTGCTGTGGCGTGGCGCGGCGCTGGCGCCACACACCACGTGGACGGCGCTGCAGCCCAAGCTGGCGAGGGACAACAGGCATACTGTGCAGATCAGGTAACAGTAGCGGCCAAACAATGCGTCAATGTTTAGCTTGAGTCAAAGATAAAAGATATATTTTTTTAATGATAAGTAATATTTACTTTTGCAAATAGGTTTAAATAAAAAAAAGCTTGAGCCAATGTTCTTTTTTTTTTATTCAGTTCCGCGCGTTAGTCAAACTGTAATAAAGACTTTTTGTACTCTGTTGTCCTCTTGTTTTATAAGAATGGAAAAACATCGTTCAATCGTTTATCGAAGCGTTCGCATCTTATGCCATCTTTATTCCCAGCATCTGCAAGCTTCTAAGCGAGGTCCCGTCCCTCCGCGTGCAGAGCCCGGAGTACGACAAGCTGGTGTCAGACGCAGTCCGCAAGCTGTGGAGCCTCATCGCGGACGGGAACCAGCCCGACGTGGTGGAGGCTGCGTGCGACGCGCTCGCTACATACAAGATCGACGATTACAAGCTCATCGACGTGCCTGAGGTAAAGTATCTCATTACCATCAGTATCATTCCGGCCCTCGCACACGTGAGGCTGCCGGTGCGAGGCCATGGGCGAAGGCCCACTCCGCCCATGCCTACCTACGCTACTGCCTATAATGACCCCCTGGTCATAGACCTTCCATGTCCTTCCAGTCAATCCCCCTGGTCATGGACCGTCCATGTCCTACTAGTCACTCCCCCTGGTCATGGACCGTCCATGTCCTTCCAGTCACTCCCCCTGGTCCTGGACCGTCCATGCCCTTCCAGTCATTCCCCCTGGTCCTGGACCGTCCATGTCCTACCAGTCACTCCCCCTGGTCATGGACCGTCCATGTCCTTCCAGTCACTCCCCCTGGTCCTGGACCGTCCATGTCCTTCCAGTCACTCCCCCTGGTCCTGGACCGTCCATGTCCTTCCAGTCAATCCCCCTGGTCATGGACCGTCCATGTTCTACCAGTCACTCCCCCTGGTCATGGACCGTCCATGTCCTTCCAGTCACTCCCCCTGGTCCTGAACCGTCCATGTCCTTCCAGTCACTCCCCCTGGTCATGGACCGTCCATGTCCTTCCAGTCACTCCCCCTGGTCATGGACCGTCCATGTCCTTCCAGTTACTTCCCCTGGTCATAGACCGTCCATGTCCTTCCAGTCACTCCCCCTGGTCATGGACCGTACATGTCCTTCCAGTCACTTTTCTTGCCCCAGCTCAAACCAACCTTTGTGGTGCGCGGCCAGCTCATTCTGCCACCGGTTGCTATGTCCAGTCAGGCACGTAACCCGACCAATCCCATAAACTGGGGGGAAATACGTCTTACGTATGACCACTAGCATCTTTATTTAGGTCTAACTGCGATACGCATATTACGCATGTATGTTTTTAATTTGAAGTGACTGGTCAATCATGTCTCCGCCTTTAGATTTACAGAAAGACAGTGAAGCTGCCGGCTTCATTCTGCAAAACTCCAGCTGATGCGGTCAGGAAACCGGAGGAAGTCCTTGATTATGTTCCGTGTAAGTTGCTACCAAAATACAGTTCAAAGGCAGCTCCACAAAAATATATTATAACTATTCTGTCAGCGGCTTCGTTGCGTGAAAGTAGAAAATTGTCTCTGTTACGAATGGAGGCAAAATAAAACTCGTGATTCTTTGAACAAACAATTTGGAAAGTGTAGGTAGCTATCGTACTTCAATAAACTGCTAATTGGAGAACGTGCCGGAATTTATTGACTTGATTCCGCCATCAGACACCCTTACGTTGTTGAAACCTCTACGGTCCGGACTAAGTGTTTCGCCTCGTCGATTATATCGCGTACATCGAACGACTGGAACAATTTGCCTGCTGCGGTCTTCTCGTCCGATTATAATTTAGATGTCTTCAAGGCTAGAGTGAATAGGCTCTTAATAAACTAGTGCGCCTCCCCATCAACGATTGAATCACAGCTTACGATCAGGTGGGATCGCAGTCAAGCACTAGTTTATAACAGACAAAAAAAAATAGTTTTGAAACTTCTTCACATTTTCTCTTATGTAAAATCGAACAGTGTTGACACCCACAAAAAATATTTAGTGCCGGGTGCACCTTGCAACATCTTCATATATTTAAAAAATAAAACATTTTTTCATACATTGCCAGTACGGTATGGCATTAGAAATTACATAAACATTTTTTTTTTTAATGTTAATTAGGAGTGCGTCGTCTACAATCCCAAAATAACATACTTGCAAAATAAAAAAATACTTTTTTTTTTTTTTTTGGATGGGAAAAATCATCTTACCAGGACATGGTCTACCCTAGTGCTCAATCATCTCATCTATAACCTTTTGAGCGTGAAAGACTAACAAACACACACACAAACTTATACATACATTTACATACAACCTTTTGCCTAGATTACTGCTATGTGATAATCCAATTTAGATTCCAATTTGTAAAACTGGAATTTTTTATCACATATTTAATTGAACATAAATTGACCTGTTCTAATTTTCAGGCGAAATCTGGCCAGAAGTATTCAAATTCACGAACCAATCCGCGTTACTGGGCGTCCAGCGGCTCTGTTCGAAGCTGATCGAGAAGGAGGTGCGAGGGTACCGCAGCGGAGTGTACCAACATGACGCCCGCCAAGAGCCCACCAGTCTGTCACATCTACATGTGACCAGTGTTGCCAGGGGGCTCGTGGAATGCTTCAGGAGACAGGTAGGTAGACTGATACATTGTTTCAGGTCAAAGTGAAACACCAGTACTGCAGTAGAGATCATGACATTGACTTCATTGTCCCCATTTGTGCTTTTTTTTAGGTGGGTGAAAATCATCCAGATGACATCCCCCGCCCTTGGGCGGAGCGGGAGATCATCACCAGCCTTTTTAATGTTCCCACTGTTGGGACTCAAGCCTCCTCTCTAGGAGAGGGAATGGGCCGTAATCCACCACGCGGGCCCAGTGCGTGTTGGTGAATGTCACATGTCTTCGAATAGCGAGTGGGAGATAGTGTCAAACTACTGACTAATAAACCCACCCCGTTCCTTCTTGCCTTGGTATGGTCATGTGAAAAGGAGGGATGAAACGCATGTTACTAAAACAGTTATGAGTTTACACGTGGATGGATGGAGGGGAAGAGGGAGGCCAAAGAAAAGATGGATGGATTGTGTGAAAAGCGATATGAAAGAAAAGGGAGTTAGTGATAGCGTGACGAGTGACAGGACAGAATGGAAGAAAAAAACGTGTTGCGTCCACCCCAAATAAAACGGGACTAGGGCAGGAAGATGATGTTCCTTCTTGCCTTTCATACCGAGGCCGAGCCTCCCTTCAGAACTAGACCCTTGGCCCCAGTAGGCTTCGACCTAGCTGGGCCCCTATGGTTGCTGACAACCCCTTGGTTTCCATTAGTGCTGTTGAAAACTAGGAAATTGACCCACAACACAAGCTCTGCTTAGCTTGGGACTAGACGGCGTTGTGTGATAGTTGTGGAATATTATATTATTATTATTATTTTATATTATTATGACACTCGCTCGATGTTACCAAAACCGTAGGGGCCCAGCGGGGTCGAAGCCTACTGGGGCCTTGAGTCGACTTCTGAAAGGAAACCTGTGATCCTAGAACACAAGGCATCTGAAGTAACATAGGAGTGATTTTAGTCACTAAAAATCTTACACGCTCTCTGGCTCCAACCCAGGTTGGATTCCCTCTAGCTCTAGCAGAGCGCTCAAACGGAAGAAATCATCAGATGATATCACCTCAAAAAAAAATAATTTCAATCGCTTGCGCTTTCACGTTTTATGCATTTGGAATTTCAGAAAACGGACAGCCCCTGCTTATATGTAAGTAGGTATATATAAGCAATAGTGGAAAAATTTGCTTGTTTTCGATATTTACAGACTTCTTACTTCTTATTTACGTTCTTAGAAACATGCCATATAAATAAAACGCACAATATTTTATAATCTATGCGGACGCCGACGTTTGCTTGGGGTTTGAGTGGGCGCGTACTTGACTTGTCATTCTTTTTTTTCCAGGCTACAACCCCGTCCTACGACTTCCCCGACTCAGTCCTACTCACAATTCTCCAGACCTTAACCTCAGATTACCCCAAGCCCCTCCCCCCGTTCGACGTGTGCTTCATCCCGGAGGTGTTCCACCGCGGGTGTGAGTGGAAGCGCGGCTGCGTGACGCTGGCGGCCCGGCAGGCGCAGGTGTCGCCGTCGGCCAGGAGGATACTTGACAACTACCTGCAGGGCGTCAGTACGGGGACTGCTTCTGAGGTGACGATGACGATCTTACCTAAATATTTGTACCTTGAATATAGCATATCAAAATATGCTATATTATTGCCTCTGTATATTTATATAAATAGGAAAATCTATCACATAAAATGTTTTGTCATGAATTCACAAGAGTACAGATGCCTTTTAATGATAAGACTTCCTTTAATTTCCTAATGTAATTTTTATTTTTGGTGTACAATAATGAATATATCTATTTCCTTGTCTACCAGTCAACCTTTGGGTGACGTAGAAACCAGTTGTGGTACATATGTGCAATATTGAATATTAACCATGGTAACAATTTTTTTTTTTGTACAAAGATAATTTTGTAAGAGTAAGTGGAATGAGGAATATATATGTTGCCCAAGAAGTGATCTATATTGATCTTGTGCTTAGATATTGACAAAAAGTTGATACATTTCATGTCAGCCGTTTTGAAGAGCTGGATTTTTTATAAGTAGGTTGTAGGAGAAACTCCATGACGATGTCACTATTAACTTTCCTTACGGTAGGTACCATGTAATATTATTCTAGATCATTTATATCTACAGTTATATTATTATAGAGAGGTAAAGTTTGTTTTTTTGTTTGTAGGAGGTAATCTCTGGAAGTACTGGTCCGATTGCGATAACTTTTTCACCGTTAGAAAGCTGCTTTATTCCTAAGTGACATAGGCTATATTTTATGTATGCGTATTTTGATATTATATCTTCCAGGAATCAGACACCCTCTTAATCTTCGAGATCCTGCCCATACTCTGCCGGACTATGCCTCCGAACTCTATCCGCCCGCCTCTCGAGAGGTGCCTCGCTGACTCCTTCGCAGAGATCAGCCACACCAAGCTCAGGGCCCGGGCTGATGAGAAGGAGTACCTGTTCAACCAGCAGATGGACAGGATCCGGCAGTGCTTGGAATGTGATAAGATCCATGACGCTAACAGGACCGTGCTGTCTCTGATTGTGGAGCAGTACTTCTCGATTATTGGGGATGATAATGTGGTAAGTTTGTTTTTCATATTTTCATAAATTTGATTTTTTTTATGTGGGAAATCATCCAATGGTTCTCTCGCTCTTGGGCGGACAAGGATGTGTCAAACTTTTATGGACTAAAACCCGCTCCTATTCCTTCTTTGTCTTTGTTCCAGTAGCCTTATTCACGTAAAATCAAACAAGCCAAATATCGTTGAAGTTTTATAGTCGTTCGATCGAAGTCCTATCCAAAAGCGGTATTCACGATGGATGACTTATCTCCAGTTACATTAATAAGTAGAATACCAGGATAATGTAATACAGTTTTTTTTTTCAAATCGACGAATTTCAAACGGCTTTAAAATCGGTGTCATTCAAATTCGATTGATGGATTTGAATACGGAAATGGTCTAATCTAAACGACTAAATCGCTACGATATCGTTACTAGGATAGGAGGATAGGCGAGCGTTTGACCACTATCTCATCTGATGGTAAGCGATGACGTGGCCGACGATGGAGCACGCTTGCCTAGAAGTAACCTATTCACTCTTGACTTAAAAACCCTTAAGTTGGATATTATAAGGATGAGCTAAACTGTTAAAGAGTCTACAAGGTGACGTACGAGTCGTCAGGATTCGCAGGGCGATTTCCGTCCACCGCAGGCGCGTAAAACGCCCGTAATACTTGTGTCAGTGACACCTGTGCGGTCAAGGAGCACGTCATGCGCAATAGTCTTCTCCTTCTCCAAGTATGCTTTGCACTAGAGATGTGCCGTTGTCGGCAATATTGCTCGAAGTGGGAATATTGCCACAAATATTCATTCTTCGGGCAATATTGCCGCCAACGGCACATCTCTACTCTGCACTGATTTGGAAGTAGGCGGAACAGAGAGTAAAGTCCCGCAAACCTCCGTTGAAAAAGAGGATTCTTCGACCAGACGGCTGTTACGTCTGGTGTGCAACTGCCCGATAGTTGATGTCGGGCTGTCGTGTATATTCAAATTGCAGCGGAGAACTTTGATACGCGATGCAGGATTTCGTATTTTTGTAGTTCTTATGTGGCACCATAGATATCGTTACTCTGAGAATTGTCTGTGGTACTGTGTGTGTGCCTCGCTACCAGTTGCAGTCTGCCTCTGTTCAGGCATTTGGTGAGGGTATTTCTGTAAAGTCTTCCTGCGTCTACAGAAAAATATGTGTCTCTTGTTTCCAGGCGTGGCCCACCTATGTGCAGACCAGTCGGTGCCTGTCCAGCAAGTACCTGGAGCGCATGACGTCACCGTCGAGCTGGTGGGAGCTGTCCAGCACGCTGCTGCGCAAGGCTGCTGCCGTCCGCTGCGCCGTGGCCGCCAGCGGGGACTGCCACACGGCGCTCAACTGGCTCAATGAGATCATTGACGCACAGGCTACGCAGTTGACGTGAGTTTTCAACCATAATGGACCATAAGTCATAAGGGACCATGAGTCATAAGGGACCATAAGTAATAAAGGGCCCATAAGGCCATATGGGACCAGGAATCATAAGGGACCATGAGCCATAAGAAACCATGAGGCTATGAGGGACCATGAGGACAAAAGGGATCACGATGCCATAAGGAACCATAAATAAAGTCATAACGGACCATAAAGCCAGAAAGATCCATAAGGCCATAAGAGTGCGTGTCTACTGAAATGGAGCTGGCCAGAGTAGTGCGGACAAGAGCAGTGAAAAGTGGCAAGTGCTTCCATTGATGCGGAGCAGGACGAAGTAAAGTTGAGCTAAACTCAGTTTCGTGGTCTCCGCTCGACGCCTTTCTGTTCTGCTCGGGGCCGCGTGTGTTTTGTTTTATTTGAAAGTCCTCTCATTTTTAGATTTCAAGCACTCACGGTCTGCTCCTCTACTCCACCCAGTTCCTCTTTAGTAGAAACGCACCCTTATGGTCGCAAATAGACATCGTCGGGCCATCGTGCATCGGTGACTAGAGTTGCCAGCTATCCCGATTTTGGGGGTCTGATAACCCGTCCATATTTACCCTTGACTGGAACACCTGTTGTCCCAATTGTCTCTGCACTAATATATACTTGTTTGAACAATATGTAATAAAATGACAAGCTAGCAATTCGGTGTTCATTCTCAAGACTTAGGAGTCTGTCACATTAAGGCTTATAGTCCCTTGACCCATCTGGCCGAATTTAAATGCTCACTACTCTCGTACCCGTCTGTCTAGGCGACAGTACGACTGTCTGTGCATTTGTTTGCGGCCAGCTGCGCCCGGACAGAGCCCCGCTGACTTTTAAATCCATTTTCTTTGCGAAATATTGATTGATTTACATCAGCAATGTTCACTTTGAAGAATATTTAAATACCAATTTTTATGTGTAAAAACGTTTCTAAATATCCAAGCCGTTTCGAAGAAGTAGGGAAAAGTTGCGAATGTGATGTTGTTGTATGTAATATTTTTTTTAGACAAAAGTATTAATCGCACGAAAAAATCAAATGTTGATAATGTTGTTCATGAATCTATAATAAACATATATTTTTTTCAAACCTATTAACCTGGCCGTTACCGACGAGTAGGCTCCAAAAAGTCACTGTTTTAAAGCACTTTTCGGCCGCTTGGGCCTTAACGTATCAAGCTTGGCCAAAAAAGATAAAGAGTTTGGAAAGGACCAAAGGGGAGGCCTTTATCTAGAAGCAGAAAATAAAAATATATTTTCAGTTTGTTAAAAGTTTTTTTTTTTTTTTTGCAGTGAGCAAGAATTTTCCCTACGCTGCATGCTACCAGCGTTGAAGGCTGCCAAACCGGACGCAGAATCGACCAGAGAGTGGTTCCTACAACTTATGGGACGCACGCAAGTCGCCTTCAACGAGTAAGTACCAACTGACCTCAATATTTTACTTATATCATCGATAATAAGCGTTGGTGCCTTGTCAATCACCTTTTGCCAGAAGTTTTCCCGTCTTCTAGCTAAAACCGGGCAAGTGCGAATCGGACTCACATTCTGAAGGTTCCGTCCAAAATCTATGAAAATAGTTCCAATTGCCGAATCGAGTCTCGAACTTTTTTCCGATTCGCAAAAAAAATAAATTCCTATATTTGTCCTATGAGACCTTGCTTCATGCAGGATTTTAAGTCAATGGGAAGTACCATATAAATTTCGATATCCTTAAGAATGACGAAATATACGTTTTTTGCAACTTAAAAGGCTCGTTAACAATATATATATGTTTGATTTGTTCACAACATCAAGGGATCGTAGTCGCAAACCTGTATATGGTTTTAATTTCAACTCGATACCTCCATTCGTTTCCGAAATAAAAGGTCTTGACAGACGGACAACAAATGGTTCCGTTTTTTTCTTTTCAGGTACGGAACCCTAAAAATTATTAATGGTTGAAAACTTAACACTCGACTACTCGAGGCATTTTCGTGCATTATAGTAGATTATGTGAGTAGGGGATAAAACAGTATCTTAAAGTCGCGCATGTTAAATTCCGAACGAAACGAAGGTTGCTAAGTTTTAATCCCGAACACGGTAAGGGATTTATATAATTAACTCCCGAGTACTGCGAGGTAATATACAATTTTTTTTGAAAATACGTAGGACACTTTCTCCTTGGGAGTTCCCTTGGGATAACTTTCTACTTCCACGCAAGCGAAGTCACTAGCTTAATCTAGTTTACCAATTTTTTTTTATTTTCCTCCAGAACCGAAGACAAATCGGCCAAGCTGTACCTCTGCGACGTCTTCATGCTATGTGTCATAGTGTTCAGCGGGCTCTGGTCCCTGGAGCCTGACGCAGAACAGCTAGCGAGCAGCCGCAGTGCCAGGCATGGCCTACTGCCGGCTGCGGCCGCTGAGCTGGTCGGCAGGGACAGTTGGAGCAACTGTACTTTACAGGTACGCCAGGCAGGCAGGTTTACGCCTATGTTAAAAATATAACTAGCTTTTGTTCGCAGCTTCGCCCGCGTACATAAAATATAGCCTATGTCACTCAAGTATAAACCACCCTTACGTTGTTGAAACCTCTACGGTCTGGACTAAGCGTTTCGCTTCGTTATTTATACCGCGTACATCGAAGGAATGGAACAATTTGCCTGCTGCGGTCTTCTCGTCCGATTATAATTTGGGAGTCTTCAACGCTAGAGTAAATAGGCTCTTAATAAACTAGTTTCGCCTCACCATCAACGTTTGTTGAACGACAGGTGGGATCGCAGTCAAGCACTAGTTTATATTGGATAAAAAAAAAAAACAAAGAGCTACGTAGAATTGTATCACGCCTCTTGTCGCCGCCGCCGCTCACCGTCTGCGATGTCTCCCGACAGCAGCCGAAGAATGCCGAGTGACCGAGGGCGCCCGAACAGATATGGCCGTACCATTGCATGCGATTTTCTTTCATCTTTTTGACAATCGGTGCGACCTTGAATGATCCTCTGACAAATTCGTTTCGCACTTAGAATTCCAGACTATTACTGAAAAAAAATCTCGTCCCACTATGGCCCGTGTCTCTCTGGGACGCCATAGCGGTGTTGCCAGTCCGCATAGCCAAAAAAATACATGCAGTTGTGTACCTCACGTGGCAACTATTGGTCACACATACACTTTTTTGCAATCACGACCTAAACCCTACATTAAGTCGAACGTAGACTTCAGAGTTCTTATCAATACAACACTCATATGTTAATTTTACGACTTTTTTGACGTTTTTTTGAGACTAGACGGCGTTGTGTGATAGTTGTGGAATATTATTCTCTTTATTCATTATTTTGCACATATAAAAATACATTTTTAAATATTTTTTAACAAAATTATACAAAAAAAAACATTTAAAAATATAAAACTATACACCGTTAAATTTTAATCGTTTTAATCCCGTGGAGGGTCGATCCGGTACATGAAATACTATCGATTTGTAAAGATAAAATTAAAAAATAAAGTACCTCTTTTTCAAAACTCGTATTAATTTACGCATGTACGAAATTAATTTCTTTAAGAAAAAGTCAGCTGAGCGAGTTCAATGACCTGTAGGTACTTTGTACGCAACGCCGACTATTAACTACAGTTCATTGAACTCGCCCAGCTGACGTTTTCTTAAAGATACTAATTTCGTACATGCGTGAATTAATACGAGTTTTGAAAAAGAGGTACTTTATTTTTTAATTTTATCTTTACAAATCGATAGTGTTTCATGTACCGGATCGATCCTCCACGGGATTAAAACGATTAAAATTTAACGTTGTAGTTATCCACCGGTGTCGGGAGCAGGGTCCAAGCTAACGGTGGTTAGGGCTCCAGAGACAGGAACCTCCTCACAATGCGAGCCGTATCGAGGAGTACTGCCTTCTGTATCAGGCCCTTGATCCACCCGTGCAACGATAGCTTCGACAGGTGGTCGTCGAAGCTTTTGGCTATGGCCATTAGCGGTCACGAGAATCGGCACAATGATAGCTGAGTCCACATTCCACACGTCGACAACCTCGTGTGTAAAGTCAAGATATTTTATTTGTTTTTCTTTCTCAGCTTTCACGAGATTCACGTCATGCGGGATGGTGACATCGACTATCTTCGCGCGGCGCTATTATTATTATTATTTTGGCTGGGCTACTACTTCATTCATGAAACGTTTCATCTCGTCCTTCCATCCTTGTATTTTTAAGATGGCCTGATGTAATACAACGTGTTTTTGGTAAGACTATGATTTTCTAGTGCACATTCATGAGTCTAAACTAACTTTCCAGATGCTAGAATGGCTGTGCCACACGCGCTCGGCCGCGTGCGACGGCAGCACGGCTGTTGCGTGTCAGCGTGCGTTGCTGGCGACAAGACACGCGCAACAATTCGCCACGCATAAGATATGGACTAGACTGTAAGTTTCATTCTTATTTCTTAAAGATGAAGGATTTTATTACTTGCTTATTCCCCAAAGAGATAACTATTCAGAGGCCCTACTACGAGCTCTTAACGCGATCCATTTGACGACCTAAACTGAACTATTAAAAGGATAGAGGTATAAAAGGTGTAAGGGACAGCCCTCCACAAACTTTAAGGGCTTGCTCAGTAGACGAAACTGTACCACCTTCTACAAAATTTTTTTTCAGGAAACGAAAACAAAAATCGGCCTCGCCATACAAATTGTCCAATCAAGTTTATCATTTTGTATGGTGAGGCTGATATTTTTTTTTCGTTTCCTGAAAAAAAAAATTGTGGAAGGTTGTTCAGTTTCGTCTACTGAGCAAACCCTTAAAGTTTGTGGACGGCTGTCCCTTACACCTTGTATAGAGTGTATAACTCCATTCCTCTCTCTCGCTCGAACGACTGACATTTTAACACATCGTGGTAAAGCCTCTGCATACGTAGTCTATCCGGGCTAAGAAAATAGTGAGTCATCGGTGCTACAGTAAAGTAAAAACATATCCATACTGAGGTAAAAATTAAACCATTTATATACTCACAATATTTTGCAGTTTCAAAACTGGGGCCGTATTATGACCTCTTAAAACCATCATGTTTTCGGTGTTAAAAAAGAGACGGAGCTATACAGGACGAATAGCACTATCCTTTTCTCACACAGAAAACATGATGGTTTTAAGATGTCATAATACGGCCGCTGCACTTTGTACGAGTATAAGTTACCTGTGCGAATCCCGGTTAGGTTACTAGTTAATAATATTTTGTTTGTTTCAGGGAGAGCCACTTCGGACGAGATATTATCATTGACGAGTAAATACCAAAACATTTCAAACCTATTTACAGTTCATATGTCTGCATAAAATAGACTGAATAATGTTTGTTAATATTTTATTATAATAATATTAACGTTGAAATATAAGGAGAGCTCACGAAACACTTAGTCCTCCAGCAACTTTTTTGTTTCTGCTGCTGTCTTCGCTCTTGCATACATGGGACCGACAGCGACGCGACTTTTTTTGTTAATGTTTGCTACCAATAGTCAAGGCAAAAGTCAATTTGTCTCCGAACCCGCCGGCAAAGTCTCCTTCCCAACTGTTTGTCGCGTGCGCTACTTAGGGTTCTCAGTTCTCACCTAGAGTATTAAGGGCCCATCTGTACCATGTAAGCACCAAGTAACCTTAAGCATATTTCCAAATAGTTTTAACAAAGCCCTCACAACACATGCACACTGCTCTTTCATAGAATCTCATAGACTTGGTGTGAGAAACAAATTATTGCGGAGACTAAAGTTGCTCGTGCGCACTATTCCTAGTGTAATTATAATCTAGTCAAGTAAGTACCTATGTTCATAAATGTTATATTTAATGTGCAAAAATGTTAACTTTTCTATATTTCTGTTTAGTTCTAAGATACGGGTAAAATTTATTTGTGGTGTTTACTTATTAGGAATGATATCACATTACATAATTATTGATATTTAGTTATATTTAGTTATACACTATATATATACTTAATTACATACTAAATCAATTACATTAAAATTGAATACAATTTGGCAAATAAAGCAGGTACAGGATACACAATACAAATATACACCGTTAAATTTTAATCGTTTTAATCCCGTGGAGGGTCGATCCGGTACATGAAACACTATTGATTTGTAAAGATAAAACTCGCTCAGAAGTCGCTCAGCTGAGCGAGTTCAATGACCTGTAGTTAATAGTCGGCGTTGCGTACAAAGTACCTACAGGTCATTGAACTCGCTCAGTTGACTTTTTCTTATAGAATTTAATTTCGTACATGCGTAAATTAATACGAGTTTTGAAAAAAAGGTACTTTATTTTTTTTTATTTTATCTTTACAAATCGATAGTGTTTCATGTACCGGATCGACCCTCCACCGGATTAAAACGATTAAAATTTAACGGTGTATAAATCAGGCTAAATTACATAATGCAATTTTTAGGTATGACATCAAGAATTTCCCTTTGTGTGTTGGTTTATCCAATTGGTGGGATATTTTTCCGACCAGACGGATGTTAAGTCTGGTCCGGTCGGCTGCCCGATAGTTGATTTCGGGGTGTTGTATAAGTTCAAATCGCGTGGAGAACTCTAAAAGGTCCCTTACACGGTTCGGCAAAACGATAGTGTATGTCAATATCGTTAACGATTTAACTTGACAAACACTATCGATTCGTCGTTGCGATCAGTACCTCTACCATGAGTTTAAAGCAATAGGGTAGGCGACGCGTGATTATTATAGTTATTTGTATCGTCTAATTTTGAGTTTTTTAATTATACCGATGTACATACCTGCATTTGTTTAAAATAAATCTGGTGCTTAAGGCGCGGGAGACGCAAGCGAGGGGAACGGGGAGGGGCGCGGCATAGCGCCACTGTAGCGAGTGTTAGTGATCTATACGAACGATTGCGCACAGACGTGTTTGCTTCTCCCAACCCTTCAGCCTTACGAAAATCAAGTGGTTTACCTTATACGTCCACATCCCCTACATTAGTTGGTCTTCGAGTCGGATCTCTGGATGTACCATACGCCGCCACGAACCATGGTGAAAACCAGGAGCGTGAAACGAAAGGAAGAGGAGCAGAATGACGCGCAACAAAAAGATGCTCAACAATTGCAAGAGGAACAATTCAAAGTCGAATTCACAGACATTCCTCCTAAAGCTGTACCTGTTGAACGCGGGAACAAGACGGACGAAGTACAACCCGGACCCTCTACAGCCCAAAGTGTTCGCCAATCTACCCGAAAAAAGTCGTCGACTTCATCTCTTATGGCAAGAAAGAAAAAGCTGGAACTCGAAGCAGCTCAAGCAAAAGCCCAAATTAGAATGGAGTTGATAGACCTGCAACTTGGAGCAGATCTGGCAGAGCTGGAGGACGACCGCAGTCTACCCTCAGAAAAATGTAATTCTGAAAATAATGACCGTATAGTGGAAAAGTGGTTAGAAAGTAGCCAGCAGGAGCTGAAAACTCAGGGCGTCACCAATGTTATCCGTGATGAAGCGCTGCAACCGGCACCGCAGGATTGGAACCTGTACAACGTGAATGCCGCCGGCCCGCAACGTCCAGCTACGGAACTTGTGTTCGAGTCTCGCTCGCCGCCACCAGCCGCTAGTGGCACTGATGAAACCATGCGAGCCCTGGCAATGGCTCTGAAAGATCTAGCTACTGCCTCCGCTACTGGTACCAGCAAAGTCAACGACAGAATGCTAAATCGTTTGTGCACACCAAGAGACTTGCCTACTTATTCCGGTGACCCGCTAGAATGGCTTCAGTTTAAGCAAGCGTTTGAAGAGTCCTCTCACGTGTGCAACTTCAGTGACAAAGAAAACCTGTGGCGTCTAAGGAAGAGCCTGCAAGGGCCAGCAAAAGAAGCAGTGACGGCCTTACTCATCGGTGCTACCTCCGCTACAGACATTATGAACACGCTAGAACTTCAGTTTGGCAATCCTGACGTAATCATCTCCAGGATCCTGCAAGATATAAGTAAACTACGCCCCATGTCGCAGGAATATCAGAGAGATATTATTTCATTCTCCGTGAAAGTACGAAACTGTGTCGCTGCTGTGACTGCCATCGGACGCGACGAGTACCTGCAAGGAATGAACATTGTGTCGGTCATCCTCTCGAAACTACCGATGATATTAATCTCCAAGTAGGCGGATTACTGTTCTCCTCTTATTGATAACACAGCAAAACCAAAATTGCTTATTTTGTCCGAGTTTCTCAGTGACGAAGCTCTAAAGATAACAAAAACATCTGTGAGTGTATCAAGCATACAAAACTTTAGTAAACAAAGTCATAACGAAAACTCTAAACATCGCACTCTCTTGGTAAACAGTGAACAAACGAAGAATGAACAAAAAAGTGATAAGAGTTGTCGGTACTGCCACATTTCCGAGCACCTACTACAAGATTGCAAAAAGTTTAAAAAATCGCTTCGCAAGGACCGCTGGGCATTTGTGAAACGACACGGTATTTGCTACAAGTGCCTGACGTCACAACATAAACAAGATACTTGTACCGCACCGGCGTGTGACGTAGACGACTGTGGACTGCCTCATCACCGTTTGTTGCATTATATCGTAAACAAGAACTCAGTGCCGCGTAATAGTGTCAATATAACCGACGCAACCAAGACTGATACCGAGACTGAACCGCGAGTGGAAACTGTCAATCATCTTCAAGTGAACTGCCGTAAAGTGTTGCTAAAAACTGCCTATTCACCTACACGGACCTAACGGTACTTTTCGTAGCGTCGCGCTCCTTGATGATGGTTCTACTGTGACTTTGATAAGCGCTGCGCTCGCGTCGAAAGTGGGGTTGCGCGGTGATAAACAATCTTTGCGTGTGTGCGGTGCATGGGACAAAAGCGAAGTTGTGTGCCATAGTGAAGTACTCGACCTTGAACTTTCTAACTGTGAAGGAACTAAGTTTACAATTCGTGCGCGCAGTGTAACAAATATGAACTTACCGATACAAAATATCACTACCGTGGACATAACTGATTATGAACTATTAAAACCGGAAATTAAAAACGGTACGGTGTTATCTTCACTTGCCTCACCGTGAGAGCTATTCACATTGAGATAGTGAACCAGCTGACCACAGATGCACTAATAATGGCTCTCAGACGAATGGCAGCCAGGAGGGGCTGGCCAAGGTACTTATATTCAGACAATGGTACGAACTTGAGAGGTGCTGATACAGAGCTGAAAAAATGTATTCTTGAGCTGGACGTGAATAAACTTAAAGAAGTAACGACTTACAGTGCAGCAACCTCATGGATTTTCATTCCACCCGCTAGCCCTCATTGGGGAGGGGCATGGAACGATTAATTAGGAGTGTAAAGAGCGCACTCAAGGTCGTATTAAAAGAACGAGCACCACGTGATGAGACACTTCAAACATTATTAGCCGAAGTAGAACACATGATAAACAGCCGTCCTCTCACGCATGTCTCAGTGGAACCAAACAGCTGCGAGACGCTGACCCCCAACCATTTTCTGCTGGGAACATCGTCCAACCTACCTACTCTGGGTGTTTTTGATGAGTCAGATATGTACCTCAGAAAGCAATGGCGACTGTCACAAAAACTGGCTGATATGTTTTGGAAACGCTGGGTACGTGAAGTGTTGCCAGATATGCGCCCAAGACAAAAGTGGCACGATGAACGGAGACCATTGCAAGTGGGAAATTTAGTTTTGATCGTCGACCCAAACTCGCCCAGAAACGTATGGCCGAAGGGCTTGATACAGGCCATAATAGCCGGCAAAGACGGCCGCGTTCGTGTGGTCGATGTCAAGACAAAGTCTGGGCTTCTGCGACGGAACGCGACACGCGTCGCACCTATCTCCATGGGTGATGAGTGCTGTAGCAGCACTAGGGGAGGGAATGTAGGCGACGCGTGATTATTATAGTTATTTGTATCGTCTAATTTTGAGTTTTTTAATTATACCGATGTACATACCTGCATTTGTTTAAAATAAATCTGGTGCTTAAGGCGCGGGAGACGCAAGCGAGGGGAACGGGGAGGGGCGCGGCATAGCGCCACTGTAGCGAGTGTTAGTGATCTATACGAACGATTGCGCACAGACGTGTTTGCTTCTCCCAACCCTTCAGCCTTACGAAAATCAAGTGGTTTACCTTGTACGTCCACATCCCCTACAAATAGAATTGGTCGATACTCGATACCGACTACGTAAATATTTTGTATGGCAAACACAGCGCCTCTAGCGGTCACTTACGGAACCAAAATTTATCATACAAAATATTTACGTAGTCGGTATCGAGTATTGACAAATACTATTGCTTTAAACTCATGGTAGAGGTACAGATCAGTCGTGAAGCGGAGGATCGTATAGACAAATCGTACCGTAGGGAATTTTACACCGCGATGCAGGATTTCGAATTTTGGTTCTTATATTGTGTCATAGATGTCGCTACAATTCAAATATTATACAATTTGCAGGTTCTAAATTACATATTGAAATGATCCAGCATTATTAAAAGTTCGTTACTTAGTAACAATTGTAACAGGATAGGTACTACACACTCACTGCAGGATTGTTCAGAAGAGCCACCGTATCTGGAATGTATAGAGTAACTGACGAGACGGGTGAGTATAAGTCAGTAAAAGTTTGACACTCTCGCTCCTGGATATCCTATGCTCTTGGTAATCTATCTTCATATATACGTAGTTTTTTATACATTATAATCACTGTCTACTCAAAATACCATTTCATGTAACTAGCACTATGACTTGGGTGTTACTGCCATCACCACTAAAATGTTCACCTCTACTTTTATTACCATCTAGCTTCTGCAGATTTGCCCACCTGAAAGTAGGTTTTTCATACTAACTTTAAACTCCCGTTCTATCACCTTCATCATCATCATCATTTCAGCCGAAGGACGTCCACTCTTGGACATAAGCCTTCCCCAAGTGTTGCCTCAACGAACGGTCCTGTGCGTCTCGCATCCATCGCATTCCTGTGACTTTCACTAGGTCATCGATCGATCGCGTGGGGGGCCGCGCCAACGCTGCGTCTTCCAGTGCGCAGTCGCCACACTAGAACCTTTCAGCCCCACCGGCCATCCGTTCTACGAGCAATATGCCCTGCTCACTACTACGTAAGTTTAGCCATTCCATCACCTTAGTGGGTGAATTTTGAAAAATCCTACACACCACTAAACTTTTTCATGTCATCACTCATCACACAGTTTCCGGTGTCATCACCACTTTGTTCCACTTCACCACTATAGTATAGCAACGTGCACCCCTCGCCCTCTAGAGCGTCTGCGCGGGATGCCGCTGCAGCCGCGCTCACACGGCCGTCTCGTCTGCCGGCGCCTTCACCAGCGGCTCCGTGGGGCTCTTCACCGGGATGCGGATCACCTCGTCTTCCAGCTTCGACTCTATTGGCATGTTCTGTGAAAATTAAATCATGAGTTGAGTTTTATGAAGACCTGTATTACACGTAAATTCAAACTTACTTGAAAAAGTTATGGATCTGCAAACAATTTTAACCTTTCAATCGTGTCAATTAGAGACACAGTAGAAAGACAATGACAGTGCCAACGCCGGGCGACGTTCGCTTGGGATTTAATGAATTAAAGATAGTGCACACGAGCAACTCTAGTCTCCGCAACTTGTTGCTGATGGACGCCTTCTCTTATATCTCTTCTCACAAATGTGTCTGAGAGTAGGTTTTTTGAGGTATGTGAAACAGAGAGTAAAGTCCTACATACCTCCGTTGAAAAATTTGGATCCTCCGACCAGACAGGTGTTATGTCTGGTGGGCAACTGCCCGATAGATGCTTTCGGGCTGTCTAATATACTCTAATAGCGCGTAGAACTTTAAACTAACCCCAAGAGCGACCCCAAATAATGGGAAATGGCTAGGACAAAGAAGAGCACGTAGAACTTTACTTGCGCGCTGCAGGATTTCGTAGTTCTTATATAGCGCTACAGATGTCGTTACAGGTTAATGTCAAAATGAATTACATTCTGATGGACTACTGATTGTGAATACTGAACAGTGAGCATAGTCGTATGTGCGTTTCAATAATGATGCCCAATCTCCAAATAGTGCGACAAGTAATTCGTGTTCTTATCAATTTACTTCATGCAACATTTATGTAAGTATGTGAATACAATACACTTAAAAGTAAATACATAATATAAAATATAATAGAACATACTGAGTAAGCAACATAGTGAGTTGTAGAACATCGTGAGTTGAGGTGATGATACGGTAGAACAGTGTGTCTAGCAGTGATAACATAAACTAAAATAAATCTACAGTTCAATTTAAAACTACATAAAACTTTTTTTAAAACATCCTCTTATTTGCAGCTATGTAATTTGGGTAAATAATAAAATAAATACGGAATAAAATAAATAAATAAAATTATATTAACACAAACCATAATACATAAGTACTTAAAAATAAAATAACAGATCATCAATTAAATAGAACAGCATTACTAGTGTTAGTAGCCAACTCCACATTTTACACCAAATATCTTTCTGTAAAGAAAACTTTAAAAAAATGTTAGTACCCAATAGTAGTGCTAGAATCATTTGCCTGGAAAGTGCGACCACCAACTCCGAACTACGACAAAGCCAAACAAACCTCAAGAGCGGTATAATGCTTATGTAAGGCCGCCGGCAACTTATTGTGTCTCGGCAGCGCGGCGAGCGCGGCCGGGCGCAGCCGCGCGGCGTCCAACAGTCGCGCGCGCCGCACGGGGGACCCACGCCCCGACACCACGACGCAAGTGCCCACACTCTTCAAAAGCCGGGCTCTGAAGGCATATAACAAGATCTGTCAACGTGTGCGATAGTTGCGTCGCTGTTGAGCGACTGTAGCGCTACTGTTGTGCGACTGTTGCGCTGCAATCGTGCAACCGCGACGCTGTGTTCTGGAACCTGCAGCTGAAATAACAAAAAAAGATACGATTGGATTAAGATTCAAACTGATATGAGCCTGGATTTTCAGAAAACCTTAGATTGATACAGCATAAATGGCCGCCAACACTGCATGCATGTCTTGTTACTAATGCTTGTAATAATGGCTGATTTTCTGTAAGAAAACTTTCCTAGAAATCTGTCGCCAAATCACGTGTTGGGTTAACTCACTGAGTTACCACTTAGACCCAAATCTGTTAGATGTTGTCTGTGTTAGACTTTTCCCAATGATGATGTCAGCTTCCAGATTAACAGGATGTGGCTGAAAACCAGTATTCTATGGGAGCGAACACTTCACATTAAAAAAATAATAACCACTCACGCATCTAACAATTTCAACAGCAGTCGACTGTATGCGGTATATTCATCTTCTCCAAACTCTCCGGGATGATGCCTAGCAAACTCGTAGGTGTCACAGAACTGGTGCACCAGCTTCTGACCGCGCCCGTCTAGGGGGGCAGCGAGTGAAGACAGAAGAAAGGCACGCAGGGACTCCCGAGGATGACGCCGAAGACCTGGGTCTTGACGGGCTATTTCTTCCTCTGAAATAGTAAAAATAATATTAGTTGAAATAGAAAAAAGTGTGGTAAATGCTGTGATAAATTATCTATGTAAAATTTTTTATTCTGTCAGCAATAGTTTCTGCCAGCTAGCTATAAAACAATATTGTTTCATGTAATACAACAAAGAAAGCTTACCAAGAGTCTTCACATCGTCTACAGCTCGGAACCTGTAGTGATATGGTTGCTGCGGCTCCAGGATATAGTGCGAGGGCTCGGTGCTCAGCAGTCGAGGCTCGTGCATAATGCGTGGCACTGCTTCGATGCGACGCTCTAGCTCTTTCTTGAGAATCTACAAAGTAATGATAGAATGTTTATCCTTGGGGAATGACATACTAAGTCCACACGTAGCGATAAAAGCTGGATAGTACAAGCCTTAAGCCAGAACTACATTAGACCGACGCACACGTCTGATACTACTACAAGTCTAGTTTCCATATAAAATGTATGAGAACAACGCGCCCAGATCGGCGTGTGTGGCACATGTGTGTGTTCTACTTTTAGTAGTGTATGATTGGACTTCAAAAGAAGTAAATCAGTCGCACATTACAATGCGAGGAATCTTTTTGATTATGACATAATTTATAGGTCTCCTCTATAACCAAGGTAAAGCTAAAGTTGGGTATCAATTTCGTCATTGTTTATAGAAGATTAGGCGATCTATTTAACCTAGAGACCATATAAAAAGATTAAAATAACTCACTTTTTTCGCATCAGTTCCAATTGGTACATGAGGACCTCTCCTAGAGCGAAGGGCGAACCTTGTTATCTGTCTCTTGGCGAAGATGAACAGAATCACAAAAGTTAACACCCCACCGCTTATTATAAATATGATGTTCAATATGCTCGTAAAATCCTGCATTTTGGATATTTATTAATTGTTACCTACAACAGATAAAATTTCATGGATTCGTAATCAATCGTCAAAGAAATCTTTGTTTATATTTTCCTATTTCCTGACAAGTAATTTTTAGCATGAAATGAAATAGGACATCGAAAATTACAAGTGAAAGAAAGAGAAAACCGATAAGTTGCATGCCATTCGTATGGTTTCGAGATTGTCATGGAACGCAAAGCTTTGACACCAAGGGAGTTTGACAGTCACTGCAAATGGCAAAAGTAGTTTCGTTCATGAATTTAACTTTGAACAACAAATGTTTTAGTAACACTCAATAAACTCAGTTCTCGAACGAAACTTTTTCATAAAAATTCATGCAGCAGAACTTGTGGTACTAGGCAGAGAGGTTGTCATTCTCATTCATTAACATTAGGGTCCCGTATGTCTGTACCGCTTGGGTAATTGTGTGAAATTACGAATGATGTTTATTTTATAGGTTTTTGTTACACAATCATAAGAAACGGTCATTGCTGATTGAACTACAAATTCCAAGTTTACGGTAATTTGATCGTAAAATAATAAAACTTTCCGATGAGTATCAACTGCAGTTGAAAAACTAAAGAATGCGTTGCCTAAGTGAGTATAACATAAAGGCTGCAGGTACTTGCTTTAAACCTGATCAGGTATCTGCCGTCATACCTAGAAACGCTTATTATTTATTCATCGTTTATCATACGCTGTCGCGTACACAAAACGAACATAAATTCCTTCATCATGATTCTTTCTATTGAGGAGTTGGGCGCGGCACGAATGTCTTTGGCGGGAAACGCGGTTCGCATACTAATATGAAAATGGCGGCGAGACGTGCGATGACCAATAGACGTTGTTCAATTATGGAAAACGAATGTCAATTGTCAATCGACTGCCCACTGTGGCTACAATGGGTTTCTTTACAAATTTGGTGTCGTTATATTCCTTGCGATGCAATTTCGATTCAGCACACATGGTTGCATTACTTTAATAGGCGCGCTCATAGAAATATTGTCTTCCTTCCATCGTTAATGTGTAATGGAAATATCGTGATTGTCTGCTTGATAGCTAAAATTAACCTGAATATGGCGGGGGCCCTTAGTATATATTATTCTGAATGTGTATTAGTGCTGGTAGAAGCTATAAATCTGGTACTTAATAAATACTTTTTTTTTTTTTTATGGTGGGAAAAAATCATGCATTGACATCCCCCGCTCTTGGGCGGAGCGGGAGATAGTGTCAGATTCTTACTGACTAAAAGACCCACCCCGTTCCTTCTAGCCTTCATACCGGGGCTCGAGCGCCCTTTCGGATAACCCTGGCCCCAGTAGGCTTCGACCCGGCTGGGTCCCTGCTGTTGCTGACAACTCCTTGAGGCGTGCGGGAACAGTGCGCGCCGTCGACGACTTGGGCTTGGTCCGGACAGTTACCGGACGGCCAGACAGTGAGCTACCCATTGCTCACCGTCCGCAAGCCCGCGCCTACGTTGGCCGGAAATCGGGATCAGAATCCCGGCGGCGGCGACGGCGGCGATAACGCCGTTGCCTGATACGTTCGGCCTCCTCCTTTGCGAGCATTACTGCTTCGCAGAAGTCGGCGACCGCCTGCCACTCCTCCTCGCTCCGGACCATGGCCTCAACCAAGGCCCGGCGTGAGAGGTCTCCGCCGCCGATCGCCCCCACGAGGGCACGGCGATGCTCCGTCCAAGCAGGGCACACCTCGACTGTGTGCTCCACCGTGTCCTCCGGGGATTCCGCACAGTGGCGACACCCGGGCGTCACTTCCGCACGAATCCGGTGCAGGAAACTCCCGAACGAACCATGTCCGGTGAGGACCTGCGTCATGCGGAAGGTAAGGACGCCGTGAGGTCTTTCCAGCCACGCCTCAAAGAGGGGACTTACCGCCATGATTGTGGCGTGCCCAACTTAATAAATACTTGGAAAACTAGTAATGACTATGGAATGTTTTGTGTGCTACAACTACCTCATAAACTAATACAGTACTACCGATCGAAGTACCCACCCGCTAGGCTGCACCGTTATCTTACTATATTATTTCACACAAAGCCTTAATTTAGTATTTATATAAATACTTTTTTTTTAAATAAATCTAGTACCTACTGATTTAGTTTTCCTAAAAAAGGTCCTCATTAATTTTATTAACTCTAGAATATAGGGTTCCGTATTTCATCTCGAAGGGTTGGTTAGCATCATTTGATTTTTTGCCTTCTGCTGTTCATGTTCCTGGGGCTGTTTCCGACCGATATTCAGAACATACCTAGTACAGGCATGAACCCTGTCGGGGAAAAATGAGAAACAGTCCATCATAAAAGTAAACTATTTTGTCACAAAATTACGTTCTTATGTGTCCCAATGCACAACACTTTTAAGCCTTCCGGTATTCCATGGATCCATAGACCCTAAGGGCCTGTCCGCACAGCGGTATTTCACCACGCAGTTTTTTGAAGTGAAAACTTCTTTAGCGGCGTTGAGCACTTTTTCTGTAATGGGTATAAAATCTTAAACTCGCGTCAGGACACGTGACCTGATCGAAAAAGCGTAAGACGGATGGAGAGTAGACAGCTATCCCTTATCGCGCGTTGTGAAAGGGGGCTAGACGGAAAAAATTCTCACGAAAAATTGTACCGACGCTTTTACTGTCAAAATATAAATCCAAGATGGCGGCTGCAAGAAATTATCAAATTTTCCGTCATGGGTGTCGTTTTCATGGTTTTCGAGGGCGTGGAAACCGATGGTACTGTCAAAATGTAAATCCAAGATGGCGGCTGCAAGAAATTATCAACTTTTTCATCATGGGTGTCGTTTTCATGGTTTTCGAGGGTGTTGAAACCGATGGTACTGTCAAAATATAAATCCAAGATGGCGGCTGCAAGAAATTATCAACTTTTTCGTCATGGGTGTCTTTTTCATGGTTTTCGAGGGTGTTGAAACCGATAGTACTGTCAAAATGTAAATCCAAGATGGCGGCTGCAAGAAATTATCAACTTTTTCGTCATGGGTGTCGTTTTCATGGTTTTCGAGGGTGTTGAAACCGATGGTACTGTCAAAATATAAATCCAAGATGGCGGCTGCAAGAAATTATCAACTTTTTCCTCATGGGTGTCGTTTTCGTGGTTTTCGAGGGTGTTGAAACCGATAGTACTGTCAAAATTTAAATCTAAGATGGTGGCTGCAATAAATTATCAACTTTTTCGATATGGGTGTCTTTTTCATGGTTTTCGAGGTTGTTGAAGCCGATAGTGCTGTCAAAATGTAAATCTAAGATGGCGGATGTCAGAAATTATCAACTTTTTCGTCATGAGTGTCGTTTTCATGGTTTCGAAGATGTTGAAATAGTGCTGTCAAAATGTACATAAAATAGGATAGTATTTTTTAGTTATATTGTATTGGCTAGACGGAAAAAATTCTCACGAAAAGTTGTAACGACACTTTTTCTATAGTAAGCTATTGTAAGCCGTGCGGCGTGCGCATGTTTCTCTGTCTTTCTCTCTTTCTCTCTCTTATAGAAAGCAAGCCAGAACGGAACTTCGTTCCATCCAGGTGTCCCTTGACACCTCAGTAGTTTTTCGGAGAGATAAACTTTTTAATGTAAAATAATTGTAATAGTTTTAAAGTGTTAAATTTTTAATGTAATATAAATTGTCATGTTTGTGTACGATAGCGCAATAAATGAATATTTTATTCTACCACATAAATGATAGTACTTTTATACTGATAAAGCAATTGGTGCAAAATTATTCCCTAACCATTCCAAAATATCAAACATGCTCAACGTTAATAATCAAGTTTTCACTTCTGCCGGCACTCCCGGAGTGCAACCCGTCTTTTTTTTTTCGTTATTCTGTATCACATTGAATCTTATGGAAGTTTCCGCACAGGCGATAAAAAAACGCGCGATAATTAATTCTGTGATTTCTTGCAGATTGGACGCGGTGCGGTGCGGAAATAAAACCACGCGAATATTTTCCGCGCGGTGAAATATCGCTGTGCGGACAGGCCCTAAAGGATCTTGCTGATACTTGAAGAGTGTGCGCAGGAATTACATGACTTGATTCCACCATCTCACTTCTACCATCACAGACAAGCCGACGAACGGCGAGTATCCACCCTTATGTTGTTGAAACCTCTACGATCCGGACCAAGGTTTCTCCTCGTCGTTTATACCACGTACATCGAGGGACTGGACCAATTTGCCTGCTGCAGTCTTCCCGTCCGAATATTATTTAGGTGTCTTCAAGGCAAGAGTGAATAGGCTCTTAATAAACTAGTGCGCCTCACTAACAACGATTGCATCGCTTATGCTCAGGTGGGATCGCAGTCAAGCACTAATTTATCAATTAAAAAAACCTATAACACCTCATCTCATCCATCTAGTCTTTACAGTCTCCACAACTGAATACACAGAGTGTAAGCCGAGTTTATTTTAAACTTCCCTAGACACCCATCTTCAGTCGTGGCCTTTCATTTAGCAGAAGTTCCGTCCCGTTGACGAGTAGCTGCTAAAATCTCCGACCTTGAAACTGAGGTTATTGTTATGAAAGAGCAAAGTTATATGAAAGATCACATGTTACTATTCTCAGTTCCGTTACCCATCTTCTATTTATTTATCTGATTTTTTTTTTGTAAGTGGGTTTAAGTCATCAAATAACTCCTCCCACTTTTAGTGAAATAAGTAGGTAATGTCAGACTTTTATTGACTAAAATTCACAGGCCTATGTTCTTTAGGGTCAGCGCAGACAGAAAGGAGCGCCGCGGAAAGGATTTTATTAGGGGTGTCCAAAATTAACTATAAACTTACTCAAATAAAGTGCATATAAGCTTGAACCTGACAAAAAATGCTCGCGCGTCCTCGAAGATACGCAAGAAGCGTTTCTTCGACATACGCCATCCGTCAGAAAATGCTCGAGACCGCGCGAGGATTATTCCTCTCTGTCTGCGCTGACCCTTAGTTGCCTTTTGCGTATCAGGGCCATGGTAAGTCTTTCGAAAGACTCGCAACCCTGGCAATAGTTCTCCTCGGGGTGTTTCACACACAGGCACCGTGCATTTTGTTTCAGTGATAAAGAATATATGGAATCTCTTTGGCACTTCTTTTTAGAAAGAGTTTTTTTTTAATCTAGACTTATCTACACTAATATAATAAAGAGGCAAAGTTTGTTTTTTTGGTTGTAGGAGGTAATCTCTAGAAGTACTGGTCCGATTGCAAAATTTTTTTCACAATTAGAAAGCTGCTTTATTCCTGAGTGACATATTATGCTATATTTTATGTACGCGGGCGAAGTTGCGGGTGGAAGCTAGTATCTTATAGAGCATGACCTCATGACAGTCAACCCCATCTTTAACCCAACCTAGGTTTACAATAACAACTTAATAATTAGCATAGTGCATTTAATGATTTTACAAAAATGGTGCCACCAACTCACATTGTCAATGTAATTAAATTCGTTATTATTGAGGGTTTGAAAAGACCCAACTTCCTCTCGATAAAATTGAGTAGGATTGTGCAAAAATATAGCAAAATACTTGGCTTATAGAGCTTATTTTCTTTCATACTGTTAAAAAGTTTTTCTGGAAATCTAATTTAGAAGGCAAAAATTCAAAACGGTATCTGCTGTTATGTGTGAGTCGTACCATGCAGTATCTAGTTTAGTAGATTTAAAAAAATCTACGCAAGTCTCGTTATTCCCGGGACTGAAGGTGTGTGGGTCTCGAGACTCGCGGGATGAAAGCCCAACTACGTAGTTGTCTGACATTTTTATAAACTGGACCTTTTTGGCGCAGCCGTAACACACAATGTTAGTGTTTTCTTTCTTTAATTTTAAGTTTCTACTTAACCTTTCGTATGCCGTAATTAGAGACACAATTAAAAAGTTATTGTGTCCCGCGTGGATCCGCGTTCCGGACATACAACGGGTTAATCTACTCGTTCCAAACTTTTTTGACTGCATTCCCTTCTGATAGTAAGGAGTAATGCAATAGTTGATGGTAAAGTGCACTAGTTTATTAACAGCCTATTCACTGTAGCCCTCAATTATAATAGAAAGTCACCTAAAATTATAATCGGACGGGATGACTGCAGCAGGCAAGTTGTTCCATCCAGTATTTCGATGTACGTACGCGGTATAAACGACGAGGCGATACGCTTAGTCCGGACAATAGAGGGGTCAATCAAGTAAGGGCGGACATTCGAGAGTGGATATCTGAAGATTAACTTCAGTTAAAAAGCACAATTAAAACTTCCCTTTCAATGAAAATCATCGCGTTTGACCACTACCTTAGTGGTCAAACGCGGGCCTATCCATAATAATAAATAAACATACCATGCAGAATAATATCGTGGTGTGTGGTCCTTTGGTACGGATATGAATAATGTTCTTTTATCACAGACAGCTAGCAACATATGCATATTTATATGTACCTACTACCTACTTACTATAAGGAATATTAATGGGAAATTACTATTGTTGAGTGACAAATATTATCGGAACACAAATCGGTTCGCAGTAGAAGGAACAAATCTTTATCGCTTAGGCTTAAAAAAGTATTGGCATTTATTCATCTTCGTTCATTCATTCTCGAATTACTTATTTCTTACAAATGAGAGCAGCGGCCTAGTGGTAACGGGCCTCACTTACGATCGCAGTAGCGTAACTATACCATCCGATGCCCATGGCAAAATCATTAGGTGGGGCCCGAGGAAAAGCGTCAAGTTTGTAATAAATTACAAAGCTGGATAAATCACTGAAGTACAGACGTAAAATATTCTTTCATATTATTAAATCGGTAGGTCTATAATCGTAAATAAATCGATTTTTATATTTCGTCACTTAAGCTGGGCTTCCTAGTGGCGTATCTTTAAGGTGATCATTGATCAAACAGGCAAAATTCCAAGGAAAATTAATCCTTTTCTTATTACAAATGCGTTTAATAAATCTGGAATTTGTATATTTACTTCTTCTGAACTCAAGGTCTCTCGAACCGGGGGCCCCACCGGGCCGCGCGGGCCCGTGACATTTTGCCACTCTTGCCACCCTATAGTTACGCCACTGTCACGATGAGTCATAAGTCTTGGGTTCAAATCCAGGAAGGCATTTTACTTGTCATATTTTTCTCAAAACGATGAAGGAAAACATTGAGTTGAACCAAAAATCCTACCGACACTGGTGCTGCGTGCCCCATTCTCTCAAACAGAAGAGAAGAGGCCTGAGTCCGAGCAGTTGAAACAAAATACCTAAGTTGTTTTATATGGTACAGTTACGGTCTTCATTATAACAATAGGTAGCCCATCGGTGTATTCCACCGGATCGGATATACCCATCACTTCTGGGATATCCGGTGTCATGTCCTCTTCGCATATGGTGCTGAAATGGCTACAATTCAGCACCATATGCGAAGAGGAATGGCTATACTTTGTGGTTTTGCAAGTACGCCTGTAGAAGTCGACCATCTTCAGCTTTTGCTGAAGTACTTGTACTTTTATTTAATCGATTTCAAAAAGTGGAGGTTCTATACTCTGCGGCAGTATATAATGTTCTTTTTTATGTATGCTTACCGATTTTTTTCTAAAACTTTGCTACATAAGTACTAGGAACTACTTCCTGCACCCTGTAGAATCGGAAACTGTGCGAAACTTACAGCAACCTTCAAACCATCACTTCCCTAACTTTTTCCCAACTAGCTTGGGATCGGCTTTCAGTCTTTCAGTCTATCCGGGTGCGGCTGAATACCCGAGTTATATTATACAGGAGCGACTGCCTATCAGACCTCCACAATCCAGTTACTGAGTTACAGCAAGTTTCACACGTCGTTTTTAATACGAGTACTTTGATTGGTAATTTGCTAAAGTAGGAATGTGGCAAAACCAGTGACAAGATCGATATGGAATCATCGTCTACACATCTTTCCTGGGACGCGAACTGTAGTGGCCAAACTGGAATCTTATCCGACTGCGGACCCAGATTGGCAGCTGCACAAACCATCTGGTCAAAGAGGGCTTCCCAAACAAAGTGCCAGCGGGGACCCGTTTCACAGGACATGCATCACCTGCTATGCTGCCCGTTCTGGACAAACGCTTGCACCTTTCAGCACTTATTATGAGGCCAATAACAGAGTTGTACAGATTGACAAAGACTAGTCAGAAAAAAACCAAGTTCAGTCAATCGATACGACAAAAAAGAAGATCGATAGATAGATAGATTTATTTTTTATTGTACACCAATAATAATATTACAATAGGAACTTAAAATTAATAGCGAGTCACAATGGGCGGTCTTATCGCTAAAATCAAATCGTCTGCCTATCCTTTTAGTAAGTGCAGTTTAACCAGATCCTGCTGATTACCATTATTTTACACGAATGACTATCTCTCCAACTTCCACTCCAAAACCCAGCGAAGCGATATGGAATAATAAACAAAAATACCAAACACTTTCAATTCTTAATTTCTCGAAGCGAGAGTGCACTGAATGAAAATGCTCTGCGTATGTTTTCGTAACGCTGACAACCAAACGGTTGCAGGTTGTCGAAGCGTTCACGTGGGGTGGGTTTTGGTGGAAACATACGGTTTGATAGGTTTGGATGAAACCGCTTTACTTCTTCTACTTCTTTTCGAATCGGTGGTAAACTCTGATTCGTTTTTAAGCCCAGTAGGTGGTTACATTAACTGCAGCATCTGGACGTGGGACTCATTAAATCGTCCAAAATGCAGGTGTGTAATAGACGCTTGAGGCACTCCAACGTGAGTCTCAAGTTTTGAACAGGTGCACTGCACTCACATTGAGTATCTGATGGTGGGTAAAACCCAATTACGCCATGTTGTGTTTAACAATTTACTAAAACATAAAGTATATAACCTCAAACTATCATCATCATCATCATCTTCCTGCCCTTGTCCCGCGCTATTTGGGATCGGCGCAACACGCTTTTTTCTTCCATTCTGTCCTGTGCAAACAGACAGGATGAAAGAAAAAAAAGTGTGTCACTCTTTACTATAATTACCTAACTCTCTTTTCATAACTTTTGTAGAATCAGTTTCCTCAGATTTTGTCAAAACAGTGTCACCCATCCATCAACAGGGATTGCCAAGCAGAATAATGCCAAATATTAAGTCAAATGATGAGTTATTGCAGCCATTCAGTAGGCCCGAAAGAAGAAGGAAGAATAATCCCCGAATGCCTCCTATTAACAAGTAAACTACTTCCATCACTTTCTGTTTCAACGATTATGCTCTCTAAAAAACATCGCTACTAAATCAACTGTCCCGCACAAAAGACACGCTCGTATGTCCACAATCAACACTAGTGCGCATGAGCATTCAAATCGCGTATCACAGCCACCACAATGGCGTCGGCACGCGAAAATATGCGCACGCGACGAAGTTAGGGCATGATAATTGAACAGTGGCGAAATATTGTTTCGTAAAATGCTTTAAGAGTTATGTGGAATATTTCTGTGTATTAATAGGCTATCAGGAATAGTAGGCCTTTTTAACCGACTTCAAAAAGGAGGAGATTCTGTGTTCGGATGAATGTATTTTTTTTTTTGCAGCATAGAAAATGCTTACTTACATACCTACAAAATCAGCCTTATAATGTAGGTACCCACTGCTAGGACTCAGGTCTCGACTCCTGTCTAGGAAGAATGGGCCGTATTCCACCACGCGGGCTCAGTACGTGTTGGTGGATGTCACATGTCTTCGAATGTTTTGCTCTAGGACATGCCGGTTTCCTCACGATGTTTTCCTTCACCGTTTTGAGAGCGGTGGTGATGAAATAAATACACAAAGTAAATGTGCCTGGTTGGGTTTGAACCTGCGACTTACTACTCGTAACTAAGGACTGTTACTACTCGGCCACCACTGCTTTCAAATGCCTACTTGGTAGGTAAATAAAGGTACAGTTTATGGACCAACTTTAGGTAGACATAAGGAAATCTTTTTCAAAATCGTTAACCTCAATTTTTGTCATTGTTCGCAAAGGTTCGTAAGGGCTGTCGACCGTGACGGTCTGGGCTCAATTCCCAGGACAGAAAGTATTGGTTTTCCTGTTGGCGAATTCTAAGAAGCATTCGGTAGCTTCGTGATTATTTGACGTCGGATACGACGGCGATGAAATGCACACACCGGTAAAAAAAGTCCTATCCATCCAAATATTTCCAGGGCCACGGGGAATTTCTGAAAGGGATACAGTGGGCCTAGAACGTAAAGGGCAACTGAAGGAGGGTGGGTTTTTGGTTTTAGTCAGTAAAAGTCTGATACGCCTTCACGCTCCAATTTAGAGCGAGAGAAGTCATCGGATGAAGTCTCACCTCAAAAAAAAAACATTTAAATATTTGCATATTTGCACACCATCTTTTAATCTACAGGTGTGCAGTTGTATTTCTTCTTTCTTTCACAAATGGATCTGTGTTCTGTCATTTGTTTTTTTTTCACATGCAGATCCTGAAAGTTGCAGATGACTGTGAAGGTTTCACATGGAAGTGTTCTTAAATGCACCTGTAGTTATATGTTCTGTAGGTATCACCTAATCATCATTTAAGCCGATAGACGTCCATTGTTGGACATATGCCTCCCCCAAGTGTCGCGCATCGGATTCCCGTAATCTTCACCAAGTCTTCGGTCCTACCTACCTAAAATGAATTATCAAATCTATTCGATCCTTATGCTCAAACGGCTGGACAGATTTGGATGAAACTGAACAACAACCGCCATAAATGGAGAGACATGGCTCGACATGCCGCAGCCTTGGAGGCAGACGAGACGGCGACGCGCCGCAGTCCTGTTCATCAACAGCCACGACACGACCACTCTGACAAGAGTGCCAGACTAAGAAGAAGATGGTAGGTTACACGGGTAGATCATAATATGACTTGAAACATAGACACATATCCAAGGAGTATATTCTTTTGAGAAAACTTTCAGCTTGGATGAGGGCAAAGACGATGGCATAAGCCAGTTGATGATAAATCCGTGTTTGGTTCTTTTCTGGATAGCAAGCATTCAAACAACCGCATAGATAATTTTCAAACTACGCAGGTAACCAAATACAGCGATGATTTGTAATAACAATTATTATACCAAACCTACCATTGTTCGGTCATATTTGGAGCTACTAAGTACTACGCACCGAAGAAATGTTTATACTTACGCTGAAATGATTAATAACTACAAGGTTGGCTTATAAATACCGTAGTCACTACACTATTTATACCATCACTGCGAAAAAATACCCTATCAATCCCTGTCGGAGACTCCCCAGACTTCGGAATCTTCAGGATGATAGCCAGCCACTATGCCGGCGCGGGCTTGCAGATGGCTTGGGAAACTCTCCGTCTGGACGGTTGGTAAGGGTTCAAACCTTTCAATCATATCAGCAAGAAGATAAGTTACGAGGTAAGTTAAAGCCAACGCCTGCCTGGGCTACAGATTGTTCGAAGGAGTTTCATAACCCTCGCAAAAAAGGACAACTGAAGGAACACTATGTCTATTATTCAGTCAAAGTCTGACACTCCCTCCCGCCACGCCCAGAGCGGGAGAAATTATTTGATGTTATTTTTTATTATTTATAGGCTCGCGTTTGACCACTATCTCACCTGATGGTAAGTGATGATGTGGCCGACGATGGAGCACGCTTGCCAAGAAGTAACCTATGCACTCTTTGACTTAAAGACCCCTAGGTTGTAGCTATCAGGAAACATCACAGACTCCGGCAGGGAATTCCACTCCTTAGCTGTATGCATAATGAATGTGTTTCCAAAACGCTTTGTACGAATGGGTGGGATATCTACCATGTACCGATGGCGCAACGCCGTACGTCTGATGGTCTAGATGACACTTCGCGTGACCCAGAGGCCACCCTTTTACCTCGGACACAGGGTAAGCAGCGCCATACAGCGTGGCAATGCCACCAGTCTTACAGAGACATGGAAGTGTTTTTTGGCGCCATATTTTAGTTTGATTTTAGTTAAGTGTAATGGCGTTGGTGTTTTTATTGTTGTTGTAATTATAGCAGTTTTAAATCATTCGTGTAAATCAAAAAATTGGTTAGGTGAATTAAAACAATAATCAAACAAAAAAGATCCACCAATACCTAACTACAAAGAGCCGTGACCCCCGACTACATTGCGCACACGCACCCCACGTCGAGATGAAAGTGGCAACACAGCCCGTAGCCCAAGCCTGTAGGCGGCTGATGAATGGGCCAGTGATGCAACTAATCATGACTCACTAATCGTATAATTAGGCCCTCTAAACGATTCTAATGCGTCCGAGTGTGGAGCCCATTCATGCTTGAAATAATGAAATTAAACGTTGGCTGTTTTGTTTAAAAAAAAAAAAACAGATAAACAATCTACGGCCTAGTACTGAGTATCGTTGTCCTGACTGGTCGTGACCCTAGGCTTGATTATGGAGAACGAGCAATGGGTAGCTCGTCGTCGGGCCGTCCGAGGTCCGAACCGAGCTTAAGTCGTCGATGGCGCATACTGTTCCACGCGCGCCTCAAGATGTCTGCAAACCGTAGGAGCCCAGCAGAGTCGAAGCTTACTACTGGGGCCAACGGTTTGTTTCTGAAAAGAAAATTCGACCCTGGGACGAAGGCAAAGAAGGAACAGGAGTGGGTTTTTAGTCAGTAAAAGTCTAACTCGCCCTCCCATCCACCTTAGGGCGGGGGAAGTCATCGGATGCTAAAAAAAAGCTAGGTAGTAAAAAAATAAATAGCTATGGGCTAGGTAACACAGATTTTTTACTTAAGTACTTATTAATAGCTCGCGTTTGACCACTATCTCATTCGATGGTAAGCGATGATGTGGTCGACAATGAAAATCCGAGAGAGCTTCTTGTTATATTAAAAGATAGGAAAGTAAGATACCTACCTATTGCTGCAGCCCCCTTTGTAAATATTTTGAATGCAACTGAACCAATGCTAGAACTACATTACTACACGCACATGTGGACCGCGCCTGATTTGTACGTAGAACGACGTCTCATGGCTTGGATCTGGTGTAGCTCTACAAGTCTAGTAGGTTCCACGCGGACTAGGACGCGCCCAGATCGGCGTACGTGGCACACCAGTGTGCAGTGTAGTTCTACCAGTACCTTAAAAAACTAGGAACTGGCCAAAGTCTAGGACTGGTATAAGTATTGTAATTTCTGCGGATGAAGAAAGACTTCTTATAACCAAGTATGGTACCTACTTAATTTTTGCCTCACTCGTATGAACCTACAAGTAGATTGGTATAACTCTTGGTAATAGTTAAGTACTCGGCGACTTCAAAAATAGACCAAGAATCAATATTCAAGACACAGTACTTCCAAACTTAATTAATTGACCAAAACATAGTTCCTACTCGAAACATCCACAATTCATTGAAAAACATTCGATAAATCTTCCACGTCAGTTTCTGTTGCTTTACCAAAGGATCTATTGTACAAAAAACCTTCCACCTCATGTAGGGCCTACATATTTTTTTAATTCGACAGTTAAACCATTATTTCGATATGTATTCATGTCACATGCATCCCCTCCCATATAACAATGGGTAGGTAGCGTACCATTTCGACGCAGGAAACGGCGGACGCGCATGTTTTTCAAAATGGCCGCTGGTACCTTCCAACACCGCCCAGGTAAGGCGTTATAAGTGCGTCTGGATGCTAAGGAGACAGCATACCATAAATAAAAAGGATATCCTGGCTGGTTTCCGTTTGATAGTTTATATTTCTTTATGCGTATCCTGCGCGTGATTCACATTTAAGTTTTGTTGTTCTTCCTTCCGTGTGAAAGGTGACAAAACTAATGTCGCTTGTTAGGTGTTTTTGTTCACTTTTTAACTCAGGCCTTAGATTATATTCACAGAGTAACACTAAGGCAGGTTTTCAAATAAGATTTATGGCATGTTTCCCAAATTACCAGGCATCTCTTGAAGGGAGAAGTCAGCAATATCCTAGGTACTGCAGTGCAATCACGAGGTTTTAACGCGATCCGGTTTCGACCTAAACTGAATTGATAAAGGGATGAAGTTCATTCCTCTTTCTCACTCGCACACACGTCATGGTTAGTCCCCGGCTTGCCAAAAGGTACTAGCAAGTGGGTTAGGAAATTGCGGAGTGTTCATCCCTACTTTGACAGAAATGAAAAGAATTTCGCAATTAAAAAACTGAAACGAATTGATACCAAAAGTTTTCAAAAGAAATTTTACCAGCCAATATGCAATACAGCTAAAGATGAAAGTGCGTCTGCGCATGGAATGCGTCTACTTAAACCGAATAGGTAGAAGACCTCTTTGAATTGTTACATCAAAGGAGGATTGACATTTATTATTCTGTTTTTCTTACCAGCCAGTGATTTAGACCAAGTTGTGTTTAGAATAACTACTCTTTGGGAAAAAACCTATTCTGAGCAGAAATATGTCTGGTTAGTTCATCACTAGACAATAGAAATGCAAAAAAAAAAAACTACAAAACGAAACGTACCTAAATAAAAGAAGTGTTCGCAGGCGCTTCTGAAAGGAAAACCCGGAACTTGCAAAGAAGGAATATAGGAGTGAGTTTTAGTCAGTAAAAGTCTGACAGGCCCTCCCACTGCCCCCTAGAACGGAAGTTAAGCCAGGGCCAGGGCCAGTGTGAAAACGAAACCCGGGGCTCTGGGACGAAAGCAAAGAAGGAATATGAGTGGGTTTTTTTTTTAGTCAGTAAAAGTCTGACACACTCGCGCTCTGCCTAAGAGCGGGCGATGTCATAAGAAGATTTTCCCTTCTAAAAACTACCTAGATTTATTCTTATTTAACCATTCCACTATCTATTCAATAGGTACGGAATAATCACCTGATATTTAGCTGGTTACCATATTCGTGTATTTTTAAATAATTAATTGAAAACGCGAACTGATAAACCTACTGTTATCCAAAAACAACGAGGATCGTTATCAGCCCATGTTACACAAAAAACCATAGCTTCCTCTAACAGAAGTTTGATTAAAAAGATAAAACCAAAAGCTACCGAATAAATAACAAAAAAAAAAAAATCGTTGTGTGTTGACTGTATTCACCTGCAGGTTTGGAGATAAAACCGTGTTTGCATTGAAACGAGATTTCCTACGCTTATCTCTGCGCTGAGTCATAGTAGTGTCATTGTAAAGGTAAACAGTTTTTGGGGCATATATTTATTATAGTAGGTACCTATGTAGTTGTCTAAAACACTGATCTACGCTATAAGGTAATTACGGCGTAGATCACCAAGGTGGGAAAATAGATGGTGATCAGACCAGTCTTGAATGTGTCTACGTAAACAATGCCTAGTGGAATTTGGATGGATAGATAGAGATCTACAGTAGGTAATGATGACCGCCGCGCCGGGTCTTAAGTGTGATGTTTGAAGAAGACAGGTAAGACAAGACTTCCTCTTATTACCCATTCATATTGATTTATGAATGCAAACTCAACATGCTGCGGTGTTTTAAATATTTCTCATTTTCCGCAAAACATCTAAAATATACGTAGGTACAATTACGCTGTGAGTATGTCACACTTTGACCCGAATCGACACCGGCTGCTGCCTCGACGACGCGCTCAGTTAAAAAAATATTTAAAAAATCAGGCTCACACGTGGCGAACACCAGGAACGTTACAGCCCTTTAAACATACAAACTTTTTCCTCCGGCATGCTCGTCTAACAACAAGTACCTACACAAAGTGTCTAATTAGTATTCATCTGGGCGCGTGTAGTCCTCATCGCGGTGGGGACGGGTTATTAGCCGGCGCCGCCTCCGCGCCCAGGCATATTGTTCCGAGTTCTGCCCACCGAGCGCCGCGCTCGCCCGGCAACGTTAATTCACTCTGTCAATATTTGAACTGCAATGCTGTACAGTCGACTTGGACGCCAGAGGAAGCCGAGCCGGTGGCTGGGAAGGCAAGAAGTCGGCATAGCTGTTTGATGTTGGTATACGGCTGTGTCACTTCGAGCCAGCTCAATCCACCGGCTTTCTGCGGTTACTGCGAATGAAGATTCAAGAATTGCGGACGCTCCCGTAACGAAGAGAAGAAAATTCGGATCGCTCCCGTAACGTTTTCGCCGGGAGAGGGCGCGTCTCTGACAGCTGTCATTGCGCGCTTTCTTCACGGGCGGAACGTGGGAGGAAAATCTTTATTTATATCACACACGACGATGTTCCCGTAGAGTGCGACCGGCTGTGTACTTGAGTGACGAAACGATACGAAAACACGACGACAGAATGGCGAACGAGGAGGTGTTGGGTCCGCGGAAGACGATGTTCGTACTTGTGATTGTTGTTGGGTGTTTCGCGGTGTTGTGGCCTAGGATCCTGTCGCCGCTGGTCCTGGGCCCCAGTCGGGAGCAGCAGCTCAAGCCCAACAAGTTCGACCGGGAGGCAGGTAATGTCGGTATTTTTAACACAAGCTCAATGTCAATATCGCTGGACGCTGTGACGAAAGCGAGCGTTTTAGCTCGCTATGTGATGATTATAATCTAATTATACGGCGGTTACGGCTGTTGAATTATCACTGTAACACGTTTGGTTACAGCTGATGTCATATTTCGGGTTATATAAATGTTTAAAACACATTTTAGGCGGGTGAAACCGTGTGTTTTAATGGGTATATTTGCAGTTCACAAGAGCGAGGTATATGTGTGCAAATATACGTCGCGGTCCAGCTGTTGACTCTGCGCATTTAATATTTACGAAAGATCTGATTGGAATGTTGTACTGGCATGTACACAAGAATAATTATATAAAAACATTGCATATTAATTATTAATAGACATAATTTTCCATCACATTGAGTATAATTTATTATTTGAGTAGAAAAATAGTTATATGATCGTTCTCAATACAACCTGTACCTGTGAGAACGATCATAAATGTTGCCTAAACAACATGTTATGTTTACTTAGTTTGGTAAAGAATGTCAATGGTTTTTTTTTTACACTGTTGGAAACTTCCTCCTGATAAGCTAATTGGTACTAGACTGATAAGAGCACAATAGTAAATAAGTTTTTAAAACAAGCTGGTAGTTACAATCTTTTTTATTCAGTAAATATATATTTTTTGACAAAAAAAAAAAAACTTTAAACCATAGGTTTAAAACTTAGTTATTTAAAAGTTTTTTTTCTTAAAGTTTTGACACAACCTTGAACTTCTTATTGATAAACAAAAAAAAACAAGCATTTGATTATTTAAATATTCAAGTAAAATAATGCCTTATTAGAAATTTAAATGTGATTAAAATTTTTTAGAAAACCTACTTATTACATTACGGAGAATTGATTAACACCTTTTTTTCACTAGTCCGTAGTGCCTACTGAACAGGATAACAATGCAATTAGTGTAGTTTGATAAAAATAAAATAGCTTGATAACGGAAAATAATTTAATTGAAAATGAAGGGTTAGCTATTTTCATTTTAAATATTATAGCAATATATTTGTGTTACTATGCGGACAGTATGATCTGTACCATAACAAGCCTTGATTACACCTGGTGCAGACTCTTATAGCTGTACCCTTGGAACAAAGTAAAATACAATCAAAAAGAACAAGAAATAAAAAAAAATTACCCCTTCAGGGAGTACGCCCTGTGCCTGGGCACCGCTGGTTGGTGCCAGTGTCATACTCAGTACCAAAACAAGGGTACTTCCTAGTTACACCACTGAGTATAATCCACATCTCTATATTAGAAAGCCAACAGAAAAATAAAATGCACTGCTTATATTCTAAAAACTGCATTAGTATTATTTATTGAAGGTATTTTAAAAATCGATTTATTAAACTAGGTTTTTGTATAAAACTAGGTACAAGATAATAATTAATTAATGTATAAATTCTTATTTCTTTAAGAATTTTTGTATTTTTTCTTGCATTTGAAATTTAACGCTAAATTGTACAAATGCAGGTTACTCACTTGAAAATTCTTTTCAAATCAATCAAAAAAAAAACTTGATAATATATTTTACTGTAATGTTTTAAACATCAGAAGTAAATCTCCAAAATTCAATTCTCTAAGAACATTGCCAACAGTATGTTCCTACTAATAATACCCAACAGGATGCTGCGAGGTACTATTCGAAACGGACATGGTCTACCTGGAACTTATCAACGAAGTCTGCAGTGCGGCGGTGCAATCAGATGGCAAGCTCAACCCTTATGCGGCAGCTCAATGTCGAAAAGCGGTCAACGAGACCTGTGGCGTTGACTTAGCAGCATTCTTGAAACGTGATGAGAATGTTGGGAAGACTTCCAAGATGTTGGCGGAGACCATCAAGAATAGTAACAGCTCCTGCCTCAAGGAACATTTTGGTGTGCCAGTCTGGAATATCGGAGTCCACATTTCCCAGAATTCTTGGACACAGCAAGACAGTTAGTTTTCTAAATAGTTCCAGAATGTGTTCTGTATTTGTTTGGCCCTCAGTTCTAGTTTCAAGAGTAAGATTAATGAATGGCGCCACACGCCAAAATACATTTCTTTGACTAATTAGTATTGTATTGAGTGTTGAATCATTACTATATTTTTTGATGACTATGGCATTATAAAATTAAATATCTTGGCCACATAGTTGCCATAGTAATTCTATGATGATATAGTCTATCAATTGATAGTTCTGAAAGTAATTTCAGATTTTGAACTAGTGCCAAGCAAATAGCTAGTGTTAAAATGAGTTCTTACTGACACTAACAAGCATGATGCTTTGTGAATGTATGTACTAACTTTTACATGTAAGTTTAGGCAAGAGTAAAGTCAACATCTGTATAATGTAAAAGGCATAGTCCTGACTCACTCATTGATCTAGAATGCTGATGCACAGAGGTTTCTTTTATCATGTAAACAAAAAATAGGACAGGATTTCTCAAAAGTCACACCCTGGACAGCGGCGGATTAGCCATATAGAAAGAGTAGCAAATGCCACATGCCCCGCGCATTCGGGGGCCCCACGTATTCGAGGATCCTGTACTTGAACGCAAAAAAAATCTAGTCAAACTATATAAATATTTAATTATATGTGATAGTCAATCTCTTGGACTTCCCTCATTTCCGTACTTTCCACGTATCTTACCCAAACTTAAAGTTTTATTGGTGACTAGCGGCCTGTCCCGGCTTTGCATGGGCAATAAATATATATATTACTCATAATAGCCTATGTTACTCAGGGTGAATGTAGCTTTCCAATGGTGAAAGAATTTTTTAAATCGGCACAGTAGTTTTTGAGTTTATTCATTACAAACATACATACAAAAATACAAATTTTCCCTCTTTATAATATTAGTGTAGATATCGAAATCCGAATATAGCTCTTAATTTCATTGAATGTGATAGTCAATCTCTTGGTTTTCCCTCATTACCGTACTTTCCCTTCTTCCCTTATTTTACCCAAACTTAAAATTTTATTGGTGATTGAGATAAGAAGGAGAAATATTTACTCGTAATAGGTGTACACAGGGGCCTCATGGTCGAATTTGCTACAAGCCCCGCGCTGGCTTAATCCGCCACTGACCCTGTAGTGTGAATTTCACGGAGGCGAAGTGGCTTGCTGAAGCTAGAATCTTCTTTATGATCACAAATGATGTGATATATATCATAATTATTTAGTCATAGTTATAAGATGGTTTTTGTAGCTAAACAGGTTTCTAGGTCTACTTGAACTTTGTTTACAGATGTCAATATTGTCATGAACAGCTCATTATCGAATCCTAAGGACGCGTTTACTACTTCAAATTCTAGCGACAGTTTCACTTCTGTCGAATTCACCGAGACTTTGGCAATTCAAAGATGCTTCTAAATGGCTTAACCCATCGCTAGAACACCCGTATACCTACATATAAGTATAGCGCGACGATGAGTGTCCGTCGCGGCCACCTAACTATTCAATCACCATTAGACGCAAGCCTTAGCCTCAGCCTTATAATGTTCCCACCGCTGGGACTCAGGCCTCCTCTCTGGGAGAGGGAATGGGCCGTAATCTACCACGCGAGCCCAGTGCGGGTTGGTGGATGTCACATGTCTTCGAATTATCGGTTCTAGGACATGCCGGTTTCCTCACGATGTTTTCCTTTACCGTTTTAGAGAGCAGTGGTGATGAAATAAATTACACAAAGTAATGCACCTGGCTTGGTTCGAATCCGCCACTGCATGTGCTACACGGCTACTGCTACACGGCCACCCTCTCCTCTGCATGTTCATGTTTACTGTATACCGTCTCAATATCTCTTTAGCGATAAAATTTTTGTTATTAGGAAGGTCTACCCATTGCACATTGCGAAAACAAAAACTGACCAAGTGCGAGTCGGGCTTGCACACGAAGGGTTCCGTACAGTAAAATAGGGTGAATAGAGACAAAACTTTAAAGGGCATTTTCTCGATATTTGAATGTTTTTTGCAGCATTTAACTATATAAATTTTTTAATGAATTGTTATTCTAAAAAATCGATGCTTTGTTAGAGGCCGATATTATGGTATCAAAGTGAAAAACCAAACCAAAGTTTTGTCTCTATTCACCCCTAAGTCTCTATTCACCCCGTTTTACGGTATCGACCGTAGCAAAAAACGGCAATAAAAAATCACGTTTGTTGTATTATGGGAGCCCCATTTAAATATTTATTTTATTCCTGATAGCTACAACATAAGGATCTTTAAGTCAAGAGTGAATAGGTTACTTCTAGGCAAGCGTGCTCCATCGTCGGCCACATCATCACTTACCATCAGGTGAGATGGTGGTCAAACGCGAGCCTATCAATAATAATAAAAAAAGAGTCGGTTTTTGTTCTTATAGCGGGAACAGAAATACATCATCTGTGAGAATTTCAACTGTCTCACAATCACGGTTCATGAGATACAGCCTGATGACAGACAATAGGGTCCTGTTTTTATCCTTTGGGTAACGGAACCCTATAAACGACATTGGGTATGTTTTCTAGGCGACATTCGGAAGAGTTAATGGCTTCCTATTTCAGTCAGTCAGTCATAGAATGGGCACTGGGCCCGCGTGGTAGATTACGGCCCATTCCCTCTCCCAGAGAGGAGACCTGATTCCAAGCAGTGGGAACATTAAAGAGGCTGATGCTGATGAGTCATAGAATTAGTCCTCCATTTTGCTGTTCCCAAAAATACGGTTTTTGCTGTCCTATTAAGTGCCGCAGGTCAATCATTCCTGCAATACGGTGAATTGCCATAAAAGTACTCGTGATTTCGTGTTCATTACTGATTCATCAAGCAGCGGGGGATCTAACTTCGTGTCTATTATACCGCCTATACATTCGAGTTTCTCTAACCTTAACCCAAAGACGCGTTCTGCTTGCGTTGGTGGAAATGTTAGGAGTATTTTATTAGTAGAATCATAATCCTACGCCAACATGATACTGTTATATTATATGCTATGCGCATTTATTTATTTATTTTTGGCCTATCAACAATTGTTACACATTGCATTAAATGATAAATTATATTTGTGGATTGGGGGATGTAGTATTTTGATTGGCGCGGATAATTGTAAAGTAGGTTTTTTTTTTAGGTAAAAATTACATCCCCTGCCCTTGGGCGGAGCAGCAGGTAGTGTCAGACTCTTACTGACTAAAAAACCCACCCCGTTCCTTCTTGCCTTTCAAACCGGGGCCGAGCTACCTTTCGGAGCTAACCCTGGCCCCAGTAGGCTCGTTGAGACACGCGGGAACAGTGCGCGCCGTTGACGACTTGGGCTCGGTCCGGACGGCTACCGGACGGTCGAACAGCGAGCTACCCATTGCTCGTCGTCCGCAAGCCATTGTGAAGTAGGTTAAAATTCAATTTACATAACAAATGGGGACAGTCTATTTTACTGTGTAGAACTTTAAACAAGAAAATTTTGTCTCTTTAGTATCGTATTTGACGTCAGTGTAGGACGATTAGCGGCCTTGGAGTTATCAGCGATGGGCAAATAGCAACCGGTCCTAATGTACACTTTTCTACCCCCTTTAAACAATTGCTGGTGCATTGGAGATTCGAAGCTTCTAGTTTAAAACGTTGGCAAATATTCTATTGAATAAGCAGACTTTTTCTTGTCTGATATCGTTGTTAGATGAATGAGGACTTTTTCTCCCGCAAGAGCAGTCTTATCAACTACATACGTTCAAACACCACACTTGTCTATAGTTTTTTGCGAATTCTCTTTTCCACCTTTTGTTACTGAACTTTGTATAAGTTTCCTCCTTTGTAAAACTATCTGTTTGATCATTAACTTTTTAACCACCTCAGTCACATGTCAAAGTAAAATGTGCCCAGTACGCCACCGTCACGTCTACAAGATAGACTTAAACGCTAATAAATCTTGTAAGAAACTATTGTTGTTCTTATTTATGTTGCTAAAGGATGAAGTCGCCTAGAGCTCGCTTTTGCTTTTTGACGTGGAGGTAAAACGGTTAAGGCATCGCTTTGATTAGTCTTTCGTAACGAAAGACTATTTCCTGCTAATCATAAAGCTTCTGTACCTAAGGACCAATTATTACAACGAGGCTATTTTAAACGTAAAGACCAAAGAATTAATAAAAATAAAAATACATTGCAGTAAACACTCCACCATCAAAGAGAGTGAAGCTATCGGAGTTATCAGTCACATGTGCATTGCGTTGGAGCAGTTTACGTAGCAGTACTAAATATAGCCCCTGTACGCACCAGACCGTTGTTTTGCATCCTCACACTGGATTATGCAAGCCTAGTAATGTAAACTTGCGTCATGGATTAGTAGCCGAAAATGTAGGAAAAGCTGTATTACTTAGAATAGAGACTAAATTCAAAATCAAAGTAACTCTTAAGTTAGAACTACATTAGGCCGAGGCACATGTGTATCACAGAAGAAGAAGTAATAAATAGACACACATACTTTCGTCTTATCTACACTAATATAATAAAGAGGTAAAGTTTGTTTTTTTTTTTATTTTAGGAGGTAATCTCTGGAAGAACTGATCCGATTGCTAAAATTTTTTCACCGATAGAAAGCTGCTTTATTCCTGAGTGACATAAGCTATATTTTATGCACGCGGGTGATGCTTCGGGCATAAGCTAGTTTATAATATTAGTGTGGTTCTGAGTGATTATATTGTATGATATACTCGTAGTCTGATTACATCATAATGAGAAAGATTAGCAGCCATTCGTGATGTTTAACGTCTTTTCTGCGTAGCAGCAGAATTCAGGACCACATGGTGTTTTATGGTTGTTTAAAGAAACGTATTTCTTCCCACGATGCTTCTGAGTAATTCCAACTGTCGTTTATATCAGCCATTCATGCTTAGATTATTTACATCTCTACATAGAGTTATGAGACTGTACGGAAGTGTGGAAGTGAGAAGCATATATACCAAATTAGTAAGAAAATTGATACAAAACAACATGCTCTATCTCATTCGACGTGCCGGTTTCTTGCTTGGCTCAATTTGAAAAGAGAGCCGAACAAAGGTCTGTCACTGTCACTGAAAAGTCAACTAAAGTCAATTTTTATGTTTTTAGAATAATTTCGGCAATTAAAGTAAGACTCCAGTAGTTAAGTTTTTAGTGTATTTCAGTGGTCATATTTAAGGGCCAAGCGCCCGAAAAGTGCCATAAAACAGTGATTTTCTGAGGCCTACTCCTCCGTAACGGCTAGGTCAATTGGTTTGAAAAAAATATATGTTTATTATAGATTCATGAACAATAATATCAACATTTGATTTTTTCGTGCAATTAATACTTTTGTCAAAAAAAAATATTTAGCAATTTCGCAACTTTTCGCAACTTTTCCCTACTCCTTCGAAACGGCTTGGACCTTTAGAAACATTTTTACACATAAAAATTGGTGGTTAAATATTCTTCAAAGTGAACATTGCATATGTAAATCAATCAATATCTCGCAGAGAAAATGGATTTAAAGCGCTTTCCGGGCGCTGCTGGCCGCAAATAAATGCACAGATTTGCGTACTGCCGCCTAGGCGAGTGCGAGAGTTGCGTTCACATAATTTCGGCCAGATGGTTCAAGGGACTATACGCCTTAAGGAAAAGTATACGTTATAACCTCATTGAAGTTTTAGGGTCTGCACTCACTTGAGACAAGACGTCTTAGACAAAACAGTTTTGTCTAAGACGTCTTGTCTCAAGTGAGCGCAGTCCCTTATTGTGCTGTCTCATGTGTGGCCACGCGGTGGCTATATCTGTAGGTATTTAATCTAAGCATTCATGCTTCTTACTATGGAGTATTCATTATTTCTAGTTACATATGTTTTCCTTGAGGAAGCTGTTGTAATAGCCGTTATGTTTGAATTGCAGGAAACCTGATTAGTTTTAGGTTATCGTGATAAGGTCGCGTGTCAAGGCTAATTTGATTGTGTTACGTTAGTGTGGTCCTATTAGCTGCAATTGCATCGACTGTTTTTTTCTGTCCCGTGCCGAAGGACCATAAAATTGTTTTAGGAATTTTGATGTGTAAACTTGTGATGAGGAAGACCAAGTTGCCACATTTTTGTCTTTAACTTAATAATTATAGTTTTGCCCTTGGTAGGGTAAGATTCTAGGTACTAGGTTTTAAAAACACGACCTTTTTTTCGGCAATTTAAACTAAGTGAGGCCAGATTTCCTAGCTGACTACCCTGAAAAGAAACACCGAAACAAACTCAGAGGTCTAAGTCGCTTTTAAAGTCCATGCAGCAAACATGTAATGGTCAAATTACACAAAATTTTCAATTTTTTGAGGAAAGAATAACGCACATTTGAATGGACAATGGCAACTCAGGACTACTAAGGAGCTCAACAACAAATGATATTCTATCTCAACGCCTCACCTGATTTTTCACCTAGATTCTAGCTGCCGAAGCAAAATTCATCAAACACGTATAATTTTCTCCTAACCTCGAAATTGGGACATCAACGCGTAGATTTATCAAGTCCGCATGAAGATTTCAAGAATCATTTCGCTCGCAAATGTAAACACAAGACGTTAGCTTTCACAATGCCGTATGGAGCCGCATTTCAAGTAATACTCGTTTAGTGGCCTCTACTGCAAGAACAAAAGTTTTCACGTCATATTGTCACATTAGTAAGGTCATATGAGTAACGGTGTAGTGGCTTGTTAGAATGGGAAATTAGAACCATTCTCATTTTGACACCTCGGTATTGGTATTTGTGTTTTGAGACGTCTTGTGTGTCTTTTGACCTGAAATTTGGTCTTTCTTTGGTGCTTTTGTCTTTAAACTTCTTGAACTCAATGAGTAATCTGTATTGAGTGTCCGGACTAAGCGTTTCGCCTCGTCGTTTATACCGCGTACATCGAAGGACTGGAACAGTTTGCCAGCTGAGGTCGTTCCGTCCGATTATAATTTGGGTGTCTTCAAGGCTAGAGTGAATAGGCTCTTAATAAACTAGTGCGCCTCACCATCAAATATTGCATCGCTACTTACCATCAGGTGGGATCGTAGTCAAGCACTAGCTTATATCAAAAAAAAAAAAAAGTGACCTACTCTAACGTATGATTTGTAGCATGAAGATTCGAGCTGCCAGAAAGAGTTCAAGTTACAAACTTGTTTTTTTCTTTTATATGTTTACAGTCATCATCATCATCATCATTTCAGCCGAAGGACGTCCATTGTTGGACATAGCCCCCCCCCCAAGTATCGCCATAATGACCGGTCCTGTGCGTCTCGCATCCATCAGATTCCCGCGATTCTCACCAGGTCATCGGTCCACCTTGTGGGAGGCCTTCCAACGCTACGTCTTCCGGTACGTAGTCGCCACTCCAGAACCTTTCGTCCCCATCGACCATCTGTTCTGCGAGCAATATTATGCGACAGCTAAGGAATGGCATTCCCTGCCGGAGTCTGTGTTTCCTGATAGCTATAACCTAGGGGTCTTTAAGTCAAGAGTGAATAGATTGCTTCTAGACAAGCGTATTCCATCGTCGGCCACATCATCGTTTACCATCAGGTGAGATTGTGGTCAAACGCGAGCCTATCCATTATAAAAAAAAAAAATTGCCCTGCTCACTGCCACTTAAGTTTGGCGATTCTTTGGGTTATGTCTGTAACCTTGGTTCTCCTGCGGATATCTTCATTTCTGATGTGATCACGCAAAGATACTCCAAAATGGAATGGTATGTTAATAGTAGTCTGAACAAAAGTTTATCGATAATAGTCCGTTTGTATCACTAAACCCAAATATATGTATTCAGCGTTAAATTCGGTGCATTGCTCCCATTCCGGCCAGTTTTGGACCGAGCTAAAAATTTACTCTGTTGGCATTGTTAACAATGAAACTACCGGAAATGGTATTAGGAAGAGTTTGTTGGAAGCATTTTTGTGTGTTCTATTTTATTACTATTTAGTTTCGCATACTGAGCTGGGTTTGGGGTTTAGACTTATGGTTTAGAAGTGTTTTTTTAGCAAGGATCTTGAATACGACGGATTTTCAGATCTTCAAAGACACATTGTGTGTGGCATACTTTAAATATTTAGAATTGTTTTTAAACTAGCTGTGCCCGCGACTTCGTTCGCGTGGACTACAGGGTTTTGAATTTATTTTTTCTAAAATAAAAGTAGGCTATGTTACTCCTTATTACATCAGCTACCTGCCAAAGAAAGTCCCGTGAAAATCGGTCCAGCCATTTCAGAGATTAGCCCGGACAAACAGACAGAGAGACAGACAGACGGACAGACAGACAAAAATGTAAAAAATGTTATTTTGGTGTAGGTATGTACCGTATATCATATGTATGTAGTAAAAAGCAGTTATTTCAATATTACAAACAGACACTCCAATTTTATTTATATGTATAGATGTATAGATCCATGTTCTTCTCACATAACAGTAGCGAGAAGAAATATATAATCGAGATATTTTTGATACAAAACATGATATACAAGAGTGTCCATAGAGTTTCTTGCACATTTTTCTCCGCGCTTTGCTAATTTCATTTTAATTAGCGGTATATTTCTGACTGACTGACTTCTTGATTATTCAAAAGTGCCTGTGAATGGTTTATCTACACTAATATAATAAAGAGGTAAAGTTGTTTTTTTTTTGTTTGTAGGAGGTAAAGTACTAAAAGTCTGGTCCGATTACGAAATTTTTTTCAACGATAGAAAGCGACAAAATTCCTGAAGCGATAGAATTCCTGAGTGACATCGGTTATATTTTATGTACGCAAGAGAAGCTGTGGGCAAATGCTAGTTTAAAATAAATGTTTTGATTCCTAACACGTCTGGTTGTGTCGACAGATGACTCATACTGAAATGTTATGGCCGCGGTATTTTAATATCCTAAGTTTGATATTAATTATGTAGGCTAATACATCATTTGTGAAGACTTTTCAGCTTTTGATATTAATCATTTTAAAACTTTGAAAGGGTCATCCGGTTACTATCAATCATAAGTATGTGAAGGTCGGTAGAACGACATATTTTGGCAGATTAAATCCGGTAACTAATTTACTTTGTAGATGGAGCATGTAATTATGCGTCTACGCACCTTCACGCGCGATAGTTGATGTCTGAAACCTGTCATTGTGCGCGGCTACGAAATAACCATGATTATTGTGTATAAATACATTTGACTTCTAATGTTCTACTTCTTGTTACATGAGAGTTCTAGACATTACGACTGTCCCTACATAAACTCTCGAATCTGAAATTTTGCATTATTTTTTGTTTCTGTTTTAAACTTAATAAAAACTGGCTAGCTTAATAAAAAAATAATTTCGTCTAACGATTCTTAAACCCGACATATATAACTAAATTTAGGTATTTACAGATATAGTCAGTATGTGAAAATTTGTAACCAAGCATTATATGTAACACATAATATGATTTAAAAGAGTGTCCATGGAGTTTCTTGCACGTTCTTCTCCATAGAGACCTACGCTTTAGAACGTGTAATTTAGCTTCACTTTTCTTGGACTGATCGACATTTGACTATTCAAAAGTGCCTGCAAATGGTCTATTTGAAATAAATGATTTTGATTTTGATTTGATTTTGATTTGATTTGAGTCAATAATGACAAAGTCATCCATAAAATATACTGCAAAGTAAGCTTTTTCACTTTCGATAGTTTACCTCGGGACAGTCGATTAGTTTCAGTTTAAAAGTAACTTTCTTCCAGTTATGACGATGATGATGATGAATTACCTAGGCCTTCTTCCTTTCTGTGAAAGAGACTGGGCTATCCTTACATATAAAACAAAATCGCCCACCGCATCTGACTGTATGAACACGATAAACTTAAAAACTACTGAATGGATTGTCATGCTGTTTTTACCTCACAAAATTCGATTCGTGAGGAAGGTCTAAACAACACAGGCCCAGTGTGGGTTTGTACACGCCTTACATTTTAGAAATTTTTAGGAGATTTTGACAAATATGTAAAGCTGTAAGGAAATACAGCTAAGACTCAAAGTTACTCAAAAAGACTAAAAAGAAAATACACAACATAGTCCAATTGCAAAAAGAGGACTTGGCAACTGACTGAGTAGATGGCTCACTTGATTCATGCTCATTCCGCCACGAATTCAAACTCCAACACAACTGCTAATTTTTTTTAATTCGATTTTTTTTTAATGTAAGTAATGTATGGACTATATCTGAATTAGATATTAATAAATAATTGATCATTGTACCGATAGTCGTGCGTGTCAGCCAATGGCATAATAGCCAGGAGCCTCGACCAACATCTTAGGTGGCTCTTTTTAGGCGACTGGATGGAAGGCCTTGATTCAGAAAGCTGTACTCCTAGACACGGCTCGTATAGTTAGGAGGTTCCTCTCTCTGGAGCCCTGACCGCCGCCGATAGCTTGGACCCTGTTCCCGACACCGACGGACTACTTTTTTATGTGTTTTAAGAAATATTTAAAAATATAAAAAATAAATAAAGGAGATAATAAATAATAAAAATAATGAAACTTCTTGCAGATTATGGAAAAAAAATAGATGATGTTAGTTCCTTCGCAATTTCAACCGTATGTCTATCGTCTATATCACGTTCACGACATGTACTCGGTCATATGTTTGTTCAAGTTACATAATATTATGTCGCTAACATAGTAACATGACGATCTGGTTAGCGCTCCGAGAACCTTGGAGTCCCATATGTTTTTTTTTAAACAAATTAGGTAATGTGCCAGATAGATGAACAATTCGGGTCGAATTAGTACATGTGTTTGCGTATGTTAACGTATTTTTTTTTAGGTTTGGTATAGGTTGGTTATTTTTGGTTTATAAATTATTATTAAAAGTTATGCTTAAAAACTATTATCAGCACTCGAAACCCTTCCTCTACGGTTATTAGTTTAGCAATGTCTTCCTCCGCCTTTCCTTAAATTTAAGAATTACTACGCCAAAAACTTTAGTTAGAAAAACGAAGATTCAAAGGACCGGTTATTTTTCTTACACACCCCTACTCCTAACATCCAATAGACTAGACGCCTAAGCCTAACATCCAACCATTAGTTTAATTTAAGATTTCACTTTCTCTTCTTTTCTTATTTCTACACACTATTGTCTACATCTCTTCTAATCTCTCATTTCGCGGGTCTGCTGGAAGTTTCTATTTGAAATAAATGAACAATACCTACCTTTGTATTTTTTTTATAATATGATATCTTCTGTAAATTTATTTGTACGTAAATAAATCCAGTAGACTAGACACCTAAGCCTAACATCTAATAGGCTTGTCTCAGACTTTGGTCCTAAGGTCCCAGAGAGTCTCACCAAAGGACCAACTTTTAAACGAAAGAATTTAATTTGGAACAGAGATTAAGTTTCGAGTCTTTACCATGTTATTGTTAGCCTATTATACCCCTCTGGTGGGCGAAGGGCTCCCCCTTTCCCACGCGCGTCCGTCCTCAGCCATAGTTTTGGAAATAAAACCGCCTATTTAAAAGACTGACCTAATGCTGTCAATCACGCGTCAACATTCCCCGACTCATGCGCACCCTATGTGATGAATTAGGAAGTGGCTGGTTACAACAAATGGGCTATAATTAATCTTGCGTGTTCTGTGCGTGACAAACACGACAGTGGGTTTGTTCGTTGAGCTTTAATATATGAGGCAAAAAGGCTTTGGTCCAAGGACGATTTTTTGATTCAAACTATTTAGGTACCTGTCAAGGTTTTATTGAAATAGCGAACAGTTAATGAGAGCCATGTGCTATTTATTTTTATGTGTCGATCGTGGTCAGATCTTATAAATCTACTTATACTTATAAATAAAAAGACTGGCCTGTTGGTCTAATGGTTAGTGGCCCTGACTGCTATACCGCAGGTCGTGGGTTCGATTCCCACCTAGGACCAAATGTTTGTGTGATGAGCATGATCATTTGTTCTGTGTCTGGGTGTAATTTATCTATAATATGTATTTATTTAGAAATATATAAGTATGTTTATCAGTTGTCTAGTACCCATAACACAAGCTCTGCTTAGCTTGGGACTAGACGGCGCTGTGTGATAGTTGTGGATTATTATTATTATTATAAATTGATCACTTCATATATCAATTTGCCTGCTGCGGTCTTCCTGTGCGATTATAATTTGGATGTCTTCAAGTCTAGAGTGAACGATTGCATCACCGCTTACCATCAGGTGGGATCGCAGTCAAGCACTAGGTTATATCAGATATTAAAACTGGCCACATCGTTTTAAACGTTAAAGTTTGCTGATATTTCAATCCTTGTTTGACCTATTTTCTTTAGACCTTATATTATCATAGACATCCTACATCAATGATATGGCCAAACGAGGATTGATATATCATCAAATGTTAACGTTTAAACGATCTGGCCAGTTTTATTTGGTCATATCATGAATTGACTAATTGTAAGATCTGGCCGCATATGTCGTGGATTTTTTTTTTTAAATAAATGAATTGACAATTTATTCTGTATCTTTTCAAGTCAAGACATTATCTTGGTCAGATCATCGTTCATAAGAGGACTCTGGAAGATGGCGGGATTTTTTCCTGGAAATGTTGATTGATTGATTGATTAATTGTTTTATCAGTTGTTGTTGTGAAATTGGTGGTTTTCTATCTTTAGAAAACAAACCAATTACTTTTTCAATGTTGCCAGGTTGCCACACATTAGGAATTGCTAACATTTTTTTATACGCCATAAAAGTAACCTTTGTGCAAAATTTCAGCGTTCTGGATCTAAGGGTTTGTGCTGGGCGTTGATCAGTCCATGAGTGAGTCAGGAGTTTGCCTTTTATATGTACCATCGTGGTAATTTCTGCCTAATCACTTAAAAAAAAAATTCGCTTAAATCCTGCGGCGCGGCGCCAAACCAAATCCTTTAAAGTTTTCGTTTCGAGTGCAAGCAAAAATGAACTTAGCAGTGGTCAGGCGGAAGTGTCTTTGATGGTACCTACAGAAGGGAGTTTGACAGCTTTTCTACCTTTAGTAAATATTTCATTCCTTCGCCTCTCTGACTCAAGTAAAGTCGGCTCCATAAACTGCTGTACCATTATGTGATTAAAATTAGTATAAGTTGGTTTTTGTGTGTTAATAATAATATAATTAACTAGTTACTAAATGCATAATAAACATGTGCCATGGTTAGTGCCTCTTTCATTATTTTACCCGACTATGCTCCCGCACCCAGCTGTGCACTGGCGCCTGATGCCTGCTATGATCTGCCGTGACCTGTGTACTTAGTGTCGGTGGTGTCCAACTTGTGACCTTTTTAAATAAAAAATATAACATGGTGTAAAAATTATTTGAATCGATTCAGTTACTGATTCTGTCTAAACTGTATTCAGGTTTCACATATACTAAAAATAATATTGAATGTATATCAATTAAAAAAACCTTTGAAAGAAAGAAAGAAAAAACTTTTATTCGTACCTCACATTAGAATTAGATTAATAATAATAAAAAAAAAGAAAACTTTAAAATCTGTGCAAGACCAAAAGTGCGCCTAACTCAGCCAATGCTGCGATATTTAAAAAGATAAATAAGGCAGCGCTGGTATTCTGTTAGGGCCCGCGGTGATGGTCACATTCACGGAGGTTCAATAAATTAAAAGGCCTTTCGTTGGATCTTACTCACTAATTACTATTCCTAAACTGAACCCATCTACAGATTCAATCTCTCAATGAAACAGCCATTCATTGAGCTAAGTATTACAATGACATGTCGTTCTCTCCTGTATATGTAAGTAGAGAAATTTAAATCAAGTGCCGTAGTCGTGACCGGTGTTTAGCACTTCAATATCCAGCGCGTTAATATTGTGTGTCTATGCATTCAAAGTGATGGTAGACCCACTTGTCACAGTACAGGTCCGGATACGAAAATAACTCTGAAAGAATTCGGTGGTCATAAACCTCCATAAACTGAAAATGGACTGGAAGGGAAATAAATATATTAGCAACTAGCTTTTGCCTACAGCTTCGTCCGCGTGCATAAAATATGGCCTATGTCACTCAGGAATAAATCAGCTTTCTATTGGTGAAAAAAAAATGTTTGCAATCGGACCAGGACTTCCGGAGAATACCTCCCACAAACAAACTACAGCTTTATAATATTATTTATTATATACTTTATTGTACATACAAAACATAACAAAGAAAAACTTATATCTAAAACACGTACAATGGGCGGCCTTATCGCATTCCGCGATCTCTTCCAGGCAACCTAGAATAGACAGTAATTGTCAGAACATGTTAGGGGGCTGTCATAAGTTAGCAACAATAAGTATTATTTTAAAATTAATTACATTTATAATTATTATAATTGATAGATACACAGGTACATACATATGCAATATAATACAAACATAAATACATACATACCAAATATATGAGCAATCATAAGAAAGGACGGCTTTCGAATAATCACAGCGACAAGTAGTGATCCTTAACAAGTCTCTTGAAGGCAGGCAACGATTGAGCGCGTATTAGTGTAGATAAAAAAAAAAATGGCCTCTTCTATGTTCTGCTGGCAAGACAGTTCACGAAATTTGACTTCCTCAAACCCGACCCAATACTGCAAAGGCTAGTAAAGACCACTGAAAAAACTAGGGATGAAAGGACCAATTTTCGCCATTCTTAGAAATGCATGTTAATAAAGCAGATGGTACACTAGGCACCCATCTTGCGTAATCAGCTGTTGGCCAATCCGACGGCCATTACTGGCCCGTATTAGCCAATGAGACGTGACTACCGCACATCACGGTTGCCGCAACATGTCTACCTTGTGTTGTGAGTCTGTGTACCGCTTTCATTGTTAACACATTACTATGGAATGCGTTAGTCATCTAATCAATTTTCAATACACTTATTTGAAAACCCGCCGCTTTTAGGCACGCACGCGTGCTTATTCTCGCAAAAATTATAATACATTTATCGTATCAGTCTGGGCGCTAAGTAACCCCTACGAGTCGCGCGTCAACCCCCGTTTATTTATGTCTATGTAGACGTAAATAAACGTGTATTGAAAAACGTCGTTTGATACACGTGAAAATTTATTACTGCTTTTCTCGGCTCCATAACACCGTCGTCTATAGCTCGTGCGAATTCTGCCTCGGTCGCAATGACAAAATTTCTTCAATTGTATCAAAATGTGCCATTTTACATTATAATATCAAGTTAAACCCAATAACCTCCAGTTTCTCGAAAGAAAATTATAGCAAAATTAATGAGACAAGTTTCAAGCACGCATGTACTGCTATGATTGACTGTGGAACAAATCATTTAACCAATAACAGAGGTTTACGAGCACTTGACAAATATTAATATAATTTTGACTGCTAACTAATTTTCAGCCCCAAGTTTTGCTAAAACTTATTTATAACTCGTAACATTTCTTCATGAACTAACCTGCAATCTTCGCACAGTACAATACTAATCTGGTCTTTCTTCCTCAGCTATCAAACAAGAGCGTCCTCTGATCCGCGGCGCCGGCCCACACCCCGCCCTCCGCGAGAGAGGACGGGCTATCCCTCCAGGAGTGCCATCGTCTCCAACGAAGAACACAGTGGCGATGCCTCCCCACGTCAGGGTACGAACCTCCCCGCTATCCGTGTACTATGAGCTGGAGATCAAGGTCAGTTGAGGGGGGAGAGTGTTTGTGAGGCTTTGCAAGGTAGGTCGGTAGTTCCTGGTGGTTTGGTTGCTGGACCAAAGGGCTTAAGATCTAGGTTTTTTCAGAATCCTATGTTTAATTGTGGTGATTACTGAACGGAACTTTCAGATCACTTATTAATTGAAGTTCTTTACCTTCAAACAAATAGTAGAGGATACGGTTAAGAACGACCTTCACCGGTTTATTTAATGGATGAAACGTATTTTATGATAAATTTAGTATATTACAGAATATAACGCGGGTGGGTTGCCTGAGAAATTCCTGGCCAAACAATTTTTTTTTTTTTTGAGAAATGCACCGGTGTGTTTAACGAATAAATTTAATACTAACCGAAAGAGTGAAGCCTTTAGAACATAAAAATGTTGGGTTGACTATTTGATTCCTGGCATAACTATGGGTTGCCAGATATAAACAGATATGTATAAACAGGTGTGTTTATTTTGATATACAACAAATTCTATATCAAAATAAACGCTGTTTCATTACGAATACGATGTTATAGTGTTGTCTGCAAAAAAATCTGGTATGAATAACGGTAGTGCATTTTCGTAAAAAAAAAGTGAATTTTCAATTTTTAATTAATAATAGTCTGGCCAGGAATTTCTTAGGCAACCCACCCGCGTTATATTGTTTAATATACTAAATTTATCATAAAATAAGTTTCATCCATTAAACAGACCGGTGAAGGTCGTTCTTAATCGGATCTTAGACTAAAAAGAGAATTGAACACCACAGTATTAAATTTTAAAATAGTACCTAACTTGTAAAATTATACTTACTAAATTGCAAAAAATAACTCCATGATAGACAAAAAAAAAACACCGTCTAAGTGATTATAATTTAATTAATATTGAAAATGATTGCTCATTTTAAACGAGTAGAACCCTATTTGGAAATGATTTATTATTTTTAACAAGTAGATCCCTATTTGAAAATTATTTCATATTTAGATCGCGGAGATCCCTATTTGAAAATGGTCCCTTATTTTGAACGCGTATATCCCTATTTGAAAATAATTTCATATTTTGAACGCGTAGATCCCTATTTGAAAATGAAGAAACGAAACTTTGGAAAAGCAACATTCTTAAATCACTGGGAACTGTCGTTACGTGTACTAATATTTTAGAACAAGCTTCGCCTGTGGTCGGCACTTCTAATACTGGTAAGTACGCCTAGATTAGCGCCATAACAATATGTAAGCTTATTGAGCTTCATAGCACTGTTTAAAATTATAATACGACCAAAATAAGCGACTGAGACGAAGGTTGAGAGCTGTATTTGACTTTTACCTCAGAGACTGGTCCGCAATCACTGAAGATAGTCTGTGGAAAAGGTAGAGGGAAGTCTTTGCCCAGCAGTGGGACACAAGGGCCTAATTACACTAGTATGCAAAAATTCCGGTTCAACAATAAAAAAATGTAATAGTTTCTTGAATACATAAGAAAAAATAAGTGAAATACGTAACACGTTTTAATTAATGAATGAATTATTTCCCCGTAGATGATACAGGTTTTTTACTCAATGCGCATTTTTTCCGCACTTAGCTCACTAATAGAGCTATTCATATAGCATTTCTCATGCCGCTGCCGTAATATCTTTTCCCATTTCATAATGAAGGTTCAAACAAACGCCATGGCACAACATAAAAGTAAACAAGATTAAAGCGTTTATTGTCCTATTTTTAACCGGTAGATTGTATTCACTTGTAGTTTTTTTTGAAGTTTGGTGCAAATTGTAAGGTGGCTTCATTGTTAGATTCAATGTTACTAATTGATTTTGATGTTGGAATCGAAATGTTATTACATCTGTTTAATATCGTTTTAATATCAATAATTTTGGCTGTCCATGGTGCGTGTCAGTACACAACACCATGATCAATATGATCACCATATTTGGTGTCACTGGTACCTGGTAGACATCCCCTTATACGCACAAAATGTTTTGGGAACATATTCATTGTGCGTACAGCTAAGGAGCGGAATTCCCTGCCGCAGTCTGTGTTTTCTGATGGCTACAGCCCGGGAATCTTTAAGTCAAGAGTGAATAGGTTACTTCTAGGTAAGCGCGCTCCATCGTCGACCTCATCGTCGCTTTCCATCAGATGAGATAGCGGTCAAGCGCAAACCTATCAACAATAAAAAAAAAGGTAATAAAAGTCCAAAGAAAAGTAGGCCAAACGAGGATAGACATATCATCAAACTTTGACGTTTAAAACGATCTGGCCAGTTCTACTTGGTCACATAATGAAGTGATCAATTTCTAAGATCTACTGGTCAGGAGATTTTTCTTCCTATATTGAAGACACCCTACCGAAGATATGCCCGTTCGTGAAATTTTTCAAGCCTTTCTTGCTGGTATCTGTAACTTTACAGTATATCAGGGAGATCTTATCCAGCATTATCATCAGCCTTTTTAATGTTCCCACTGCTGGAACTCAGGCCTCCTCTCTAGAAAAGGGAATGGGCCGTAATCCACCACGCGAACTCAGTGCGGGTTGGTGAATATCACATGTCTTCGAATTTTTGGTACTAGGACATGCCGGTTTCCTCACGATGTTTTCCTTCACCGTTTTGAGAGATCTTATCCGCCCATCGTCAATTAATTAAACTTCGACTAGAAAGACCGCAAGTAAACTTACAAGTATGATGTCATCGGCATTATTTTCGGTGCTCTGGCTTCTGGCGGCACAGATGTTGGTCATCATCTATCGAATATACTTTAATATTTTTAGTTTAATTATAAAGATGATGGAACTATTGTAACAGCCTGAGCCAAAATAAATTGGTCGCGTGAGAAATTCTTGAATCGACCGAATATGGTTTGTCTAATGATACCGAAGGCGCGGGCTTGCGGACGGCAAGCAATGGGTAGCTTGCTGTCCGACCGTTCGGTAATCTTCCGGATCAAGCCCAAGTCGTCGAACGCGCGTACTGTTCCCGCGCGCCTCCGCCACAAAGAGTTGTCAGCAACTGTAGGGGCCCAGCAGGGTCGAAGCCTACTGGGGCCAAGAGTCTGCTTCTGAAAGGAAGACTCAGTTCCTTACGAGGTGGGATTTTTAGCCAGTAAAAGTCTGACACTATCGGCCGCTCATCTCACTATCATGTCATCTGGATGATAATAACCCACCGAAAAAAAAAAACACCTACCTACTGATAATATTCTTTGTCATCTCATGCCAAGTCCCAAAGGATTAAAATACAATTAATCTGAACGGACTTTGAAGTATGGTCTGTCTCCTGAAGAGGAAACAATGTCATCGCACAGTTAAACAATTACTTGGCACACAGTCAAAACGTTTTTAAACGTGCGTGAGTTAAAACTGATCCTATTAATATTATGAACACATGAATTATTATTGACAAAAGATCAAACTTTTGGCTTCTGTAATTAGGTCCTTAGAATTATAAATGACTAAGACTTAAAAATGCCAAAGTCTGTGTTTCCTGCACAACTGCGCCTGGATAGAGCCCCGCTGACCTTTAAAACCATTTTCTTTGCGAAATATTGATTGATTTACATATATCCTATGTTCACTTTGAAGAATATTCAACCACTAATTTTGATGTGTAAAAATTTTTCTAAAGATCCACGCCGTTTCGAAGGAGTAGGGAAAAGTTGCGAAAAATTATTATTCACACGAAAAAATCAATATTTAGTTGATTTAAACCTGGCCGTTACCGAGGAGTAAAGCTTCAGAAAGTCACGGTTTTATGGCACTGCTCGGGCACTTGGGCTTTAAATCAAAAGATTAGGTTATATTTTAAGCAAGCATCACTGCTTACCATCAGGTGGGATCGCAGTCAAGTACTAGTTAATATCAGATAAAAAAGAAAAGCAGGTTTATCGTCAACCTTATCATCCTTTACCAACCGATGAGATAGTGATTGAACGCGACATTATCAGTATCAGTAAATAAAAGATTCTAAGGTCCAGAATATTTAGCATAGAAATTAAGATGAAGAGGTTCGCAGTAACGTTAATTATCCGGAAGATACTGGCGCTAAAGACTCAGTCGGAAAGAAAACATCTCTGAAAGTCCGGAGCCCTGCCAACTATCATAGCTATGTGTTCCGGAATGTCAATGCGACGCAGTCAAGGTCGGCTGCGTCAACGGCCGTCAGGACAGGGGCACTACGCTCGTTAACTGTTTCATCTAGTTTGGTTTCCTAAAAGAGTTTCTTGCACTTCTTCTCCATAAAGAAAAATCACTTTGAAAAGTGCAGTTCCTTTCATTAATCTGACTGATGACTGAAAACTGATTTCTTTGAAAATACACTGATGTTGCAAGATAATAAATAACTTCTACGGTTCGGACTAAGCATTTCGCTTTGTTTGAATTTTTTTTGACACATTTTTTATTTCATTTTGACTTTTAATTTTTTACTGATTTTTTAATTTTTATTTTATTTTGAAACTTATTTTTTTATTGATTAATGATAATGTTATAAAGTGTAGCTGACAAGGCTAACATATTTAATTTTTCTATCTTGTGCCTACTTTCATTATTTGCATACCCATGTGATGGTTAAACATGGAGAACTTTATTTTTCATTTAAAAAAACATCAATGTATATTTCTACCCATGTTTGCAAATAAATAAATGATATGATTTGATTTGATTTGATTTGTCGTTTATACTGCGTACATCTAAGGATTGGAACAATTTGCCTGCTGCTGCTGACGATTGCATCACTGCTTATCATCACATGGAATCGCAGTCAAGCACTGGTTGATATCAAATAAATAAATAAAACATACAGGGTGACTTTAAAACAAATTTTATTTAAAGAAGCAAGAGACGTTGAAACAAAAATATTAAACTATTAAAAGTCAGCCCTAACAACAAACTCTCTGAGATCATATGCGTAACTTTTCTTTGTAACGCTATCAATAATTGTTGTGGTATCTTATAAGCTTATGAACGAAAGCCTACATTTCTTTTTTGATATATTAATAAAATGAATGTTCGAAACTGAAGTACTCTGAACTTTCACCAGTATCTTTGAACATCAGTGTAACTCAAATTGCCTATGAATGGTTGAATTCATGATTTTAAGTTGTTCTTTGGAAAATCCTGACTTTTTGTAGTTATGTTATGTCTGAGTATGGTTTCCGCACTTAGTCCTATGCGGACCATTGTACGTGGGCCATAGCGGCCATGTAGTTATATAATTTGGCTTTATAAATATTTTGCCCATCTCACCTCATTAGCTGATTACGGCCCGATTGATAAATCTACAAAAATATTTGCTTAGAAATTTTAAAACCGAGAGTGAAAATATAATAACGATAAGTTTGACATACAAAACTAAGTAAATTATGATGATGCAAACGCAAATATTTGCCACAAAATTATGAAAGACGATGCCGCCTGAGAAATTAAAGTAATTGATTTTGTATTGGATCGAAGCTTCAATATCCATGCAATAATCTAATGGATGGGTTGCACACGGCTCGGGAGCGGTCGCTGTGGAAATTTATCGAATTGACCTAGTTTTAAAAGTAGATTTGTTTTTAATTATGGTTTTTTTTTTACAATCTAAGGAACAGTACTAAGCGTTCTCTCCATGTTTTTTTTTATGCTCAGATTCCGCCTAGCCCGTTCCATCATCGGACTACCAGACGCACGGCTAAGCGCCACCGGTACATGGTGGATATCCCACCTACACGCACAAAACGTTTTAGGAACACATTCATTGTGCGTGCGGCTAGGGAGTGGAATTCCTTGCCGGAGTCTGTGTTTCCTGATATTTACAACCCGGGAATCTTTAAGTCGAGAGTGAATAGGTTTCTTCTCGGTAAGCGCGTTCCATCGTCGACCGCATCGTCGCTATCCATCAGGTGAGATACCGTCAAGCGCGAACCTATCAACAATAAAAAAAAAAGATTAGGCTAGTTAAGACTTTCCGATTACTTTCCGAAGCCTTAAGCTAGAACTACATTAGCCCTACGCACACGTGTAACACGCCTGCTTTGTACGTAGATCAAAGTCACGTGTCGTCGCGTGGCGTGGATCAAGTGTAGCTCTACAAGTTTAGTTTCCATATAAAATGTATGGGGACCGACGCGCCCAGATCGGCGTGTGTGGCACACGTGTGCGCAGTGTAGTGTGTGTGTCTAGCTTAAAACTACTCAAATACGTCACTCTCTGAACGATTACCATGTTGCGACGCCACAAGTTACTGTCAAACTAATTATTTTACGAAAAATTACGAACTGTGAACGAAAAAAGTTTAATCAGAATCCATTTCTTCAACTTTACTCATCTCCGAGTTCTTCAATTTTGCCAAAATTTCTTCGATTTGACAGTACGACGTGATGTCACAACATGGCAATCGATCCTGTTCTCATTAGGAACGCGTAGTAGTTCTAGCTTTAACGAGAAAATCATTTGAAGATTCCACTTCAAAGTGAATTTAGAGCAAGACAGTAAAACAACAATTAACACTATACTGTCAAGAAACACAATTACCCTTGAAACCAGGCTAGTATATTTACCAGTTAGCAACGAGTCAGTCAAAGAGGTCAGCCGCACTGTTACAAGAAACTTCTGAACAAAATGTCTTCCAAAAACCAAATTTTGCATGATAAAGACGAAAATTTTAAGTTTTTTTGTTTTTAAAATAAAAGGCTTTTGAATGTAGAGTGATGAGTTAATTATGATAAACAATTAGCGTCACTAGTTGGTGTGGAACAAAATGTGGACTGTTGTAGATCTGCGTGTAAATTTTACAGTTCATTTTTAGAGTTCCGTATCTCAAAAGAAAAAAACGCCTTATAAGATCACTATGTTGTTCGCCGTCTGTCTGTCTTTCAAGACTCTTTATTTCGGGAACGCGTAGAGGTATCGAGTTGAAGTTAAATTAAACCATATACTCAGGTCTGCTATCCCAAACTAACCAACTCGAACAACGACAACTACTGCTACATGTATCGATAATGTTTTTTGTTGCTGCAAGTATTTAGAAAAAGCCATTGTAAATTATCTGCCTTCTGATCATAGCGGCCTAATGGTAACATTTGAATCCAACTTACCACTTACAACAAGTGCAGATACAATTCAGACCAATAACATCCGGTAAACTAAATAAATTTAATAGCACTTTAACTAGCAGGTTGGGTGATTGGAACCTTGCAGAAAACAATGGTAACATTTTGTATAAAAATTTTTTTTCAGTAGTTCAAAAGGAGTTTAATCAGACGTTTGAGAAAAAAACTAAAACTATCTGCCCTAAGTTTAGATTTAGTGACTGGGCAACTAAAGGAATAAGAATAAGTAGGGAAAGACTTTTCGAGTTGTATGGCCTTAAGCCTATTATTAACACTGAAACTTTTAATAAATATGTTGCTACTTATTCTAAAATGTTTAAAAATACTTGTAAGGCGGCTAAGGCCTTATACATTAGCAACAAAGTTATATCAGCAGATAATAAAATAAAAACGGTTTGGAATATTATAAATAATAAAACCAACAGAAACAAAAGAAATAATAATGATTACACATTGGAGACTCATCATGGTCTTATTAGCGATAACAAACTAGTTGCAGAAGAATTTGTAAATTTCTTTACCAGTATACCAATTAAAACTACTGAAGCCCTAAATTCGTCGCCATCGCATGCTTTTGGTTTATTACAGGCGAACGTTGCAGCCTGTTCGACTGAATTTAACTTTAAACATATAAACTCCATAACAGTAATAAAAGCTTTTAAAGAAATCAAGATTAAATTGACAGAAGATCTATGGGGTATGTCTATCAAAGTTTGTACCTCAATTATTGAGACTATAGCGCCGTACTTGGCTTTAATATTTAATTTGTGTATAGATCAAGGAGTCTTTCCAGATCTAATGAAATATAGTAAAGTGATACCACTCTTTAAATCCGGGAATAGTAGAGACACTAATAATTATAGGCCGGTGTCCGTTTTGCCGGTTCTTAGCAAGATATTTGAAAAGGTAATGTTAAATCAAATGCTTAGTCATTTTAACTCCAATAACATCCTACATGATAAACAGTATGGTTTCACCAAAGGACGTTGTACAACTGACGCGGGTGTTTCCTTACTAAAACACATTTTTAATGCGTGGGAAGAGGCACAAGATGCTATAGGCATCTTCTGCGATCTATCTAAGGCGTTTGATTGTGTAGTTCATGAAACATTGCTTCTGAAACTCAAGCATTACGGACTAGGCAATGCAGCGTTAAGCTTATTAAAATCTTATTTGAATAATAGACAGCAATTAGTGCAAATAAACGGTGTCAATTCGTCGGGATTGAATGTTGAAATGGGGGTGCCCCAAGGTTCAATTTTAGGTCCTTTTTTATTTTTAGTTTATATTAATGATTTACCCAATTTGTTGCAAAATAAACTTAATATGGTGTTGTTTGCTGACGACACTTCTTTGATTTTTAAGATAAATAGAAAGACTAACAATCTTGACAACGAAAATAGCGCCCTATTGCAGGTTCAAAACTGGTTCACTGCTAATGCGAAATTCTAAATGGGAAAAAAACTAAATGCATAAGATTTTCCTTACCGAATGTCAAAAGTAGTGATTGTGACATTGTATTGAATAATGAAAAATTAGAATTTGTTGATAAAACGATTTTCCTGGGGATTACGCTTGACTCAAGGCTACAATGGGGTCCTCACTTAACATCTCTTGCAGGGCGGCTTAGCTCAGCTGCATATGCTGTGAGAAAAATCCGCCAATTTACGGATGTTGATACCGCTAGGCTAGTCTATTTTAGTTATTTTCATAGTGTCATGTCGTACGGTATCTTACTATGGGGACGGGCTGCAGACATCGAGTCAATCTTTATATTACAGAAAAGAGCCATCAGAGCTATTTACAATCTCCGCCGGTGCGATTCTTTAAGGGAACTGTTTAAAGATATTAACATAATGACGGTACCTTGTCAATATATCTATGAAAACATCATGTATGTTAGAAAAAATCTTCATCTTTTTAGCAAAAGAGGCGATAGACATAATTATGTTACAAGAAATAGGGATCAATTAGTTCAACCAGGTTTCAGACTGGCTAAAGTGGCCTCTTCTTTCATGGGGTACTGTTTGAAATGTTATAATAAAATACCACCCCAAATATTAGAACTCAATGAAACGAAATTTAAATCTTGTATTAAACGCACACTATGCAGGCAAGCATATTATAAGTTGGAGGATTATATTCAAGATAAAAATGCTTGGCTCAATGCTGGTCCAGCTCCACTACCACTAGGGCGTACTAATTAGTTGATTAGTTGGAAACTAATATTATTATTTTTTTAATTTGAAAGACAATTGCATTGTATAATGTAGAAGCACTTTTTTCAAGTTTGTGAATGTGAAGCACCATGGAGCATTTTTATTAGGTTACAACTTTTTTTTTTTTTTTTGACATTACGAGCATGGCAGTTGAGAGTTTGTCATGCTCACTCAAATGTCTCGCTGTTGGTGGCACGTGTTATTGGGTCGATCAGTTCCCTTCAAAATGGTTGAGCTGAGTGGGGCTGATGCACGCGTCATGCTCGTGAACGGGTGCCGTCAGATTGGACTGGTCATCTCTTAGCTGCCAGTGGCTTAATTCAGTTTCTATCTTTTAATTATTTTACATTTTTATTTCATTATCGACATTGTGCTCACATGATAGAAGCAACAAGTAATATGTAACCAAGCATTATATGTAACACATAATATGATTTAAAACTAGTTTATAACAGATTCCATGGAGTTTCTTGCACGTTCTTCTCCATAGAGACCTACTCTTTGGAACGTGCAATTTAGCTTCACTCTTCTTGGACTGACCGACATTTGACTATTCAAAAGTGCCTGTAAATGGTCTATTTGAAATAAATGATTTGACTTTGACTTTGACTTTGACAAAAAAATGTGAAAAAATCACGGAAAAATCAAGGTTCTGAGCGTATTGCAAAAAAATGTGTATTTCGACACTCTCAAGTTCTCTTCTTTTTTCCCGTTGACCTAGAAGTCTGAAATTTGGCATGAAGCAAGCATAGGAAAAAATACTGTAAAGTAGTTAAAAATGATTCGAAAAAATCTTCGTAACTCAATTCGGGAATTGAACTGTTTTCATAGGTAAGTTTGTTCGGAACCCTTAGTGCGCGAGTCCGACTCGCACTTGCCCGGTTTTTTGTTAATGTTTTCGTAATGATGTTGTGCTTGGGATGAAAGGGATATGGAGATTATGTACCTAGTGGGCTCGGTTGAAGAGAGATGTACGAGTTGCTTTAAATAAGACTTGTAGTGTGTAATAGTTTGTTAGATCAATCATTGATGATTGATTGATGATTTGGTAATGGTAATTTTTATTAAGAACAGTCCGTTCCAAAACACAAATCACAGACGAAGGATACTCAGCCGCTAAACTAAAATTGGACTGGGCAGGCCACAACGGCCGCATGTCGCAACAAAATTGGGCGAAGGCAACCGCTGACTGGAACCCGAACATCAGGGGCCGGCGAACCAGTAGGCCCAGAAGAAGATGGCGTGACGATTTACTCTTAGAAATGAGTCTAAATCGACACGCCAGGATTGGCCAGAAGTGGCGAAAAACAGAAAAGAGTGGAAGGGTGGCATTTGCCCTGCAGCGGGACACAACAGGCTCATAATACGTACAGTAAGGCCGCAAAAGTCCATAGGAGCGCTAAAGATTACATTGCTACGAACCGAGCGAGCGCGATACTGCCGTGCGTATGTGTGCGCATGTATGAGTATCCACATTCCACAGATAACACACACTAAGGAACTGTCGTCGCACTGAGTTTAAAAACATTATTACTTTTCTGTTCTTACCATAGCAAAATTCGCGCAAATTCGTCATGTGCTGGTAGCCGTGTGAACTAAGTGTTGGATTCGCAAATCACGTAACCCGAGTTCAAATCATGGTCGGTCCGTTGCAGTTATTTCTTACTTTGAAATTCCCAATCTATGTTGATATAGTTGTTTTTTTATATTTCTATGAAAAATACTATTGCATTTTTTGCACTAAATAGTTGCAAATTACGAATGTGATCTATTAACCACAAGAAGAATCACATTCGTAATTTGCAATTATTTAGTTGTTACATCTTTTCGATGTTATAAGGTGGAAATAAAAAGACGTGTTTAATAAAAATGTTTATTCTTTATATTTACAAATTAAACATTTATGAGAATTGTGACGTCGAATTGTTACCTAGACAAAAAGTTATCTTGTAACCGTTATCTATGTTACGCCTAAGATTGTTTGTTGGAAGTATACCCAATTAGACCATTCATAATATGAATAACGTAACAATGAACGGATATTCAAATTTTAATAAAATAAAATATAGGTAATTGTTTATATCCAGTTATTTATTGAAAAGTGATATATGATTTGGACTTTGTAAACATTTTATTTTTGTGTAACGTCACAATGAATGTATTGAGGTCATAGCTTAATTGTTCATTTTCTTGACGAAAAGAAGATTGAAACCAAACCTCAATTTCTGTTAAAAGAACTTTAGTTCTCACAAGATAATCGTCAATTAGATGAGAAAAATAAATTGAACTATAGTATTATGTTAAAACAGTGCGGGTAGAAGAATAAAAAACGAAATAGACTCATGATTATTGTCAACAAAATTGATAGCGAGTTCACTGCATTCTTAAGATGAGGTGATGGCACAAGTTAAAAGATATAGCTGTTTTAAACGAAAGTAAACACAATATAATACAGTGTTTGTTAACGAATAATCACAGATATGTTAAAATAAAATGGTAGGCCATTTAGTTTAGTTAACATTAAATATTTAGTGCGAAACGTAATCGTTCTTGTTTGTGCCTCTCTGTCAAGTACGGCTTTTTAGCAGGTTTTCTGTGATGCACGCCTTCAGCGTGAAGTGCACGGCGAACAGTATCCATCGAGGTGTCATATAATTCCGCAAAATGTCTCGTTGGTGCGAAACCATTCGTTTCGTATACGTCCACCATATGTCGTCGCTGCGCCTCGCTAATAAGCTTCGGTCTCCCACTCCTCTTTCGACTAGCAAGGCTACCTTCTTCCTCTAGCCAAAGATTTACAGTATTTTTCTAAAATAAAAAAAAATATATATTAGGCAGCTATACCTACTTCACTTCATTTTCATTATATAAAATGTTAATAATCATAATTATTGAATATAATTTTAAAATAAAACTGCATTTATTAATCCAATAACCAATCCAATAAACCCAACGATTTACGTATTTCTCTTTTAAACCTCATAAAGATACGATGAATGGATTCATAAATGGCATACGTTTTAATTAGAAGATTAATTTGTAATAAAGTTACAATTCATTAATAGCTATTATACTCACATTCAGTCCGGTTTCTTCAGATATTTGTGTTTTATTAAGACCTCAATGATAGTCGCCCTCACTTCAATACTAATATTAGCCTGCATTTTGCGAATATTACAATACTGTCAACCTCACGTCACTAACCAACAACTACAACCAAACGACAGTTCATTTCGGTTAAGTTAAAACTCATGTCTACCTCGCAGAAATCTAATTCTTTATTTAGTTTTTTTGTGATCTACCTTTCTAACTCTAAGAAATGTGTGAACAAGTTAAAGAATAATTTAATATATGTAATGCAAATACATAACTTCCAATCGGGTAAGAACTTACAAAAAGTCAATAATTGCGTGGGATTTGAACTTGCGGCACGCTGATTTGCGCTTCAATCTGTGTGCCTATACCACTGGGCCATCTTGACTTATGATAAGTTGATGAAATTGTGAATTTCAATCATTTGTTGGCGAAACTTGAAAATAAAAGGTCGTAAGTCAAACTAAACGTCAAACGAATAAGTTTTAAGAATTCTTATGGACTTTTGCAAGTGATAGTACCTAGTTGTCCGGCATTTTTGCTGAACTGGACCTATTTGGCGCAGCCGTGAGACACAATGTTAGTTATCTTTTATTCTTAAGTCTCAACATGTCTTTTCTACACTGTGTGTGCCAAATAAAATGTTTTTCTTTCTTATCTTTGTAAATTAGTTTGTTTTCAGAAATTTTAATAAGTACCACCTTTTTGGTTCCAAAAACTTCGTTCGATTTTTTGAATCAAATCAAATCAAATCAAATCACTTTTATTTGTTAACACAGGTGTAGATATATACAGATCTTATATTTTATTAACAGTGCGCCATGTTATGCCAGGAGGCGTACAAATATATGTGCATCTAGCTCATGATTACAAATTAAAGTAAAAAAAAAAATTTTGAGAACCATGCATAATTATAAATTTAAATTGTTAGTTATAAATGTCAAAAATCTAAGTGCATAAGTCCAAATAATTAAAATGTCAAAAAATCTAAGTGTTTATGTCCAAATAATTTAAATGTCAAAGAATATTAGATGTCAATCAAATTAATTCATCATTTAAGTTATAATATAAAAATTAAGACAACAAAAAAAAAAATCACACAATTTACATTAACGTATTATGAGTAACATTATTTTGTTTATATTGAACCATCATTCAAAAATTCATCCAGTGTGTAGTAACATTTGTCACTAAGCAACTTATTAAGTGCCTTTTTGAATTTTATCAATGGCATATTTTTAATGGCATTTGGAATTTTATTATAAATTTTTGGAGCATTGCCGAAAATGCTTTTACGCATTAAGGATGTTTTACACTTAACATTACAAAGTTTATTAAGATATTGAGTACGCAATGGATTTCTTCTAACTTCAGATAAGCTGACAAATAAATGTGGGTTTTTTTTCACAAATAAAGCAGTTTCCATTATGTACATTGCTGGCAGTGTCAATATTTTTAATTTTTTGAAATGTGGAACACAGCTATCCGTCGTTTTTAGACCACACATAGATCTCACACAGCGTTTCTGCATCCTAAATACAACCTCCCTATTAGCCGACTGCCCCCAGAAAATAATACCATACCGTAAAATAGAAGCTACAAGTCCATGATAATTATGCTGTTAGCAATGTCTCAATATTAACCTTTTTTGAGAGTTGAAATAGTGCATACGCAGATTTACTTAATCGTTTACATATTATGTCAGTATGAGTATTCCAAGTCAATTTATTATCAATAGTGATTCCTAAAAACTTAGCACTATCAACTTCTTGTATTTTATGGTCTTTATAAGTGATTTTAATATTGTTATTTTCACGACGTTGATGGTATTGCATAATGTTGGTTTTACTTAAATTAATCTTCAAATTATTATCGTCAAGCCAGTTTATTATATTAGTCAAAGATTCATTAATATCATTTTCATAATTATTTATGTCATTACATTTTATTACAGCTGTGCTGTCGTCTGCAAAAAGAACCATCTTATGCTGAATTATTTTTGGGAGATCATTAATGTAGATCAAAAATAGAGGAGGTGCCAACACGCCGCCTTGGGGCACGCCATACTTTATGCATCTCTGTTTTGACAGATATACATTTTCTAATTTAGTTTTGGGACATATTCGAGAGACTTCGGTGCATTGAACTCTATCCGTTAGATATGATTCTATCATTTTTAAGATATTTCCCCTTATACCGTAAGCATATAACTTATGCAGCAATATCTTATGGTCAACATAGTCAAATGCCTTCGTCATATCAGTGAATATTGTACAAATTGGATTATTTTTATCAACTGATGTCATAATGTTATTAATTAAATCAAAGATTGCCAGGTTAATATTTATATTTTTGCGAAAACCTTTCTGTTCATTGCAAAACAAGTTATATTTTTCAAAATAGGAGTATATGGAGTTGTATATAACTTTCTCAAAAATTTTGGAAAAGATGGAAATTTTTGCAATGGGTCTGTAGTTTTTCTTCTGTCTGAAACTGTTAATTTTTACAGAAATCGCATTCAATGGTTTTAGTACCGAATAAAAATCTGCCTTAACCAGCTTTATTGGCAAATCTTTAGCTAGAAAGAAAGAAAAACATTTTATGTGCCGGAAAGACGCAAACTTAAGACTAACATTGCAAATATTTTCCATGACAAAATAAAAATAAAATATTTGCGCCACGTCTGAGCAAAACGCTACGTACAGTGGTCAAGTGACTTAACGTCATTTCCTCACACTTCAATTCAACAGCTTCTAATCTAATTAAGGCCCTAGCTCCCGAATATTGCCATAAAACAGTGATTTTCTGAAGCCTACTCTTCGGTAACGGCTAGGTCATTAGGTTCGGAAAAAATATCTTTATTACAGGTTCATGTACAACGACGTTTGCCAAAAAAAAAATAACATGATATTTTTTCGTATGTTTTCCCTATTACTTTCTCAACGGCTTTCATCTTTAGAAATATGTTTAAGTACATAATAAAATTGCTGGTTAAGTGTTCTTCAGAATGTACATAGCATATGTAAATCACTACAAAAATTCGCTAAGAAAATGGTTTTAAAGTTCAGCGGGGCTCTATGCAGGCGCACGCGGTGGCAGAACGAGTTTGTGTGCATTTAACTTCGGCCAGATGTTCAATGATAATTATGATATTTACTCGTATTTCGCAGATAGGTTTAAAAAAAACACTTGCACGTCATTTTTTGTCAGTTTAAACTAGATGAGGCCGGGTTTACTAGATGACTACCCTGAAAAGAAACAACGAAACAAAGTCCATATCCATATTTTCAGTCCATATTTTTATGAAATGGTCAAATCACATGGGAATTAGGCGGTTGGTGTCTGAGATGGTCTTTTGAGGAAAGAACCATACAAATTTGAAGGGAATATACGCCTTAAAACAGGCTCTACATTGTCTATAGGAGCTTGTTCTCTATAAACAAGTGCGGCTGGCATTGGTCGGGGCGACCCACAGCCGCGGCCTAGACACGGTGCGCAGAAATAGCCCGCGGTGACACTCCCGCGCATCGCGCGTATCCGTCGGCACTCGGCGGCCGTCGTTACGGTAATGTTGTGATTTATGAACTTTCTTTTTAGCTACTGTCGTAGGTTAAACTGTGAGGAGGATTTTTTAGGCAAAAGGTTATATCGAATTGGTTATTTGTAATACTAAGTATTTTTATTTTTTTTTCTTTACTTTATAACACATTTGAGTATGTTCTCAATATTAAGAAACTGGAAATGAAAGATGGTTTCAGTTAAAGAATAGAAAGAAAAATAAATAGACGAATTAGAAAGGAGGTAACTATTGAAATGATGGCAAATATACATTATATGTATCTCTATTTATAGAAGACGTGTACATTCTGCGCTGATTTGGAATCATAAATTGAGATAAGTTCAAAAGGTAGACGACTTATTTAATATAATATGCTCTTTTGGACTTGCTATGGTGGTCCATTGAAGTAGCAGTGGTGGTCCATTACTAAAGCTGGACTTAGTTGTAGGTCGTAGGTTCTATCTAGTGTTGCCAGGTCTGTTTGGATAAAAATCGGGACAGATGGTAAACAAATCGGGACAAATTTTTTTTTTTTAATAAAGATTTTTTGGATGGGAAATCGTCCAATGACTTCTTCCCCTCTGGGGTGGAACGAGAGGGCGTGTGAAATTTTTACTGAGTAAAACCCAGACTTCTTCAGTTGCTCTTTGAGTTGCAGGGTTTTTGATTTATCGGGTCATTTAGCGTCCCGATCAGGTGCAAATCGGGACGCGTCCCCAGACCCCTAAGAAACGGGACGTCCCGCGCAATTCGGGACGCCTGGCAACACTAGTTCTATCCCAGACAGGAGCATTACTTTGTGTAATTTATTTCATCACCACTGCTCTGAAAACAGTAAAGAAAAACATCGTGAGTTTGAACTTGCCATACTGGCAAGTCCCTTATAGAGAGAATACCTGATTCCTAGCTTATTGCTAACAGCTTTTTATAGACTGATGAAGATATGTTATTTTTGTCAAATAATTTATCTTGCCTACCTTAACAAGTGCGTTCGACTAACACATTTGTTTTACAATAAAATCAAGTTTCCACATCTGGTCCTTTTAAGTACCAAAGGACCATATTCTTTCTAGACGAATATTTTTTTTCTAAAAGACGACTGACAGACCTCGTAATAATTATATAGAAGAAGGCCTTAACATTTTTAAAGTAGCCAGTCCATAGTGATACGACAGGCAGGGGACATCAAACAATTTGTCAATATTGGGCTCGCCTCGTAAGACAATAATCTCGTTTAGAGGCCACCCACACTTGTACTAACATTGGCCATAGATTAATGTCAGATGCGTCATGTTTATACGATGGAAAACCGTATAAACATTCCCTGCCGGAGTCTGTTGCCTGATAGCTATAACCTGGCTGGGGGTCTTTAAAATGAATAGTGAATTAATAGTTCTAGACAAGCAGTTACTTCTACTCCAAGTTCGGCCACATCATCCCTTATGCCTTGATCAAACGTACCGAGTAAAAGGGCGAGACAGTAAAATGTTGCTCGGCCGAGACAGTGATGTAAGCGAGTTGTAAAGATAAGTGCTCGGCTGAGCACTCGGCGCTCTGTTTACACGTACCGAGTACTCGGCCGAGAGCACTGTCTCGCCCGTTTACTCGGTACGTGTGATCAAGGCATTAATATCAGGCAAGAGTCTCTCAATAATACAAAAAGTACTTTTTCCATCTGTATTAATGCTAGCTTCTACTCTAACTGGATGCAGGAAACACAAGTTGCGGAAAATAAATTAAATTTTTTACCGCCTTAAAACAAAACAAATTCACAACTACCAGTTTCACTGTTGAAGTATAACAGTTTATCAAATTATTTATCTATTTATCTTCACAAGTATGTCGAAAAACGTCGTAAGGTACACGTGACGTGACGTATTGATGATTACTGTCCTCGGCTCTCTTAAGGAGCGCCAATTTGCGCTAGTGACAAAAAAAATGACATCTGTCGAAGTTGCGTCGGTCTAAAGCAACATAGGAAAGAAGTGTATGATGCTCAAAATTGAATCCTGAAGCGGAGTGTTTAGCCAGAGAAGTGCCATGTTGCTCCAGTGGCAAAAAAATTAAAAGATATCACTTCCTAGTATGGGAATGTGATGATTAGGAAAACGCATAACGGCTGTCGAAGTTGCGTCGATCCCAAGTAACTTAGAGAAGAACTGTATGATGCAGATGCTCAAAATTGAATCCTAAAGCGGTGTCTTTAAGTCACGTCATCATATGAATACGAAACGCTCAAGAATACGATTCTCTCCACGTTAAACGATGATATGAAGATGTACGGTGGCGTTATCTCAGACCCGGACATCTATGAATGCTATTCAATTTATGACCGCATTCGAACAATGAAGGTACGTGCCGAAGCATATAAATGAAATGTTCTAAACTCGCTTTATTATCTAGGAAGGTAGACGGCGCCGTGGTCTACGATAGCTTTCACTTCATTGATTGAAATATGAATTGAACGTCCCTAAAGGGATTGGCAGAAGCACTCAAGTATACTTCGACAGGTTTGAATGTAATTGGTTGTGAGTGGTGGTGAACAAGTTCGCGTATTGACACAGAATGTGCGCGACTCCAAATTCCAACGTCAAGTTTGCGACTGTAATTTAACCTGACTTAGAAATGCTACCCAGAAATTATTGTTACTGATGAATACCTCTATATAAATAACTAGCTTTTGCCTGCAGCTTCGCCCGCGTATTTAAAATATAGCCTATGTCACTCAGGAATGAAGCAGCTTTCTATCGGTGAAAAAATTTTTTCAATCGGACCAGTACTTCCAGAGTTAACCTCCTACAAACAAAAAACAAACTTAACTTCTTTATTAAGTATATTAGTGTAGATTTTATGTTTCGTACAAAGACAATTTGTAACAGTTGGTAAAAATAAATCGAGATCTCGCCATAAAATATGTAGCTATTTATTACCTGTCACCCGTGCAATCCCGCGTGAAAGTACTTCCTACCTTGGTAAATTTTAAACCTTTGTGTTATTCCAATATATAACCTTTCCTGGTACCACATTTCATCCAAATCCGTTCATCCTTTTACGGTGAAGGTTTAACAAACGAGTAGTATGTGAAAACTTACAGACTTTCCTTTTAAAATATAAATATATCATGTTTCTTAATAATTTAAACACACGCCGAATTCCGTTAGTACTGTGATAATCTATGGCCAGATGGCCATAGACAATTTTAGTCCTTATTCATTGAAAGCTAGAGTACCGACTGACATTATAATTAGCCATGTCCCCATTACTCGTCAAACTGTTGGTGCGTCTGTCAGTAAATTAGCTGAACAGCTGACGATCGCGGGCGTGCTCACAATCTCGTGCGCTCCGAGGTCGCCTACATGCTTCCCAAACATTTGGCCATAGAGTAGTTGGTGCAGATGGGTAGGTGCGTTAATTCATTTCTTCATTTATGTACATAACTGTATAAAACTTAAAAATTAAATGAACAAATACATAGAAGAGCACAAAGGTATCACTTATTTCAAATGAAATTTCTTCCAGCAGACCTGCGACAGGTAAGTTGGCTGAGAAATGTACCTATACACAAATAAGTCTGAAAATTAAAATTATAAGTATTCTACTTCTTCTTTTTCCTGCCCATAACCCATAAAAAAATACCATATTAATTGGTGTCGGCGCAACACTTTTTTTCTTCCATTCTATCCTGTCACCCGTCAAACTATCACAAATTTTTCTTTCATATCACTCCTCACTCAATCCATCCATCTTTTCTTTTCTTCATCTATAATATTTAGATATTATAGATATTATTATTTTTTTATTATTATATTATTATTATTTTTTTGTTTTTTAGATATTATATTATAGATTTAATTTTAATTTTATTTAGAACAAATCTTATAATACATATATAAATATATCAAACAAATGAAACACATAAATAGCTACAATACATAAATAAAATTATAAAAATATATATATATATCTATAATATAACTTTACGAGATGCTAGAGAGGTAATGTTCACAACATATACTTAAAACTGGAATAATGCCTTTATATACCCCAATGAGAAAATTAAGAAAGGTAGGTGCCAGTAGGTGCGGCTATGGGTAACTCGCTGTCAAGCTGTTCGAGTAGCGGAAGAAACGGCCGGGTCACCACTGTGTCGACCGCCCGGAGGACACGGTTGAGCATACAGTAGAAGTCTGTTCCGCTTGGGCAGAACACCGCCGTGTCCTCGTGAGGGCGATCGGCGGCAGCGATCTCTCGCGCTGGGCCTTGTTACAGGCCATGGTCCGAAGCGAGGAGGGGGGGATGGGGGTGGGTTGTCGCGTCCTCCGCAAAGGAGGAGGCCACACGCGTGAGGCAACGGTCCTCCAGCCGCCGCCGGGATTTCATTTCTCGCTAGGGCCACGGAAATTTTCGAAAAAGTTTTTTTTCTTTGAATTTTCTTTCTTCTTTCTTTCTTCAAAAACTCTGAAACACTCTGTCGCCCCACCTCGTTCTGGGGAGAAGCCATATAATGATTTCTCGCCTCAAAAAAAAAAAACCAGATATCTATCTCCTTTCAACTTAATCTATGAACTAAAAAGATGTTGTTTCTCAGAGGTTACAATTGCAAGTTGTATGTAGGACGAAATCCCTTTCTAGGTGCATTTATACAACATCGTAATAGTAACATGTGCTTCAAATCATACTTACCATCAAACGGAGTGGGAATGGCATTGATCCCACGTCACGTTAAGGTCAGGTTCTACTCATTTTGAACTTTTTTTAAACCTCTGGAAATCCACAAATATAAAAGAGAATACTATGAAAAATTATTTTATTAAAATTGACTATATGACCAAACGCCGCCGCCGGGCAAAAATGAAAACATGATATAAAGTTGGCTCAATAAAAAAAAATCGCGAATCTGACCCTAACTTACGATTTTAAACGTGACGTAATCAAGGACGTCACGGAAATATTTAAAAGTTACAGAAAATAATAAAGCTTGTTTTTTAAAAGGGCCTTGCAAAAACTAAAATCTTGAATAGTTATTGTTTTTTTTATATAAAAATAAAACCTCTGTTACGGGGGCGCGAAATCGATAGGCTCGGGTGGAGTTCATACAAAATACTCAGTGACTACAACCGGCTCTTAAATGATTGCTTAATTTTAATTTAACCAGTTGGGTTTCGTGGGAATCCATGTAAAATAATTATGTATGATCTACCGAATGGGTCAGCATCCGTTCGAGCTACCCACGTAGTCTATCGGCTGTCAATCTTATGTTTGTAAAATGTGCTGAAAATTAAAGAATGTCGTCATCGTGTCTGTTACGTTTTCTACTTAAACATTTAGCCTGAAAGCCTTTTTTAGAGTATCAAAATATACGTTTTTTTGCGACGTGAACGGCCCTATCTTTTTTATTCATTACCTACCTTAGAAGTTGTGTGATTTTTTCACAGCTTGAAGGGAGGGACCGCAGACCTGGGTATATGGTTTTAATTTCAACTCGATACCTTCACGCGTTCTCGAGATAAACGGTCTTGACAGACAGACAGACGGACGGACAACAAAGTAATCCTATAAGGGTTCCGTTTTCCTTTTGAGGTACGGAACCCTAAAAATGAACGATATAGCGACAAGTTAATTGCCAGAATTCAACACCATTCTGGAATCGCCATTGCTCTCAAAACCATAAAGTAAAAAAATATTGCGTAGGGTCTTAAAACCGATACTAGAAGACACGTGATATCCACCAAGCCGCACTGGGCTCGTGAGGTGGATTGCGACCAATTCTCTCTCCTTGAGAGGACGTCTTAGTCCCAGCAGTAGGAAGGCTGATTTTGCTAATGTAGAAATTGACTCCAAATAAAATATGATTATGATTGATTAAGTTTACTAAAAATTACATATTTATCAACACTCGTTATTTTTTAACGCTCACCATAACATGCGACATGATCCTATAAAATGATGAACACCGTTTTACCACCGGAATGTAATCATAAAATCTATTTTCATAGCGTAATGAAAATATCTTCCAAAATTACAGCAATCACAACACGGGATATTTTGAAGATAATTAAAGACTTTATGGCTAGCGCACGAGTGCGGAAAAACAGGCAAAACTTTGGGACGGATACCACAAGTGTCTAAACACGTTAAGCGGAAACGAATTAGAAAAAAAAAAATGTTTTATTTCTGTCAGTCGTTTGAAGTTTTTTTTTAAACACGTTAGGAATTTATGCCTGTATCGTGGATGAGTTCACAATATGTAAATTCACATGCACAAAACAACGATAGAATCATGTTTTGAATACGCTTAACACAAAACACTTTCGGGTGTATAACGATAGGTCCAAACGAACCTCGTAAAGACAGTCTGATCACGACTAGATGCATTCGCTTTAAAATATTTTTTTAATGTAGCAGAAGCCGGAGGTAGATTTGATTATAGGGCCACCGTGCCCTGGCCCAAAACATTAGGGGCGGTGAACGATTTCTGTATGGAGACAGTCTTCAGAGCTAGTATTAGGGAAGAAAGCTCGTGCAATGCAGGTGGCAGCGACCGAAAAACTACTTGATTTCATTATTACATGGCTTTCGTTGACCAATAGCATCATTGGCCTTATAATGTTCCCACTGCTGGGACTCAGGCCTCCTCTCTAGGAGAGGGAATGGGCCGTAATCCACCACGCGGGCCCAGTGCGGGTTGGTGGATGTCACATCTCTTCGAATTTGACATGTCGGTTTCCTCACGATCTTTTCCTCCACCGTTTTGAGAGCAGTGATGATGAAATAAATTACACAAAGTAAGGCTCCTAGTCGGGTTTGAACCTGCGACCTACAACTCCCAAGTCGCGGCCGTTACACTTACCATTCGGCCACAGTGCTCTCAATTATTGATTAATACCTTTATTGGATCCCACATTTCTACAAATTTAATTAGCATGTATTAAGAGAAGAGCTGTAGGTACTAATCGGTCTAGTCCGGACAAGACAGCTTGTCCACCTCTGGCTAAAACAGAATTGAGGCCTAGTGTAAATCCAAATGCTTTGATATAAAATAAAGCCTCTGTACCTGAAAATGGCTATAACAGAATGATTTTCGACCAAACATTGATATTTCCTGACGAAAAATATATTTCCTCAGTTCCGCAAGATACGTCTCAGTAAACAACCATTTCGGTTTCCTCGCCACAACACATTAGCCGATACGTCAGTCATGGAAAAATCGCAAACACACAGATTGTCTTAAAGCCAGTACTCGTAAATACAGGAAACTATAACGGCGCGTCGTAAATGAGCGGCCAGTACACATCTGATTCGATCCGCAGTCCGCCAGTCCCGTCTCTAGACGATCAAACGATAATCGTGTCATATATTTATAATTGGAACTGTTTTTGATTATAATTTCTTGATTTTTCTTTCTTTATCTACGACTTAAAGAAATAAGAAGTGTTTCATTATTGTGGAAATGAAGGATTTGCCACCCAACCAGGTATTGTACCCATTGCTTTTTTATTTTTTACTCGCTTCTGCCAGCGGCTTCGGCCGCATGAATATATGTTTCTCCATACAAACTTTGGACCCGTGACTTTCCCCTTTTTTTTTTCGGTGGGAAAATCATCCAATGACATCCCCCGCTCTTGGGCGGAGCGAGAGATAGTGTCAGACTTTTACTGACTAAAAACCCACCCCGTTCCTTCGTGCCTTCATACCGGGGCTGAGCTATATTTCGAAACTAACCTTGGCCCCAGTAGGCTTCGACTCTGCTGGGCCCCTACGGTTGCTGACAATTCCTTGAGGCGCGCGGGAACAGTGCGCGCCGTCGACGACTTAGGCTCGGTCCGGACAGTTACCGGACGGTCGGACAGCGAGCTATCCCTTGCTCGCCGTCCGCAAGCCCGCGTAACGCGCTTAGGGGGTGAATTTTGGGAATTCCTTTTTTGGTGTTCGTCTACGTCATAAAAGGAAACCTTGTGCAAAATTTCACATTCATAGGCCCTATAGTTTCAGCTGTGGGTTGATACGTCAGTCAGTCAGTTTCTCCTTTTATACGAGTGTATATAGATTATTTATTATGCTCGCGTTTGACCACTATCTCACCTGTACCCCTAGCCAAGTTGCTAATCTGCAATAGTTAACGCTTGTAGAAAGCTTCAAATGTACGGGAATGACGTCGCCTCGACGCTTAGTCACGTGGTCAGAATAAAAGAATTGGCGGCAAGGTCAACTCGAAGCGTTCGACGCGAGCGAAACGTTTGTAACTTGGCTAGAGGGGCTGATACTAAGAGATGATGTGGCCGACGATGGAGCACGCTTGCCTAGAAGTAACCTATTCACTCTTAACTTAAAGACCCCTAGGTTATAGCTATCAGGAAAGACACTCCGGCAGGGAATTACACTCCTTAGCTGTACGCATAATGAATGTGTACCCAAAACGCTTTGTCGCTTTCTTCTTTGATAGTAAGATTTTTTTCTAAAATTAATTTTACTGTCTGTTTTAATATGTCAAGCAGGATTTCCAGATTCCTGGAAATGTCAATTCAGATTTAGGTCAATATTGCTCGTTGTTGCTTCTATAAACTTCTAGGAATTACGTTGTTTGCATCGACGACGTGGAATCCGGGATCGGATGAATACACATTCATATTATAATGACTAATTCTTCTTTTATAATTCTTAAATGAAGTTTAGTATATTCAATCTTTTGAAAAAACTAGCTGGTAGGTAAGTGATAATGACGGCGGGTTTGGAGGTGGAAAACGAGAAATTATTCCCTTATTTTTAACTCTTCACGCTGAGGGTGGAGCGAGAGGGACCGTCAGGCTTACTGACTAAAACCGACCCGTGCGCCTGCAGTTACCCTTTTTCTTCCAGGGTCACGACACTGACGACAAACTATCTCCTAAATCTAACAAATATATATAAAAGGAGATACTCACTGACATGTCAACACAGTCGAAACTACAGGTCTTAGGACTTTGAAATTTTGCACAAGGTTTCCTTTTATGACTTAGGCGAGCACTAAGAGAATTTATCAAAATTCACCTCTTTAGGGGATTAAAAGCGGGTCCAAAGTTTGTATGGAGAAACCTGGGGTGCTATTCTCTAAGAAAACAGCCTTGAGCGCAGCGCTGGCACAGCGACGAGTCGTGAGCGCAGTATAAATTGAATTAACAATCCAATGTAAAGGGGCATTGAGTTGTTAATCCAATGCACTTATTTGGATTTCGTCGCTACGGCCAGCGCTGCGCTCAAGGCTGTTTTCTTAGAGAATAGCACCTCTGCTTTCACGGGCGAAGTGGCTGTCAGAAGCATGTCTGACACAAAAAAATGTTAAGATATTCCCGTCATTAATTTGGCAGACAGACATACTTGATTGCATAGTGAAAGAAAAAGACAGTGAGGAAACAACACAGCGTATATTTAATTTGCTAGGAGAAGAAAAAACAGTGTTATGTATTTCATATTTTGGGACATCTATTTTTGTGGGTGCCATCACCCATACAATAACTCGAATCTTTTTGAATCGCGATAAATTGACGCGCACGTGTTGAAAATGAGATTATGTCAATTCATCATTTCAGCCGAAAGACCACTGTTGGACAAAGGCCTCCCCCAAGTGTCGCCACGAACGGTCCTGTGCGTCTCGCATCCATCGGATTCCCGCAACTCTTACCATTTCATCGGTCCACCTTGTATGAGGCCTTCCAACGCTGCGTCTTCCGGTACGCGTTTGCTACTCCAGAACCTTTCGGTCCCAACGGTCATCTGTTCTGCGAGCAATGTGCCTTGCCCATTGTCACTTAATGTGGCGATTCTTCGTGCTTTGTCGGTAATTTTGGTTCTCTTGCGGATATCCTCATTCCTGATTCGATCACGCTAGGAAACGCCATATGTTATGTCAATTAGAATGAACTAATGGTGTTATTGAGCTGCTTTTGTTACCAATAGGAATTAGCATGCAATACACCGTTCTACGGTCCGGGCTAAGCGTTTCGCCTCATCGTTTATTTATACTGCGTACATCGAAGGACTGGAACAATTTACCTGCTGCGGTCGTCCGTTTATAATTTAGGTGTCAATCCTACTTACCATCAGGTGGGATGGCAGTTAAGCACTAATTTATAAATGGTGTAAGGGACAGCCCTCCACAAACTTTAAGGGCTTGCTCAGTAGACGAAACTGAACAACCCACCATAAAAATTTTTTTCAGGAAACGAAAAAAAAATTCAGCCTCTCCATACAAACTGTCCAATCAAGTTAATAATTTTGTATGGTGAGGCGGATTTTCTTTTTCGTTTCCTGAAAAAAAATTTTATGGTAGGTGGTTCAGTTTCGTCTACTGAGCAAGCCCTTAAAGTTCGTGGAGGGCTGTCCCTTACACCTTGTATATTAAAAAAAAAATTGCAATCTTTTAAATATCTTCACCAGCAACGAAGTTATAAAGCTTCGAAGCCGCCAATAACAAATGAAGTCCGACGTGGACTTTGACGTCAAAGTTCATCAGGTCCATGCTGCAGCCATAGAAAACGACGTGTTGTCGAAAGAGACCGATATATTTATAAAAATAAATTTGTTAGGTATATCTCGTTTGTTTTTCCACCAATTTTCATATTATTTTCACTGTTGGCTTTTGGTCATAACTTGTTGTTGTGTTAACCAAATGCTTTATTAACTAAAGCTTAATAACCTAAAATATTACTAAGGCTGTGATAAATTCGCTAACAACATTCTGAGTTTTGCACATTATGTTTTTAGTACGCTGATGTACAATTTATGGTCCTTATTTCCACTTGTGTTGTGGTAAAAGGCGACTAAACTATAACAATTTCCGTTTATTTTAATATTTTCATAACAATCTTATACCACCAATTTAGCTGAAAAAGATTTTGTCACAGTTTTTTTTAAATTTCCGTCGTTTTTGCGGTGGGAAATCACTCCTGCCCTGAGTGGAGCGAGAGAGAGTGTTAGACTTTTACTGACTAAAACTCACCTGTGTTCCGTCAGTTGCCGTTTTGCATTCCATGATCACGATAACTCTTTGGAACAATCTCGTGACCCTTTTTAAACACCCTAGATTTTCTAACAGTTGAAAAGGTGTTTTCATTTCGCGCACCTGATTATAATTATTTCCCTATGTGTGATAGCATGTGTAGCCATCTTTGGGCCCTAAAAGTCTAAATCCGAATTGATTCTCGGCCTGAATTGATACTTAAACACTTACGGATTTGTCCTTCTCGATCCTTGATTGTACCTATATGTAAATAGTACATCAGGGATTGCCTGTGTTACTTTTCTCCTTTTCCATCAAATCCATTTAAAGGTGGTCTGTGAAAATCATTCAAATCAAATCAAATATGTTTATTTGTGCACATGCCTCTGTGTGCTGTTCACTGTAAGTGGCGCCCTTTCGTCCTTTTCAACGATAAGACCGCCGATTGGTACACTTATAATTTTCAAAGATGCTGTACAATAAAGGATGATAAGGAGGATGTAGGTAGATACTATTTACCTAATTCTTATACTTACTACAAATACAACAGAACAGTTTTATACACAATCATTTCAGCCAAAAGTTCTAACATGTCTTTAAAATATATTAAATAATAATTTTGTCCAATTTTAGCCCCCGCCGATCCCTGGAATGCGTCCCCCGCTCGGCTCCCCCGGGGGTCCGGTGCCGACCCCTAAGTCTTCCATGGGCTTCGTGATGCCGATCTACACCATTTGCATCATCGTCTTCTTCGTCTACACTCTTAGTAAGGTACGTAATAGCAATATACACCGCTAAATTTTAATCGTTTTAATCCCGGGAAGGAGTTAATAGTCGGCGTTGCGTACAAACTACGTACAGGTCATTGAACTCGCTCAGCTGATGTTTTCTTAACCCTAGAGTACTGATGTAAATTTATTACTGCTTAATACTAATTATCGCCTGGGAGGCTACTTTATAAATAAAGCAAAATTTTAGTACTAAACTTTTATTAAAATGTAACAAAATTTATAACAAATAACAGGCATACCTCTGCCTTTATGAAATGCAAAAAATATATATCTGAGAAACTCTTATTTGTCTTAAAATCAGCCTTACACATAATACTTAACTTTCTAACACAGCCTTAAGGGATATTATATTAAAAAAAAAAAATGTTGACATTGGACCACTGTTTTGGTATAAAAACTACAATATAATATATAAAGTATGAAAAACATAACAAAAAACTAGTCTAATCATCACATAGCTTACTGCAGACTAAGTCGAACTAGGTGATGTTTGTGGATTTGGTAAAGTGCTTCCGGATGATGACGGTATTGGGGAGCTTCGGTCTTGAGGATCAGGGTCATCTAGCACAATATTTTGTAACTCATTTTCGAGTCGGTATGGAACAAAAGTAGGATCAACCACACTGTCATCAGAATCGTAATCCGCGACTTCTAAATTATCCTCGGTCTCACTATCAGAGGTATCATCTTCCAAGCAATTTGCTATCTGCTGCTCGTTGAGATCCATCTATGAAATAAAACATGTATTTTATATCTTATAATAGTGAGTAAACAAAGAAAAAACTCAAAAATGTAAATTAAGTCAATAGTAAAAACCCTACCTTTAATACTAATGATCGCCTCCCAGGCGATCACGTAGGCAATATCTCGGGAACGCTGTATCCCCGCCGAGCGCGCAAGCTCTCCCCGCCGCGTCGTGGGCTACACTGAGTTGGCGCGAAAGCACGGCGCGACACGTCCCCGCAATTTCAAAATAACCAGAAAAAACCGACCGCGGGCGGCCTCTCAGGCGATGATTAGTACTCTAGGGTTAAAGAAATTAATTTCGTACATGCGTAAATTAATACGAGTTTTGAAAAGAAGGTACTTTATTTTTTAATTTTATCTTTACAAATCGATAGTGTTTCATGTGCCGGATCGACCCCCTCCACGGGATTAAAACGATTAAAATTTAACGGTGTATATTATATTTTTATTATTATTATTAACAGGCTTTCGTTTGACCACCATCTTACCTGAAAGCGATAGTGTGGTTGACGAAGGAAGACAATATATCTCGCTTATCTGTGTTAATGATAACAATAAATTCTTTATTGTCATAATTATAATACACAGTTTATGAAGCCTCTGACTCCCGAACTGGGCAGGCCTGTATGGCAGGAGCCAGCGCACTCCCAATTGTTTTGATCCACGATTAGAGACCCTTTCCAAGATCATCTCTAAATCTAGGTCAAAAGTACTATCAATCGTTGCTCTCTTCAGATCCTATTCAAGCGCACCGGATCGTCGCCGTACGAGCCCATCACTCCCGACCCTCAGTTCCGGAGACGAGTCTTCAGGGATGACTCGAGAACGTCACCTGATAAACTAGGTAAGTTTCCATTTGCGTAAATTGAGCTAGAGATTAATGCAAGAGTTAAAAAAGAGGGTCAATTTCTTGTAACTCCTTAATACTCTATATATACTCCATCGGTTTATGTAGTTAACTAAAGATAAACAATCTTGATATGTCTTTTTATTTAAAATAAATCGTATAAAAGACATACAAAGATTATTTAAATTTAGTTAATTACCTAACATCGGTTTAGGTAGAAACCTAATTGTCAGCATTTTTAGATTCATTTTTTAGACAATTTTTTCGATAAAAGACATGTTAAGATTGTTTACATTTAGTTTACTACCGAAACCGAAAAGGCTTATTAGGCTTATTGAATGAAAAAAAAAGGCCCTGCAAATAAAATGATAATTTACGATACTATATTATGTATATTACGATTATAAATACAATATATTATGTACACAAAATATAATTAAGTTACGATATAAGTTAGTTAGGTAGCATTATACAACATTTCTAACCATAAACTCTTGCGCATGCAGGCCCAAAAGAGCGGGACACAAGTAAGTAATGATGTTGTTTTACGTACATTTGTGTGTCAACAGGAAAATAGCGATACTATCGGGTGGCGGGTCATTAGTATTGAAATAATAATACAGACGGTGAACGATTTGATAAAGTACGCACTGTTTCTGATAAGTGAATAAAAAAAGGAAATATACAGGGTCAATTTTAAATAGTTAGAGAAATTCTACAGACAGAGAGAGAGATGATGGAAGGACCAGAAAGTGAAGGATCTCAGTCCAACTCCATAACATCCCTGTCTAGAAGAGTATATGGACTCTTCTAGATTGTAACCAAAAATATCGGATAGGTATCCGAAATAAAAAAATATCCGTAACTGCCCGGATAATCAAATAATAATCTAGATTAGATATAAAAAGTCAAATCTTGCTATTTGTATTTTACTATAATGTTAAAAAAATGCTGAAGAAAAATGCTCTGTATCGCTTGGACAGCATTTCGGACTAACGTATCCATAATGCGAGAACTAAAAATCTCCTCACAGTTGTCGTCCGAGTGTCTTCGCAAGATTCTGCAATACTTCGGTCACGTTGCAAGGAAAGACGATGGAAACCTCGAAATGTTATTGGTTTCATCGGTAATAAACTTCACAACCATCACGTCTACTGAGTTTCTCTAATAAATTCAAATTGACCCTGTACTCTCCGATTGGCTATAGATAATGTACATGTTTTAGTTCATGTATAAAAGCATATAACACAAAATTACACGCAAACATTTATGAATTAGATGCAACGAATTGGCACTGAGCACTTTAGAAAACAGTAACATTATACAACATTATTTTTAGTCTACGCGAAATCCGAAACACGTGTCTAGTAATTTTAAGTAAAAAAACTATCTACATAACTGTATCATAAAAGATCACAAAGTCATAAGCTTGTTATATTTCCTGGTTGTCCGCTCAATACATGGTCACAAGACTATCCGGGCGACTGAGGGGGTTTTGCTCCACCAACAAATGGCCGCTATGACCTGCCGTGACCTGTGTTGCACTCAGTGTTGATGGTGTCCAACTTGTGACGTTTTTTTTTAATATTTATATGGATAAGTCTAACGTGGTGTAAAAATTATTAGATTCGATTCAGAAACTGAACAAACTATCTTCAGATTTCGCATATACTATATGTTGTATGTACAAAAAAAAAATAGCTCATCTACCGAATCTTCGTATTTTAAGAAATCACTTATGATTTACGTATGATCGTTGTATAGACACGTTACAAGATGCTAATGGGTTGGCATAACTGTGGGTACTTACGTAGAAGTAAATACACAGTACCTATAAATTACATTCGTGTTGATCATAGATTAGGTTGTGGGTTAACATCTAGTTTAGACGTCACGTTGTGGTAACATAATGTAATGTGTCCTTTAGGTCATTGGTCCTAGGTTTTCAATAAAAAATCTTTGAAAAATTAAAAGAGTAGTTGTATATATATGACCGTTTTCATTAACACTAGAGACGTCTAAAGGAAGGTTTAAGGATAAATTCCTTAAGAAACAACTCTTAGAGTTTACAAAAAAAAAAATAAAAAACAGTGAATTACAGATTTTTCGGTGTATTTTTAGAATTTTGAAAACTGTTAGTGCCTTTTTGGTGTTTCTTAAGGACCCTTAAATACCTACTATTGTTTATTTTTTCATCTTTAAACATAGTCCTTTGCTTTTTTTACTCTTGATTGATAAGCCCATTCGTGACATTGATCTCACCTGATTTGACAAGCAATGGATGAGCTACGAGGAAACGAGCGAGCTCGGAAAATTGTTCACACTTCGTTAATGATTCATTGAATTTTCAACATAGTGTCGTCTAGTGCTACTGAAAATGCGCATTCGTAAATTTCGACATATTGTTGAGCCAGGTTATACATACATAAGTAAAAATAGCTCAATAAGAAAATATTAGAGTAACCAGACAAAAAGGACCAAGTTTTTTCATAAAGACCAGAAGTCTCTGTACTACTAAGACCCATGTTGACCCGATGGCTCGATGCTCAGGGGACGTGGAACTGGAAGCGCTGAGGGCTCGCCTGGCGGAGACAGAGCGCGCCATGCAAAGGATCGTCAGCCAACTAGCGCAGCGCGACGCGGTATATCTGGCGGAGGTGGACTGGCCTGGGGTTTGGGCTTGGCAGTATTATTTGTGAAGATTTAGGGCCGGGAGAAGGAACTTTTTCATATCAATTGGATAATACAGACAACCTATGATGTGGTTTTATTCAATTGAAGAAATGGGGCTAACAAAAAAAAAGTTAATAACATAATTATGTCTTGTTTTGACGATTCTACCAGAAATGCTATTAATTCTCAACAAATTCGACACCGTTTCCACAGTAGTCAAAAACAGATTTACATTTAAAATGAACCATGTTTTTCTTTTCTTTTGTATGTAAAGAAATTCTCAGTTGCACTTTCTTCCGAAAATAATAATAGTACATCGTCCACATACACAAATATACTGAAACAAGCCACCCCACCGGCCAGTTCGACATTATCTGCCAAATTTCTTCGTTTCTAAACCCGTATTATTTAGATGTGTACCTAGCAGCTTGCGGCATGGTGACGGTTGAGCCCTTTTCTAGTTGTCGGGGTGTAATCTGAACTTGCATATACGACTGCGATGCATCCAAACGATTGTGGAGTCTATAATCTTAGACATATAGTTTTAATTCCTATTTGTTTAGTTTATAGAGTGGATTTTTGTAGGTAGCGGTTTCGAGTTTGTTTTGTCCTGTAACTGTTAACAACGATAAACGTCTAAAAGTCCCCATAACATAGTATTGTATTACGTAATTTCTGTTAAATATAAAAAAATACTTAATGTTTTTTTAGCAAAGATTGGTGATGGTGATTCCATTTGATAATTTGTGTCCCCTTGTGTTTATTGTTAAAGATACATTGTGATTATGAATTCAATAATGTAACTGTGTTATTGTGACGATTAATAATAATTATAGTCTGGCTGTATCCAAACAAGCTTTTTACTTAGGTAACTAAAAATAAGCTATTTCGACTCTTAGTCCTAAAGAAGCTATTTCGATTTATTTCCAAAATATTATTTCAATTTAATTTCCCAAAGCTACAGAATCAAAAATAAACAATAATATACGATCTTTGAGATGAAAAAGTATTTTCAGACATCGATTATCAAAAATTCACTTTATAAATACGGCCAAGTTGAACTCCCGAGATAGCGTTAAGTATGATTTGGCTCACATCCAGCCGTGGAGAGCATGCCCAATCGTCTGATGCATCCCGTTTATTTTTGTCAGCGTCCTTCGTTGTTTGTTTTTTATGTCTATTTTTACTCTAGTTTCGTTTTTAATTTAGTTTTCCGCTAAAATTATTTGAGATACATTCATGAGTTATTGGAGAGGATTATTTTGTATTAAATTTAAATAATTCTGGTTATAAATAACCTGTATGTGATAGAGCAATCGCTTTCCTCCTTTTTGTTATGGTTCGGAATCTGAAATATTAATAACTCTTTCTATAGTTAGGGATATATTCGAAACATTAATGAAAAAAGAAAATGTTGAAAATTAGACATTCAAATAACAGTTTTCTATGTACACAAAATAGCTCAAAGCCCAAAAAATTAACAATATATCGAGTGGCCATGAAGCGAACGCACTCTAATTTACATTCTGAAATATTCATGAGTACGACGGCAATATACCGTCAAGTTGACTCAAGAAGTCTATGCATAAAAGTCCATTTACTGAACTAATGTTAATATTATATGGCACAGTTGTTACCGCCATATCAGGGCTGGTAGCCGAGGTGCAGCAGCAGATGGAGGCGAGCTACGCGCAGAATCAGCAACGACAGGTCAATGCATGTGGCAACCCTACACGATATAGTCACTTACTACAATTTTTCGGCTGAAAAAAGCCTATGATACTTTTGACAAGAAGTTTTAAAGCACCGATTATCTGTCATCACCGCGACTCTAAAGAGGTATACTCAGCAGCGCAATATATCTTTTTGGTCCTTCGAGCCGGATTCTATTCGTTCAAAAGGACACAAACGCTCAAAATATTTAAGTTGCCTGCTATACATTTCATTGAATCGTACTTGGGTGTTACTGTTTTAGTAAGTGACGATGTCTTGGCTCTCTGGTCCTAGTATCCGAAAAGATTAGACAAGGCATTTCATTGTCTAGTCTCGCTATTTTTATTTTTAACCTCGCTACCTAATCCGAAATCCTGTCTTGCTGTGTTTTCTGTCGTTTTTATTTCTTGTTGTTTTTGTGTTTATTTCTGTTTTACCATCATGTTTAAAATCATATTAATTCTGAAAATACATCTCTTAATTAATTTATAAACTTAGGTAATGCTAAAAAATGCAATGATAAAACATAAAATTTAAAGTTAAAAACGTTTTAGTACTTTATTTTTGCTCAAAATAAAATCCATATAACGTTTTAAGACGTAAATCGTCTGAATTCGTACGTAACATAAATTGCACTCATAAAGCTTTTGATGTAGGGCATTGCGTCTTCATTACAGCAGTATTTCATGCCAATAGCTTTGACTTAATATCGCTTTTCTGCTGCAGTTCGATATAAGCTTATGTCTAACAACTTCTTGAGTAACAATTTACTTCAACTTTTGTCAAGTAAGCTAATGATGAACTTTTGCCAATTACCTCTAAATGTCGACGTAAAAAGAATATACAAACACTGAAAAAAAAAACTTTCTTGAAAAGTTAAAAATTTGTTAATTTTATTAATATTATTATTAATAGACATTTTTATAATATAGAAGCCATGTTAGTTTAGTTATTTAAGAGAGATATTTTCTCATTTTGTGCAGTTGCAATTACGAATAGACTTAGAATTTTTTTTAAAAGAAGAGGTGTAATTAAACATACGTTGTGTTGGTTAATGTGATTATTATATTTGCAAAATGTAAGTAGTGTTAATTTATGGACCAGACCAGTAAAGAGAATTAACTATAATACTAAACTAATTCTTGGCTAGCTTTGATAAAAATATATTTCTAATTAAAATTATCCCCAATTTTAAAAATAAACCAACAGGGCCATGAAAACAAAATACCGTTGGTTTCATGGCTCATAAATAAAAATGATCTTAATTATTTTTAGGCACAGCACATTTTATTTTGCAAAACGGCGCTTTTTTTTTGTTTTTAATATATAAGTTTCGAAACACATTTTAACCCTGGTTCGTCATAAATCCGTGTCTACATATTTTATTTTGTTGCAATCCATAGACAAAATAAGCATGTCTTTTTTAATCTCAAGTATTCCATGTCGTGGTCGCCTGTCTGTCTGCCTGCACCTCGCCACTGACTAACAAGAAATAATAAAAAAATACATGATTCATAGTAACCATAAAATAATAAGTAATAATAAACCGTTCTTGTGTTAGGTAGACTATAAAATTGCAACACAGATGTCTGAATAAACTATGCACAAAATAGGGGATGTTTTATTTTTGCTTTTTAAATATTGTTCCTGTATACCGCTGAAATAAAATGTTTGATGTTCCATACATTGCCTTTCTTATATTTTTATTGGTGACCATCTTACAGGACAAAGGGGCCTTTTACTACGTCGTGTTAATGTCAAATGTCAGGCGTGCGAGCGAGAAAGAGCGATAGACCTGTATAGCTCTATCGCTCTTTTTTGCTCGCATTAACTATGGAGCTCCATATAGGGTGTATACCCAGTTTACCCTATATAGATCCGTCCCTTATACTGTTCAGTTTTGGTTCTCTGTGCTTTTTGCTAAAATGTAATATTAATTGGTTCAAAGACATCGAAAATTGGAATTCTTAGCGTCATTTATGACATGTTAACTAAAAATATTATTTCAGCGGTATATAGATTGTAGGTGCTGCTACGATTTTAATGATCGTGCCTTGTGTTAAAGACACTGTAAATAGTATTTTTTTCAATATTTTGCAGGTAGTTTTGTTAAATTAGGAGTTTTCTTTGCTTATTGTGTAGTAGTTTCGTTACTTTTTTCTGCATTGCGTTAGATGTGAAAGCGTTGATTACATTATTTGAAGCCTAATACTACTTCACAGCTTCTCAAATACTGAAAAATAAGAAATCAACGCTTAGAAAATAGAACGCATGAATTTTCTGTAGAAATTGAGAGAGAGTTTTGATACGAAAAGCATAAAAGAGAAAAAATCTGATTGGTTGTTTAAACTTTCCAGGATGTGCAGGATAACAACGCTCGCCCATACACGAACGGGACAATCTTACACAATAGTGGCCCGGTACATATAGTCGCTAGTGAATACCGTGAGTCATCCAAAGAGAGCCTGGAGACTGTGCACGAGAAAGATCCATCTCCTGAACCTGAGGGACCGGAGGCAGTACCTGAACAGATCACAGAAAACAAAGAACCACAAAAGGAATCTAGTCCGGAACCTAAAGATAAAGTATCTACTCCGGAACCTCAGCAACCTGTAGAAGCCAAAGAATCCACTCCTGAAGTAGAAAATATTGAAGAACCTGAACCCGCTAAACAATCTTCACCAATTGACGAGCCTGCTGTACAGACTGAAGAAAAAGAATCCACACCAGAGAAAGACACTCAACTAAAAGAACCAACCCCAGAACCAAAAGAAACTACACCAGAAAAAGAAGAGCCAAAAGCTAAGGAAGAACCACAAGACGAGGAAGAAGAACTAGAAGAGGAAGAAGTTGAAGAAGAAATTGAAATTGAAGAAAGTCCAGAAAGAGAACTGAGTAAAGAACGAGAAGTAGAAACAACTGATGAATTAATAAAATTAGCATCTGACGTTAAAATTGAGAGTACTGGAGATGTTAAGCATACAGAAGACTTCTTGAAAGAGGAAGCTAAAGCTTTAGAGGGTCAGAAAAAAGAGAAACAGTCGACACCTGAACTTCTGGAAGAGGCTATCAAAGATGAAGATGAACAGGAGAATGCCAGCGTTAAGGTGAGTTCTTTAGTTTTATTATTATTGATAGAATAGAATAAACTTTATTGTACACCAAAATAGTAACAATTTCACAGAAACTAGGCTCGCGTTTGACCACTAACTCGCTTGTTGGTAAGCGATAACGTGGTTGACGATGAAGTACGCTTGCCTAGACGTATTCACTCTTGACTTAAGACCTTCAGGAAGTAGCTATCAGGAAACATAAGACTCTCGTACCAAAATTCACTCCTCAGATGTACGCGTCGTTCTGTTTCCAAATTTATCTACTCAGGATTGACCGACTACGAGACGGCTGGAATCCGATGAATGAGGAAACGCAGGGCAAGTTGTCGTGGTGAACTGTAGGGCCCCAGAAGGGTCGAAGCCTATTAGGGCAAAGGGTTTATTTCTGAAAGGAAAAGTCAGGCCCTAGGATGAAGGCAAAGAAGAAACAGGAGTGGGTTTTTAGTCAGTTAAAGTCTGACACGCCCTAGCCACGTAGAATGTCATTGGATGATCTTCCCACCTAAAAAAAGTGGTCGTGGTCAATGATTATGGTCTAAGCTCAGCACTGAAAAGTTTTGATAACGATGATAAATTACTAGAAAGCTCTCCAACAGTAGATTTCCATATTAATATTCTGTGTGTAACTAAAGCATTTTTATATTGCACATGTTTGGCATTTAGACACAGAGTTTTAACAAGTATGGTGCGCTGCATTGTAGTTTACATTTTTATAATGTTTTCACACTCACATACACCGTTTATAACTTGGAGATACGTAGAAAGCGTTTATATAAGCATTCGGCTCGAAGGACTAATTATTGGAGTAGTGTTTACTCTAAATAATTGGTCCTTCGAGCCGAATGCTCCCAAACCCTTGCTATTTTTATGAGTTTTATATTAAAACAAGAAATTCTATTTTACGTACATTACTGACACTGACCGATACAGTGTCTGTCTCATTGAGATTTTAAAAGAGACTATGAAATAAAAATTCCGTTATATTCAATTTTTAAAATTTCGAAGCTTCTTATCTTTTTTTAATGGTTTAAACCAGTGCTTGACTGCGAACACACCTGATAGTAAGCAGTGTTGCAAGTGTTGATAGTGAGGTGAACTAGTTTATTAAGAACCTATTCACTCTAGCCTTGAAAACTCCTAAATTATAATCGAATGCTGCGGAAGCTGTTAGCTCAGGCCAAATAATATTTTAAATGTCGCGTTTTCTACGTATCTCGCTCGCAAATAACACACATAACAGCACCCTTGATCACCTCCCCTCCTCGCTTAGGTGGTAGGCATGGAGGTGACTGCGCACGCGGCGGACGGCGGCGCGTGGAGGGCGCAGCGCCCGACGGAGACTCCGCCCCCCGTGCCGCAGCCGCAGGTCCCGCCGCATCGAGCGGTGAGGCCGCATGTTACCGTTCATATCGTGCAGACTATTTATGAGTGCGAGTAGAGGTGGAGTTTCTTTTGCGGACTGCTGTCCAAACCTAGGCCTATCGATATATTTATTAGTATTTGTCTTTAGTCAAAGGCCACCCTTTCTTATTTCCATTCCTCCGGGTTGCGACAAGTGTCGACCAATCCTATCTGATGCCTAAAAAAAAAACAAAAAAAAATATTGGTTGTCTAATCTCCAAAATAATCATTTTGGAGATGCTCTGTATTAAACTGTCTTTGTCACTTGGTGATATTTAACGCTAAACTGTTTTTGTCACTTGGAAATATTTCAAAGATAAAAAGCCTTTAAAAAACACGGTTTTTACCTATTTGTGTCCGAGCGGAGTCTAGAGAAAATCGGGCTATTCAGAAACTTGAGTCTGAAACTATCAATAACATATTAATCTTTTAATAATATTTATTAAAATACATGACGATGATAATTATTATTCCAATTATTCATTATATTATTATTGTTCAGGCATGGGCCATAGTTTTAACATGATTCTTGGTAACCAGTCCACTTAAGCCTCCTAAAACCATAGTCCTATTTCTTTTCTAAGTCTATGTGTCGTAAGGAACCAACCGACGGCGGCAGTTGTCCATGGGCACACTTGCATAGCGCATACAGGTCGGTTGGTGCCGCATTTCAAGAAAAGTGTCTAAGGCGCGTCTGCGAGTTGGCTTCGGCCCTTCGAACGCCTTAAAGGTCCAGGACCCCAGAGTCTGAGATGCATTAGAGACATAAAAAATACTTTGTTGAAAAATTCTATGATATTCAGTCGTAAAGAAACTCCACCTGTACCGCTTTCTTTTGTTTCATATTAATATTATTTAATATTTAGAGACCGCTATTTATTTATTTCCCTATCTAAAACATTTTTTTATTTTAATTATAATCTGATGTTATGTTAATTTAACCCTTCTAAACTAATTTAAATGTTGTAATCCTTCGTCCTGTAGTACTTAGTGTATGGTAGTTAGTTTTGTTGCTTCACATTCCAATGCTTAGTACAAATTATTATTTAGATCAATAGGGTAGTGTCCAGGGTTAAAATAATTACATTTTATTTAGTCCGTATTTTAGATTATAAAAAAATATTGGACACGTATTTTTTCTCTTTTCGATTAAACAAAAAATAACAAAGAGAAGAAATTAAAATTACGTGTGACGTCACCGCGTGCGAAAAAATGCAGCACGGCGTGACGTTACACGTAAACTTAATGGGCTATATCTTTGTAATTTTTGGTTTAATTTACAAATAAAAAAAAATCGTGTCCCTTATTTTTGTATAATCTAAAAGACGGACTAATTACATTTTTTTCGGCAACTAGCCTATTGTTTGCTCAAGAATAATACAAGTATAATTGTGTGGTCATCAGCCATTTTACTGAAATTCTCTAAAGTTACTCGCATGTGCAGAATATTTTAATAGACGTCGGTCGCAATTTTAAATTCCTATTAAATATTGTGGGAACAAAAACTGATGGCTGCTCATAAATAATATTCTCATAAAATAAAACTGCTTGCATTTCTCCTTTTTTATTTTGTTATTTATTTTATAAATAAAATATTTTCCTATTGAAATCAGCAGTTTTATTTTAACGTCTCTTTTTACTAACATTTTACATTCACACACACACATGCCTTAATGTTTCACATGAACACAGATACATAAAGTAGGAAGATCTACTTTGCGAATAACATCAGTAAACGAAATGAATATAACCCTATCTCACTTCTTACACAAAATGACAAAGACAAGTAATATTTAAATATTCGAATAGTACTTATAAGCGGGTAATTATTATTAAAATATTACTACAACATACTAGACTTTCCCAGCTTGGTTCACGAGATTTTTTTCATAAAAACTTTAAATTCCACTCAATCATTAAATAACTCTTCCAGCTTTGGGTAGAGCGAGGAGTCTCAGCCATAAAACCATAGTTTGAGGGTAGTTTTGATAAAACTAATAATTTATTTATTTATTTAACAATTCATGTACACACTTGACTTATATAAGAAAAGAGGACAGAAACAAAAAAATAGGTACATAGGTGATGCTTATTTCTAACGAAATCTCTTCCAGCATACCCGCGAAAGGAGAATTGGAAAAAAAGAGAAGTAGACACCGTGTGTAAAAGTGAAAGGAAAAAGAAACAAACAAAACAATTATTATAAGAATATACCTACCATATAAATATATATGTACTATCATAAATATAAACATACATATAATAGAATAAATATCGCAAAAAATACATACTGACCATATATATATTATAAATACATACTAATAAGCAACAATATAAAAAAAATTATAATCTTTATCATTAATTTATGCCCCTGAGTTTGTTTCGGTGTTTCTTCTCAGGGTAGTTCCTACCTGACACCGGCCTGACCTAAAAGTATTTTTTTTTAAACTATTTGCAAAATAATTGTCATTTATCATTTATGTTACTATTTGTACTAACTCGTACAAGTATATTGACACAAGGAATGAGATTTTGCAAAAAAACTTTAAAGAATTTATAAATTCCGCTTCTTATTGCTTGTCTACGTCATAGGAAGTAAGCCTTATGCAAAATTTCACGTTCCTATTCGCAGTAGTATCGGTTGTTCATTGATATGTCAGTCATTTTCTCATTTTGTTGCTTAAAGATAATTTTCTTCGATACACACGTACTACGCACTAGATTAGGCGTGCTGAACATTCACTTCAGTTGATTCAGGTGTAATGTTGTCTGTACACCTTGAACATTACACTTTATTGAATGAAATGCATAAGTGCCACGAAATTCAGGCGCTTAAGACCTTTTTGTCGCGAAAAAGTATCCTCTAAAAGCTATCTTAGCGCTGCATGTTTTAATAGTTCTATTAGACGACATAATGCCAATGTAGCGCTGCAGCGGATTTTTGTTTTAACTTTTCAGTATTTTGACAAATAGTTTCCATGAAAGGGTTTGTCTATCAAGAATATTAGTCGATGATAATTTTAATGTGGCCCGAAAAACTGACCTTACTTGTTGACCATATCTGGGTGATTCTTTGGAACCGAGAGTATGTCTCATTCCCCTGACCTAGTTTTTTCTTTACAACTTGATATTTTTATTTGCATATTAGTTTTCCCCGATCACTAAATGTATCAAAGGCACTCGTTTGCGCCCACTCGCCCAGTGACTTACGACACAAAATAGGTACGAAAACTAGGCCAGATGAATGAGACATTCTCTCGTTTTCAAAGCATCACCCATCTGTGGCTGTATCCAGGTCGATGGACAAGCACACTTGGCGTCTTGAATTCAGCTCAGATCAGGCACGTGGTATCATAGATATAAATCATACTTATAAACTATGTAAGTGTGCCAACTTCAAGCCACGCATTGTAAGAAATCGACCTTCCGTGCTTCTTAATTTGTGTTGTAATTTAAATAATAAATTACTTATAAACGTCTGTCGTATTAAGATTTTTACAATTTATATTTTTTATTTAGTCATTGGTTTGTATGGCTACTGGAATAGTCACTATATTAGTTGTTGGTGGAAACTAAAAAAATATTTTTATAAAAAAGATGCAAGCTTAGTAATTAAATTAGTTTTTTTTAGTTAGGCCTTCGTTTTCAACTGAAGCCTTGAATGAGCACCTAATTATTTTTAAATGAATTTCCAAAAAGGAAAGGACTGAATATTCGGATTCTTTATTGTACAAACAATTTGAACAAACAATAAAAATAGGACAGTTGATGTACCGTCAAAGACACTTCCGCCTGACCATCGAAAGAAAGAAAAAAGAAAGAAAAACTAAGTTCGCTAAGTTTATTTTTGTTTAAATAAAGACAGTTACAGACAGCGAAAAATCATTAGATATCTGAGTCAATGACCATCCACGGGAAAACCTCAAATGAAATAACTTTTGATTTTCTACTTGGCAATAATCACAGACACAAATACACCCTACATTCACACTCCACACCCCTGCCCCTTACCAACAAATGTCGTTACCATTTCCAGCATGAAGCCGAGCAGGTGCAGTCGATATTCCTGGAGACAGAGATCCCGCAGCAGTCGCGCGTCCTCGTCGCGGACTTCGCAGAGAACAGGCCCGCCAGGCCGGAGCCCACCAGACACTCGCCGGTAAGCCACTACAGACTATTACAGACTACAGGCTCATTACCACCCTGGAATACCTGGAGATTTACCATGCTCGCTGATACGCAATCTGCACCGAACGCTTCATTAGCAGAGTTGTCGTGGCCTTGGAACGCAAAAAGCAACTGAAGGAACACAGGTGAATTTTAGTCAGAAAAAGTTTGACATGCCCTCTTGCTCTGCCCAGAACGGGAGAAATTATATGATGATTTACCACCTCAAAAAAAAATGCCTCATTAGCTTCAATGACCTAAGGTCCTTCTACTTTCAACTGATATGGCTCGTCCGCTGGCTTTGAGAAATTAACTACATATTCTTTAAAAAGAAGAGCAGTGGTGGCCGAGTGGTAATGGCTCCGACTTACGAGTTTGTAGGTCGTGGGTTCAAACCCTGCCAGGCGCATTACTTTGTGTAATTTATTTCATTACCACTGCTCTCAAAACGGTGAAGCAAAACATCGTGAGGAAACCAGCATGTCTTTGAACCAAAAATTCGAAGACATGTGACATTCACCAACCCGCACTGGACCCGCGTGGTTTATTACGGCTCATTTCCTCTCCTAGAGAGGAGGCCTGAATCCCAACAGTGGGAACATTAAAAAAGGCTGATGATGATGATTCTTTAAAGGTTAAAATCTTCTAATCTTTCTCGCTCGCACGCCTGACGTTTTAACACGTCATAGTAAGATCTCAGTACAATAACTTTTTCGCTGCACGTCAAAAAATCAAAAACGTGGTCTCAGCGCCAACGAGCAACTCGGCAATTTTATCCTCGCACAACATAAATAAGAAAAAAAAACTTTTTTTTAATTAACATTCAAGTCTGTCATGAAGTCGTGACTGTGGCCCGGCTGGACACATTTTACTTTGTCACGTGTACGCGACTGTGGCGGTCAAAAAGCTAAAATATTTTTTATCATTTACAGATGGTGGTGAGTGGAAAGATGACACTGTCGTTGATACAAGACGCACCACGGGATACTCCGGAACGGGACCTAGGTTGGTATTTAGAAATATACAATACTAGCGGCCCGTCCCGGCTTCGGTCGGGCAATTAATATAGCCTATGTTACTCAGGGTGAATGTGGTTTTCCAATGGTGTAAGAATTTTTGAAATCGACACAGTATAGTTTTTGAGTTAATTCGTTACATACAAAAAAACTTTTTTACAAAAAAAAATAACCGACTTGCTAAAAAAACACTAAAACCATCAAAATAACTTTAATTTCGGAAGTCGGTGTTTCTATAATAGTTTTGCCTCTTCGTTATTTAACACCGACTTCCGAAATTAAAGTTATTTTGATGGTTTTAGTGTTTTTTTAGCAAGTCGGTTATTTTTTTTTGTAAAAAAGTTTTTTATTTCACACTTTTTAGTTGCAATACACTTACAGCCAGATTACCTTTTTCTCATTCCAATTAACTCAAACCCCACTAGGATACATTGTTTTAGTACGAAGTTCCGGTGCCTATCTTCCTGCTCCATTATCATCATCATATCAGTTTGATAGTACCTTATAGCCAAAGTGCATTATATGACAATTCTAATAAGCCTAAACACGGCTAGGATACATTGATTAATTACGGAGTTCCGGTGCCTATCTTCCGGCTCCATCATCATCATCAGGTCACATCGATGATACCATTTTCAACATACCTATTCAGAACTATTCATTTATTTGTAACTATGTTCATTGAGAGATCTTTGCGAGTATGAACTTCCGTTGGCCATTTCTGGTCTTCTTCACCAGTTCAACTTCATCAAATGTCATGTTTTGACTATAAATGCTTAAGTCTTTGATGAAAATACCAAAAGAACTATATGGTTGCCTATAATACTTGAGGAGTTCCCTCGATTGCGCCAAGATTCCATCATCAGATCCCGACTTGGTGACTATGGGACCATTTGGGAAGTATACCCTTTCCAACAAAAAAAGAATTTTTTAAATCGGTTCGCAAGTGACGAAGTTATGCGCGAACATACATAAAAAAAAAAAAAAAAAATACAAACATCCGAATTGAGAACCTCCTCCTTTTTTAGAAGTCGGTTAAAAATACAAATCTTTCCTCTTTATCTTATATATAAAATTCTCGTGTCACAATGTTCGATCCCGTACTCCTCCGAAACGGCTCGACCGATTCTCATGAAATTTTGTGAGCATATTGAGTAGGTCTGAGAATCAGCCAACATCTATTTTTCATACCCCTTAGTGATAAGGGTTGTCCACCCTTAACATTTTTCTTTGATGGCAAAACAACGTTTGACGGGTCAGCTAGTAATATTAGTATATATTAGTTTTAGTATTTATGCAAAACCCCAAACACGTCTAGTATTTTTATGTAAAGAATCTAAGTACAAAATTTCAAAACTGTATCATGAAAAATCACAAAGTTATAAGCTTTTGTCAGCAAAAATACATAGTCACCGAGCTAGGCTGGCATAGGTTTGTATTCTTTCCTTGGGCCAATTTTAAGAGGTTTCCCCGATTTTGGCTGCTTTAATTGGAAATCCATGTGATTATGTGGTTAGCTCCGATACAGAATGTAATGCTAGCGTACAGAATTACAGATGCCTCATCTCACAAGAAGAAACGTAAGCTCCATAACTAGGGTTTTGCCACAAAAAAAATGAAAGAGCTTAGAAAGGAAATACTTTCCGATTTGTACTACGAGTGTCGCCGCTTGTCTCACACCTTTAACTCCACTACAGGCAATAAACCATTACGAACGCGCATTACGCAACTAACGAAACACGCGCACTTAGATCGCAAGTTTGCTATTGGTAGTTGAACTATGAGCATCGCCCTACTTTGTGGCGCGCCTGCCCCGCCCACAATGTTATTCAAACCTCTCTCATCTGTTCTGTGGGTTTTGCGATAGGTAGGCAAACAAGTTTTTTCCGCCTTCGAACCTAGATTATATTTTGGGCACTTCACTGTATCAAAATATTGTGTTATAAGCACCGGCACGAATCTTGAGCGCTCGGCGTCAGAGTGGGGATCGCTTTGCGCATTCCATACATTGGCGAGCCAATCGTCATCGTTGTTAGATACATGCAGCAAGCGCAACGAACGAATCACGAGTGACGTCTATGACGCGATGCGCCGCGAGCCAATCATTGACAGGCCCGATATTTTATTTCTGCGCAACTTGAAGCCAGCGCTGAAGATCCGTGCCGGTATCTACTACTAATATACTTTTCGATTTTTAATATAACTGATTTATAATTTCAGAATCAACAGTGGACGACTTCACGACGGCTAGTGCTATCACTCAGAATGCTGAGGTAATAATAGTTTAGAGCATAAAATCATTTACAAGACCACACATTATAAGCCAATAAACATTTACGAAGATATTGACTCTAAGATATTGTAAATTCATCCAGAAAAAAGCTTTTGAACCAATTCCAACGTAACCCAGTCGTAACAGCATTGTTTTTTTTTTGCGACATTCACGGCCGAATCTTTTTTTTTTCGTTAAATCAGTAGTTTGATTTTTTTAAGAACTTCAAGGGACCGCAGACCTTTTTTTTATGGTGGGAAAAATCATCCAATGACAACCCTCGCTCTTGGGCGGAGCGAGAGATAGTGTCAGACTCTTACTGACTAAACGACCCACCCTGTTCCTTCTAGCCTTCATACCGGGGCTCGAGTTCCCTTTCGGATAACCCTGGCCCCAGTAGGCTTCGACCCGGCTGGGTCCCTACTGAAGGGACCGCAGACCTGAGTAATAATATCACACCCTTAAAAAAGGTGATTTTTAAACAGTTATGAAGTTTTCAATGTACTCATTTACTCAATAAGAAGTTGCGAATCAATTACTGAGGAGCATCAACTATTGAAACAAAAGACTGACATTCAGATTACAAATGTGTTGTGTTACTTAGTTACATAGATTAAAAAGGTTAAAGGTGCGATATGGTTTTAATTTCAACTCGATACCTCCACGAGATAAAGGGGTCTTGACAGAAAGACGGACGGACAACAAAATGATCCTATAAGAGTTCCGCTTTTCCCTTTTGAGGTACGGAACCAGTGGCGTAGCTAGGTGACCAAGGGCCCTGGGGCAAAAACAAACTGAGGCCCCTAAATTGTTTAGGCTTTATCATATTCATTAATAAAGTAAAAATTTAATTAAATAATTTATAATGTCATAGATACAATTAAAATTAAATACAAAATGTCATAAATAAATAAACCGTCAAACATCATTAAATAACCCGCCCCTGATCGTTCCCGGTGCAAAAGTGCCCATGACATTCGCCGCATTTCCCCGCTGAATTGCGATAGCCAACCTTTGCATCAAGAACGACCCGGACCGGGAGTCACCTGTTGCCTCCCCGAGCCTACGGCCCAAATCCCCCACAAAAAATATTTAAACAAGACCCCTTTATCTCGTGGAGGTATCGAGTTATCATATTTAAAAAATATGTATATATTTTAAAATGCAATGCTACTTACTTTATCTTTAATATGAATCCCAAGTTATAAGAAGATTTATCATGAACATGCACACGATGATACGGAGACATGGTCGTTGTTAATATGATCGGCAACGATATCTTTTACATCTTAATTACCGAATCTTCATGAGTAGGCTTTTCAACCTATACTGCAGTGGTTACATTATCTGATTCACTATCACTATCAACATAATTATTTTTCGTAAAATTTTTCTTTCATTCAATAAGCGGTATGTTAATCAGGTTTTGGGGGCCCCCGAGCTTGAGGGCCCCGGGGCACTGCCCCGCCTAGCCCCTTAGTATCTACGCCACTGTACGGAACCCTAAAAACATTTACCAATGCAATGGTGTGTCAAACTTCTTTTGAATAATCATGTGAAATTGGGATGATAATAAAATTAAAAGTGGGTTGATTCGTAGGTTTATATTTGTCAGTTATAGTAAACCGTCGATAAGTTTATTCGATATATATATATATATGTAGGTATGTTTATGTATTATTTTATTCATTTTTTTTTTAAATTGTGCTCTGGATCTTACCCTCTACTGTGATTTCTCGCTATCACTCAATGGTTTGCTGGAAGAAAACTCAACTTTGAGTTAAGCTCGCCTTTGTACATGAACCTCATTTATCATGGTGTACAATAGAGAATTTATTTTATTAATTCGTTAGCAGTAAAACTGTGTTATCTATTTTACAGAAAGAAGACGAATCAGACGAGGAAGTCGACGAAGAAATTGAAGTGGAGGAGATTGAGGAAGAAGTAGAAGTTGAGGAAGAAGAAGAAGAAGAGCCGGAACAGAAGCCGAAGGACAAGAAGACAGAGTGAAGTACTGATAGCATAGATATACACGTCAGTTGTGACTTGTGACTTTGTTCTACAAGTATTTTGTAAGGGCTGCCAACTTGCCATTCAATTTTGAACAGATGTATTTTAGTTTATTCTGACTTCAGATTTGGTATGTACTATGATGCTTTCTGGGAGAATCAACATCAAGAGATAAGAATTAACTGGACAGCTGGCTGTTTTCTGAAAATTTTATTCATTATTCAATGGCTATTCTTATTGTGGCTTCTTTTAAATTTAATTTGGGGTCTTCAACTCAAGAATGAATAGGTTATTTTTAGGCAAGAAAATAATATAAACTTGACTGCGATCTCCCACCTGATGGTAAGCAGTGATGCAATCGTTGATGGTGAGGCGCACTAGTTCATGAGGAGCCTATTCACTCTACAAGACACCCAAATTATGCCCAATTATGGACGGGAAGACCGCAGCAGGCAAATTGTTCCAGTCCTTCAAAGTACGCAGTATAAACGACGAGCCGAAACGCTTAGTCCGGACCGTATCAGACTTTTGCTGACTAAAGCCCACCTGTGCTTCTTCAGTTGCTCTTGTTCTAGAGTCACGATAACTCTTTCGAAAAAAATTGCAGATGTGTATGATGATGGCTGCGGTCCAATTTTAAGTAGGTATGCATAATAGAGTCGGCATGCAGTATATATGGCATAGCATACTTCCTATATGGCCTCCACACTCCAATTCGCTTCCACAATCTGTCCAGATCATCTCAGGGTAAAAGTTAAGATAACAAAGTCACAAAACACAACATTTAAAAAAGTAACTATTTTTGTTTATGGAATGCAATTAATTGTGTATTTATTTTGTCTATGCTTCTCTCCCTAGTCTATCAATTGTTGAAGGTGTACATTTTATTGTATATTATTACATTGTTTTATGCTTTTGGCGTTTTAAATACTCTTGTTAATATGTGGATATTTTTTTAACCTTTTAAACGTTTACGTCGGATATATCCAACAAACACTCGCGGTCGCTTTTCCACGACCAAATATTTATTTATTTATACTACATGCACATAAAAGTACAGAGGCGGACTGAATGCCTTAGGCATTTTCTTCCAGTCAACCTTTGGGTGGTGCAGAGAAAAACAGTGGTAGGTGCAATAAAAGAAAGAGATAAGGTGATTCCAAGAATTGATATACTAATAAACTATAAATATTACAATACACTTACAATTATATAATATATACATACTCAAATTAATAAACTACATACATAGTCAAACAATTGGTTCAAATCGACAATTGGAAAACTTTAACGCTGTGATGATACTACTGCTAACCTCTTGCGAATTATCTCGTGAACTTGAGTTTTGAATGCTGATCGGTTTGTTGCCATCCTGATCTCCTGGAGGGGCGCATTCCACAAAGAAATCGCTTGAACAAAGAAAGAATGGTGAAGAAAGTCAGTATGGTTAAATATTCAATCTCGTCAGCTCTTCTGTCACCTATGGGGATTGAAGAGCTAAACGAGATGAGAGTACTCAGTCGCAAAAACACGACCCTGGCGAATAGGACGTGAAAACACTCGTCGGAAAAATCCGACGCAAACAGTTAAAGGGTTAAAGTGAATTTAGATATGACTGAGAGATCACAAAGGACCAAGAAATTAATCTTTTTCGTCATCTGACTAATCTTTTCTCGACCCTATACAGGTCTAACTTTGTCTGTATGAGCTCTTCTTCTTATGGATAAATTTTGCCTTTGATAGACCTGTTGTCAGAATTTCTGGTTTCTTACCATCCATACATATCTATAAAGATAAAAAAAAAGCTGGCCAAGTGAGAATTGGACTAGCACACAAATGGTTTCATACTGTTAAAAACGGTAAAAAAAATCACGTTTGTTATACAACAAGGGGAAGCCCCATTTAAATATTTATAGCAGTAACAGAAATACAACATTTGTGAAAATTTCAACTGTCTGACTGTAGCTGTCACGGTTCATGTGATACAGTCTGGTGACAGACAGAAGTTTCAACTGTCTAGCTGTCACGGTTTATGAAATACAGCCTGGTGACAGACAGATAGACAGTCGAGTCTTAGTAATAGGGTTCCGTTTTACCCTTTAGGTATGCTACCTTAATTACAAATATTAAAGGTAGATCTAGACTGATGCGCCGACCAGTAGCCCGATTCACGTAATGAAAACCGTAACGATATCGTAGCGATTTTGGTCGTTTAGACCATTTCCGTATTCACAGCCATCAATCGAGTTTGAACGACACCGATTTTAAAGTCGTGTATTACATTATCCTGGTAGAATACTTATTAATGTAACTGGAAATAATACATCGTGAATACCGCTTTTGGATAGGACTTCGATCGAACGACTATAAAACTTCAACGATATTTGGCTTGTTTGATTTTACGTGAATCAGGCTACTGAGCGCGTCGGTCTCCATATATTTTATGTGGCAACTAGACTTGTAGAGCTACATTAGATCCACGCCACGCGGCGTACAATTGCTGAAACGGATCTTGAGCGCTCGGCGTCAGAGTGGGGATTGCTTGCGCATTCCATACATTGGCGAGCCAATCGTCTTCGTTGTTAGATACATGCAGCAACGCAGGGAACGAATCAGGAGTGACGTCTATGGCGCGGCGAGCCAATCACTGACACTCCCCGCCCCCGCGTCTCACTTCGCACCCGAATATTTGACTTCTGCGCAACTTGAAGCCAGCGCTCAAGATCCGTGACGGCAATTGTAGTTCTACGTACAAATCAGGCCTGGTCCACGAGTGCGTTAGTCTAATGTAGTTCTAACATTATCCTTTTCTTTAAAATGATTGTTGAAATATGGTTCCTTGGGCGAATACAGAAGTTGGGTCCTCTTTCATATCTAAAACACGTTCACAATGTTATAATCGGTTAATAATAACGTAAATCAATTCAGTGTTCGATGATTTGTGCCAAAATGTTACTTCAGGCTTCTTAGAATATTTGGTCATTTATTCGACGTTTTTATACTCGCAATACTTTTACTAAGTATGTATTGTACTTCCAAGTCTGTGAATTAGCCAAATTTTAATTAACTACCTTAATTAAGGTAAATTATTATATTGTGTATTGTCTCATTCTTTACATAGAGGATAATACAGCCTTGCAAAAAAACTGCATCATTATGAGGAATAAATTATTCGGCAGCCAATTTCGTTAAGTTCCTATTTCATTTATAAATGTTTAAATAAAAATAAAAAATAGAAAAAAATCATGACGTTATATTATTTAAGTTTAAATGTTTTTTATTCAAAATAACTTGATGAAATATTGGCTCAACGATTATATTTAGTCTTAAATAAAATTTAAATTAACAGCTCAATAAACTGTGCAGTTTTTTTGCCAGTAAGTATACTAGTAGGAATGCCCCAAAAATAATTTCAAATCTTCCTAAGTATGGGTATTTAGTATAATAATAGAATAAAATATGTATGTAATAATTAAAATTTTGCACCAGTGTGAAACCTATATTAGTTATAATTATGCATTTAAGGGATATTGTGACAGTTTCCGTTTATTTTTCTATGAAATTATATTTTTTTTAACACGAAATGAGAATAGAAGAGTTTATGTTATAGTTTGCAAGTTACATTCTTTGTATTTTAACTGTTTTGAGCTGCCTTGAGTTTATACTTAGAATTTTGGAAAAACCCCCCTAGCCAAGTTACAACCGTTTCGCTTGCGTCGAACGCTTCGAGTTGGCCGCGTCGCCGAATCTTTTGTTCGGACCACGTGACTGAGCGTTGAGATGACGTCATTCCCGTAAATTTGTATCATTCTACTAGCGTTAACTATTGCAGATTAGCAACTTGGCTAGGGGTAAAAGTGTCTTTTCCAATAAAAATGGATCAATTAAGATGCACTTATGTGCACAAAATCCTGGGCAGATATTAACTCTTTAACCGCTTTGGTACGTCGGAATAATCCGACAAATATTTCTCTTTGTTTCCCATAGGTGGCAGAAGAGGTGACGAGTTACCCTGCGTTCAAATTTAAGTTTAGAGTTAACTCTAATGACTTTTTTTTTTTTTTTTTTTTTTTTTTATGGTTGGAAAGAATCATGCATTGACATCCCCCGCCCTTGGGCGGAGCGGGAGATAGTGTCAGACTCTTACTGACTAAAAGACCCACCCCGTTCCTTCTAGCCTTCATACCGGGGCTCGAGCGCCCTTTCGAACTCTAATGACTTTGTTGCAAGCGTGAGCCCATTTCAAAGTAACACCACCTCGGAGAGATGCGATCTCTGGCGGCAGAAGTTCAAACCTCCCGATGATTTTATCGAGCCGTCGGAGAGCCTCTCACCTGGAAACGAGTTGCCATGGCCAACCTGGAAAACTCTAAACAGATTCCGCACCCAGGTTGGGCGCAGCGAAGACAATCTCCACAGGTGGGGGTTCTCGGATGGTTCCGATCTTCAATGTTTGTGCGGCGTCTCTCCGCAGACCATGTCCCACCTCCCGTCCTGCATCACTTGCCCTGTTGCCTGCTCACGTAAGGACCTAATGACAGCATCAGTGGACGGCATTGCCGTGGCCGAATTCTGGACCGGCAAGGAATTTAACTAATTTTGCCATCGATACGATAAGAAGAATAAGGGTAATTACTCAACCCTGGCATTTTTGATCGCGAACGAGTTCAACTGTCAATGTCAAGCATATCCCTAGCTACTATAGTTATAAAAGAACGACCCTGGGTTGCAACTCTACTCTGGTTATTTTTGAACGCAGGGAAGGAGTACTTGGTCGTAAATATACGACAGTGCGAAAATTGACACGAAAATATTTGTCGGATTATTCCGACAAAATCGGTCAAACGGTAAAACTGATGACAAACTGTCCAACAGAGTAACCACTCATTTCAGTATTAAAATTAAATAACAATCAATATTATGTAATCATTTAACATTTACTGTAGCATTTTTGTTAAGCTTCAATCGGTTTTTAGCTGTAAGCAAGGATGTAGTCAGAAGGGGAAGATGGAAATAAGTACTTAACTATTATTAGGTATTCAAGAAATGGGTAAAATTGTGAAGTACCCCTTTTGGATACAACCCTGGTTGTAAGGAAATAAAAATAACATGAAAGCTATTTTTGTTTCATTTATTATCCTTTTAGTATAGCATAATCAACCTTATAATGTTCTGCTGGAACCTGTGGCGTAGCTAGCTGACCAATTTCCCAGGGGGAAAAAACTGGGTCTCTATTTCATATAGAAAATCATCAAATAACCTCTCCTGCTCAGGGTGGAGCGGGAAATCAGACTAAAACTAGTTACCACTATTAGTATTGCAACCTATGTTATTTAGATTTCGGAGATGAAAGAATTTCTTTGTAGTTTTAAGAGGTTTGCTAGTGAGCGAGCGCTCGCGTGGTCGCACACGAATGTGCTCCACCGACACGACTACATGCACACCGTTAAAGTTGAACTAGCGACACTGCGCAAGTAATAATCCGGGTTCCGCTAAGTGGACTGTCGCACACGAAACACTCACGCGACTGGTGCCTGCGCGTGCGCCCGATTAACGCAGCAATGGCTTTTAGGGGCCCCCAGACTTGGGGGACCCGAGGCGCTGCCCCGCCTAACCCGTCGGTAGCTACGCCAGTGGCTGGGACTCTGATATCATCTTTATGAATGAGAATGCATCGTAATGGGTAATGCGGAATGGTAGATAAGATTAAAATTTGTATGTAGGCCTGACTCACTGGCGCTCGGCCCAATCCATTGGACCAAGCACTCCGAATTTTGCACAGAGCTTCCTTTTACGATGGATACAAAGAATAAGAAAGGATTTTCCAAAATTCACCCACTCAGGAATGAAACGATCGTCCAAATTTTGTATGTAGAAATCCATTTTCATGCGGGCGAAGCTGTTGGCAATTGCTAGTTACATATAATTATGGAGAAAAACTAGCCAGCTCCTCCAACAAATAATTTTCTCTAAATGATATTTGTACAGGAAATCAAACAAAAAGAAATGAGTATAATCACCTGATTTATTGTTGCACTTAAAATAATTAAATAACATTGATCTTATTTACATTCTACTATTCTGCTCTGCACCTCATGTTTGATGTTCATTGAGAACTGAAAGAAAAAAAAACATTTATTTAATCTATACTTTCAGTAAAACCACCAAAGCACATAGTAAGCCAACAATCTACAAACTAAAATATTTAATACAAACATTAAACATATTTAATTGTGTACTAAGTAATCCTATAATAGCCAAATAATTTCATTTTTAATTTAGAGATGTCCGTGAATACTCCCTTGTCTTTGTATGGTCATGTGAAGAGGGATGACATGCCTTTTAAGCATAAATGGAGAGGGAAAGGGAAGGCCAAAGAAAAGATATGAATTGTGTGAGAAGTGACATGAAAGAAAAGGGAGTTAATGATAGTGTGACGGGTGACAGGACAGAATGGAAGAAAGAAATGTGTTGTGCCGACCACAAATAATACGGAACAAGAGCAAGATGATGATGTTTGAGTACTACTTAGTACACCACTCGAGTTACTACTTAGTACCATTTGAGTACAAATTATTTGGCAAATATAGAAGCAACTAACAATACCGAGCCAACGGCAGTCACAGACAGTCAGAGACCATTAAAAGGTAAATGAAAATCATTTTTAGGGGTCACAACATGAAGCCTTTTTAATTTTATGCTTTGCATTTTTCATTGATAAAAAGACATGATGACAGCAATGCAGCAATACAATTTCTGTTATTGGAAGTGTTTACAAAAGTTATCTTTAAATATCATTTATCATATCAGCCGGAAGGCGTCCACTGTTGGACACAGGCCTCCCCAAGCATCGCCACAACTTACGGTCCTGTGCATCACGCATCCATTGGATTCCCGCAATTAGATTATACAAAGGTATTTAAAGATTAGAGTAATCATAATTGCACAGAACCATATCATTTGAACAATCTATTAGGATGAGAAACATGAACATCAATAGTGACATAAGACATTATTTCTCTTGTTTTGGGTTTGTCTTCTAAATAGAACTGGGGCCGTATTATGACCTCTTAAAACCATCATGTTTTCGGTGTGAAAAAGAGACGGAGCTATACAGGACGAATAGCACTATCCTTTTCTTACACAGAAAACATGATGGTTTTAAGATGTCATAATACGGCCGCAGGGTGTGTTTTGAACTTTTGTAGGGTTGGAAAGTAGTCCAAGTCTACTCTCAGGAAAGCCAAGAAACTTGATCTGTTGTTAGGAATAATTTGCCTTCTTTTCCATTTGCCACTACTCAGACACCCGCAGAATGACGCTGAGGTGAACAAAATTGAAGAACTGGATTCTGATTAAACTACTGTCGTTTAGGATTCATAAATAAATTAATTATTTAAAATTTCTTGTTTTGTTCACCCTACCCAATTTCTTCGATTTGACAGTATGACGTGACGTCACAACATGGCCATCGATCCTAATCTTATTTGGAATGCATAGTACTAACAAAACTAATTTTGGCTTTTGTAATACTGAACAGAAATGAGACGAACAATCAAGCAGCCCAGGTTGCTACAGCTAGACAGAATATGAGTTGTTGACATTAGAAACAGAAGAATTGTACATTAATTAGAGTTAGTAATTTCAAACAAGATATTTCGTTAAGTACCTTTACTTCGTCCAGTTCTTCAGTTCGTCGATATCCTTGACCAAAGTCCAGTCATATTTGACTGACCTGGCTGACTGTGTTGCCGACTTCATCTCTGGGAAGAAAGACCAGCCCTCATCGACAGAGGTCTTCTTGACAACAGCTGCGAGGCCCAGGACTACGGCGGCTGGTACGGCCGCGACAGGGGCTTTCTGCCAAGAGGCCAAAATGCTGCCGGCAACAGCACCGCCCAAGAAATAGTTAATCTTATCGTTCTTTCCTCTTATGTTCTGCATGGCGTTGGTAGTGACAACAAATCCTGCAGCTATTCCAACCATCGGCCCCACGTACCATGAGACCCTCGCTGCTGTGCTCGCAAAACCCTGGGGATGGGAATACATCAAGACATCTAGGGTTGACGCGGCCAGACCAGCCATCACAGCATATTTAGACGCCGCAAATGTTTTCAGGAAGATATCTTGCCCCTCGGGCGTGTCGTAGTATTTGTATTTAATAAGCGAGGCCATTGTTTTAAACTTGAAATGTTTTACGCAAAATAGTTACACAACACAGTGGCACAGTGTGTGAAATGTCAAAAATCAAATTGAGAATGCCGTTTCTGAAAGTCGTTATCGACACCAACAAGATGTCAATTGAGTTTTAAAACTGCGGATAATTTGTTCATGTAGGTATTAATTTATTTGTTTTATGTTCTATTATTATTAGTTCATGTTCTTGTGACCAATTCACCTAAATATATTTATATCATTTGAAAAAAAGTCATAAACATTTTATCTTATTTTATGGAATGTCAATATCTACTTCTTAAACAAAACTAAACATACTGAACGCGATTCAATAATAAATAAAATTGTAAGCTTCGTGGGCATTTTTATAACACTGGTTGGAAAGTTAACATACGCATATACTTATCTGGCTTTATTTCTCCTTTTATAAATAAATAATTTCCCATTATGCTAAAAAACTAGGCTAGGAAGTCATTTGAGGAAGCGATACCAGGAAATTGCTTTTGAACGCATCCAATGCAATAACTCTTGCATATCCGACCAATCCGTCACTAGTGTCAAAAGTATCAAAAATGGCGGCGGACGGTGACGAAGTGATTAGTGATCAAGAAAAAGTTAGAATCGTTTCAGATTTCATATTACATTCGCCACCTGGAGAATTTAATGAAGTGTTCAACGATGTAAGGGTTTTACTAAATAATGACACCCTTCTAAAAGAAGGCGCGAGCGGAGCGTTCGCACAATACAATAAGGATCAACTAACGCCCGTGCGCCTCGAAGGCTCGGAACTCCACACGCTCATCACCGATCATAACGAGCTCGGCGGTGGCAGATTCTTCGACCCTCGTTCCAAACGTTCCTTCAAGTTCGACCACTTACGTAAAGAAGCGTCAGAATATGAACTGTACGAGCCTGACCGAGTGGCGGAGCCCTGGCGAGCGGCGCTCGACGAGGAGCTGACGGCGTACGTGGCCGCGCACTTCAAGCACGGCGCCAGCTTAGTAGTAGGACGCACGCTCGAAACCGGTGTTGTACAACTGGTCGCTTGCATCGAGGACCACCAGTTCCAGCCGAAGAACTACTGGAATGGGCGATGGCGCTCTGTGTGGTCACTGACGGTGGGTGCGGGCGCGGCGGAGCTCCGCGGCATGCTGCGTGTGCAAGTACATTACTACGAGGATGGTAACGTGCAGTTGGTGAGCTCGAAGGAGGTGCGCGCTCCCGTGAGCGCGACGGGTGAGGCCGCCACCGCCAAGGAGTTCGTGCGGTTGGTGTGTGACGCGGAGAACGCGTATCAGACCGCCATCTCCGACAATTACAAGACCATGAGTGATACCACGTTCAAGGCGTTGCGGCGACAGCTGCCGGTGATGCGCACCAAGGTGGACTGGGCGCGGCTCGTCTCTTACACGATCGGTAAGGAGCTCAAGAGCCAATGATGTCCCGCCGCTGCGCTCTGAGCCGCAGCGGCCGCTCCACGCCTGTACATATTCGCGTAAGAGTAAATCTTGTTCAAATGTTTACGGGCGCCGGGGTGATGCTGCGGCGGGCCCCGGCGCGTATTTATCTATGAATATATAGAGAAATCGCTATCTTAACTGTTAAATTTTATTGCATTTTGTTACACTCAGTACGGAATGATTATTGAATAGCGAAGTGTCTGAATGCGGCTTATTTCTGGACAGTACACTCTCACAAGTCACGAGAGGTTGATCCAACGAGTTTGTGTCCATTATGTTGGTAGCAAGAGATTATACGGAATACCATTGTACTTAGGTGTGGGCAAAGTTTACACCCAACTAGATCTGTAGAACTTGACTGGACGTCAGACTTGATCCATTAATTTATTTGCTCGTCGGGGATGATTGGTTGTTGTGTAAGCAATATGATGACTGTTCATTCATTGTTTCAGCTTTTGTGTGATTATTTGAAAGACGCATGTCAATTACAATAAGATTTAAATAATAAATTACCATAATACCTAGTTATGGATGTTAAAACTTAACTTGTGCATGTATTTTGAAACTTTATAATCCATCCACTTCTGCATTTGTTGTATTAACAGTATTATTTCTTTGATATTGCTTGCATAACAGAGTATTATATGACAATTGTTCAGGAAAGGTACATAGAAGGTCTCCAATGGTGCATTTAATTGTAGTTAATTTAACAAATTGTCCACGTAGCTTTAAAGCAGCGTCTATGAGCGTAGAGCACAAGATATTCAATATTTTTCAATTTACAATAATTAAAATTGGAGTGTTGCTCAAACGGTAACTAATGCAGTGAAGTAAAAAGAAAAATTAGAGAATTATTGTCCATATTATGGCTTTGAGAGTGCGAATGATGCGTAACTTTTTTTTTTATATAATGTGTAATAATTGTAACGCCAATAAGGATTATTTTGTAATTATTATAATTATTATTTTAATAAAGAACGTACATTAAAAATCCAAGATAATGTATGATTGGATTCATTTCAATAAAAATATATATTAAAATGTTGCTAACATCTGTTTTCTTTTTATTTATGTTGCCATCTCGAATTGAGTATAAAGTACAGTTAGCTAAACAGGTAAAAAGGCGGTATATTTGGTGATATCTTAGATATGTGTGTGATAAAGTTGTGAGTCACTCTTTTATCGGGATCACCGGTGACGGTGTGGCCGGCCGCCAATATCGCATGCATTCACTAATTTTATACACGCTCTGTTCCATAATACGTTTTCTGGTGACCCTGTTTTGATTTAGCGAGTGTCGTAATGATGTAGCAGGAATAGGTTAATGTGTTGACGATATAATTAACAAATATGACTGACCTTTTACCATAACATAACAATTACTCATTATCCTGGCGTTCCTATGTTGTAACTCATAAATCAGTGTTCATTAGTATTTGTTACTTACCTAATAATTAGTAGCATAATCGGCCGTATAATATTCTCATTGCTGGGACATGGGTCTTTTCTCTTTGCGAGGGAATGAGCCGTAATCCGTCACGCGGGCCCAGTGCGGCGTTGATATTAGTAGGTATGTAGGTACATTATTGCTATTGTAATTTACATTATCTAAAACCGCAAAACCACTCAACGTAAAACTTAACACTAGTTGGTTTCTCAGTATCATCAGCCTATAGCAGTGCTGTTTTTTTATACTTAGTTTCAAATTCTTGATGTGTGAGTTTTGGTCTAACTGGCTTACTGAGCCTTACCATGACATGTTAAAAATGTCTGTCGTGCGAGTGAGAAACGGGGATAGAGGCTATACACCTTATGTACCTAGCTCCTTAAGGCCCAAGCAACTGACTTTCTGAAGCCTACTCCTCCGTAACGGCCAGGTTTGAAAAAATATATGTTTATTATAGATTCATGAACAACATGTCTAAAAAAAATATTACATACAACAATTCACATTCGCAACTTTTCCCTACTCCTTCGAAACGGCTTGATCTTTAGAAACGTTTATATTCTTCAAAGTGAACATAGCATAATTATGTAAATCAATCAATATTTCGCAAAGAAAATGGATTTAAAAGTCAGCGGGGCTCTGTTCGGGCGCAGCTGGCCGCAAACAAATGCACAGACAGTCGTACTGTCGCCTAGACGGGTACGAGAGTAGTGAGCATTTAATTTCGGCCAGATGGTTCAAGGGACTATAAGCCTTAAATGTTCAGTTTAGGTCGTAAAATGGATGGTGTTAAGAGCTCGTAAGGCCTCTGGGCAATTTAGACAAAGCCCAGATTTCTGAATAAGCATTTGAAATTGAGGACATATTTCTCGAACTCTAACTTTTGCAGGGCCCGATCTAAGGGGAGGCAAGACGGGCATTTGCCCAGAGCGGCAGAAAATGAGAGGCGGTAAAATTGAATAAGTCAATTTTACCGCCTCTCATTTTCCTTATCTTTCAACCTAGCCATTAGCCATCCACACCCAAGTTGGCAGGTTGAGAATTTTATGTGCCACCTTCAAACCTACTTCAGTTTAGATAGTGGAAATATTTAAGACAGACTCATGACTCATATGGTTTTATGCACGTTTTAAGTACCCATGTAAAGAGCCTGTCAAAATTCGGTTTTAATTTAAAACGTTCTCAAGTCAAAACACAGTGCCTACTGGGGCCTGGGTTATCCGAAAGGCAACTCGAACCCCGGTTTCATACTGGGGCTCGAGTTGCCTTTAGTGGCTTGAAGGAATGGGGTGGGTTTTTAGTCAGTAAGAGTCTGACACAATCTCCCGCTCCGCCCAAGAGCGGGGATTGTCATTGGATGATTTTCCCCACCATAAAAAAAGTCAAAACACAGTTACAAAATAAGCGTTATTTCTGTTTATACCAAGCTGTTTTATACCGTAATATTCGGCTACAGACAACTCTTCAGTTTCCAATTTGCCGTTTGTTCCTTGGAACTCGTATTGTGTGCGAGTTCGGGCTCGCGTGCCGGAAGCTGCGAGATAATTTGGTATATAGGCCGCGGGTTATCGGCGAACACACTGTTTATTTTGTATTATTTGAACTAATGTGTCGCCTCTGGTTTCATTTTGGAGACAATATTTCAACTATAAGCAGGCATAATCAGCTTTTAACGTTCCCACTACTGGGACCTGGGACTCAGGCGTCCTCTCTTGGAGAGGGAATGGGCCGTTTGTCCACCACGCGGGCCCAGTGCGGGTTGGTGGATGTCTCATAATTCGAATTTTTGGTTCTAGGACACAGTTTTCCTCACGATATTTTCCTCCTCTTTTTTTTCGTTACATTGGTGATAAATTTCACAAAGTAATGCGCCTGGCTGGGTATTATAAACTTACGACCTACAACTCGTAAAGGTGAACGCATTGTCGGAGTCACCACTGCTCATTGCTGTATTTCTTTTTTCTTTTTTTTTGTATCTCATAAACTAGTGCTTGACTGCGTATTTCACGAATTTGGGGTAATAGAAACATTAGAAACTAAATGTTGTTGAAACAGGAATTCATTATCTTCCTGCCCTTGTCCCGTGTTACTTGGGGTTGGCTCAACACGTCTTTTTCTGCCATTCGAACCTATCACCCGTCACGCAATAACTGACACCATTTTTTCATTTCACTCCGTACACAATCTATGTATCTTTTTTTTTCTCTCTCCATCCATATATTTACAACTCTTATAATAACATGCGTGAAATGAATGAATGAATGAAATAATAACATGGATGAAACGCTCTGCACATGACCATACCAAGACAAACGATTCCCTTTCATTCAACTTTTCAGTCATCGGCACCGTCGCTACTTTTAAACTTCCTGTAATGTACTGTGTAATTGCCGTCACGGATCTTGAGCGCTGGCTTTGAGTTGCGCAGAAGCATTGAATGGGTTTTTTGTATATCAATGCGCAGAAGTCAAATATTTTCGGTCTCTTTAGTGGTGCGAAGTGAGACGCGGGGGCGGGAAGTGTCAGTGATTGGCTCGCCGCGCCATCGCGTCATAGACGTCACTCCTGATTCGTTCCCTGCTTTGCTGCATGTATCTAACAACAAAGACGATGGGCTCGCCAATGTATGGAATGCGCAAAGCGATCCCCACTCTGACGCCGAGCGCTCAAGATCCGATTCGGCAATTGTATACTTACTCGTTTCTAATTTTATTCATTCTTGTCACACTGTCTTTCACTCTATCCATCTGTCTCAAAATTCTCATCCCCGCTACATGCAATCTGTTTTCTTCCATTTTTTTCACAGTCCAACCTTCTGATCCATGCGTTGAAATAGGAATTGAGGTGGTATTGGTGTGGTGGTGAGGTAGGATTTATCTACCTAGTTCTTTTGACAGGTGCTTTATCATGTGTTAAAATGTCAGTCGTTCGAACGAGAAACAGGCATGGAGCTGTCCACTAAATAACTCCACCCCTATAACAGTTTTTATTTAAATTGTTATAAACTAGTGCTTGACTGCGAGCCATGGATCCCACCGATGGCTAGCAGTGATACAATCGTTGATAGTGAAGCGCACTGGTTTGTTATGAGCCTATTCACTCTAGCTTTGAAGTCACCTAAGTTCAATTTAGGTCATAAAATGAATCGCGCTAAGAGTACGTGGTAGCACTCCTGAAGCACGAGCTCTGTGTTGAGGGTATAACTAGGTGCGGATTTTCTTTATTCGCCCGTCATTTTGCTTGACTGGCCTGTGCTTGAGTGGTTAGTGGCCCTGACTGCTATGCCGGAGGTCGTGGGTTCGATTCCCACCCGGGACACAGATTACTGAATAGTTACTACGCCCGGGACTAATGTTTGTGTGATGTTGCGATCATTTGTTCTGTGTCTGGGTATAATTTATCTATAATATGTATGTATTTAGAAATATATAAGTATGTTTATCAGTTGTCTAGTACTCATAACACAAGCTCTGCTTAGCTTGAGACTAGACGGCGTTGTGTGGTAGTTGTGTGTATGGAATATATTATTTTTGTTTTTACGCCTTCCAGTCTAAGTCTTCACGATGATTTCATTTAGTAGTGTCTTGGCACTGCCTACACAGTTTATTATTGATGTGTTTCTATTCCAGTAACAACTTCGGACCACGCCAACTAGTTAAACTGTTAATGTGCGTAAATAACCAGGTTCTCGTGTCGTTATTGCGATCAACGGTACTGCTGAAAACTATTGCAGTTACCGTGTAATCGTAACGAATGTTGTATCAAACGCTCACGCACCTTACATCTATTAGGCATGGCATACTCTACTGGCTTCTACTGTAAAGTGATCTGCGTAAATGTGGTTAGTTATTAATATCATCTGTGTGTCTCAAGACGAAAGTCTTTGACCAGTGCGTGTTGCCAGTGATGACATATGGCTCCAAAACGTGGTCGCTCACAATGGGCCTCATCAGAAGGCTTAAAGTCACCCAAAGAGCAATGGAAAGGGCTATGCTCGGGGTTTCCTTTCCTTGCGTGATCGAATAAAAAATGAAGATATCCGCAGGAAAACTAAAGTTGCCGACATAGTACGAAGAATTGCCAAACTTAAGTGGCAATGGGCAGGTCACATTGCTCGCAGAACAGATGGCCGTTGGGGCCGAAAGGTTCTGGAGTGGCGACCGCGTACCGGAAGACGCAGCGTTGGAAGACCTATAAGGTGGATCGATTACCTGGTGAAGGTTGCGGGAAACCGATGGATGCGGGACGCACAGGAACGTTCTATGTGGCGACGCTTGGGGGAGGCCTATGTCCAACAGTGGACGTGTATCGGCTGAAATGATGATGATGATGATTAATATCATCTGCCTAACATTATTTTATACTAGCTTCTATTAGCGGCTTCGCCCGCGTGGCTGTAGAAATTGGTCCCAAGGGACCTCCCGGGTAAAATGTATCCTATGTGTTATTTCATGACATGGTCTTGAGGCGACTTAGGCAACGGCACACTGCCCGTGTGCCAGATTTCATCTAAGTCCGCCGTTTCAGCGTGAAGGAGTAATAAACACACATACGTACAAACATTCGCCTTTATAATCTATCTAAATAAAAGCGAAATACCATTCACTGATTCAGAACCTATACTACCCAACACCTACAAACTTAAAAGGCAGGTACCTACTTACCGTCCGGGCCTTGGTACAGGCCATGGTCCGGAGCGAGGAGGAGTGGCAGGCGGTCGCCTCCTTCTGCGAAGCAGTAATGCTAGCTAAGGAGGAGGCCGACCGCATCAGGCAACGGCGCTCTCGCCGCCGCCGGGATTCCGATCCCGATTTCCGGCCACCGTAAGCGCAAGCTTGCGCACGGCGACCAATGGGTAGCTCGCTGTCCGACCGTCCGGTAACTGTCCGGACCGAGCCCAAGTCGTCGTCGACGGCGCGCACTGTTCCCACGCGCCTCAAGGAGTTGTCAGCAACAGCAGGGGTCCAACTGGGTCAAAGCCTACTGGGGCCAGGGTTAGTTTCGAAACACAGCTCGAGCCCCGGTATGAAGGCTTGAAGGAACGGGGTGGGTTTTTAGTCAGTAACAGTCTGACACTATCTCCCGCTCCGCCCAAGAGCGGGAGCTGCCATTGATGAATATTCCCACCAAAAAAAAAAAAAATAGGTGTAACTGTGTAGGAAAACCTGTCAGGTATACCCTAGTTTTAAGGCTCCAGTTTTGATTGGTGCAGTACGAAACTATGTGTATGAGGAAGAAATATGCTGAATGTAGGGCAGCTGCACAAAACACGAAAACATTTCACACGCTATTGCATAAAGCACGTTGCGTTCCTAATTAACTTAACTATGGCCAGTATTTTTTCCGGCATAAACACGAAGAGTTGTAGACAGCACTGAAAGTAATACTATAATATGTTGTCTAACTAAAATTCTTGTTAGGAAAGCGTAGATCAAATGTCCGAGGACATCGACATCGCTGTTTGTCTGGCTTTTAGTCTGGTACGCTGTCCTAATGTGTGTGTGACCTTTGGGTAATGTTAAATAATGAGTCTTTATTATCTCATTTTTAGGGTTCCGCACCTCAAACGGAAAAAACGGGACACTTATAGGATCACTTTTTTGTCCGTCCGGCCGTCTGTCTGTCAAGACCCTTTACCTCGAGAACGCATGGAGGTAAAATTAACACCATATACTCAAGTCTGCGATCCCTTCAAGCTTAGAAAAAATCAAACTTTTAAGTTAACGAATAAAAAGATACGGCCGTTTATGTCGCAAAAAAACGTATATTTTGATACCTACTCTCAAAGATCGAAATTCATAGGGTACTTCCCATAGATATAAGAAAGGAGACTTCCCGTTGACCCAGAATCCTGTTTGGCACAAAGCAAAGGTCTTATAGCACAGGTATAGGAATAAATCTAAAAATAGTTAGTAAAAGCAGTTTCGGGAATTGTACTTTGAAAGTCTCGGGACCTTCAGTGCGCGAGTCCGACTCGCACTTGCCCAGTTTTTTTTTATTAGGTACATAATAGTCATAAGGTACAAGCTTTTATTTGGTTTCACATGTCCCGATGTTTGTAACGTCTGTAATCAAATTTTGTAAATTTAATTTGATCCACTTGCGGGCTACCGTTTGAACTGAAATTTTGCATGCATGTGTAAATCAGATGACAATACAAAATTATTATGACATGGATTTGATCTGATGATGGAACCGGAAGGTGGCCGTAGGAACTCGGTAGTTAAACGACATAACCCCATCGAGTTTGGGCTCGTATGATTCGTCTTGACGAGTATTAATTATACAGGTATACTGCGCTTTAAAAGCTTGCTATGAAAAAATGATTTTCATTAAAAACTTGTTTATACATTTTTGGTAATCTCTCTTTTGATGCTTTGGTACGCCGAAGATATAATCATTTAACCATTTTTTAAAATGTCCATGATACAACTGTACCTTCTACTTTGGAATGGTCAAATCAATTTATTACGATTCATACAGTAATACACCAAAAATAATTCTGTAAAACTGAGAATTATTGTCAATTTTCCGTAATTTTTATCTATGAAAAATTATTCAGTAATTAGGGAGGCATTGTTATAATACGTGAAAAAAAAATTGGTCTATTTAAAAGTAAAATTATATTTTAAAATAATTGTTGTACGCAAAGCAAATAATGAGTTACTTAATATTTTATTTTGAAAAAAAAAAAAAAAAAGGCAAAGTTTCATATTTGTTAGTTCCGCGTAGCGGCCGCCCATCGTCTGATTTACCTAAACCCGAGCAATTTGATTTTGTCAAAGCGCTCTTAAAAAGACACGTGTAAAAAGGTGAAAAATAGAAGCCTACTATTTTTTTTACACCACCTGCTCGATAATGTCGTTTTATACGTCATACAAACCTCATTTAAAGCAAGTCATTCTATCCCTAGGGAGATAATGCAGTATGGCCGATCCCTAGGGAATAATGAGATTTGAATTTGGAACATTAAAAATCGTCAACATTGTGAATTAAAATGTAGGCGCATCGAACAAGTTGACTTGAAATTCAAACTAAAGAGTATGTAATCACTATGATTCAAACAGGCCACTAACAAAAAAAAGAAAATAGAATAAAACGTATGTACTGACGGGAGCGTTATAGAAAATTGAAACTATAGAATCTTGGAGTAGTGAATTTTGTTTGTTTGATGAACTTGTAAATATAATACTTATATTTCTCTAGTCTAGGATTTGATCGACCAAATTGTCTTTTAATTATCTCACAGATGGTGTAAAAAGTAGAGTATGCAAAACGGGGATAAAGCTGTCTTTGTCTTGGGCGGCTTGAATTCCTCACTTCACTCAGGTTTCTTTATTAACTCCCTCGCGATGCTCGGGAGTTAATTTTATAAATCCCTCACTGTCGTTCGGGATTAAAATTAGCAACCTTCGTTTCGTTCGGAATTCAACATGTCGCCCGCGACTTAAAAACACTGCTTTATCCCCTAGTCACATAAACTACTATTACATATCGGGAACTTGGACTCTGTCTAAGCTACCGTAAGTTAGGGCTCCTAAGAGAGGAATCTCTTAAGAACACGTCCCGTGTCCAGGAGTATTGCTTTCTGGATCAAGCCCTTGATTCAACTGCCTAACGAGAGCCACTTCAGATGTTGGTCGAAGCTCTTTTGCTCTTGCGCCATTAGTCGACAGGACTATGGGCACAATGACTGTTGTACCCACTTACTATTATATGGCCTCTTATTATTATAATGATGCGTAGAAATATAAATTGCTCAAAGTAAGTTGGGCGTAGATATTGCTATTTATAAAATTTTGCCCTTTACTTGGAAACATTCATGTGTGATAAATCAAACACTTCAGGATAAATTGTATAAATATTTTATTCACTTTGATCAACACAATTTCATACTTATCGTTCTATTAACAATCATTTACAAATACACAGTTTAGTCGGACATGTTTTCTGTTCAACGACTCAAAGCAGACTGACTCTGTCCAAAATGACAGTAACAAACTCAGTGTTTCCCTACCACAAACTTTCACAAACACTCGGTCGACTAACCGACCAATCAGAGCAAAGTAAAGAGTACGTAACATCAATTGACTAATATACATTAGAGTTTATCTAATAATTAACTGCAAGTAAATATTTCATTTTAACAATTATGATATATTTATACAAAACAAATCCATAAAGTCTAATATTATAAATTATTACTTAATATCTACAACGAATGTCTAAAGTTCATGTAACTACTAGCGCCATCTATCGCTTATCATTGGAAGTTGAACGATTTATGAATATTTTCTTTAAAAATCATTACATTCGGCCATCCGACATCGTGCGATCTCCTGACGCACGATTACAATTAAAATGATAGGATATTTTCATTAAAATTATGAAACTTAATTCCAGTTCTACAAGGAACTGAGTCTTACATTCATAATCATTACATTCGGCTTAGTCTTGATTATTTGCTTTATCGTCACGTCATATGTTTATAACATTCTCATCACGCGAAGAATAGAGTTTTTTTTTTTTTTTTGTCAAAGGCTTTTCTCTATATCCGAGTTTATATAAGGTCGGAGGAAAGTATGCTTCTAAATGTTATTCCTCAGTTTGCCAAAATCGGTAATTACAGTAATTTTATACTTAAAACTTTGTTTTTTTTTTTCCAATGGATCTATGGATTTTAAAATGAGGCAAATTCAATTTTACCCTCATAATTGCAATCAGATCTACTAATCTTTATTAAACCACTTATGCTGTAGGCTGTATCAAGGATTTTACTGATAACGAAAGTATCTTTTTGCTAGTCTAACCCAGATATTGGCGCTCACTTCATATCTTAAACTTTTTAACGTATTTTACTTCGTAATGTTTATCATTTCAAGGCACTCTGATCCTGGTAGTTTTGTGGCAGTCTGTCTAGTGGGACATTTAACAGAATTAATAACACGCCATAGGCATATGTTTCCTTGGTGTTCGTCATAGGAATCATTTTATTTTGCTAGGGGATTTAAAATAGTGGTTATACATTTTAGCAAAACCGCGGTCAACCTTAGACAAGATACAGCGTTAAAAACAAGGTCAATACCATGACTATCGCAAAAGCTCTTGATAGTAGGGTATCTAAAAGAAATCCACGATTGCAATATTATTCAAGTTAATAAACTACTGTCAAATATGTTTTATAACCAACACTCAATTAGGTACTCAAAACCATTGGTCAATGTTAATTATGTGAGACTGTAAGCATAAAGTAAAATTGATCAGCTTTTTGTTCGAAAGTATTCTTCATTATTTACGCGCACTGAATTCACTTCGTGTCATTAGGTTTTTCATCGGGTTCAGCTATAAGAATTTGAAATCTAGATCTTATTCATTTAATCCTAAGCAAATGCTGGCGCTTGCTCTCTCATTTTGTTTCTATTGTGTCTCTAGTCAAAGTATTTGAAAATTTGATATTTAGATCAATTCTCGTCTCAATACTATAAACAGAAACAGTATTCGTCTTAATTTCTGTGGAAAACATGATATTACGACTTAAGGTATCGACATACGCGTCCTAGATCTTACACTCTCAGTGGTTAAATGAAACTCACAAATCTGTAGCCACCATGTTGCTACATGTTGTGTGGCGACTCGTTTAGTCAGAGTTCATTACTTTCATTATTTGAAAGCATAATATAAAACAGAAACTTAAGCATTTAGAATAAAAGTGATCCTTCAGCTAGAGGCTAAGGGCTTAATTGTACTAATATTATCTCTCAAATAATATTAGCAGCATATGTGCGTGATTTCATACCAAGTAAAGGTTCTAATAATGAAGTTCGGATCGCACTGTTCGTCAAACTTTATTTTTATTTGAAACCTTGAAATTGGTCCTCTACTCTAGTGTATGGATTTTCAATCCATCTTCCCCTTAACCGAATAAATAACGATGTAATATTTAGCTCTATTTAAATCATTCATTGTATCATAATCATCTTAGGAACCGGCTTCGATTTCAGTCTGGACGACGAGAACTAGTTATGGTCATGTAATAGTATATATTTTATCCTACTTGTAAAATAAATATCATTGTGTTCTCTATCTATAGAATCAGTCTCTGCTACAGTATGCACACGTCACAGGAATTGAAAACGTGTAATAAATTCATTTCCTCGTCTACAATTTAATGGTTTGGCTCAATTCCTAATAGATTTATCATTAATCCCGTGTGTTTAAATTTCTATCTGCAGCTCTTTTATTTATATGTTATCCGTATATAAGCATTAATTTGTCGTAATAATATTCACATAAGTTACACCTTAATTCTTACTAGCTAACATTTCTGCTTGAAACCGACCATAATTCTGCTCATTAGATAAAATCATTTTAGTTTAGTTTACCACTTCGTCACTAAATGCTAACTTACAAAACTTGGCAAGGTTTCGTAAATTTTCTATTTTCTCTTGGTAAGACTAGCAAGTTTTTGAGACAAATTGTATAGTCAGTTTCTGATCCTACTTGCTTAATACAAATCAATTATAATTACTCTTTCTAATCAAACTTAAATACTCTCAAAATTTACAGAAGTGATAGAACTCCCGTATCACAAAGTTCCAATGGATATGTTCAAACCTCGATACTTGTAACGCTTTCCTCCTTGAAAATCATTAAACCACTCTCTTAGACCAACGTGGGGTACCTCTTCGCTTCTTGCATCGTGGTGGTGTCTTATTCCTTCCAAATCGTCTCTTTGCATCATTTTTCTTCAAGTCTGTACTGTTTGAACCAGGAACTATCTATTTGTTCAATAAGACTGGAAATTTTTCCTTCTGTAGTTCTGTCGGAATCCAAGTCGCTCTTGAGGATAATTTCGTCTGCACCGGGCACACTTAACCCGAATCTTAATTGGCTCATCTGGCCAAATCAAATGGCTCAGTTGGCTTCAGATGGCCCACTTGGCCTCAAATGGCCCACATGGCCTCAAATGGCCCACATGGCCTCAAATGGCCCACATGGCCTCAAATGGCCCACTTTTCTCCAAATGGCCCACTTGGCCTCAAATGGCCCACTTGGCCTCAAATGGCCCACTTGGCCTCAAATGGCCCACTTGGCCTCAAATGGCTCACTTGGCCTCAAATGGCCCACATGGCCTCAAATGGCCCACTTGGCCTCAAATGGGCTCGCTTAGCTTCATCAAAGGCATGCTTGCCTCATCCCTCATTAAGGCTCGCTTGGTCTTATTAAGGCTCACTTGGCTTCGTCAAAGGCACGCTTAGCTTCATCAAAAGCACGCTTGGCTTCATCAAAGGCACGCTTAGCTTCATCAAAGGCACGCTTGGCTTCATCAAAGGCACGCATGGCTTCAACAAAGGCACGCTTGGCTTCATCAAAGGCACGCTTGGCTTCATCAAAGGTACACTTGGCTTCATTAAAGGCACGTTGGGCCTCATCAAAGTCACGTTTGGCCTCATCAAAGGCACGCTTGGCCTCATCAAAGCACTGAAATCAATTCAAAACATTTCAAATGAACCATCATTAAGGCTCGCTTGGTCTTATTAAGGCTCGCTTGGCTTCGTCAAAGGCACGCTTGGCTTCATCAAAGGCACGCTTGTCTTCATCAAAGGTACACACTTAGCTTCATCAAAGGCACGTTTGGCCTCATCAAAATCACGCTTGGCCTCATCAAAGACACTCTTGGCCTCATCAAAGCACTGAAATCAAATCAAAACATTTCTAATGAACCATTTACAGACTCTTAAATTGCCAAGAAGTCAGTAAGTCAGCAAATTGACGGTAATTACGTATTCCAAAGTGTAGATCTCTATGGAGAAGAAATTCCATTTACAGCCTTTTAAATCGTGTTATACATATACAAACTCAGTTTTAACTTTGTTCTCTCAAATTCATTTATTGTTTGTCATAGGTGGAAATTTAGTTCATAAAACAACAGTACAAAATAAATATCATTTATCATTTAAGACTTATCATTTATCATCTATCATCTATAATTTATCTTTTATCGTTTAACATTTATAAATAAATAAATTTATCATTTATCATCATTTATCATTTACTATTTATCATTTATCGTTTATCGTTTAACATTTATAAATAAATAAATTTATCATTTATCACTGATCACTGACCACCTATCACTGATCGCTTATCACTGATCACTTATCACTGATCACTAATCACTGGTCACTAATCACTGGTCACTAATCACTGGTCACTAATCACTGGTCACTAATCACTGGTCACTAATCACTGGTCACTATTCACTGGTTACTTATCACTGATCACTTATCACTAATTACTTATCACTTATCACTGATCACTTATCACTGATCACTTATCACTGATCACTTATCACTGATCATTTATCATTCATTATATATCATTTATCATTATTGTGACATACTAATAAGGGGTACAACATGTTTTTACAACTATGCGTCGAAACGAAAGGGAAATTATCGTGCCACACAAAGTAATCCGAGGCAACAATGACAATTATCGCTTTGGGAAATAGGAAAATTTTACATATAAACTTTTTTTTATTTTTTATTTATTACTATACGAATTCGATGAAATTAAATAAAGGAAAAGCACCCAATTTGAAATATTGAAACTAAAATGAATCACCAGCATTTAAGAGGTGTTTAGTCTTGTCAACGTTCGATTACGAACATGACGCGCATATCTGTACCACTCAGTTCACACATTTGAAGGGAATCGAATGATTCAATACACGAGCCTGTCACCATCAGTAAGAAATTTGGGTGAGTATGATACTGGTCTAAAATACTTGGCACACTTGGCTAAAAAAATAAATAAATCTCGAGCTCACTTAGCTTCAATTTAGGCACACATAACCTCTTGTCTGAAGTAACACTAGCACACATGGGAAAAAGAATAAAAAATATCTCGAGCTCATTTAGCTTCAATTTAGGCACACAACTTCTTGGCTTAAAGTAACACTTGCACACTTTGGTGACAAAAAAAAATATCTCGAGCTCACTTAGCTTCAATTTAGGCACACATAACCTCTTGTCTAAAATCACACTAGTACACTTGGAAAGACAAAAATATATTTCTCGAACTCATTTATCTTCAATTTAGGCACACATAACCTCTTCTTGTTATCACTGCACATATTTGTAGGCATATCCCACTTCTGAAATGTGATAAATCAAACACTTCAGGATAAATTGTATAAATATTTTATTCACTTTGATCAACACAATTTCATACTTATCGTTCTATTAACAATCATTTACAAATACACAGTTTAGTCGGACATGTTTTCTGTTCAACGACTCAAAGCAGACTGACTCTGTCCAAAATGACAGTAACAAACTCAGTGTTTCCCTACCACAAACTTTCACAAACACTCGGTCGACTAACCGACCAATCAGAGCAAAGTAAAGAGTACGTAACATCAATTGACTAATATACATTAGAGTTTATCTAATAATTAACTGCAAGTAAATATTTCATTTTAACAATTATGATATATTTATACAAAACAAATCCATAAAGTCTAATATTATAAATTATTACTTAATATCTACAACGAATGTCTAAAGTTCATGTAACTACTAGCGCCATCTATCGCTTATCATTGGAAGTTGAACGATTTATGAATATTTTCTTTAAAAATCATTACACATGTATCGTAGATGCATTCCTATACAATAAACTCACATAAGACACTCAGACCGACACATCTGTAGGCTATGCAAATATTGGTTCCATACGGAAATCGAAACCGCGGCACCAGCCTAGCAGTTAATCGCTCAACCACTGCGCTAACCGTGCTGTCTAATCGAATAAGAGTATTTTGATTGGTGATTGCATCAAGTAAGACAAGTAAAAAAAAGAAACGATAATTACGGCATTACTACGGCATACGCATACGGCACTACACGGCGCCGCACCGTGTTTATATTACATTATTTACATTATTTTTACGGCATTTTGGCGGTTGTTACGGTAGTTATTGGTGGTATTTGAAATAACGGCTGGAAAAAGCGAGGTCCTAGGTTGGAAAGTGCTATTGTATTGCTATAAATTGACAGGAAGTAAGGGGTCTTTTACAAATTGGATAAATTCCCCTTCAGATCGTCTCGTATTCCGTTTATTAATAGTAATTGATCTTTGCCTCGTGTTGACAAGTTCGCACGATCGATAATGATACGTAATTTTAGGGTCAGAGGTCGGTTTTACATATGTAGAAATAGCTAGAGGTTCTATTCCTGTGTAGGTAGATAGGTACTTATCCATATCAAATTTTGTATATTATAAAGGCTAATAAAAAAATTTTGTCTACTGGACACACACCTCGTCATAATTAAACATTTTCAAACACTTCCTACGCCGTCTTGAAGCAGCCTTCGCTATATGTACCTGGTACACACGACGACATATCAATTTGCGATCATAACCTAAAAAATGGGGTGATGTTTAAAAAAACAGTAGTCTTTATTGTGTCCTACAGCGGGACAAAGACCATAAAGACCTTTTTACCTCCTAAACCTCCATGTCCAGGGCGATATCTTGTCAAGTTTGCCCCACGAATATGACCAGATCGTCACACACCACCATTTGTCTGATATACAGGATAATTTTTAAAATACCAACAATCTTGCTGGACTGTATTACTAACATGATAAACAACAACTTCTGTTCTATGACATTTTACAAAACATAATTAATTTACCAAAAACATGATGATAAATTCGAAGACATGTGACATTCACCAACCCGCACTGGGCCCGCGTGGTGGATTATGCCCCATCCCCTCTCTTAGAGAGGAGACCCGAGTCCCAGCAGTGGGAACATTAAAAAGGGGCTGATGATGATGATGTTGAAGACCAAAAACAAACCTTCAAGATTTCGTTGTTCTATCTAACACATTTCAACTCTGTATTTTGCTATACCTACTTAAGTCTGTATGAAATGACGCAAGCGCATCAAGCACCCCCGCCGCCCGAACCCGTTCCCCTCTGCTATTGTACATCACTTGCTTCGTATAGACTTCGTAATATTTAGACTAGAACATTTAATTTTTTTTTTTTTTTTTTGTATTAAAATCATATGATAAATTTTTAAATGTCATAGAACAAAAGTTGCTGTATAAGATGTTAGTAACACATAGTCCTGAGTGGTTGCCAGTGTTTTACGAATAACCCTGTAATCACCAGATAATAATCCACCTTCATTAAACAGCATCCTGTATTGAACTTCCGAAGTGCACTTCACCCGTCGATCCAGTCTAATTTAGTTAAGAGCCGCTACCAATCGTTGCAGAGGCCTTAATCTAGTTTATAACTCGTCAAGAGCGAGCTAGTAACTTTCTACGACGAGAAGATATTGCCACTTCAAACTTACTTGGAATCAATTGGAGTTATGTTCAACTGTATTGGAGTTTATCTTGATTTGGTAAGGTTTATAAGACACAGACGCAGCGTTGGAAAGCCTCCTTTAAGGTCGACCGATGACCTGGTGAAGGTTGCGGGAAACCGATGGATGCGAGACGCAGAGGATCCTTCTTTGTGGAGACACTTGGGGGAGTCCTATGTCCAACAGTGGACGCATGTCGGCTGAAATGATGATGATGATAAGTCAACTAGCGACCGGCTCCAACTTCACACGGGTGTGAATCATGTACACAAACCTTCATCGTTTATTCTTATTTCCAATTGTGAAAACCGCATCAAAATCTGTTTCAATGTTTAGGAGGACTTAGCGGAAGAACAAGCAGACGCGACATCGTTTTGTATTACGTAAAGTAATCTAGTGACTACTTCTCCCGCTCTATGGTAGGGATCTCGGCGTGTCAGACTTTTACTGACTTAAACTCACTTATTTTCAGTAGCACTGCTTGGCCCTAGCGGGCATCTGCCATGCATGGCCTTGAACTTAGCAGATAATTTTCCAGCAGAGCATAAAAAATGAGAGTTCTACTCGCATGTAGCATAGTTCTGGAGTTCCTGATATTTTTCAGGAAAAGTTCTGGTGATTTTCCCAAAAAAAAAAAATTAAATGAAAATATGATCTGCTAACTTCCGGTAGCAGATCATTTTTTCCAAAAGCAACCCTAGCCGTAGTTTGCTCACATCTAGTCATCTCATTAAAGCGCTCGTGGGAAGTATGAAGACTATGTGCCGTCGACACTCAGTCCCTATTGGACTGATGGACAGCTTACGGTAGCCAGGGATCGCTTTGCGACTCCCGATGCCTAGGGCGATCCTGTCGCGGTGGCTGGGTCGTGAGGATGTACCTTCCCTCACTCTTGCGGCCGCCTCCTTCGCTAGCATTACTGCTTCGCAGTAGGAGGCGTCCGCATCCCATCCCCTCTTGCTCCGGATCATGGCCTGAACCAGGGCCCGGCAAAGCAGGAACACCGATTTAAACTGTAAAGTCTTAAACTGTACATATTGCTGATGCGGGTCTTGCACCCAACTTGCGTCATTTTATATAATAAATGATCGTAACTTAAAATAAATCGATGAGTGCAATTACTGCTAGGCGGTGACTAACATTAGAGAAAGGAAAAATACTGTTTAAAAGGAAAACCGTCAACAGTTTTCCTTGCAAACAGTATTCTTAAGGAAGCTAAGTGCTCATTCCGAATACTGACAGACTAAAGACAGACTTCGACTGCCACCAATCAGGCTAAAATTGTTTAAAAAAAATGTATACTGCATGTCGATTATTATTTACAATCACTTACCAAATACTTTACAAGATCTACCATTGACAATGTTTAAAAAAATACTTTTCAATCCTACTATTTAAAAATTATTATACTGTGAAAGAATATCTAGAAGACAAGTCAATAGAACCTGTAATGTGCAAGTTAGATTAATTGACGACACTGATTGTGAATATATTTGCACGCCATGTTATGGCAGGATATGCTGAAACAAATTTACTGTACCATCTTATGTACCATATTCTAGCAAATAAATGATTTGATTGATTGCTTTTCGTGCTCCAACCTCAACTACAACAACTCTTTAAGTACAGAGATATTAATAAACTCCACTTGTGAAGGCTAATTTAAAAGTAAGCTGGGGTTTCCAGAAATAAAAGTTGTAGACTAGCTTCTCAGCCAAAACTGGTTGTATTTTATGCGTATGGTCGGTTTATTTTTTAGATTAGCATGCCTATCCTACTAGTAGGTCCGTTGTGTGTGCCTAAGGTAGGTGTGTGAATCAAAATAAATACGATAGCAAAGTGTATCCTCTTATCAGATTGATTGAGTCGACTGACTGATATAAAATCTGTATTGTCAAGTACTTCGATACGAGTACCACATCGTCCAGATTGATAATATATTTTCGTATATATAATATATCGTCGCATAGTGTTTGTAGGCAGCTAAAATCAAGGGAACTTACAACACAAACAGAAATGAAGATATCTGCAGAAGAAGTGACCGATATATCCCGTTCATTCGCCTTAAGTAGCAGTAGGCAGGGTACATTTTTTTTTATTCCACAACTATCACACAACGCCGTCTAGTCTCAAGCTAAGCAGAGCTTGTGTTATGAATACTAGACAGCTGATAAATATCTATTTATAAAAACCAATGCCACTTTTCGTTTTAATTTTATAACTCAAGAACGGGTTCACCTATCCGAACCAAATGTTTAGGCTTTGTTCGGACTATTTAGTAGATGGTTTATATGTGAAGTCTGGTAGGGTAGAGTAGGGTATAGTAGGGTAGAGTAGTGTAGAGTAGGATAGGGTAGGGTAGAGTAGGGTAGTGTAGGGTAGAGTAGGGTAGAATAGGGTAGAGTAGGGTACAGTAGGGTGGAGTAGGGAAGAGCGGTAGCGAAGCCGCGCGGGCAACAGCTAGTACTTATATATTTCTAAATATATACATATTATAGATAAATTACACCCAGATACAGAAAAAAAGATCATGCTCATCACATAAACATTTGTCCTGGGTGGGAATCGAACCCACGACCTCCGGTATAGCAGTCAGGGTCACTAACCACTAGACCAACAGGCCAGTCAACATTGCTCGCTGAACAGATGGTTGATAGGGCCAAAAGGTTCTGGAGTGGCGACCACATACCAGAAGACGCAGGGTTGGAAGCTCTTCCACAAGGTGGACCGACGACCTGGTGAGGGTCGCTAGAAATCGGATGGATGTGAGACGCATAGGACCGGTCACTGTGGCAATGCCATGGTACACTTGTGGGTGGCCTATATCCGAGTAGTGGACTTCTTTCGGCGGCAATGATGATGACAACCCAAACAAGAAGTACGTAATTTTCCTATTAGTATCTTTACAATTAATCAGTTTGCCGTTTATTGCTCACAACTTGAACTTTACCATCAAATTCGCAGTCTTTAAGCTTTTGGTATGAGAACCTTCTTCGAAATATCTTGGTGTCGGTTTCCATATTAACCGGATGCGGCTGAATACCCGTGTCTAACATGGAGCGACTGCAATTATTGGGCAACACGATACTCCTTGAATAGACTGGTGTTCAGACTTTCTACCAACCCGCACTGGGCCCGCGTGGTGGATTACGGCCCATTCCTAGAGAGGAGGTCTGAGTCCCCAACAGTGGGAAGATTATAAGGCCGATTATGCTATGCTATGCAGACTTTATTTATTTATTTATATATCCTTTATTATACACCAAGATAATAAATTATACATTTGAGCCTTATATTTAGAACATACAATTGGCGGCCTTATCGCATTCCGCGATCTCTTCCAGGCAACTTGGACTTGGACAAAGAGATTGACTGGACATAAAATGGGGTTGCACATGGTGCGTTACAAAACCAGCTAAACAATTATTGGTGAAGAAAAAAAAAACAAAGTACTGAGTACACTAAAATACATAGGTACTTAAATACAAGTACATACATACTAAATAATTATATTATGTATAGACAAGAAAACAAGTAACAACTGCAATTAATACAGCTAAAAACGAAACAAAATTACAAGGTAATATTCCTTCACAAGTGTTGTCACAGACTTTCTGACGTCTGGCTACCAGAAACGACTGTCATAAAGATGTAGGTACGAATGACAAACATAATATGGCCCTAACGGCTTTACGTACTATCCGAGACACAGGGTGTCCGCAGCCTTCTTGATAAACTTAGAAAAGCACATAAGATTTGGTACTAGCTCGGTAATCAGTCTCGTGACTTTCGTCCTATAAATAAATGTAAAATTGAACCGTCTCTGTCTATCCGTCGATCCGCAATGTTGCTTCAGTGTGTAGACTTCTTTTTTTTTGTAGGTGGGAAATCATCCAATGACGTCTCCCGCCCTTGAGCGAAGCGGGAGGGCGTGTCAGACTTTTGCTGACTAAAACCCACTACCCACTAGTTTCTTCGTGGCCATTCAGAAGTGGCGAATTTAGGGCAACTCAAATGAAACGGCATTATCCATTTTGCACCGTACAGCTGCAGGTGTCGAAGCCATTAGTATAATTTGTTGGACGTCCAGACTACACATGCTACCTAGCTGTGGAATGTTAACGGTACTCTTATATGCATATTGTTATCAACTGCCAACGGACATGGAGATATAATTTATCTAGTCGCTTTAAATACTTGAGATGCGATAACATTATTTTACATTTGTGCGCCTGGCTACGAGACAACAACTGTGGTCAATTAGTTTTGACAATATTTCAAAAGGCTGATGTTTCTAACTACATTTACCCGACGTATATTTTTGTATTCAATCACTTACACGTTATTCCTAAACTGCCAGATAGTAGATAATTTTACTTCACAGATAAAGGTAGGTAAAAATCAAACTTTACCACCGATTTCTGATTTAAGGGGCGGGCGACGGATGAATTTCCATACAAACGTAATACCACGCTCATTTGCAGTTGGAGCATATTTCCAACATATTATGATGATATTCGGTTATAGACAATATTTATCTAGGTTCCTTCACATAATTCATTAAACCTCAAGCGAACGCCGGCGTTCGCGCTGTCATTGTCTTTTTATTGTGTCTCTAATTGACAAGTAGTTGCGCCATCGGTACATGATGGATATCCCAGCCATACGTACAAAGCGTTTTGGGAACAAATTCATTATGCGTACAGCTAAGGAATGGGATTCCCTGCCGGAGTCTGCGTTTCCTGATAGCTACAGCCAGGGGTCTTTAAGTCAAGAGTGAATAGATTACTTCTAGGCAAGCGTGCTCCATCGTCGGCCACATCATCGCTTACCATCAGGTGAGATTGTGGTCAAACGTGAGCCTATCAGTAATAATAAAAAAGTTGGGTTTGAGACGTTTTAAACTCAAAATATATAATTTAGGATCCCGCTCATTGTTGTTTTCTGATGTGCAAACGATTTGCAAAAGTATATCATCTTTGATGGTTTCTCTGAGAGTACTTAAATAAGATAAGTGCAGTCACAGAGTACGTTGAATATACTGAGAAGTGCAGTGTCGTGAGCGGCGGTGGTCGCGGCATCGTCCTCTTCGTTGATTTATTCATGTGAACGGGGTTCCTCAAGGGCTTTAAAGTAGAGAATTTAGTTAGACACATGTTGGCCGTCTGGGTATTATGGACACACATTTATACGATCAGCAACGGAATTCTAACATGGGAAATTCAGAAATGTCACTCTAAACAAAATTAAAGGCGAAGAAACTAGGTTTACTATATATGGTACAAAACCAACATCGATCACTAATAAAGAACTCATTAACACAAGACACAAACACTGGTTAGAAGGTAGGTAGATATATCGAAAGAAGCAAAAATATAAATAAATAAAATAGTGTGACGCACGGTTGCACCAAAATGGGTTCAAAGTCATCATCATTGGTATTTGCATTTTTTGCCCGGACCATAATTTATTATGAGTCTTCAAGACTACTCAATATTAGTCGTCACTATTGTCCATCGACTGCGGGAATGCGTTACCGTGGCTCAACGACCTTACAGCCAGACCTTAGTGGCTTTAAGGTTGTCGCCGCGGCCCAATGGAATTCAAAAGGTAACTGAAGAAACTCAGGACGGTTATACCTAGTCAGAAAAGTTTGACACACCCTCTCGCATCACCCAGAGCGGGTTATTTGATAATTTCCTTCCTAAAAAAACATCATTACTCACTTTCGAAGTTTCGAGCCTTAAATATTTTTCACATAGTCCATTAATCATTTTTGAGATTTTGCCAATCTTTTTCTTGAGCTCAACATTTTTGTTTTTTTTTTTGTGTTGATTGGCTCACGTTTGTTTATTATCTCACTTAATCATAAGCGAACGTGTGGCGATGGAGCACGCCTACTTAGAAGTTAGAGATGTACTGGAAATGGTTATATCGGAACCCAATTCGGAAGGGGAGTTTTTAAATTTGGTTTATCGGAAACGGAATCGGAGGTAGAATCAGAGGCAGAAAATAAGACACTACTAAAAGCAATAAAACACTTGGATATTTTACGTACCTATCTATAGATATCCAATATTCAATATTCATCTTGTTGTAATTTCACACTTCCTTTATAAAGGAACAAATCGACAGAAGGCATAGAGAAAGGGGTTCTTCGCGTGACAAGTATCTATAGTCTGTCTAAAAAATCAAACGACTTGAGAATTTTGTATAATATTTAATCATTTAAAAAATACTTATATTCGATACTTTTTAGCTACTTCTATTATAGTAAACAATGATCAAGATCTCTTAGGGTGAGTTGCACCATTTAACTATAACGATAACCAAACCATAACCAGCCGTGAAACGGCCGCATATTGGTCAATTCGACGATTTGACAACTGTTAACTAAATAATGGTGAAACTCACCCTTAATCAACCTTGATTATTAAACCTTTAATTACTTAAGTCTTTTGACTTTTTAGACAGACTCTAGGCATAAACTTGTTTATACCTCTGATATAAGTTCATATAAGCTGCCCAACTTAAATGGAACGGGCAGGACATGTCTGCCGCATGTCTGAGCTCAGCCGTGGGCCCGTAAAACGCAGGATTGGAGCCCGGACACAGCGACGCGGGGCCGAGGCAGACCACGAAGGAGATGGCGGGACGATCTGGATGGCTAATGAGAAAGCGAGGAACCTTGATCGTTGAAAGGAGTGGAGGGAGGCTTTTGCCCAGCTGTGGGACAATATGGGCTAACTATAATAATAATAAATAAGTTCAGAACCGAAATTGGAATCGCAGGTGCAAAATCAATCGGAAACAAACCTCCCGTAACATCACCTTTGATTTTATAATCTAATCTTCTTATGCTTCGTATTTGCAGAAACAATCTTTGCACATCTCTATCTTTTGTATGCAGTCCAAGAGTGACCACGCTTTAGGTGCTGTAGTCACTACATTATTTTAATATATGCGAAACCTGTACCCCTAGCCAAGTTGCTAATCTGCAATAGTTAACGCTTGTAGAAGGCTTCAAATGTACGGGAATGACGTCGTCATATCGCTCAGTCACGTGGTCAGAACAAAAGAATTGGCGGCAAGGTAAACTGGAAGCGTTCGGCGCAAGCGAAAAGGTTGTAACTTGGCTAGGGGGGCTGAATAGTTTGTTCAGAATCAGTAACTGAATCGATTCCAATCATTAACCGACTTCGAAAAGGAGGAGGTTCTATGTTCGGCTGAATGTATGCTTTTTTTTTACATCATGTTATATTTTTTCCCATTCACTTTTGATATACGTAGGTAGGTAACCCTCAGTTTATGTCTGGCTAATATTAAGTCACTTGTGGCAATAAACGAGCACTATTTTCCTCTTATGAAGGTACTTAGATAAAGTGATCTCATCTCGATTGGAGTGGTTCTTAACTCGATTACTTTAGCCGCACGTTAAGGGCAGGGGATGGAAAGGTCGCGAGTGACGTCACCATGAATACAATGACGTCATAGTTACGCAGGCTACGGAAATAAATGCAGGCTGCGTGCCTCTGCTATGAGTAATGGTCAGTATGGTAATTAAGTTATTGCGTTAGGTAAGTATTGGAATTAATTATAAAATGTAACTAGGTACCTATGTGACTTAATTACAGTAAATTGGCAAGTAGAAGTGGAACTGTTTACGAAATGCTATATTAGGTACTCTTCTTTCCGGCCTTCCGGTAACTGTCCGGACCAAGCCCAAGTCGTCGACGGCGCGCACTGTTCCCGCGCGAATCAGGGTGGGCATCGGTCCCCCACGAGTCGCCGGTCAACCCCTGTTTATTCATTTCAGTGAGTGTAATGAAAACAGATTTTTATCGCCACCAAAGTTTACTAATTTTACAGTTATTTTCTTCATAAGTGTATTGAAAAACGTCGTATGATACACGTGGGTAATTAGTGATAACCGTTCTCGGCTCTCTTAAGGCTTATAGTCCCTTGAACCATCTGGCCAAAATTATGTGGACGCACCTCTCGCACTCGCCTAGGCGGTAGTACGCACATCTGTGCATTTATTTGCGGCCAACAGCGCCCGGAAAGCGCGCGGCTGACCTTTAAATCCATTTACTTTGCGAAATATTGATTGATTTACATATGCAATGTTCACTTTGAAGAATATTTAACCACCAATTTTTATGTGTAAAAATGTTTCTAAAGATCCAAGCCGTTTCGAAGGAGTAGGGAAAAGTCGCGAAAAGTTAGGAAATTGCTAAATATTTTTGTAGACAAAAGTAATAGCACGAAAAAATCAAATGTTGATAATGTTGTTCATGAATCTATAATAAACTTACTTATATTTTTTTCAAACCTATTAACCTGGCCGATTTCAGACCCGAGCTATGGCTCGGTGGTGGTCTTAATACCGCTTCGACGGTAATCACTAACATTACACACTTATATCATAATGTACTAAAAATTATGGCGGGGGACCGGTTGAACAATAAAGTTTTAACTACATTATAGCACTAGTGCGTAATGGTAATCAAAATGTCACAGTTTGGTTACAAGGGCCATTATGTACCTACCTAAGTGCAGTGCAATAAGAGTCACTTTCTGAGCAAGTGTATTGACAACTAACTTTATAAATAAAGCGTTTCTTGTCTACTTGGCGCTGGAGAATGTTCAAGTTATTACTGACACTATAACCGAAGTTTGGCTCTTCCTCTATCACAATAGTCAGCTTCATAACGCTGGTTTCGGTCGAGGAGGCATTCAACCACATTTTTTTATAAAGGATGATTTAGTAAACGATGATGAGGCCGACGATAAAGCACGCTTGCCTAGAAGTAGCCTATTCACAGTATTCACTCTTGACTTAGATTCCTTGGTTGTTATAGCTATCAGGAAATGTCGTCATGCTCGTGAACGGGTGCCGTCAGATGGAACTGGTCATCTCTTAGCTGCCAATGGCTTAATTCAGTTTCTATCTTTAAATTATTTTACATTTTTATTTCATTATCGACATTGTGCTCACATGATAGAAGCAACAAGTAATATTTAACCAAGCATTATATGTAACACATAATATGATTTAAAAGAGTGTCCATGGAGTTTCTTGCACGTTCTTCTCCATAGAGGTCTACGCTTTGGAACGTGCAATTTAGCTTCACTTTTCTTGGACTGACCGACATTTGACTATTCAAAAGTGCATGCAAATGGTCCATTTGAAATAAATGCTTTGACTTTGAAACACAGACTCTGTCAAGGAATTACACTCCTTAACTGTGGGCACAATAAATGTGTTCCGAAAACGCTTTGTAGGTACGTAGGTATGAGTGGGTTATCCACCATATCGCTGGCGTAACGCTACATCTGGCGGTCCAATGATGGAACTGACTTGGCGGAATTAAATTAAGTATGCAATTTTAATGCAGACTCCCCGAAATGTAAATGATAGAAAACCGACAGGCTAGCAACTCGGCGGCGATGTTCAAGACTGAGTTTTTGCTCGACAAGTGCATTATTGCTGATATATCTTCAGCTCGCTTCTCAATCGACTCTAGTGCATCAAGCTGGTATTCGGCAGAAACATCCCAAAGATGAGAGCAGTTTTTTGGTAGAAACTGGCCGAAACTAAATGTTTGGTTGGTCTCTACTCAAAATCCATTCAAGAAGTTAGAACATTATCATCATCGTCCTGTCTCCTCGTGTTATTTCGGGTCGGGGCAACACGTTTTGTTCTTCTATTCTGTCCTGTTAACCGTCACGTAATCGCTCTCTTTTCTTTCATATCACTCCTCACACAATCCATTCATGTCTTCTTTGGGCTTCTCTCTCTCTCCAGCCAACCACATGTCTGCTCACATATCCCTATAAACCTTTCTGTAGTTTCAAAATACACAATATTGAAATGTCAACAGTTATCTCACAGCACACCGCTACAATAACAATAATGGATTTCCTTCCTCAAGGAAAATAATAACACCAATCATGATCATTTAATTTATTCACAGCCTAAATATATAACGACCAACTACATATTTATATAAGAGAAATAAGAAATAAATAATTACTTATATTATTACTTATTTAATTAACCCTTTGACCACCATAGCTAAAAATAAAATGATGATCTCAACGCCACGCTACGATATCATAGTTTTTGTGATCGTAATAAGAAATAAATAGTAAATAGTTCACATAATATAAATCGGGATTAATCTACCTACATAATTAACGATAATAATAAGAGAAACAACGGTTTTTTATTAGCGTTTAAAACGCATATCTAGCGTCTGTCATGCAGTCATGACGTTGGCGTGGTTGACACATTTTTCTTGTTTGACTGTGGTTGGTCAAAAATTTAAGTTTTACTTATTTGATACTTAACAGTAAGGTTTGTAAAATATTCTATTGCTACTTATATGTAGTACTTATATCTAACTTAGCTATTATGTATAGCACCACAAGGAAAACAGTGTTATCAAGAACAATACATACCTAAGTACAATTCAATATACATTATTTTTAGTTTATGCAAAACCAGAAAATAGTTTGTTTAGAATCAGTAGCTTTTTTTTTTTTTTATGTTGGGAAAAAATCATGCATTGACATCCCCCGCCCTTGGGCGGAGCGGGAGATAGTGTCAGACTCTTACTGACTAAAAGACCCACCCCGTTCCTTCTAGCCTTCATACCGGGGCTCGAGCGCCCTTTCGGATAACCCTGGCCCCAGTAGTAGAATCAGTAGCTGAATGGATACGTATAGTTTTTACACCACGTTATATTTTTTCTCGAAAATATTTCACAAGTTGGACACCACCGACACTAAGTACAACACAGGTCACGGCGGGTCATAGCGGGGATTAGGCGCCAGCTAACAGCTGGATGCAAGTGCAAAACTACATGAGAGGTACCTCAGTCGCCTGGATGGCCCGGTGACTAAGTATTTTTGCTGACATAACAAGCATAGCTTAGTGATTTTTCATGATACGGTTATGAAATTTTGTTCATAGATTTTGTACATAAAAATTGTAGACACGACACGTGTTCAGGTTTCGCATATACTTAACTAATGTTGAATTTAAATCGCCATAAACAATCTTCCAATTTATTTAATTCTGAATCGAACTCTACTTTTGCCGAAAATCTGACCAAAATCGTCGCCCTCCCCGCTAGCTGTCGTATCTCACAAACTGGCGTATCTGCACTGATATTACCAACGTGTTCATAACATTATTTCGAATAAGTTCTCTCTAATCGTCATATCTGTATCGTTTACCGTTTAGAAGATATACAAGTATTTCGTTTTGCGGAATTGTAAAAGAAGGGACAAAATATCCTCACTACCTTCGTAATTTAGGGCTTTAGGGCCTACTTACTAAAAGAATATGCCAAGATTAATATAAAAAACTTATTAATTCATTAATAAAGCTTCAGCCAACGCAACGACAGACGGTCGCCCTGGAAAAATATCAATTGCTAGTTACGACAGTTAGCAAGGAGGGTGACGATATGGCATTAAAGCTTGGCCGATTTTTGAATCGGCCTAATGTTGCTAGTCTTTTTGGCACATTACTAGTCGCCAGCGAAGTGGACGAGTTTTTCGACGCCATTTATTAAATAAAATTGTATTAGTTAGTTTTAATGTCTTTTATTATTCTTTTGTTTTAGTGCATATCTTCTGATAATATATAAAAATCTCCTGTCACCGTGTTTCTTATTGAATTCCTCCGAAACAGCTTGACCGATTTTTATGAAACTTTTTGTGTATATTTGGTAAGAGAATAGGTCGTCGGCTATATTTTACCCTCTTACCCACACTCGCCATATTTTTATCGGATAATTTATATGGCAATACAACGTTTGTCGAGTCAGTATTATTATATACAAGGTGTAAGGGACAGCCCTCCACAAACTTTAAGGGCTTGCTCAGTAGACGAAACTGAACAACCTTCCACAAAATTTTTTTTCAGGAAACGAAAAAAAAAAATCCGTCTCTATACAAACTGTCCAATCAAGTTTATAATTTTGTATGGTAAGGCGGATTTTTTTTTTCGTTTCCTGAAAAAAATTTTTGTGGAAGGTTGTTCAGTTTCATCTACTGAGCAAGCACTTAAAGTTTGTGGAGGGCTGTCCCTTACACCCTTTATAGTGTTTTTAGTATGAATTGGATTCATGTATAATATTAAAGTATAAACTGACTGACTTACATATCAATGTACAGACGAAACTACCGGGACTAGGAGCGTGAAATTTTGCACAAGGCTTCCTTTTATGACGTAGGCAAGCATTAAGAGAGGATTTCCCAAAATTAAATTCACTCCCTATAGGAATGGAACGGGGGCCCAAAGTTTGTATGGATAATCTAAGAACACATTTATTGGGCGTACAGCCAAGGAGTGGAATTCCCTGCCGGAATCTGTGTTTCCTGATAGCTACAACTTAGGAGTCTTTAAGTCGAGAGTGAATAGGTTTCTTCTAGGCAAGCGTGCTTCATCGTCGACCACATCATCGCTTACCATCAGGTGAGGTAGTGGTCAAACGCAAGCCTATCATTAATAAAAAAAAAAATCTACTTTTATGCGGCCGAAGTCGCTGGCAGAAGCTAATCTATTATAAAAGGAGAAACTTACTGAGTGACACAGTGTCGTAACTATATCATCTGAGGCCCGTGGCAAATTCATTAGATGGGGCCCCTGATAAATCACGTTACGTTGTGATTTCATTTTAATTTTTTTTTATACACCGTTAAATTTTAGTCGTTTTAATCCCGTGGAGGGTCGATCCGGTACATGAAACACTATCGATTTATAAAGATAAAATTAAATAATAAAATAAATTTTTTTCAAAACTCGTATTAATTTACGCATGTACGAAATTAATTTCTTTAAGAAAACGTCAGCTGAGCGAGTTCAATAACCTGTAGGTAGTTTGTACGCAACACCGACTATTAACTACAGGTCATTGAACTCGCTCAGCTGACGTTTACAAGTTATACGCATATAATCCTTTCTACTAACTTAAAATAAAATTAATTAAATCGAGTTCGTATTGGCAAGTCATGTTTAGCGGTCGCTCACAATATTTTGTATACAATGCAATCTTTACATAATATATATATAAACCTACCTACCTATATTAACTTAACTAATTATAGAGGACTACTTCATAATCAGCCACTCTGAATGTAATTAACACTTCACTCCATGATAACACTTATCTCTATTTTGTGTTTTAATTGTTTCAAATTGTTTTTCTCAATATTTGTTATTATTACAGATAATAATAACAAAAAGTCGTACAGGAAAAAAGATACCGAGAATATAAATTTACTTAAATTACAACAAGATTCATAATTTCGGCCGTTGACACATTTTTTTCCTACTTTTTATTTTATAATTATTTTAAAATAACATGAAAATAGTTTTGGGGGAGGCCTATGTCCAACAGTGGACGTGTATCGGCTGAAATGATGAATGATGATGATGAAAATAGTACAGGAAGCAGGGACGGTATTCATCGGATTAGCACTCAAGCGCAAATTCTTTCTAGGGTTTTTTAAAGAAAGAAAGAAAGAAATTATCCAGTGACTTCTCCCGCTCCAGAGCAGAACGGGAGGGCGTGTCGAACTTTTACTGACTAAAACCACACCTATGTTCTTTCTTTGCCTTGCGTTCCAGGGCCCAGGAGGCTTCGGCCCTCCTGTACAAAATCTTGGCCAAGGCGTCATACATTTTGAAAACATATCCTTTAGCACTATGTCGATCGCAAGCGAGTTTATACTCCAACTCGTACTTGACCGATTTTCCGGTACTTAGCTGTCAGTTGTGACCAGAACATTTTTTGTATTTTCTTAGTGAAAATGGATCTCGCTTGTTATATGTATTATAACAAACGCGCATATTTCCTCACCAGATTTGCCTTTGTTAGTTTTTTACATTTTAAATAGGTACAAACCTATGGGTAGTAATAAAGGCTCCGACAAAAAAAGAAGAATTGTCCTTACTCAAAATATTAAATCTACTGCCTAAAATACTAACTTTCCGACTACTTTTGTCCGAATAAAAATGACGAAATGACCGAATGAGATACTGAAATCTTCGAAAAATAAACATGACTGTCTATTGCTATAATACTTTTCTACCAGCATAAATTACGTTCTACTGAAAACTTTGCTTTGTATTTTTTATCTTTACTTGCCTACTATTAATTCATAAATTACCTTTCATATTTCATAGATTGTGGTGCTATTTTAACTGTCACATTAGACTGAAAATATTATTCTGAGTGGCTATACAGAAACTTATAAAAAAGGGTAGTAATAAAAGCTCCGACAAAAAAAGAAGAATTGTCCTTACTCAAAATATTAAATCTACTGCCTAAAATACTAACTTTCCGACTACTTTTGTCCGAATAAAATGACGAAACGACCGAATGAGATACTGAAATCTTCGAAAAATAAACATGACTGTCTATTGCTATAATACTTTTCTACCAGCATAAATTACGTTCTACTGAACACTTTGCTTTGTAATTTTTATCTTTACTTGCCTACTATTAATTCATAAATTACCTTTCATATTTCATAGATTGTGGTGCTATTTTAACTGTCACATTATACTGAAAATATTATTCTGAGTGGATATACAGAAACTTATAAAAAATATAAAAATGTACTTGTAACAATAACTTTTAATTGCATCATAAATCATGAATTTTACTTACCACGGGTATGCTTCCATATCGGTACCTATTTCAGGCGTTAAAAAGTTAAAACAGTCGTATTCATGGGTACGAATAAAAATCCCGAATTTTAAATTACCGATGGACGAAATCCCGAAAATTGAAACGCCAAATGGTCGTATGGTCGAAAGTTTAAAATCCCGAAAGTTCATTTTTTCGAATGTTTAAAATCCCGAAGTTCAAAATCCCGACTCATCCGTGTCGGGGTGCCCTAAGGTTCCGATTTGTTTTATTTTGAGAAGTTAGCACTCGCCGGCCGCTGCTGCGGCGCCGCTCGCTTCGCTCGCTCGGCTCGCGCGCTTTTGGTCACAATTCTAACCTAACCTAACCTATTTCAGTCACAATCTCTCGTAAAAATGTGTTTACCATTGTCTAATAGTCTAGTCACAGGTAGATTGTATTTTGATTGCACTTTGAACTAGGTGAAATAGGTTAGGTAACGTTAGAACTGTGACCAACCGCTACGTTCAAGTTGTTTCGTCTATTCGGGATTTCGTCCTTTCGGGCATTTGAACATCGGTATTTTGTGTTTCGATATAACGACTATCGGCATTTAAACCTTTCGGTATTTTGAATTTCGGTGTTTTGCACGTCGGTATTTCAGCCATAGGTATAATGAACTATCGGGATTTTGATACGTACCCCTATTCATGCCTTAATCGAAAACCAAGTAGACTTTGGTTTCCTAGAATATTATACTGTATTATTAATCGACAAAGTTTCCTAACTTTTATAATGTCAGCAAGAACAAAGATAAAAATAAAACAAAACTCAGTTTATTATGAAAATGTAGTTACGTAGTAGATCCGAACTCCATCGCGCGGGCCGAACAGTTGAGGTATTTTTATCATTATTGAGAGCTAAAAAATAAATTTGATAACCAACAATAGAAATTAAAACAGTTCATGCAAGTTGTAAAAATATGATTATTTTGACCAAACCTCTGTTGTCGGTAACTTAGTAATTTTGTCGGAGGTTCAGTATTCTATTCGGAAGTTTAGTTTTTTTATTCGAAGATCCATTTTTTTTTTTGGGAGAAAATGTAATTTGAACATGCTCTTATTTGTTGTTAAATTGGATATTTTTTTTCGTTTATTTTTTGGGTTTTTTATCGGTAATTCATTATAATGCTAGTTAATTAGAATAATAGTCGGCCACAGATCGCTGGAGGTTAAATTGTTTTTCGGAACCATTATTATTTCCCTATAAAAAATATAAAAATGTACTTGTAACAATAACTTTTAACCTTTCGAATGTCTTAAGTTACACAGTCCGACATAAGGTAATTGCATCATATATCATGAATTACTTACCACGGGTATGCTTCGATATCGGTACCTATTTCAGGCGTTAAAAAGTTAAAACAGTCGTATTCATGGGTACGTATAAAAATCCCGAATTTTAAATTACCGATGGACGAAATCCCGAAAATTGAAACGCCAAATGGTCGTATGGTCGAAAGTTTAAAATCCCGAAATTTCAAAATCCCGACTCGTCCCTGTCGGGGTGCCCTAAGGTCCCGATTTGTTTCATTTTGAGAAGTAGCACTCGCCGGCCGCTGCCGCGGCACCGCTCGCTTCGCTCGCTCGGCTCGCGCGCTTTTGGTCACAATTCTAACCTAACCTAACCTATTTCAGCCACAGTTCGTCCTTTCGGGCATTTGAATATCGGTATTTTGTGTTTCGATATAACGACTATCGGCATTTAAACCTTTCGGTATTTTGAATTTCGGTGTTTTGCACGTCGGTATTTCAGCCATAGGTATAATGAACTTTCGGGATTTTGATACGTACGTTTTGATTCATGCCTTAATCGGAAACTTTGGTTTCCTAGAATATTATACTGTATTATTATTCGACAAATTTCCTAACTTTTATAATGTCAGCGAGAATAAAGATAAAAATAAAACAAAACTCAGTTTATTATGAAAATGTAGTTACGTAGTAGATCCGACCACCATCGCGCGGGCCGAACAGTTGAGGTATTTTCATCATTATTGAGAGCTAAAAAATAAATTTTATAACCAACAATAGAAATTAAAAGAGTTCATGCAAGTTGTAAAAATATGATTATTTTGACCAAACCTCTGTTGTCGGTAACTTAGTAATTTTGTCGGAGGTTCAGTATTCTATTCGGAAGTTTAGTTTTGTTATTCGAAGATCCATTTTTTTTTAGGATAAAATGTAATTTGAACATGCTCTTATTTGTTGTTAAATTGGATATTTTTTTTCGTTTATGTTTTGGGTTTTTTGTCGGCAATTCATTATAACGCTAGTTAATTAGAATAATAGTCGGCCACAGATCGCTGGAGATTAAATTGTTTTTCGGAACCTTTATTATTTCCCCAAACCTATAACATAATAAAGAGTATTTTTTAACTGAACGCCGTTCCCTTGCTTACCCTACTAGTACAAACATATCAATAACTATTAGGCTTAGAAAGTATTCAAGGCCATTTCTAAACAAATACGCATATTTCTCTAAAGTTAATTTGCATTATGTGCCTGGTAGTAAAACAGGATTTTTTTATACACAAGAGAACTATACTAAATAAATGCAGAAAATCCACTACTACTTTTACTTATATTCATATGTCCAGAACCAGTTGAAACTTTCTAGATGGTTAGATTTAAAAAAAAACTATTTAGACTCGTTAAAAAATAAAAGGCCCGTGTTGACATTTGAGAAAGACTAGAGCTAGCGCAAGATAAGTTGGCGCGTGGCCGAATTTGGAAAATAATCGTTTAACGTTTATGTCATGTGTCAGGAGAATGTGTTGTGTTTTTTATCATTTCTAAAGTAAATAATCGTCATTATTGTACCAAAAGTGAATTAAAGTGTTAGCAGGGATAATATCTTGAAAGTCAAACGTGTTTTTGAAGAGAAATGAGAAAATATTGGGCTTACGGTACCATTTTCCAAAATTTGCCCATTTGTCAAATAATTTTTCGGCTGACCGTCACAATAAAATTTCCCTAAATATGCGTACCCGAGCGGTACCTAGCAAGTCAGCAAAGTTTATTGAAAATGGACTGCTACTATGTGCTTAAATCTTAATCAAGTGACTATCATGACGATATGAATTCTGCAAACTTTATCCATGAAAGAATAAATAGTGCCAAATCTAAAACAGAATTGTATTGTAGTAAAAATTAAATAAATAAATTCTTTAAATTACACTGTTATGAAAAAGCGATTTTAATCAAATTAAGGAAAATAGATTTGTTAGGCTGGCAACATTAAGCACGCCCCCAGCTACGCGCCAAGTTATCTTGCTCGCGCTCTAGAATGTAACTTTGACCGAAACTGAAAGAAACAGTAACTGTCCCCGCACACGCACTACAAAAAAACGCCGCTTCAAGCTTCTTTTTGACGCGGCCTATTTTGCGGCTCGTGTGCGGCACTCACAAAAAAAAAAAAAACGCTTGAAGCGGCTTCAAGCTTCTCCGGACACAAGGTGTCGCGCGCTTCAGCTGTTTTTTGCGGCCACATCTAACTTTTTTTTGCGGCCGTTTCTAGCGTTTTTTTGTGACGGCGTTTTTTTGAGGCCCGTTTGCGGGGCGCTAAAATAAGAATTAGGGGTTCGGTGTAGTAGTAGATTACACTACACCCGACAAGCCGCTTGGTAATCAAAATTCAAATGTTAAAACGGGCCATTTTTGGACAACTTTAGTAACACAAACAAAAAATTAAGACGATACAGTATGTGGTCCTACATGATATTACACCTAGGTACAATGTGTAACATAGAAGTAAAAGCCCTTTCAACCCCCTTGACAGTCAATTTTTATGTACGAGTGCAGTATTTTTTGATAAATCTAACCGACAGTAGGTTTACAGGGCTATTTGTAAAACATTAACAACCTACCAACCAACCAACCAACATTAAGTAACATCACAAACAACGTTTGTTCTATGATTTTTTACAAAACATAATTAATTTACCTAAAAAACCTTCATGATTTCATTATTCTAACACATTTCAACTCTGTATTTTGCTATACCGACCTACGTCTGTATGACGCGACGCAAGCACATCAAGCACCCCCGCCGCCCGATCTACGCTCCCCTTCGCTATCGTACTATCACTTGCTTCGCATAGACTTCGTAATATTTAGAAAGTTCAATTTAAATATTTTTATTTTTGTATGAAAATCTGATGAACTAAAATATGATAAATTTTTAAAAGTCATAGATCAAAAGTTTTTGTTTTTGATGTTAGTGACATAGTCGTGATAGGTTGCCAGTGCCAAATAACGTTAAAAGATATCACTGTTAAAATGCATAAATCTACCTAAGGCGAAGGCATGAAATACCTTCTGTTTGCATCATACCCATTATTAGCTTGAAAATAAAAATACCGACCATTAGGTGTATCAATACTATGCAGTCTCCTCAAATCTGTTTCAGAACTTCTAGGCGGGAGAACGGTACCGAACGCCCTCTCTACGCTCGAGGGTAAAAATGTTCGATATGGGTTCTGAGCTCTTGGATAACCATGAAATCGTGGCATAGCGTATTTTCTAGGTGGGGGAAGTCCGTCGAACATAATTGGTCTCTCATCGCCAAAAGATAAGTCTGCTTCTGCGGATAATGTTTTCATTTGATTATTTGATTTTGGCGGTAGAATGAATTTTGGCGGTGGGGGGAGGATTTGGTGGGGAAATGTCCCGGTTGGCCTCTGCACATGTTCTAGTCTTCTAGCGTCGACGGGTTCTGGAGCAGGCGGGACGAAGCCTGGCGGTGGAAGGACTGAAGCTGGTATTGGTCCTTCGATCCCTGCGGGTACATCTAAATCTTTTTCTGTATCTATTACGTGGAAATCAGCTAAGTTAGGATTGTCTACGCCTTTGTCGTTCTCAGTTTCCAAATCTGTTCCGTAATCAGTTACAATTTTCTTAGACACTTCAGGTTTCAAAGTTACGTCTTCCGTGTAAGATCTTTTGATATCCTTTTCTCTACTTTTTAGTCTTTCGTTGTTATTGTAATTGTTAAAGGCATTTTCTGAGTTTTGGTTATTACTGTCACTGTTCATTATATTTTCATTCGCAACAAATGTGTCAAAAAGTTTATATTCACGTTGGTCGTCATCAAATTGTGATTTTGTTGTATTTAACTGTTGGTCCGCCGCTTTATTTAAAGATTCAATTTCTTTCACTAGATTATCCTGAGTATCATACGAGTATTTAGACTCGTCCTCATTTTTAAGAGCTTCAATTTTAATTTCACTTTTTTGGTGTTCTGTATCTTGTGGCTTAATTTCTGTTTCAGCAACAGTCATAGCATTTTCGGCTGCAACACTATAAAAATAATTGTGATCTTTGGTGAATGTGTCCTCATCGGAGTTAACATTACTTGTTGCTATGTTTTGAACATTATTGTTATCGTGAACTGAGCTTAGTCTTTTATCATTGTTCTGTTTTGTATCGTCTTTAAGAGAATCCACATTGGTTTTAACCTTTATATCAGTGTTTACATTTCTATGGTTCGCTATAACTTTGTCGTTTATGTTCGAGCTTTTATTTCTTCCTACCTTAAAGTCAAAAGCAGTTTGAACTTCGTGTATGTTATCTTTTGTCTCCTTATTTCCACTTACACGATTGCTCAAGGGATTATGATCAATACCCATTTCATCAGTCATCCCAAAGTAACCTTCATCTACACCAATGTCTAAAGTACTTTGATCTTTTTCATTGCTATCATTTAAGCGCATATTTTGCACTACGCTTGTCTCCAAGTCATGATCTGCTGTTTCATCTGTTTGATAATTGTCAACAACGGTATTGCCAAAATTACCAAGTTCTGTGTCTGTGATCTTAGTTATGCCAAAATACCTGCCTACGACATTGCTATAATTAATATCTTTCTCTTTACTCTTGTTAATACATGGTTTTTCAGGATCGTTTACCCTGAAATAACCGGCTACAACGTCGTCGAAATGTCTTTGACTAAGTTCTGCGGATTTGAGCGCCGATATATGTTGTTGAAGTACACTGTCTGAGATGTTTTGCGGTGGGACATCTTTACCAAAGTATTTAGAATTCCTGGGTACCTTCAGTCTTTCGACGTCTTGCTGTCGCTCAGCAGCAACTCTATAGTTGTCATTTTCATTGAGTATGTGGTCAAACATGAGTGGATCGTCAAGGGGTATACCTTCAGGGATATCATCGAAGGAGAACTCGTGAGTGATGACAATGTCGTCGCTGTCAGCAGCCCTGGCTTTGGCGAACAAGTTGTCTGTAGCGAGGTAGTCGTTAGTATCGTGCATGATACGCGGTGGGCATTCTTCAGGGATGGTGTATACCTGGAAAAAGACATATTGAGATTATCAGCTGGATCCAACCAACGACCTCCTTTAACTTTCAACCTACATACATAAACATAGAAAGACGGTTCTGTGGGCTTTTAAAGCCTTATTTAATAAAGAGATTCGTAGTAGTCCTGAACCTTGGCGTGGGCTGATCGAGTGTTGACCCTGGGCCCTGTGGTGTGAATGTTGTAGCACTGGTGGCCCACGTAGATCATACCTGCGTGTCATTGATGCTGGGCCCGTAGTAGTCCTGAACCTTGGCGTGAGCTGGTGTAGTTTTGACCCTAGGCCCTGTGGCGTGAATGTTGTAGCACTGGTGGCCGACGTAGATCATACCTGCGTGTCATTGATGCTGGGTGCGTAGTAGTCCTGAACCTTGGCGGGAGCTGGTCTAGTTTTGACCCTGGGCCCTGTGGCGTGAATGTTATAGCACTGGTGGCCGCCGTAGATCATACCTGCGTGTCATTGATGCTGGGCGCGTAGTAGTCCTGAACCTTGGCGTGAGCTGGTCTAGTCTTAACCCTGGGCCCAGTGGCGTGAATGTTGTAGCACTGGTGGCCAATGTGTCCGCTGGTGTCGCTGCCGTCGCGGCTGCCGAGGTAGAAGGTCGCGCGGGTGCTTTGCGGAGTTAGTTCTATGCGGCGTAGTACTAGGAACAAGAATATGTTTGAATAGAGATGTCTGAAGAAATAATAACGATGTGATTAAGTATTGTCGTGAAATAAATTAGCTGCGTCAGTTTAGATGGAGGTTTCATCCGAATCTGAACAGTGGTGGTAAAGCTAGAGTAAACGTAAAAAAGTAAGAAAGGAAATACGCATGTATTCCCTTCAGTTGTCCTTTGCGTCCCATGACGTGATTCTTTCGGACAATCCCACACACAACCCTACTTTAAAGACATCTTTAGTACAGGTAAATTCTTGTTTAGGGAAGATCACGGTATAGACGAATATAGTATCATTGTAGTATGAATGTACATAGTGATTTTCAATTCCGCTATAAACTCTAGACGCGCTATAGACTATTGAGTATATTTTTATAGCGCGCTATTTTATACGCTATCATTATAACACATTATAATAAAACTCGGTAACTAACTGAACGCAGAGACGTTATCATTTTATTCGGCAACGCGCTGAACGGACACAATAAACGCTATATTGCTATCCCGCTTTGGCCCCGCAGCTGGCGTTTTGTTGAACGAGTTGTTATGTTATAGCGCGAAGGCAGAGCCAATATAACAAACGCTATACGCTATGAAAAAATATCGTGTTATATTTTGGCGCTATACGTTATAGTAGTATGATTCCTGTGTTCTGTAGGGTAGATCATAAGATAGGGTTCATCATTGTATACCATTTTATTTTTAGTTTCAGATATCAGAAATTTTATTTCAGTCAAAAAATAGTGAAGCTTAGTTGCACGTTTCAAAGCGTAAATCATTTTTTTTTTTAATTGATTTAAACTAGTGCTTGACTGCGATCCCACCTCATGGTAAGCAGCGATGCAATCTTTGATGGTGAGGCGCACTAGTTTATTAAGAGCCTATTCACTCTAGCCTTGAAGACACCCAAATTATAATCGGACGGGAAGACCGCAGCAGGCAAACTGTTCCAGTCCTTCGACGTACGCGGTATAAGCGTCGAGGCGAAACGCTTAGTCCGGACCGTAGAGGTTTCAACAACGTAAGGGTGAATATTCGCCGTACGTTGGGTTGTCCGATGGTAGAATTGCCGCACTTAATGTAAACCTGTATGTTATTATTATTTATTATGGGCCTGTTGTGTCCTACTACAGGGCAAGGGCCTCCCTTCCGTTATTCCAGTCTTCTCCGTCCTTAGCCACTTCTGGACAATCCTTTAGGCAGGAGTCCAAACCGTCACGTCATCTCCTGGGTCATATCTAGAAGTACCGTTGCCCGCAATATGAGAATATTGCTGGCAATATTGCCACCAACATTCATACATCGGGCAATATTCCCACCAATATTTCCAATTCACGATAATATTGCCGCTAACGTCACATCTCTAGTCATTATCTCTACGCGCCTTCGAGAACTCGGGAGCAATACTTACATGTGGTAGTTTTATGTAGTTGTGAGTAGAGCCGCTGTGCGTCAGCCCCGAACCCTCCCGGCAGCGTCACCTCCAGTAGCGCCATCTCCGGGAAGCTGCCCGTCCACATCACGCACGCCTGCCACATTCAGTACAGGGAATTGTAAAAAGGTAAGCCAGTGAAGTGTATCTAGAGGCTTATCAAATATTTGATCATTGTCTTTAAGAGGCTGCTTTTCCACTCGCCTATCTTTAACATCGAGCATGGTTTAAAAGCTTGTTCTAACGCAATCCGACGCGATGTTTGACGAAAAGGCAACGCGACAAAAGAGAGATAACGCCTGAAAACTCTGTTAGCAAGTGGTAATTCCGTGATATACTCGAATGTTTTACAAAACTTGTTCCAGAAAAAGTTTTTGAAAAAAGTTGTCATCATTTAGAATCTTGGTAAATGCGAGGCTTTTATTGTTATACTTTTTTAGCTTTTTTGAGTAAATTATGAAGTATTAAAGTTCAAGCCAAATAGCAGATTTTCATAGGTCTTTACTGGATTAGTTTTACATATTTTTATAAATTGATTTCCATAGAAGCCTAGATAATATCCACAAGATACTGTGTTCCCAAAATATCTAATGAAAAATGTGTAATAACGTCATAATGGCGTAAGAGCGGTTGTATGGAAAACAGTGAAAACTTATGTCGAGTTGCATCCCCTATTCTCCAGGGTAGCGCGCGCAAGTTTAATTCTTGAGCATTTTTGCAATTTACAGATGGTAATAAAAAATATTTTTGCGGTAATAACATGTATATATTTATAAGATATTTTATTGAAAATTTTCGAAATAAACCACAAATTGTTTCTCTGAAAACAAAGGTTTGTTTTATTCAACATGCTTTTACAGTATAACAATTATCGTTTAACTAAAATTACACTTTTATCTCACCTGAAAACAAAGAAACGACATTTAAAGTTCACTAATATCGCCTCCTCAATTATATCCCTTTAATTATCTCTCTACAAGTTTTTATAACAATAAAATGCACAAAATAATCTAAACATCATCTGTCATTGAATGATACGTCACCCCGTATTCACAGCTTAAAAATTAAATTAATGAAATGTCATTTCCAAGGAGGTCATTTCATTACATATTTACACCACTATACTCATTACTTAACACCGATACGTTTTATTCCAAGAGTATTTTTTTTAATATAATTGATCGGCTCACGTTTGACCACCATCTCACCTGATGGTAAGCGATGATGTGGTCGACGATGGAGCACGCTTGTCTAGAAGTAACTTATTCAGATTCACTCTTGACCTAAAGACCTCTAGATTGTAGCTATCAGGAAAAAGAGACTGTATGTTCCCTTGGGCCAATTTGAGCGTACCTCAACAACAGCAGCGCAGAAGCAGTTGGTTCCATCGGCGTCGCAGTCGAAGGGCCCGTCCGTGTGCACGGACACCTGCACGGAGAGCTGCTTGTCGCGAGGGGTGGACTCCGGGGAGAGGGTGTTGTAGCTGCGGGTGGCTTGCACCAGCGCGCAACCCGTTCCTGAGGATACAAGAAGAGCTGTAAAGCCAAGAAGTAGAAGATCCAGACTACATCTCATCTGTTTATGGTCTACTGATAACATGAAAAGAATTAAAAAAAAGAAGTTGGTACCTTCAACAGACACAGTGAGGTGTTCTCCCGGCTTCATGTTCACGACGTTAGGTATCCTGGCTCCCGGCTGCAGCGTGAGGCGCTGCTCCGCGCTGCTGCAGCGCGCCGTCACCGTCAGGTTGGTGTCAGGGGTTTGCGATGACCACGCCGTCAGGGCTTCTAAAGCAACTAGAGTGTCCTGTTTTAAATGTAAAATTTATTAATATGATATGAAGGAAGATATATGGTTGTGACAGCCTAGTGGTTAGGGTGCCTTAACCACTCCTGCCTTAGCCTCATGCATGAGGTTACGGGTTCAAAATCAGGCACCGGGCTGAGTAATTAATATGTCTAGGACAATACTGACACCACGTGCTTTGGAAACCACGTAACCACGTTGGTCCCGGTTGCCATTCTTAGATCTTTGACAGTCGTTACGGTAGTTAGACGTCAGAAAGTCTGACCACCAGTTTATCCAAAGAGAATCATGTAGTACAGTAAGTGGGTTGTGGTAGTCTGTTGGGTGGTTGGTCCATGTAAAACATGTGTATTCAGCCGGAACCGGTTAGTCTGGAAGCCGACCCCAAGCTAGTAGGGAAATGGCTAGGGAGATGATGAATAGTGTGTATTGTATAGATCTCATCATCTATTAACTAAAAATAGTAGTTTATGTGACTAGGGGATAAAGCAGTGTCTTTAAGTCGCGGGCGGCATGTTGAATTCCGAACGAAACGAAGGTTGCTGATTTTAATCCCGAACGATAGTGAGGGATTTATAAAATTAACTCCCGAGCATTGCGAGGGAGTTAATAAAGAAACCTGAGTGAAGTGAGGAATTTAAGCCGTCCAAGACAAAGACAGCTTTATCCCCGTGTTGCATACTCTACTTTTTACACCATCTGTGAGATAATTAAAAGACAATTTGGTCGACCAAATCATATATTAGAGAAATATAAGTATTATATTTACAAGTTCATCAAACAAACAAACAAAATTCACTACTTCAAGATTCTATAGTTTCAATTTTCTATAATGCTCTGACGACACGGGAGCACGCACATTTTATTCTATTTTCCTTTTTTTTGTTAGTGGCCAGTTTGAATCATAGTGATTACATACTCTTTGGTTTGAATTTCGAGTCAACTTGTTCGATGCGCCTACATTTTAATTCACAATGTTGACGATTCTTGATGCTCCAAATTCAAATCTCATTATTCCCTAGGGATCGGCCATACTGCATTATCTCCCTAGGCATATAATGACTTGCTTTAAGTGAGGTTTATAAGAAGTGTAAAACGACGTTATCGAGCAGGTGGTGTAAAAAATATATTATCCTGTTCTTATTGTCACTTAGTAACCTGAAGGCGTTTTGTTTCAAGACCTGACTCACGCCAAAATTAAGTCAATATTAGACTTAATTTTGTCGCCACTACAACAAACTTAAGTGGTAGTGGGCAGAGCACTTAGCTTGCAAAACAGTTGGTAGAGGGCGTCGAAAGGTTGACGACTGCCTAATTGTGTAATTTTGACATTTATAATTCTTACTCAATTTTGACATTTATAATTCTTACTCAATTTTGACATTTATAATTCTGACGCAATGTTGACATTTATAATTCTGACTCAATTTTGACATTTATAAATACAACTAAATTTTGATTCAATTATTTTTAAATATTTTTTTAGTATAATCTGTAATTTATTATTGTATGCCTAATTGGCAGGACATAATGGAACTATAATTTATTATTTAATTTTAACACCTGTATGTAACCTATGCCCACAATAAAGACATTCTGATTCTGATTCTGCCTGTTAGAAGACGCTGCATTAATAGGTTCCTCCTACAAGGTGGGCCGATGAGCTGGTGAGGGTCACGGGAATCTGATGGATGCGAGGAGTACAGGACCGGTCGTTGTGGCGGGGAAACTACGGTCCAGTAGTGGAGGACGACTGCATGCTGAAAAGATGAGGACTTCAAGCAGGTTGTAGGACATACCTGTGTAGATATAAATCCGCCGTTTGCAGTCCTGTGCGCGTTCAGCCAGCGTGCAGCCGCCGGCGCGTCCGTGCGCGCGCTCGGGGACAGCGAGCGCGGCGCGGAGTGCAGAGCGAGCAGAGCGTACGATGTTGCCTCGATTGACGTTGATAGGCTGCCTGCGGAAGGAGAGACATCATCAAAGTAACGTTATAAAAGCGATTGGTGATGGTATGTGTATGTTTATAACTACTTCAAGCTAGAGTGGTTGAACAAATTTTAAAGACTGAAAATTGTCCACAAATGGAATAGTATTCATGATTCTGGTACAATTGCCGCCACGGATCTTGAGCGCTGGCTTCAAGTTGCGCAGAAGTCAAATATTCGGTCTCTTTAGTGGTGGGAAGTAAGTGGGAGTATCAGTGATTGGCTCACCGCGCCATCGCGTCATAGACGTCACTCATGATTCGCTCCCTGCGCTGCTGCATGTATTTAACAACGACGACGAATGCGTTTAGGATTGTGGTGGGGCTGCCTCGGTTCTGCAGCGCCTCGGGCATGTTCGCACATTATCGCACCGCCTGTTTTCACGCGACTATGCGCAGGCGGAGTATCTCTCTGGTGCGCAGAGTACGGGCCAGCTCCAACACAGTCCTGGCGATGATTGCGGATAGGCTGGACTGTGCCTACATGCTACATTGCTGCAGCAGACATGTTCAGGCAAGTCCGTTTAGCAGGCGTTATTAATCCTGGTGTCTGTGCAGTAGTGTAATTTTATTGTATTTTAATTGTTTTTGTTTTTATTCTTTTTATTTTTTGATATTATTTTTTCATTAATTAATTTTGACATGAATTATGAATTTTATTGTATTTTTATTTTTTGACATGAATTATAAATTTTATTGTATTTTAATTATTATTTTTTTGACTTCAATATTATGAATTTTAGTGTATGTTAATCTTAATGAATTTAATTTTAATTTTATTGTATTGTTATTTTACTGTATTATTTTGTCTTAAAAGTATGTTAAAGTGTGTAAAACGTATATGGGCCTAGATGCCTGAAACAAATTAATTGAATTGAATTGGATTGAATTGGCTCGCCAATGTATGGAATGCGCAAAGCGATCCCCAATCTGACGCCGAACGCTCAAGATCCGTTTTGGCAATTGTACGAGTACACTAACAGTCCTAAATCTATATCTTTTCATTCAGTTCATTCAAAGGTTGTCTGATTGTTCGGTGCGATTAGACTGCCCGTTGTACACTTGACCGCTATCTCACCTGATGGAGAGCGACGATGCGGTCGACGATGGAGCGCGCTTACCTAGAAGTAACCTATTCACTCTTGACTTAAAGATTCCCGGGTTGTAGCCATCAGGAAACCAGAATAAATGAATAAATAAAAAAAAAAACAACCGACTTCAATGTTAAATAAACACTGAAAAGTACAAAATAACTTTAATTTCGGAAGTCGGTGTTTCTATAATAGTTTTGTCTCTTCGTTATTTAACACTGACATCCGAAATTAAAGTTATTTTGTACTTTTCAGTGTTTATTTAAAATTGAAGTCGGTTGTAATTTTTTTTGTAAAAAAATTTTTATTTTACACTTTTTAGTTATGGTATAGATGTTTTATCTCACGAGCGCGGGTGCGCCATACTTGTGTGGGTAAATGTACATGCACATTGTCTTTGTTTGCGTATGCTCGGGAGCGCTCAGTTGCGGCCGAGTCGCCGGCTGAGTCAGTAGTGTTACACAGTTCGCGCCAAAATTATTTGACTAATACCGTCAGCATGGAAGGTACGAGTAAACGAAGAAAAGTTGTTCGCAGTGAGGTAAGGCAAATTAATGTTTATGTTTGGTGTGTATTTACGTTGTGTATTGAGTGAGTTAAATAAACGAGATTTTAATAATCTATTGTTTATTTTAGGGTCGTCAAATAATTGCAAATGTTTATCATTTTCTCAAAGAAGAATATGAATTCACTAAATTGCATCGAGAACCAAATTGTGATGTATCACATTTGCGTAATATTAGGTACAAAGCGCACTGCATCAGCGACGGGAGTTAGTGGACGAACATTGCAGAAAATATTAAAAGAAGAACGAGACATGTCTAATGAAAGAGATGTAGCTAGCACATCTTTGAAATTCATTTCACCAATGAAAAACCGAAGAAAGAGAGAAATGTGGAACAAAATACCTATAAGTAACCAGTACAGAAAAACTTATCGAAGAAAGTATTGAAAATATAACGAAAGACACATGGCGTAATACATGCAATAGTGTAATTAAGAAAGAAACTGAATATATGAAATATTTTAACACTGATTTTGAATTAATAATCAATTTACAAGATGACAGTGACGACAAAAATGACTCTGAAGAAGAGTCAAGTTATGATTCTGATTGAAATAATATTTTATAAAAAATTAGTGTCAAAATAAATATGTAATAAAAAATAAAAAATAAATATTTATGAGTATAAGCTTTTATTTTATTATTAATTTTCATTTTGCGATTACCAGTTTTGGTATCAAGAAGTAATTTAAAACCACACTATATAATACCTTTATTATTTTGTTAATAAACAATGAATGAGCTTGCTAACGCTACTTGTAGTTACGCACACAAGCGCGCGTGTCTATACGCACTACAACTACAACTATGGCTCACCCGCGCTCGTGAGATAAAAGAACTGTATCTACCACCACTAAAAAGTACCTCTCAGCCAAACTTAAATACCTTATAGCCAGAGAGCATCTCATAACGATTCTAATAATCCCAAACACGGTTAGATTACATTATTTTCCTTCTGGCTTCGTCATCAGATCAGTCCGATACATCCCCCTTTTCCTTCAGCCAGTCATCGACTACACGTATAAACAAAGCAATTTTACTTGTTACGACAGTTCTGCTATGATCCTATGAGGAGTTCTGTGCCATATCTTCGAACTTCATGATCAGATCATAACAAAATTTCAATGGGCCCAACTTGGAAGCATAACCATTCAATCAAAAAAATAATTTTCAAAATCGGTCCACAATTGACCGAGATATCGGTGAACATACATAAAAAAAAAACTTACATTCAGCCGAACATAGAACCTCCTCCTTTTCGAAGTCGGTTAAATATACAATTTAATAATATAACTCTTATGTGACTCCTGATAACTATGATTGTTCAATCTTAGTAGGTAGCTTCGTTGTTAGCTGACGGTTTTCTATCGATTACACTTCGGTGAGTGTGCGTTGGAATTGCACAATTTAATTCCGCCAAGTCCGTTCCATCATCGGACCACTAGACGTACGGCGTTACGCCATCGGTACATGGTGGATATCCCACCCATTCGTACAAAGCGTTTTGGAAACACATTCATTATGCGTACAGCTAAGGAGTGGAATTCCCTGCCGGGGTCTGTGTTTCCTGATAGCTATAACCTAGGGGTCTTTAAGTCAAGAGCGAATAGGTTACTTCTAGGCAAGCGTGCTCCATCGTCGGTCACATCATCACTTACCATCAGGTGAGATAGTGGTCAAACGCGACCCTATCAATAATAATAAAAAAAAATTACTATCTCAGTTTACGTTAAGTTTGTATAAAACAAAGTTGCACTCACTGGCCTCCCACCACACGTACTCCCCGCTCCTCCTCGCAACCTTCAGCAGCTCCAGCACCTGCCTCACGCCCTCATTCTCCTCCAACCCCCCCACACTTCTCCTCAAACTAGCTTCGTTGGTACTCCTCAGTTCTTCTTCATAATCCTGCAGCTTCATAAAAGCGTACGCCAGGAGTGCCTGAGCGTATACCCTGGTGGGGGTTTTGGACTTCTTAAGAGGGAATGCTCGGAGGCACGAGAGGGTGTTCCGTATAATGCGGTACGGGAGGGGGGAGGAGCTTTCGATGAGGGAGGTTATGACGTACGCGGTGAGGGCTACGCTTGCGATTTCGCCTTCGTCGTTGAGTCCGCCCTGGAAATAGATTTTGAGATTTATAAATACACAATTGTATTGAAATTTTACACCAGGAAAGACTCATGGTGTAAAATTTCAATATAGTAAGGTTTAAAGGGAAAATAAACAATAATAATAAATTAAAAAAAAAAATTGTCCATTTTGTTTATTTTCTTTTTTATATTATTTTTATTATATAGGGTGACTAGTAATTAAAATTCTAAGTTCAAAAAAATAGTTTCTTTGGGAAACTTATCTGTAATCATGAGTACAATCACGTGTATAAGTATCGGTCACTAATTATTACCAGTCACCCTGATTGCCTTGTTGCATTAAGTCCGCATATGAATCACTACTGTTCATAAAGTTTAAATAAATAAATAATAAATATTTAAAGCCCCCTACATCTAGAATACTTTAGAGTCACCGTTACCGTTCAGGTGACAGCAGGATCAGCCCCCCTAGCAAAGATACAACCGTTTCGTTTCGATTCTCTCTCGTCGATCGCCTCGAGTCGGCCACTCCTCAGATTCCTTTGTTCTGATCACGTACGAACGAAACGGTTGTGAGTTGGCTAGAGGGGCTGAAGTAAAATCCCCGCTATAGAAATAAGTATCACAGACAAACCAATCTCGGACACGCAGCTATCATCTAAAGAAAAGTAAAGGAAATACTATACAGTACAAACCCTGAGTTCTCTGTGAAACACTTGCCCCTCGTTCCTGAAGCAGCCATTCTCCATTTGTTGGTTGAGCAGCCACCGCTCTGCGCGGATGATGGCGGGCGGGACTTGCAGGTTCGGCCACAAAACCTGACAACATTCAACATTAAAACATACATCTAATTAGAAAATTAGTTAACTTGTGTGAAAACCTGCACAATTGTGCAATATACACGCTCCGGTTTAGCTGTAAAACTCAACTGTACAGACAAACCTGTCAGGTATAACCTACCTTAAGGGGTTTAACGTCAATCTAGGTTATAGAGGCTCTGATGGTATACCATTTGAGCCTGTGGTAACATATGGTAGATGAGGCCAAAAGGTTCTGGAATGGCGACCACGTACTATAAGACCTGGTGGAGGTCGTGAGAATTTGATGCATGCGAGATGCAGAAGACTGGTCGGTGTGGCCTCCCTGCGCGAAAGATGTTGCAGCTTAAAAGATGATGATGATTTGCAAGCAGATGGTCGCAAAAGAAGTGGCGGAGAGGGATCGGGAGAATATAATCTCCCTCCCTATATCGTTTGTAGTAGATGGATAGAGCCCCAGGGAACAGACTTGGGGAGTCTACCTGATGCATTAATGCATCGTCATTCAAATTACACAGGTATATACAGATCAGTCGGTTATAGATAATTGTTTTAACATCCATTTGCAAAATCAATGCGCAGTGTAACTCTACACTTCGTATGCTCAGGGCCGTCTTTCACCTATTAGAGGCCCTGGGCACATTAGGATAATGGGGCCCCTATGGCCATAGTAATAAAGCACTCTTTTGTTAGAATATACAAAGAACGTAGGTGTGCAAAGTTTTAGCTTTATTTTTATTTCTTTACAGTTACTCGTACATTAGATATTATTATAATGAATAGATAATAAATATAATGTAATTCACACTAAATAACCAGCATCCACGATGAGTCCTTTTATAAGTATCTATGCTGATTGAAGCGGTACCTTTCTAGATTTGAGTTGAGCAAAATCGTTAATCACATCTTCAAAATCTATGTTTTTGAGCAATTCACATTTTATCGACATTAGCGACAAACTGTTTAATCTCTCTTGAAGCAATGTACTTCTTAATTAATTTTTTATTCGTTTTAATTTGGAGAAAGAGCGTTCCCCACTTCAGTTAGTTACCATCATGCTATAAAAGATTCTCAGTGCGATTCCTACATTAGGAAAGGTGTCTTCAATTTTTTTCTCCATAATTAGAAGTCGGTTAAAAAGAATAAAAAAAAAGAAATGCGATGGCAGCGACATGCGGCCATTTCAGGAACTTGGATTGAAAATGATAAGTGTCGCATTTGTACGTAGTAAGTACTTACATCTTATAGTGATCTGTGGTAGGGACTAGACTAGGGGGCCCCAATCTATCGCGGGGCCCTGGGCACGTGCCCAGTGTGCCCAGTGGGAAAGAGGGGCCTGCGTATGCTGCGCTCCATAGAACTTTGGCAAAATTTGAGTTTGTACTTTTAGATTATAGTCAAAGACTAGACTAGGCTCTAAAACGTTAATGTGGCTCAAAAAGCTGTCCAACTCAAATTGTACTGGGCAGAACATGTCTGCCGCATGTCTAACGAACTATTGAGCTATCCTGAACTATTGGCCTGTTAAATATAGGATTGGAGCTCGGACACAACGACGCGGGATTGTGGCGAACCACGAAGGAGATGGCGGGACGACCTGGATGGCTTCCTTAAGAATTGGAAGGAGGAAGCGTGGAATCGTGATGGTTGGAAGGAGTGGGGGGAGATCTTTGACCAGCAGTGGGACAATATGAGCTAGCAATAATAATAATAAAAATCAATGCAGCTTTAAGCTTCACTTTTTATTAGACGGCTTTCGCAGTAAAGTTAATACAAGCAGACGACCATACTTACTTTATGCGCCCTCCTCATGTGCCTGATGACGAATGCGGTGAGCCAGGTGGACGAGGTGGAGTCGGAGGGACCGAACGCGCTAAACCCGCCCGACGGGTGCACGTACTGCAGCTGCCGGGTGAACCCTGCAAGTAACACACACTTTTATAACACGTGTTACTACAATATTGCCATCAATTATTCCCATATTGCCGGCAACGGCACATCTCTACCTACTCTGCAGAGCCTGCACGGAGGAGGATGAGACAGCAGCTTATGTGCTTCTAAGCTGCCCAGTGGACGCTAGATACAGGGCAAAATACTTCGGAAACCCAGATACCCTCCGTGAAATGATCAGTAATAGCAAGGCGTTGCTGGCCTTCATCGAGGAGCTGGCTTCATCGAGGAGCTGGCTTCATCGAATGATACCACCCGTCATTGGTCCCACCCGTACGCAAAATACGCGGTTTAGTCGTGGAGTTGCAGACACCAGCTCAAAATACAAATACAAAAAAAACGTAGCAACCTACTCAGGTACATTTAGAAGATAGTCGATATCCGAATGAAGAATGTAAAATGTACGACGGATGAAAGGACCTCGTCAGGATTACAAGGCGTAAGGTCTGTATAAAGACATGTTGTATAAAAGACATCTCGTTTGTTTGTGTTTTGAGATGGGAAGTTAATAACAATTTTTTCTTGCCCTGGATGGCGCGAGAGAATGTGTCAGATTTTTAGTGACTAAAATCTTGTGTCCTTCAGTTGCCATTTTCCGTTCCAGGGCTACAGTATCTTTTTCAGAAATTTCCCGTGGCCCGACATGACCCCGACGCCTACTACAGCCTCGGTAGGCGTGAGCTCGCCGTCCAGCACCTAATCGTCCGGACCTAGTTCAAATTGCAGGGCGATAGTGTTCCTCGCGCGCTTCAAAAAGATGTCAGCAAATCTTAGGGTAGGTGGATATTGTTTTATTTTCTGAAAAGAAAACTCGTGGTCATAGAAGGCAAAGGGCAACTGATTGGTGTGGTCTTCTCACCTTAAAAAAATTGTAATCACACTAATATCATAAAGGTAAAGTTTGTGTGTGTGCATGTTTGTTACCCGTTCACTTTTTATCCCGGAAATATGCTCCGTTGGGATAAGTTTCTGCTTTTCGGCGAAGCTGCTGGTTGAAGCTAATAGGCAATATCATACCTCTAGCCACATGTTCCCTGGCAGTGAGCGCGGCGATGGAGCTGGGTTCCAGCTGGTTGAGCGCGAGCAGGTTGGTGGCCAGTTGCGCCATGTTCTGTTCCCCGCAGCCGCGAGGTATGGTGAGTAAGGAGTCCGCGTCCTGGTGACAAAAGTTACAGAGTGATAGCATAATAAAATTTATGAAAAAAAGAAACTAAAGAGTGCGACGGAGAGGCGCCACCGGTTACCCATTTCTGTTCGGAGGCAATCAAGTACCGTGTCAGTCATGATCAAACATATGATTAGTATGTAGGATGACCTGTAGCCCGATTCACGTAATAAAAACCGTAACGATCGCATCGTCGCTTTCCATCAGGTGAGATAGCGGTCAAGCGCGAACCTATCAACAATAAAAAAAAAAACGATATCTTAGAGATTTAGTCGTTTAGAACATTTCCGTATTCACATCCATCAATCGAGTTTGAACGACACCGATTTTAAATTCGTTTGAAATCCGTCGATTTAAAAAAAACATCTGTAGTACATTATCCTGGTAGAATACTTATTAATGTAACTGGAAATAAGTCAATACATCGTGAATACCGCTTTTGGATAGGACTTCGATCGAACGACTATAAAACTTCAACGGCTATTTGGCTTGTTTGCTTTTACGTGAATCAGGCTACTGGTACAGGGTACAGGTAATTTTTTTAAGTCAGCGTGGATGGCGAAATCCGAAATAACAAAAAAAAGATCAAACTAGGGTCCGACTCGCGCACTGACAGTTCCGAGCAACACAAAACTTACCTTGTAAGTAAATAGTTTTCAATAAAACATAATCGATTATCGAATCGAGTGTCGAAGATGTCTCTGAATCAAAAATTTTTTTCTGACGTATCAACAAATTTTCAGACTTTTTCTTTACATGCTCTTTGAGACCTTGCTTCTGGCCAAATTTAAAGATTCTAGGTCAATCGAAAGTACCATAAGGTTTTGATTTTTTAGCGAGTGTTGAAATGTGCGCTTAAACGAAGTTTAATTTGCTTTATCTCTATATTACATAGACTAAGTTTGGTTTTTTCACTGCTGCTTTTGTTTTTGTTTCAATTGATTTAACCTAGTGCTGATGGTAAGCACCTGATGGTAAGCAGTGATGCAATCGTTGTACTTACAGCAAGTAATGGTCCGGTGACGTCGCCGGCTGCCCAGACGGTGAGTGTCTCAGTGCCGGGGACAGCGGCTGGCACGGCGGGCCAGCTCCACAGTACTTCCGACTTGCTGGACTCTGAGCTACCTGTAAAACAAGGATACAAGTTTAAACTACTTGCTCTTATCGGTAATATCGCCTATTTTTGCACCTGTAATATGTATGTATATATATATGTATATATATATATTTATGTAATATGTTTTAAATAGAGTTTGATCAATTTGTTAGCAGTACACCACAGACTACCCTCTGTATTATTTTAAGTTCTTATCCATCCTAAGGTTGTCTGGAAGATATCGCTCTCAGCGATAAGACCGCCGTTTTGCCCGTTTATTTAAGTTTTTGTTTAAGCTGTATTACTTTTTGGTGTACAATAAAGTTTATTCTATTCTATTCTATTCTATTCTATTCTGTAGTGACAGATATGGCGCCAAAGCTGTCAGAGTTCTACATACGATTAGAATACAATATGTACAACAGTCTGAAGTCAAATATCGAGCAGTGCTTGGAATATCCTTTCTTTTCAATAGAGGTTGGCGGGATTTTACACCTTGTTACGCAGAGATTCTCCGACCACGGTGTTGTGTCTGACCCGGGTAACTGCCCGATAGTTGATTTCAAACAGTTGTTTATGTTCTAATCGCGCAGAGAATTCTGATAGCCCGATGTACCGCGATACTATATGTATACAATACATAACATAACAGGTTAGTTCCTTTGTAGCGACATGATGTCTACTACTCTAGGACAACAACTGATTTTACAACTTTTTTTAATGGGTAATCATCAAATGACTTTTCTACTTGCTCAAGTTTGAGCAAGAGGGCGTGAATCAGACTTTTATTGACTAAAACCCATCTATGTTCCTTCAGTAACACATTACGGTCTAGGGCCACGGTAACTCCTTCGATAAATTTCAAAACTCTGATGCTATAACAACAGTGACTATCTTTCTTTTGCTATGAACTTACTATTTCCGCATAGAAGGATTGACTTCTGTTCCCGTACGGGTACTCCTTCCGAGTCAACGGCTAGCCTGATCACCACTTCGTCACTGGAAAAATAATTGTTCTGTGAATATTGAGGAAGAGGAGCATTTTCAGAAGTGTTGCTACTGAAATCACAATAGAGTAGCTAATAACACAACTTGTGACCACTCGAACCCTACTAAACTATTCGAATATAATAACTTCCAACAAAGTTATTATAATTATTTCCGCCATCTGAGGTTCTCAGCAGCCGCTGGTGTAGTACACCACTGCATTCTGAAAGTGTACTGAAGTAGATACTTCAATACGGAGTAGTAACTTCAATGATGTTCTACAGGATTGATGCGGACGAAGTCGCGGGCACAAGTTAGTTAGACATCAAATTACCTGACTCCAGTCCTCCCGCTGGTAACGTTGCCACAGTTTCCATCACTAACTGCCTTGGCCCGTATCCTGATCTTGGCAGCTCCCGCCACCCGCGCCCTGACCTCCACGCGCCGCGCGATGGACGCGCGCGCTCCGACACACGCTGACTCTACCAGGTCTTTGGGACCTTCCACGTGCGGGTCTGTTAGGATTTGGATTTGGACCTGCGGGTACAAGGTCATTATTATTAGGAAGAAAGGCAAAGTATATTATAAACTAAAGTTAGATGCTATCTGGGCACGCCACCATCGGGGCGGTAGGTCCCCTCTTTGAAGGGTGGCGAGAGAGTCACCACGGTATCCTCATTTTTTGTCAGTTCAGTTCATCAGTTCCTCTTCTGTTTCGGATTTAGAGGGAAGAAACGCTGGTGTGTCATCATTGTGCGGATCGCTCGGAGGACACGGTAGAGCATACAATGAAAGTTTGCCTAGCGCGGGCGGAGCACCGCCATGTACTTGGTGATTGGCGGAGGTGACCTCTCGCGCCAGGCTCTGGTTCAGGTCCTGGTCCAGAGCGAAAGGGAATGGGAAGCGGTCGCCTCTTTCTGCGAAGCAGTAATGCATGCTAAGGAGGCCGCAACCGTGAGGGAACGAACATCCTCGCATCCGAGCTATCGCCTAAGAAGACATCTTGGATATCGTGTCGGAAGTCGTGGCTAAGGGCCAAGTTAGGTCTACGCGCGTCTCAAAGAGATGTTACCATAACTGAAGAGCCCGATGCCTGCTGGGGTTGCGGAAAAGTTTGAATAAGTTACCGTGGCTCTAGAATTCAATGAACAACTGAAGGAAATAGGTGGGTTTTAGTCAGTAACTTCTCCCGCTCTGGGTGGGGCGAGAGGAAGTGTCAGATTTTTACTGACTAAAACCCATCTGTGTCCTTCAAATGCCCTTTTTTGCTGCGTAACTCTTTGAAAAAATACCGCAGATCAACGTATATATGTATATAGTTGTTACTTATAATATTTATACATGACAGCAAAGCCATTAGAAGCTTTTAAAGAACATGTAATTATGAGCCACTTTCCACCGCAACCTTCATGCGTCAAGTGTCCATTAGGGACGTCATGCGAAGGGACTTTTCTCGCGGTAAGGGCTCATATAATGCATCTGTAGTTACTTCCACTAAGACCTCGTTAAACTTGTGATAGTAGAGTTTCTAGCTTCGTTTTGATTCAAACTCAAAAGCATTTTATTTCACATGGGTGTTTTTGGTTTTTTATTAGGTGGGAAAATCATCCAATGACATCCCCGCGCCCTTGAGAGGAGCAGGAGATAGTGTCAGATTTTATTGACTAAAAACCCACTCCTGAACCTTCGTTGCCTTTTGTATCGAGGCCGAATCTTCCTTTCAGAAACAAATACTTGATTTGATTATATTGCAATCGAATAATTGTATCTACTGGCAAGTACTGGCAACACTGACACGTATTTGTGATTATCCGTAGTAAAGCCACAAAATAGATAGGTACAGAAGACAATCTCATGTATGTACAATGCGTTCCAAATGAGAATAGGATTGCCCGACATGTTGTGACGTCACGATTTGCTTTCAAATCGAGGAAAGAAATTTTTAAATATTAATTAATTTACGAAAAATTTAATTTATTTATGAACTGTGAACGAAAAAAGTTTAATCAGAATCCAGTTCTTCAATTTTACTCATCTCTGAGTTCTTCAATTTTGCCAAAATTTCTTCGATTTGACAGAACGACGAGACGTCAAAACGTAGGAATCGGTCCTATTCTCATTTGGAACGCGTAGTACTTCACTTTTTATACCTACATTCAGTGGACGCACACTAATGAGCGTTTGAGCCGGAACTGTTCGACGAGTGATCCGAGACGCGACCGAGACATCGTGTCTGTGAGCGGTGTCTATGTGTGCGTTGATCAAGCGCGCTTTGTATGTAGATTGACTTCTGTACCTATATATTTTGTGGTAAAGCTGTCGATATAGCATAATGGGGGACGATAGCTCTCTTGTACAATCGGCAACCGTTGAGGTAAAATGCACAATTTGTCTATAGAAACACAACTTCTTTCAAAAATTACCCGCTTTTAGAAGCTTACCCCCTTGCTTTTTCCAGACAGGTGTTGTGTCTGGTCCGGGCCACTGCAAGATAGGTGAATATAGACTGTTGTAGCGCAGACAACTCTGACACCGCGTTGGCGGTTATTTCACATGTGTCGACATAGATGTGACTGGCCTGTTGGTCTGGTGGTTAGTGACCCTGACTGCTATGCCTGAGGTCGTGGGTTCGATTCCCACCCAGGACAAATGTTTATGTGATGAGCATGATCATTTGTTCTGTGTCTGGGTGTAATTTATCTATAATATGTGTGTATTTAGAAATATATAAGTATGTTTATCAGTTGTCTAGTACCCATAACACAAGCTCTGCTTAGCTTGGGACTAGACGGCGTTGTGTGGTAGTTGTGGAATATTATTATATTATTATTATTATATGTCGCTACAAACAAATTTAAGAGTGTGTGATGTTATGTTACTTACACTAAGCGGCTCATACAAGTAGTTGAAGATCCTGTAGCGAATGATGGTGGAGTCCCCTCGTCGGAGGCGCTTGGGACTGTCGGCATGGATGAAGAATTCGCGGAACACCTGCATAGAGAAATAAGTGTTATGTTAGCTTTACCAGCTTCACAGTCAAAAATAATCCGGAGGGTACCGCTAAGCATTGAACCAGCCTTCAAAAAAGGTTGTGGTCATAGCTGATAGCCACTGGAAACCATAAAAGACTTTTTATTGGACAAATTACTTCTCCAACATAGACCCTCTCAGTCATGAATTCATGATGTGTTCAGTAGCCTACTGTTATGTGCCTGCTTACCTTAATTCGTTTTGTTTTTTTTTTTTTTTTAATTTAAAGTTAATTTTATTTTGCAAATATGGGTACTTAACAGTTACCTATATTCTTAAGTGACTATTGTATGCCCAAGGGCGGGACGTAGCTGATCTATTTAATTTATTTAAAACCTGTATTATGTACCTACCTATGATCCACAATAAAGATATTGAACATTGAACATTGGAAAAATAGCCAAGTACATTTCGGCTCGCAGAACAGATAGCCGTTGGGGCCGAAAGGTCCAGGAATGGCAACCACGTACCGGAAGACGTAACGTTGGAAGGCCTCCTACAAGATGGACCGATGACCTGGTAAGGGTTGCGGGAATCCGATGGATGCGTGACGCAAACGACCGTTCATCGTGGCGACACTTGGGGGAGGCCTATGTCCTACAGTGGACGTCTTTCAGCTGAAATGATGATGATGCATGTCGGAGTATAAACTCGCTTATGATCGATATAGTGCATTGTATTTTTTTTTATTAATATAAACCAGTGCTTGACTGCGATCCCACCTGATGGTGATCACATAATAGAAGCAACAAGTAATATGTAACCAAGCATTATATGTAACACATATATGATTTAAAAGAGTGTCCATGGAGTTTCTTGCACGTTCTTCTCCATAGAGATCTACGCTTTGGAACGTGCAATTTAGCTTCACTTTTCTGACTATTCAAAAGTGCCTGCAAATGGTCTATGTGAAATAAATGCTTTGACTTTGGTAAGCAGTGATGCAATCGTTGATGGTGAGATGCACTTGTTAATTAAAGGCTAATTAGCCTTGAAGATTTTATAATTAGATGGGAGGACCGTAGCAGCCATTATTCCAATTAACGTTTAAAAAAACTACGTGCGTGCGTTTGTTTTAATTTAAAATGGTTAATTGAAGCCACGGGAGAAGGGGGAGTATAGCGCGAATGTCGGATGATGGCGTATAGTCATCGGTGTCAGCCACAAGAAATGAGCAGCGACGGTTTGTAGCATGTGGCAACCACTGGCGTCTAGTAAGAAAAAAAAGGCCTACTGTACATGGACGCGTAGCTTCCAAGACGCGTATTCATTATTATACGCTTGGTCTACACTACAATTCACGAATGATGGCGGCCGTGAAGTTAGCCTTTGCGAACGTTTGCGCATGCTACAGTCTTCTCGCAGACGCACGTCGCCATTTGTTTTGTAAAACACGTTACTGCGCAGCCTAATGCGCAAACTTCACGGCCGCCATCATTCGTAAATTGTACTGTACAAAACTATGAAACTGTCGACAAAGCGCCGAAGTCGTACCGTCCACGTCGTGTTGTTACCGTTTCGTTTAGGAAAAAGATTGATGGCAGCATATTGTGTCGGTGGCCCCTTTTTTTTTTTTTTTTTTTTTTTTTTTTTTTTATGGTGGGAAAAAATCATGCATTGACATCCCCCGCCCTTGGGCGGAGCGGGAGATAGTGTCAGACTCTTACTGACTAAAAGACCCACCCCGTTCCTTCTAGCCTTCATACCGGGGCTCGAGCGCCCTTTCGGATAACCCTGGCCCCAGTAGGCTTCGACCCGGCTGGGTCCCTGCTGTTGCTGACAACTCCTTGAGGCGCGCGGGAACAGTGCGCGCCGTCGACGACTTGGGCTTGGTCCGGACAGTTACCGGACGGCCGGACAGTGAGCTACCCATTGCTCACTGTCCGCAAGCCCGCGTCTACGTTGGCCGGAAATCGGGATCAGAATCCCGGCGACGGCGGCGGCGATAACGCCGTTGCCTGATGCGTTCGGCCTCCTCCTTTGCGAGCATTACTGCTTCGCAGAAGTCGGCGACCGCCTGCCACTCTTCCTCGCTCCGGACCATGGCCTCAACCAAGGCCCGGCGCGAGAGGTCTCCGCCGCCGATCGCCCCCACGAGGGCACGGCGATGCTCCGCCCAAGCAGGGCACACCTCGACTGTGTGCTCCACCGTGTCCTCCGGGCGTTCCGCACAGTGGCGACACCCGGGCGTCACCTCCGCATGAATCGAGTGCAGGAATCTCCCGAACGAACCATGTCCGGTGAGTACCTGTGTCATGCGGAAGGTAAGGACGCCGTGAGGTCTTTCCAGCCACGCCTCAAAGAGGGGACTTACCGCCATAATTGTGGCGTGCCGTGTCGGTGGCCCCTGGGCGGCCAGGCTAATCGTACACGGGCCATCGGCCACAACCACAAAACGCCGCCACCGGTATATTTCCTGTAGATTTCATACATCTATATATATATAAAATTCAATGCCACTTTCCGTTGTAATTTTATAACTCACGAACGGGCTCACCTATCCGAACCAAATGTTTAGGCTTTGTTCGGACTATTTAGTAGATGGTTTATGTGAAGTTTGGTATAGAGTAGGGTATAGTAGGGTAGAGTAGTGTAGAGTAGGATAGGGTAGGGTAGGGTAGAGTAGGATAGGGTAGGGTAGGGTAGAGTAGGGTATAGTAGGGTGGAGTAGGAAAGAGCGGGTGCGAAGCCGCGCGAACAAAAGCTAGTTTTTTATGATTTCGTCGCGTACGGTTGACGCCGGTGGCCTTCATTCGCTTCAAATCGCTGCTGCTCGCTTTTGTGCCCAGAAACGGCCACTAAACGCCGATACAAGTCTTACGCCACTCGCGCATAAACCTTTTTCGTCAGAGTCCATTATGATATTGCAATAAAAAATGTAGCAGTCACCGGCCACAAGTGCTGGACTAGCTTCTCTAGACTCTAGTTTCTCGTGGCGGCGTTTGTGGCTGTGGCATGTCGTCAATATGCGGCGATACATTATGTAAGTTCGAGCGTACCTACACAAAATAGATAGGTACAGAAGACAATCTCATGTAATCTAAAAAAAAATCTCATGATTCAAACTCAAAATCATTTTATTCCACATGGGTGTTTTTGTGTTTTGGTAGATGGGAAAATCATCAAATGACATTCCCGCGCCCTTGAGAGGAGCGGGAGATAGTGTCAGATTTTTATTGACTAAAAACCCACTCCTGATCCTTCGTTGCCTTTCGTACCGGGGCAGAATCTTCCTTTCAGAAACAAATACTTGATTTGATTATATTGCAATCGAATAATTGTACTGGCAACACTGACACGTATTTGTGATTATCCGTAGTAAAGCCACAAAATAGATAGGTACAGAAGACTGTCTCATGTATGTACTTAGGTTTAAAGAATCTTTATTTCTCATAAGAACACATTACATCGTTCACTTACATGAGATTTAAAATTTATAGTTTAACTGTGGTCGTCTAATGACAAAGCATGCAATACTCCCTATAGTACAGTTACAATAAGATACACAATGGGCTTACAACATTACGTAATAATACTATGATAGAATATAACAGGGCACGACAAAATCATTTAAAACAAGCAAGTAGGTACAACCAACACAATATGGCACAGCTGACCGACTTACTCTAGACGTCACCGAGATACCCTCTTAATTTGCTTTGTAAGAATCGCAGAGTACGACCGATAGGGATACCATTGGTGTGTGCATGTAGGTGTGTGTTTATATGTGGCAGCGCACGACCAGCAGCCAGCGCAATGCTGCTCCATCGTAATCGTAACACCAGCTATACAATAGTCCTATCCTAAGTATAAAACGCGTTCGTCCGTCATGTCAAAAATACATACATTTTATTATAAATTACAGTTTTACTGTGTACTTTTGGACATATTTTTAAGTATTATAATAATAATTAATTAATGTATAAATATATTAATTGCAAAGTACCAACAATAATCTATAATATATATAATTCTTCCATTCACTTCACTTTTTATACCTACGCTCGGTGAACGCACACTAGTGAGCTTTTGAGCCGGAACTGTTCGACGAGTAAGCTGAGAAGCGACCGAGATATCGTGTCCGTGAGCGGTGTCTATGTGTGCGTTGCTCGAGCGCGCTTTGTATGTAGATCGACTTCTGTACCTATCTATTTTGTGGTACCTATTGAAAAACTTTATAGGTACTTGTGAAGGAAAACAAAAGAGTGCCGTGAACAATGGTCTAGCGGCTGTAGAATTTCTATTGTTTCCTTGTAATTAACAACAATGAAATATTAATTTGGAAAGTGGGTAGGTGGGTGTTGGTTATACAACTCATTTGTGCCTCTATAATTTTGAGGTCGAGTCAATTATAAGGTCTGATTGATAACCCCTCGAGCGCCAAGGGGTGTTATTATTACGTAATTACGCGTTTTTATTAAAATCCAACCGTATGTACTACCGCGGTCATTTCTGCCTGATCACTTAAAAAATTTTCGCTTGAATCCTGCGGCGCGGCGCCGAACCAAACCCCTTGAAATTTTCATTTCGAGTGCCAGTAAATATTAACTTAGCGGTGGTCAGGCGGAAGTGTCTTTGATGGTACAATCGGCGCTCAAGAACAAGGTGCAGTCTTGAATCAGCAAAAAAATCAGGAGGCCATTATGTTAGTGATTCACGACCCAAAACAACAATAAAATGGGTAGAAAAAATGAAATCGGTAAAAGCGTTTAGTAAAGTAAGAGGGCGGGTGGGCGGAGTCTTATACAGGCCGTAGCATTCACGCTCAGTGACATGACGCGCGATAACTCACAACGACGAGAGTTAATTTAAATATCGCTAAAAAAAAAAAAACTAAATAAGTTTAATACTGGAGCTTTTTGTAATTGGAGGTGTAATATTTAAGGTATCCAACACAAGGATGAAGCTGTTTTTGTATTGGGCAGTTCGAGTTCCTCATTTCACTCAAATTTCTATATTAACTCCCTCGCTGTGCTCGGGAGTTAATTATACAGATCTGGGATTAAAACTTAGTAACCTTCGTTTCGTTCGAAATTCAACATGCTGCCAGCGACTTTAAGATTGCTTCATCACCTAGTCACATAATCTACTATTACTCTTCTTTGATCTGACTGACCTGTTGCAAGGGAATTAGTAACGTTTGGAGTCGGGCTGGCAGCCGACTACAAAACGTTGCTAGATGCCTCCTTGGGAATGCTATTGTTGGTGGTTTACGTTTGATGGAGAGGGAGATGGCCAAAGAAAAGATGGATGGATTGTGTTAGGAGCGATATGAAAGAAGAGGGAGTTAGTGATAGTGTGACGGGTGATAGGACAGAACGGAAGAAAAAAATGTGTTGTGCCGACCCCAAGTAATATGGGATAAGGGCAGGAAGAAGAAGATCTGACCTGTAATACAGCAGGAGTAGACACAGCCACTCCACTCCGCGACACGCAGACTGCGCTGGCTTCGTACCGCGTGATGGAGTCCGGCGCGTGTGTCACAGCTACTCCTGTGCCGTTCGCGCTGATGCTGAGCAGGCGCCACAGAAAGGCCTGGGAATCACACACATTGATGTTAGGATACAATAGCCATATGCATGAAAATAGTACCTACATTTTGATAGAGAAGGAGAAAGTCTGTCATGGCGACTGAGGCGGAATTCACTCGAGCGACCGGCGAGAGTGTTATGGAGCCGAGTGCGGCTTGCAAGCCGTACACACATTAAAAAAAAAAAAAAACCTAGTACGAACTCTGTCTTTCCACAACTGGTCTAATGTATGAAACATAAATTTACCTTTTACTTTTAAATGTTCCTATTATTATTTAATTTACAAATTACAAGAAAATATAAACATAATAAACTTAAATATTAAAAAAAAATATATATACATATATTTAAGTATGCTTAACCTAACTATACACACTAAAGGCTACTCCCTACTAAAATATGGCGTCATAAAACTCCTCCGCATCGCTGTCGACTGGAAGTGTGCCCAAGAGGCTGGCGGCATTGCCACGTTGAATGGCAATGCTTAATCTCTGACCGAGGTAAAAACCAGCCCTTGGGTCACGCGAAGTGTCAACTAAGCGTCTTGACAGTTCTTTAAAAAGTATATGAGCACTCGGACCCCACGGCCCAAGAGTTTCAACCCCAAACGGCTCAAAAATATAACTGCCGACAAGGTTGTTATATTTCCGCCGCTTGAGGTTCTCCGCAGCCGCAGCGGCAGCACCAGCACAGCACGATGAACTAGGAAGATGGGATGGCGCAAGAGTGTCGACACAGGTAGCGTCCCACACTAAAGGTCTACCCAACTTCCATGGAAATAAAGACATACCGTCCGGTCTCTTACCATCGTCGCGTGCCAGGCCATGAGGTTCCAAAACAGCCGGAACGCCGACGGTGACAAGGGCTCGTCGGATAATGTCGTTAATATTCGCGTGCCGCGCTATCCTTTTATTTATTTTTGCCTAACCGTAACTCCAACTTCATTATATGCTATGGTTTTGATATATAAGTTTATCATTTTCTCTCAGAAAATGTAAATCTAAAAAGTAGAGTACTCTCTACTTTAAAATAAAGAAAAAATAATATAAAGAAAATACTCCTCTGGGATATATCTATACGATGACATCTGTCATCGTCTTAAGTTTAATTTCCTCGCTACACTCAGGCTTCTTAGCTTCACTCCCACGTTTGGCTCGAGAGTTAACACTTGTTCCCCTTGCGACACTCGGGATTAGACTGCCAGAATCATTCGTGACAATTGGGCTTTAATATGCCCGTGACATAAGGTGTAGTATCTTATGTCACGGGCATTTTACATTCTCGGGGGTTTGGACATTCTCGGGGGGGCTCGGGCGTCCCCGCAGTCTCCAGACTAGTCCCCTAATGATGTCGTCCTTTCAGTGCGTGCCTGAAGGTTAGCAGCGTGGCTCCCCATTTCACTTCCTTCTCCTCTCCTCCATTCACTCTCAAATTATGCAAAGGAATAGAAAGAGTAAAGTTAAACAGCGGCTGCACTCCCTCTCTCACAAAGTGCACCTCTCAAATATACGAGGTCTGCACTCTAATCTCGTTGCAGTCCATCACCACCTGGAGACTGAAAAACCAGCTCTACTATTCCTTACGGAGACGCAGATCAGAGGTCCGTCCGACGTGTCGTATCTTTCATACCCAGGGTTTACCTTGGAGCACAACTTCAAACCACACGCGGGCATATGTATGTATGCCCGGGACGACATCTGCTATCGGCGTCTCCGCAATCTTGAAGACTCCAGGTTCTCAACGCTTTGGGCTTTGGTCGACACAGGCCTAGATAAAATAATCTACGCTTGTGTTTACCGCGCGCATAGTGGAGATCAGGAGACGTCCGGGCTTACACAGCATCTGAGCGAGGCGGCAGATGCGGCTCAGCAGCGGTACCCTTCCGCCCAATTGGTGTTACTGGGGGACTTTAATGCGCACCACCAAGAGTGGCTTTTCCCATACCAGTGCACAGATCATGCTGGTCGTGAGATGCGGAAGCTAGCGCTGGAATTGAATCTCACCCAGCTGGTCCAGGGGGCAACGAGGGTGCCTGATGTGGATTCGCACACAGCCAATTGCTTGGACCTTCTGCTGACCACAGATCCAGACCGCTACTCAGTGTCGATATCTTCGCCTTTAGGCAGTTCTGACCACTGTCTGGTTAAATCTGTGTCAATCTACTCCCCGCCCGATCCTAGTCCTAGAGGCACTCGGCGGGTTTGGCGATACAGGTCAGCAGACTGGGATGGCATGCGGTCTTTCTTCGCATGCTATCCTTGGCAGCCCACTTGCTTTTCTTCGAAGGATGCATCGTCGTGCGCTGATGCCGTAACGGATGTGTTGCGACGGGGAATGGAGTATTACATCCCATTCTCTGACGTAGCAATGTCGGATCGAGCTCGACCTTGGTTTGGCGCCGAGTGTTCTCGCGCCGACGCGAAAAAACATGCGGCATACCAAGCTTGGGCCGATGCTCGTATGCGCAAAGCCAGCGACGTGACTCTTAAGAAGAAGGCCTTTAACAGGGCTGCCAAGTCCTGCAAAAAGGTGTTGAGAAAGTCTCGGTTCGACCACATTAGCCGAATAGGGAACAAACTTGCTTCATACCCCGCTGGTAGTAAAGCGTTTTGGTCCCTGGCAAAGTCGGTTGAATCGAACTTCTGCCGTCCCTCACTTCCGCCACTGCTGAGACCCGATGGGACACTGGCCCACACCGCTGAGGAGAAAGCAAACCTATTTGCTTCTCTTTTTGCGGAATCTTCGCGTCTGGACTCCGGTGACGCGCGACCCCCTGTTTCTCCTGATGGGTGCGTGACGAATATGTCGGATATTCGTATCGATCAGAAGGACGTTCGTTGGGTCTTGAGTAACCTTGACGTGAATAAAGCCAGTGGCCCCGACGGGATACCAGCGGTCGTTCTAAAAACTTGTGCGCCTGAATTGTCTCCGATCTTGACTCGCCTATTTCGCCTCTCATATGAGACTGGAAAAGTGCCGATGGCTTGGAAGCAAGCCAACGTGCAGCCTGTGCCCAAGAAGGGCAGTAGAGCTGACCCGGCAAACTACCGACCCATCTCTGTTACGTCCATCCTCTGTAAGAGTATGGAACGGGTAATTAACAGGAAGCTTCTGGCATACCTGGAAGCTAACTACATCCTCAGCGACCAGCAATACGGCTTTCGTCAAAATCGGTCTACTGGGGACCTTCTTGCGTATGCCATTCACATCTGGAGCGAGGCCATTGAGAAGCATGGGGAAGCGCTTGCCGTGTCCCTTGATATCTCAAAGGCCTTCGATAGGGTCTGGCACGAAAGCCTTCTTGCTAAGCTTCCTTCCTTCGGTCTACCCACTGGTTTGTGTGATTGGATCGCAGACTTCTTGAGGGATCGATCCATCCGAGTGGTAATTGATGGATGCTCGTCCGGTCAAATGGATATTAATGCCGGAGTCCCTCAAGGGTCGGTACTCTCGGCAACACTGTTTTTGCTGCACATAAATGACCTACTTAAACCCGGAACCTTTGGGTATGCAGACGACAGCACTGTTGCTGAGAGATATGTGTCTAGCGCACGAGCTGGTGGGTCACAGATCCAGTCATTTCGAGAGGCTATGGTTGAACGCTTGAACTCGTCCTTAGCGGCAGTCTCAGAGTGGGGCGATGCCAATCTGGTCAAGTTCAATGCGACGAAAACCCAGGCGTGTCTTTTCTCCGCTAAACGGAGCCAATTCCACCCGGCTCCATCTTTCCGGGGTGTAACCGTGCCAATTACCGACCACCTTGAACTTCTTGGAGTAACGCTATCGTCTACCCTTAATTTCGGCTCCTACATCGAGGCAAAAGCCCAACTAGCTGCCAAAAAATTGGGGATCTTAGCAAAGGTGAGACGGTATTTCACGCCGGAACAGCTGCTCAACCTCTATCAAGCGCAAGTTCGATCGTGTATGGAGTACTGCTCTCATCTTTGGGATGGGTCAGCCAAATACCAGCTAGATGCACTAGAGTCTATTGAAAAGCGTGCCAAGAAGATCATAGGCAATGATGCTCTTGTGAAGTCTAAACTCCAAAGTCTTGAGCATCGACGCCGAGTTGCTAGCCTGTCTGTTTTCTATCGTTTACACTTCGGGGAGTGTGCTCTAGAGTTGCACAATTTAATTCCGCCAAGTCCGTTCCATCATCGGACCACAAGACGTACGGCGTTGCGCCACCGGTACATGGTGGACATCCCACCTATACGTACAAAGCGTTTTGGGAGTACATTCATTATGCGTACAGCTAAGGAATGGAATTCCCTGCCGGAGTCTGTGTTTCCTGATAGCTATAACCTAGGGGTCTTTAAGTCAAGAGTGAATAGATTGCTTCTAGGCAAGCGTGCTCCATCGTCGGCCACATCATCGCTTACCATCAGGTGAGATTGTGGTCAAACGCGAGCCTATCCAATATAAAAAAAAAAAAAAAAAAAAAAAAATTTAAACCCTTGGTGAATAATCTACTATTGCACTATCCTCAGGCCTAATCTACACTAAAGAGGTAAAGTTATTTTCTTGGTTTGTAGGAGGTAATCTCTGGAAGTACTGGTCCGATCGCAAAATTTTTTTCTCCGATAGAAAGATGCTTTATTCCTGAGTGAAATTGGCTATACATTTTATACGCGTGCGAAGTTGCGGGCAAGAGCTCGTATAAAAATTCGTACCTCAGAGAAGTCACTTCTCGGGACAGTAGCTTCCTCAGCCACCAGCAAGGCGGGCGGAGTAGGGATACAGTTCCTGCTGCCTGCCTGCATGTCTCCTCCTAACAGTCTCACTCCTGCTGCGGCCATCCAGGACGCTGTCAGTTCTATACTAGTTGATGGGATATCTTGGCTATCAGAATCTGAAAGGGAAATCAAAGATTATGACTTCTAATGAGGGCTGTGAGTACCTAACACTTCAAGTGAGTATTATTGGTGAGTATCTGGAACTGGTGCTCAGTGTGTCCCGCCAGATTGTGACCAAATTTCTATCCATATATTTAGAAGACTGATTAGTGTTTTGGTCACTGCAGTCATGAGCATTTTTTTATAGGGGTCTTATTTAATAATTTCTTCTACTCTGGGTGTAGCAAGAGGGAGTATCAGACCTTTACTAATTAAAACCTGTGTCCTTCAGCTGCCCTTTGCGTTACAGGTCCTCTCCAACAAAACTACAGCCTTGAGAGTAGGATGTTAGTAGTGTCTGATACTCGAGGTTAGGCGCTTCTGAATGTTTCAATCTTGATTGGAGAAAGTCAGAAGTGCCTCAAAGAGATGTTAGTAAAATGGACGAGGCGCACTAAGAATTGGATTGTTCAAAAGTAAGGAAGGAAAACAAGTGTGTTTTGGTCAGTAAAACTTTCACACTCCCTCTCGCTCCACCCAGAGCGGAAGAAGTACTTCAATGATATCTCATCTCAAAAAAAGGTAAGCCTTTAAGTTTTTTATTCATGATCACTTACTAAGAAAGCAGACTCCAGCCAGATCATACTCAGTCAAGTTCCTATGACTATCAATCAGCCTCCTTAGACTGGTCATGAGCTGTTCCTTCGGCGACTGCGGCGGCTGGGTCCACTTGGCTGCCGTGTCCAGCACCGTGAGTCCACACAGCGCTGGTCCAGGAGTGGAGACCTGGAGGGATACTGTGGATCCTGGCTGGGCTTGACGGGTCAGCCATGTCGCTTCAACCTGTTTGGATAAAAAGGCAAGGATTGATATAGAACAAGTTGTCTTATGTCCTCAGGAATGAGATGGTTGGTACACGGAACATTGTGTGTGGTTGGCAGTATTCATACATTTTTACATTGTGTTACGTGTGTGCGCAGACGAAACTAGTAGGTACGCCCACTAGTCCAGGGTAGTAGAAAACACCCCGCAGCAGCCCTCGAAGCAAGCGTGCGAGGTAACACCGGGGTGGTTTTTTTTATTGTTGATAGGTTCGCGTTTGACCACCATCTCACCTGATGGAAAGCGACGATGCGTTTGACGATGGAACGCGCTTACTTAGAAGACACCTATTTACTCTCGACTTAGGCAATTGGAGCCTGATAGGCATCTATGAGAATTTTCATCTCGATAAAAAAAAAAACATCCTTAGGTATTGCAACCATAAGTGTTTTTTAAACATAACCATAGCATAATCAGCTTTTTTAATGCTGGGATCCCGGCCTCTTCTCTGGGAGAGGGAATGGTCCGTAATCCAGCACGCGGGCTCAGTACGGGTTGGTGAATGTCACATGTCTTCGAATTTTTTGGTTTTAGGACATGCCGGTTTGTTCAAGATGTTTTCCTTCACCGTTTTGAGAGCAGTGGTGATGAAATAAATTACACGAAGTAATGCGCCTGGGTTTGAACCCGCTACCTACAACTCGTAAGTCGGAGCCGTTACAACTTGTCCAACACTGCTCCTGTTTTTTTTGTAAGTGTTTTCATTTCTGTTTTACTACTAACCTTATTAACAAAACACTCGTCCATATCAAAATGCTTGCTTGCACTGATCAGCTCTCCTTCATGATAAAAATACGCGATGAGATGGCTATCAGGACACATCTGGTGGGACACCTTGATGGGGAGCATGACCCTCAACTGGTGCCTGTTCAGCAGAGCATCCGACACGTCTGTGCTGACGTTAGCTGACGACGTGTCTCTTTGGGCCATGAGGACATCGTGACTTCCAGTACTCTCAAGGGTTTCAGTTCTTGGGAATTCGCCGAAAGGTATTCTTCTGACGACCCTGTTGGATTTCCGTTGGGTCATGACGACGTCTCTTTGTTCGTTGTTGGCGTCGCACTTGCTGTTGCGTGGTGCTGTGTGCGCGTGAGGGTCGGAGGTGGACGTGAGGCACTGGGTGGTGGCTGCCCAGCGGATGATGACGCCTCCTCGGGTTATTACCTGTGTGAATATTTATGCTTTTTAGTAGATCTTCATCTAGCATTAAGCTCGTCCATAGTACTTACTTCTATACTTCCGCTAGCGCTACAGAAAATTTCTGAAATGGAAAACTCTGGACCTAGAACGCAAAGGGCGTCTGACACGCCGCTCCACACTAGAGCAGGAGAAAATGCATTTTTTTGCATTTATTTTTTTTGCAATTTTTGTATGACTTGTAGATTCTTTTAGAATAACTAATAATTGTATGTCGGAAGCTATTTAGGATTGAAGTTTTGAGTTAGAGTTAGGTTTTGAGTTTGTATTTTTTGTTTTTGAGTTTTGTTACTTCAATCGAGACGCGACATAAGCACCGAAAGTATTTTCAGAAGCATAAAAAAGGGCGAGAGGGAATGTCAGACTTTTACCGACTAAAACATACCCGTGTATCTTCAGTTGCCTTTTGTTTTCCAGGGCCACTACGACTCTTTCGAACAACCCCGCAGCCACATTCAGAAACTCTTAGCCATTTTTAATCAAGCAGACTTTTTTTAGGGAAATCATCTAATGAAATCTCCCGCCCTTGGACGGATCCGGAGGGCGTGTCAGACTTTCACTGACTAAAACCCACTCCTAGTTCCTTCGTTGCCTTCCATTCCAGGGCCGGGTTTTCCTTTCAGAAGCGAATCCATGGCCCCAGTAGGTTTCAACCCTGCTGGGCCCCTACGGAATGAAGGCGACTTACCACAAAATGCACAGTATAAGGCTTGGAAGTGACGTTGGTGTTGAGGTAGAGCGGCACGAAGGTGCGCGCCTGGCCAGGGTCGGGCTTCAGCGGGCCCAGCGCCGCGAACAGCGCCGAGGGACGGCGAACTGGCAGGGACAGGGGGACTGCTGAGGTGCTGCTGTCGTTGGACAGGTGCGCCTGGGGAACAAACATCAGTGTGTTCGCATTCAATGAAACAGCGTGAGAGATGCTAAAGCAGTCTTGTATTCTTAAAAATTGTACAAAAAAAAACTTAGTAACTAAGTGGTAAGCTGGCATAATGTGTACTGTAAATGTTGTGTTTACCCGTAATTGGCATATACACGGTAGGTAGTTAGTAGGCAACGCCGATTGCAACGCCGATTGCGACATGTGTCCACCAAATGTGGCATTAAATCCACCACTGTACTTTTATGTGCATGAAGTATAAATAAATAAATGTGTGTGGACGGGTAGTAGGCAACGCCGATTACTACCTACAGGTCATTGGACTCGCTCAGCTGACGTTTTCTTAAAGAAATTAATTTCGTCCATGCGTAAATTAATACAAGTTTTGAAAAAAAGTACTTTATTTTTTAATTTTATCTTTACTAATCGATAGTGTTTCATGTACCGGATCGGTCCCTCCACGGGATTAAAACGATCAAAATTTAGCGGTGTTTATTAGAACAGTACCTAATTATGTTCCCAACCTAACGCTGTGGTAGAGTCTAGACATGGTCTAGTCGCTGACCTTTGCGACTAGGCGTACGTGACAAGACGTGTGGCGCGACCTGCGTGTGGGCCGACCACCAGTCCGCGATGTGTTAGGATTAAAATAGGCTAAATTAGGTGATTTTGTTTTTTTTTATTTTTTTTTGGTGTATTTTTTTTTGTTTTTAGGGTTCCGTATCTCGAAAGGAAAAGACACGGAACCCTTATAGCATCACTTTGTTGTTATCTATCTGTCTGTCTGTCTGTCAAAACCCTGTATCTCGGAAACGCGTGAATGTATCGAGTTGAAATTAAAACCATTCATATACTCCGGTCTGCGGTTCCTCGAAGCTGGGAAAAAATCAAACTCCTGAGTTAATGAAAAAAAATACGGTCGTTTATGTCCCAAAAAACGTATATTTCGACACTCTCAGGGAAATCTAAATTCGTAGATACTTTCTGTTAACCCAGAATCCTGAAATTACAGAATCATCTGAAATTCGGCATGAAGCAAGGTCTCATAGCAGAAGTATAGGAAGAAATCTGAAACCTGTTTTGTAATTACATAACAGAAAAAAAAATCTTATTTTGAGATTCGAAAAAATCTTCCGAAACTCCATTTCGGAATTGAACTATTTACATAGATAAGTTTTTACGGAATCCTTAGGGCGCGAGTCCGACTTACACTTGCCCAGTTTTTTTGTCGTAGTCGGGTTTTAGTTTTTTTTTTTATTAAACTCACCTCAAACCTATAAAAAGGCGCGGCATCATCTCCAGCCGCGAACAGTAGTATGGCGACCCCACCGGCGTCCGTGGCGCCCTCCGCACACATACTCTCCAGGAACTTGGTGACGAGCTGCGAGCTGGCCGACACGTGTGTGGACGGGTAGCGACACACTCGGACCAGCTCGTTGGGCGCTGACTTGTCATCCCACCGAGTCGCTTTTACCTGAAGACAAAAAGTAATATTTGGATTTTTAAAGGCACGTCAGGCGCAGTGGTTGAGCGATTGGTTGCTACGTGACGTGGCGGGGGTTCGTTTCCAGTACGGAACAAATATTTATGATTGGTCCACAGATAGATGTTCCAGGTCTGTGTGTCTAATGAATGTGAGTCTACAAGTTATCGGCCATTAGCGTATCTTGGGTTATTTTTTAGGGTGGGTCTTTTTTTTTTGATGGGAAAAATCATCCAATGACTACCCCCGCTCTTGGGCGGAGCGGGAGATAGTGTCAGACTCTTACTGACTAAAAAACCCACCCCGTTCCTTCAAGCCTTCATACCGGGGCTCGAGCGCCCTTTCGGATAACCCTGGCCCCAGTAGGCTTCGACCCGGCTGGGTCCCTGCTGTTGCTGACAACTCCATGAGGCGCGCGGGAACAGCGCGCGCCGTCGACGACTTGGGCTTGGTCCGGACAGTTACCGGCCGGGGGGGTCTGGCCCCTGATATACCTGATTTTTGTGTGAAGTTATATCATAGAGTTTCGAATCGGTAGCTCAACCTCTTTTCGCTATACTCCTTTGTACCCCCCCCCCCCCCTTCCCATCATATTCACTTATGTAACTGGGTCGGTTATCCTGTTACTATTATTTATTTATTTCAAGTATTAAAGACTCATTTCAGTTACGCGATCATGCACATACAGACAAATAGATATAATAATTACATAAAATTGAAATGTCAATATTAAAATACACGATGTGTTCTTCTACTCTTTGGCAAGATGATTTTTTGGCTTCTGACCGACTACCTATCCGTAACGACTATCAAAGATTTACAGATGACAGTCGAGACCAACGGCTTAACGTGCTTTCCGAGGTACGAAGGAATCTCAGTATGTTAAGGCGTATAGTCCCTTGAACCATCTGGCCGAAATTATATGAACGCAACTCTCGCACTCGCCTAGGCGGCAGTACGCAAATCTATGCATTTATTTGCGGCCAGCAGCGCCCGGAAAGCGCTTTAAATCCATTTTCTCTGCGAGATATTGATTGATTTACATATGCAATGTTTACTTTGAAGAATATTTAACCACCAATTTTTATGTGTAAAAATGTTTCTAAAGGTCCAAGCCGTTTCGAAGGAGTAGGGAAAAGTTGCGAAAAGTTGCGAAATTGCTAAATATTTTTTTTGACAAAAGTATTAATTGCACAAAAAAATAGAATGTTGATATTATTGTTCATGAATCTATAATAAACATATATTTTTTTCAAACCAATTGACTTAGCCGTTACGGAGGAGTAGGCCTCAGAAAATCACTGTTTTATGGCACATTTCGGGCGCTTGGCCCTTAAGATGGTCACCCATCAACAGAGCGACTTCAGTAAGCGTTGCTTAACCTTGGAGGTTAATGCGTGCGGGTGTTATTATTTTAGCTGTGCCTCCGATTATGGCTATATTTAATCGGAGCAAACAGTGGACCAAGCTCGTCGTGCAGTTCAGGAGCATTTATTTTCCCGTGAATTTATTTTTTATTTTTTTATTCCATAACTATCACACAACGCCGTCTAATCTCAAGCTAAGCAGAGCTTGTGTTATGAGTACTAGACAACTGATAAACTTGCTTATATATTTCTAAATACATACATATTATAGACAAATTACACCCAGACACAGAACAAATGATCGTGCTCATCACACAAACATTTGTCCTGGGTGAGAATGGAACCCACGACCTCCGGCATAGCAGTCAGGGCTACTAACCACTAGACCAACAGGCCAGTCAGTCAGAAATATTTCACACATATTAATGATTTGGTCAGTTTTACTCCTACCCGAATCACCGAGGAGAAAGGTGAAAGAATGGATAATGCTCATGAAGGCGTTTATTCAAGTACCTAACATAAGCTTTCTGAACCTATTCTAAAAGTAATGTGTATGTCTTTTCATAAGGATTCCAGACACTAGCATGGGCTTGCGGACAGTGAGCAATGGGTAGCTCGCTGTCCGGCCGTCCGGTAACTGTCCGGACCAAGCCCAAGTCGTCGACGGCGCGCACTGTTCCTGCGCGCCTCAAGGAGTTGTCAGCAACAGCAGGGACCCAGCTGGGTCGAAGTCTACTGGGGCCAGGGTTATCCGAAAGGGAACTCGAGCCCCGGTATGAAGGCTTGAAGGAACGGGGTGGGTTTTTTAGTCAGTAAGAGTCTGACACTATCTCCCGCTCCGCCCAAGAGCAGGGGTTGTCATTGGATGATTTTAACCACCTAAAAAAAAGACACATGCACTAGACTCCAGCTTACTGCGATCAAACTTTCAGACGTCTACCTGTAACGATTGTCAAATATACCACCAAGGGACCAACAGGTTTGTTTCTCATTATTATTAAATTCTTTTATTGTATGTCTGTACTCTTTTTTTATTATTTTTTATGTTGTTGTATATTGTGTTGCTTGCGCCGAATAAATGCTATTCTATTCTATTCTATTCTATTTAACTTTATCTATCTAATATTTTTCATACAAGCCTTTCAACTGGAAAAAATCAGTTTGACTTGAAAACATCAAGCACGGTTGAATGCACGCTTGTACCGTAAACATTTTCACAAGTAATTGCTTGGGGGAGATTGAAATGTTTGCCCCGAACTCCCTTGAGCACTTCGGGAGAAGCAATCCAGTTTAGACGGTTGAGTGTTTTGATTTCAATAAGAATTCGTTTCTAATGTTATTGTTGAACATATTAAAGGGTTTACTTAAATTTATGTCATGTTGTTGTTAGAAAATCAGGATCAAAATCTAGATCAAAACAAGAATCAAAATTAAGCTCAAAATCAAGACCTAAATCAGGATTAGAATCAGGATTAAAATCAAGATCTAAATCAGGATCACTATAATCAGGTTCTAAATCAGGATCTAAATTAGGATTACAATCAAAATCAAGATCAAGATCAAAATTAAGCTCAAAATCTAATTAAAGATCAAAATCAAGAACAAAATCAGGATCAATATCAGGATCAAAAACAAGATCAAATTGAGGACGGAAATCAAGATCAAAATCAAGATCAAATATCAAGATCAAAATTAGGATCAAATCAGAAACAAAATTAGGATTGAAATCAAGATCATAATCAGGATCTAAATCAAGATCAGATCAGGATCAAAATCAAGATCTAAATCAGGATCAGAATCAAAATAAGAACGAAAGAAAAGACTTTTATTCGGCACACGGGTACACACAACGAGATACCAATTATGGCAATTATAGTATAAAAACTTAAATACTTAAACTTAAAATACATCGACATCGTGTGTCTCACGGCTGCGCCAAATACGTTCAGTTCAGCATAATGCCAGGCCACTACGTAGTAGTAATCAAGTTCAACATCAAATTGAGGATGAAAATCAAGATCAAAATCGTCAAAATGCGGGGCGATGAACTGCCAATGGTTTAATTATATTGACCAAAACAAAAACAAAGCATATATGTTTTCCCACGCTAAAACTATCTCATAATAAGATCCTTTATTAAGATCGCTACAAAGCAGTGAGTCATATGGGTATTCATTTAATTGTTTCAAATTCAGAAAATATACTCATCAACGTTGTCTTTTTCTTTTAAGGTGAACATACTTCAGAGAGTAGCCATTTAATTTTCATCAGCAAAATTTTATTTTTTCTCAACATTTTTTTCAGTCAGTCAAGTTGTATGGGAGTCTTGCATAGATTACTTCTAGGCAATCGTATTCCATTGTCATTACTGCTTATCATCAGGTAAGACAGTGGTCAATAATATAAGAAAAAATAGGATACGTTATACTTCCACACATCTCTTCATAATATTAGTTATTGATAGGGCTAAGAACTTACCTTCAACTTGTAAGGCAATCCCGGAGAGATGACCGCTCGGTACTTGGTGAGGAACTCCAGGGATATCGGCTTGTCTACCACTTGTGACACCACCGTCGTGTTCTGCCAGATCCTCGTACCTTCCTCCTGGAAATGCAAAGCATTGCTGATGTCAAATATGAAAAGGAAGACATTTATTTAGTCTGCTTCGAATGCGAGTATTGACACAATGAATTTTGTCACAAGAAATACGAGATCTTATGAGTAGATACCAAAGTCGTCAAAAATTTCGAATCTAATTCAATCACTAGAACATCAGGGGGGGTTGGCACCAAACATAGGGAGGGAACACATTTATTATGCGTAGAGCTAAGGAGTGGAATTCCCTGCCGGAGTCTATGTTTCCTGATAACTTCAAGGAGGTCTTTGAATCAAGAGTGAATAGGTTATTCCAGGCAAGCGTGCTCTATCGTTGACTACATCATCGCATACATTATGTGAGAAAGTGGTCAAACGCGAACCTATCAATTATACAAAAAAAAAAAAAAAACAGCCCAATCCTCTAAGCTAGTGCAGAGCGTTGATGATGCGCAGCTGGACGGTGGTGCAGTTAAATAGGATGTTTTTATGTGCTTTCAGGTTCACAACAAATGAAGGTCCACCTGGCTTCTTGTCTTCCTAACAGGAATGTAAGAATGCTGATACAGGCGAGATGCTTTTACTTCCACGGAAGTAGCTCCTTTAAAAAGAGCTAATGCACCCTAAGATCCTCAAATACCTACCTACTCCTTTCTTGATGAGTTAACAGTACTCTATTCTCCTTCACCTGGCTTCCATGTCTTTCCAACTTCTAGCGTTCTTGCATTCCTATGTAAGAACGCTTGCACAAGCGTGATGCTTGTACACCTACGGACGAGCTTCTTCAACGAGAGCTACTGTTCCCTAAGATCCTCAAATAGCAACTTTTTTTTATGAGTTAAAAGTACCTACTCTATTTCACCCAAAAGTTCAAAGCGTTCTGAACACTCCACATAGCACAGATTCCCAAGGGGGGCTTTTCGTTCGGGTTCAAAGGCAAATGAGTGGTGTTAAGTAGACGTTTTAGTATTTTTAAATAATTATCACGACACTCAACTACGATAACGAGTAGGACGATTACACAGAGAGAGATATTTAATTTTTAATTCCTAATTATTAATAGATAATAGACAGACATATAAAATTGGTATAATTAACTATTATGTAAAGGGGGCCGTCGGAGTTTAATTTTTTTGTAAAGGGGGCAGTAGTTAGCCCACTCATACTTTTACTGTTGATGTGTTGTTTTACGATGTCAATAAATTGACTGTAAACGAGCGTTTCTCGCCATCAAACTATAAAGTTTGGCGAGTTAAAAATATGTTAAAACTTATGAGAGAAAAAAATAATAAAAAAAGTTCTTAAAAAGGTTGGAAAACTATGCTCTATGCTTAGTATAATTGTACGCTATACTCATTTTTGATGGTGTTACCTGGAAAGAGAAGTCAGCGACGACGACATCGGGCGGGTCAGCGCCATCGAGGCCGATCCTCTTGGCAGCAGCGGCGTGGCGGTGGCAGGCACGCGGCGCGCGCAGCTGCACGGCCGTGCGGATGCCACCACCGCGCCCACCGCCCGCACCTCTCAAGCGGATCACCAGCATGCCTTCCACGGCTTCCGACCACGGGTACCTGGGGGATAACGTCACGGAGAATTGCTTCTGGAGGCTATGCTTGACTGTTCTATTGAATTTACTCCAGTGCACTCCACGGTTTGCTAAAAACTATCACTACTAAGTTTCCTTTAGGACCTGAGCAGGTCAGGCCCACGATGGTAAGTTGTCATTACCGTCAGTGCCGGTTCAGCCAGGAACCAACAGTTATACTACTATATACATAATACTTCATTGTACACGTGCAACCTATGGGTTTCCTACACACAAACGGTTTACAGTGCCCTCTGTATCCAGTACAATAACGCGTTCAGGGCATTATTGGGGCTGGAGGTACCGCTTCTGTAGTGCCTCGAGCATATTTGCGGAAACGCGCACCCTGTTTTCACACCACCATGCGCAAGCAGTGCGCGTCCTTGGTGTGCAGAGTACGGGACAACTCCAATACAGTTCTGGCAATGATTGCCGGGAAAGGTTGCCTGTATATCGGATATTACTGTAGCAGACTTTTTGCTGGCTATGTCCAATAGTGTAATGTATTTTTTTATGAGTGTGTGTTCTATTTCCTGTATAGGTGCTATTGGTTTCCTGAAACAAATCCTGTACTTCTGTCATACCAGAAGCATCGTATGAAAGTTGCTACCCGAGGGACAAAAATGATGAAATATTTCATGTGCCTGTAACTAAACTAGTAACATTAGACAATGATTCAAATCGCAATATTTCATAATGGCAGAAAAAGGTAACTACTGTGGTTGTTAATCTGCAGGCAAATATATATAATTCAGGTATTACCTGACACAAACATGCCAGACTAGTCTGTCGCTGGTCCGGAGCACCCTGGGCGCGTGGCGGACGCTCAGCTGGAACGGAGGCAGCTCGTAGTTACCCACCCAGAACACTGATGAACCCTGGAATGGTATAGTAATTATTACGAAGTGTAAATATGATCGCGTTACAAGGTGGACCGATGACCTCGTGAGGGTTACGGGAATCCGAGGGATGCGAGACGCACAGGACCGGTCGTTATCAAACTGTTGGGAGGCCTGTCTCCACTGCTGGACACAGGCCTCCCTCAAGAGTCGTCACGTCTTTTGACTGAAATGATGATGATGATGTGAATATGATTCAGTTATAGAGTGCCATCCACGAAGATGCGCCTCCTTCTTCCTTCTAATCGCTTACAGTTACAGTGACGCATATCATGGATGGCACTATCTATTCCGTTTTACTGTCTGCGATTATGCGGAATACGGCATTACCAACGAAATTAAAGACAACACAGTTTAAGACTCTGATGAGGCCCATTAGGGCTGATACCTGCGAGGGTTGTGGAATTGTTCGAAAGAGACGACGCGGCCCTGATCACTACAGATCTGGCATCTTACTCCATCCAGCGGGAGAATTTATTTGATGATTTTCAATGATCAAAAAAGAAGACTCTTGTGAATGAAATCTGAGGAACAGAGAGTAAAGTTCCACAAATATCCGTTGAAAAGAGAGGATCCTCCGACCAGATGGGTGTTATGTCTGGTGGGCAACTGATTACTTCGGGCTGTTCTATATGTTCAAATCGCACATAGAACTTTAATTGCGCGATACAGGACTAGTTCTTATGAGACGCCATAGATGTCGCTACTTACCTGTGACCCATCAGAGAGCTTAGCCCTGACAGTCCACTTTCCACTCGGCGCCAGTTCATCCAGCTGGTACTGCAGTTGCGCGATTCCCAGGCGGGTGCGCACGCGCTGCCACTGCGTCACTCGGGACCCCTCCCACGCACCGCGGGGACCTTCCAGCCAGACTTCTTCAATCTGGAACAAGAGAATACAGGTTGTATTAAAAAAAACTACTGAGGTGTCAAGGGACACCCGGATGGAACGAAGTTCCGTTCTGGCTTGCTTTCTATTAGAGAGAGAGTGATGTATGTACATTTTGACAGCACTATTTCAACATCTTCGAAACCATGAAAACGACACTCATGACGAAAAAGTAGATAATTTCTAACAGCCGCCGTCTTAGATTTACATTTTAACAGCACTATCGGCTTCAACAACCTCGAAAACCATGAAAAAGACACCCATATCGAAAAAGTTGATAATTTATTGCAGCCGCCATCTTGGATTTACATTTTGACAATACAATCGGTTTCAACACCCTCGAAAACCATGAAAAGGACACCCATGACAAAAAATTTGATATTTTCTTGCAGCCGCCATCTTGGATTTACATTTTGACAATACTATCGGTTTCAACACCATCGAAAACCATAAAAACGACACCCATGACGAAAAATTTAATAATTTTTTGCAGCCGCCATCTTGGATTTATATTTTGACAGTACTATCGGTTTCAATACCCTCTAAAACCATGAAAACGACACCCATGACGAAAAATTTGATAATTTCTTGCAGCCGCCATCTTGGATTTATATTTTGACAGTACCATCGGTTTCAACACCCTCGAAAACCATGAAAACGACACTCATGACGGAAAAGTTAATATTTTTTTGCAGCCGCCATCTTGGATTTACATTTCGACAGTACTATCGGTTTCAACACCCTCGAAAACCATGAAAACGACACCCATGACGAAAAAGTTGATAATTTCTTGCAGCCGCCATCTTGGATTTATATTTTGACAGTACCATCGGTTTCAACACCCTCGAAAACCATAAAAACGACACCCATGACGGAAAATTTGATAATTTCTTGCAGCCGCCATCTTGGATTTATATTTTGACAGTACTATCGGTTTCAACACCCTCGAAAACCATGAAAACGACACCCATGACGAAAAATTTGATAATTTCTTGCAGCCGCCATCTTGGATTTATATTTTGACTGTACCATCGGTTTTAACACCCTCGAAAACCATGAAAACGACACCCACGACGAAAAAGTTGATAATTTCTTGCAGCCGCCATCTTGGATTTACATTTTGACAGTAAAAGTGTCGGTACAACTTTTCGTGAGAATTTTTTCCGTCTAGCCCCCTTTCACAACGCGCGATAAGGAACTTCGTTCCAAAAGTCTTGTTTGATATTTAAAATTCAAAGTCACTTAAAGGGCGATGGGAAGGGCTATGCTCGGAGTTTCCTTGCGTGATCACATTAGAAATGAAGATATCCGCAGGAGAACCAAGGTTACCGACATAGCTCGAAGAACCGCCAAACTTAAGTGGCAATGGGCAGGCATTGCTTGCAGAACAGATGGTCGATGGGGACGAAAGGTTCTGGAGTAGCGATTACGTAGCGGAAGACGCAACGTTGGAAGGCCTCCAAAAAGGTGGACCGGTGACCTGGTCAGGGTCGCGGGAATTCAATGGATGCGTGACGCACAGGACCGGTCGTTGTGGCGACGCTTGGAGGAGGTCTATGTCCAACAGTGGACGTTTATCGGCTGATATGATGATGATAATTAGGGTTTAACAGACCGATGAACAATAGTGAATATTTATGAGTAAGTTTTTACGATAAATAATACTGATTTGATTCGATTTTTGGCTTCATTTTCGTTTCGCTTTTCTTTATTTGAGGGTGGAAATTAAATGTCTTCTCCCGTTCTAGGGTGATACGGGAGGATGTGTCAGACTTTTACTGACTGAAACCCATACGTGTTCCTTCAGTTGCGCTTTGCCGTCCAAAGCCACGGTGACTCTTTCAACCGCCCCCGCAGCCGTGGCTTCGATTCACTTCAGAGTATAATACTTTAATAGCCGATCGGTTCTCAACATCACTAAATCCGTCATGCCTTGATCACACACACCGAAGATAAGGTCGAAACTCGAGACAGTAAAATGTTGCTCAGCCGAGACAGTGATGTAAGCGAGTTGTAGAGATAAGCACTCAGCCGAGCACTCGGCGCTTTGTTTATACGTACCGAGTATTCGGCCGCGACCACTAAGACACCCGTTTACTCAGTACGTGAGATCAAGGCATTAGAATGGAAAGATTAGGTAGGTAGTAATCTGTTCACCCTTGACTTAAAGACCCCTAAGTTGTAGCTATCAGGAACCCACCATAGATTCTATATAAGGAATTCCACTCCTTAGCTATAAGTACAATGAATGTATTCCCAAAACACTTTGAACGTATGAGTGGTAATTTTTCGAATCTGTACTTTTTATTAGGAAAGTTTTTGAGTAGGTTAGGTACCTATAGTGATATTTAGGAAAAACCAAAAGAACTGTTGGTTTATGATAAAGATGAATTATGACTAAAAAGTGTTTCAGGATATTCAAACGATTCTACATCCGTGGTTTCGATTCACTTCAGAGTATACTAGAGTATTTTGATAGCTGATCGGTTCTCAATATCAGCACATCCGTTAAGAATAAAAAGATTACTGGAAACGTTAAAAGCCTGCACAGTAACATAAAAACAAATACAAACAATAAACATCTCAATAAGCCGAAACCTTGACCGCAGCTATATACGGCTTAAACCGTCACGAAGCAACTAATCACTTAAGATCAATAAAACACAGATTGAGATGAATCATCTTTACCGTTACAGCTTTAACCCAATGACCCTGATCCGAGGGATCGGAGCTTTAAGACTCGTTTACACGGAGACAGGTTCTCGTTTAGGGAAAAGTGAGAATTTTAATGCGTGTCTGGAGTCTAATGCCGTGTACGCACGTCCGCTTACGAACAAATTTGTTGCGTTGCATGATACGCAACAACTTGGTTTGCACGTGTGTATCACTAACGAACATCGAACACTTTGTTTTTCAAACATGTTTCCGTCGCGCGTCAACAAAAAAAAATCAACCCAAAGAGTCAAAAAGATTTTTTTTTTTATTATGGATAGGCTGGCGTTTGACCACTATCTCATCTAATGGAAAGCGATGATGTAGCCGACAATGGAGCACGCTTGCTTAGAAGCAACTTAATTCACTCTTGACTTAAAGACCCCTAGGATATCAGGAAAAACAGACTCCGCCAGGGAATTCCAATCTTTAACTGGGTACGTACAATGAATATGTTCCCAAAACTCTTTGTACGTATTGCTGGGATGTCCACCATGTACCGAAGGCGCAACGCCGAACGTCTTATTGTCCTATAATGGAACGAACTTGGCGAAATTAAAGTATCTTATGCCCATTCTATCTAAATCCATTCAGTCGTTTGAGCGTGAAGAAGTAATAAACACACACACACATACATACAGAATTTCGCCTTTATAATATTTTTGTTATAGGCTCGCGTTTGACCACTATCACTCCTGTGACTCCTAATAATACCTAAGCGATGATGAGATCTGCAATGGAGCACTTTTATCTAAAAGTAAACAAATCGACATAGAATTATAGCTAAGCTAAGCTAATACAGTAAGAATCAGAGGGAAGCATCAGTGACAGCTATCAGGGAACATAGACCCTTAGGATATCAGGAAAAACAGACTCCGCCAGGGAATTCCAATCTTTAACTGGGTACGTACAATGAATATGTTCCCAAAACTCTTTGTACGTATTGCTGGGATGTCCACCATATACCGAAGGCGCGAGAATTCCTCGTATTTTTAGCCAAAGAGCAATGGAAAGGGCTATGCTCGGAGTTTCTTTGCGTGATCGCATGAGGATTAAAGATATCCGCAAGGGAACCAAGGATACCGATCACATAGCCCCAAGTGTCGCCAAACTTAAGTGGCAGTGGGTAGAGTACATTACTCGCAAAACAGATGTTCGATTGGGCCGAAGGATTCTGGACCGCGTACCGAAATATGCAATATTAGAATGTCTCCCACAAAGCGGCTGATGACCCGGTGAGGGTCGCTGAAGTCTGATAGATGTAAAACCATTGGTGCAGGCCTCTGCCCGACAGTCAGCTGTAATGAGGATGATGAATGATGATGAGAGCTTGTATTAAAGCATACAGTTATTATATTATTATTAAATGCATCCTAATGCGGATGTAATACACAACGTTTGATACATTCAAAAGTTTAATAAAATATTTGCTGTAATAAAACCCTGCAAAAAGGTTGCACCTTTTGCAATTGAATTACATAACATGATACCCACGGTTTTTAAGTACTCAGCTGGGTACTGAGTCAACAATGTCCGGATGCATCAAGTACCTGTTAAAACGACAATAAAACCTAATATCTGTATCTCAAAAAGGATCCATTCAAGCCGTTTGCTGCACCTGTGGAAGTCGGTCCTATTATCAAATTGTATTTCAGTTAACAAGTCGAAATGCAGCGCTTTGTATGCAGGTTGTTATATAAAATTTGTTTATACCTTCTGCAAGTTGGGCAGGCATTGTGTGTTTAAAATGTTCTTTTATCGCTGTTATTTAATCGGTTATGTGCTGTTAAAGTTCCAAAACATAAACCGAGACGTAAGGACAACTGTGGGAGGTTGGACTTGTTTTACCGAACCTTTCTTCTGTTTTGATAGGATTGAAGAGTTATTACTGTATTAGGCACATTTAGTATAACATAGGTAGAGGTAGGGCTGTCGGGTTTTGAAACCGAAAAGCAGGACAGACTATTTTATTTAGCTGGCTAGCTACATTGAGTCAAATAGTCATAATCCACCCTAATGTTGTTGAAACCTCTACGGTCCGGACCAAGCGTTTCGCCTCGTCGTTTATACCGCGTACATCGAGGGACTGGCACAATTTGCCTGCTGCGGTCTTTCCGTCTGATTATAATTTAGGTGTCTTTAAGGCAAGAGTGAATAGGCTCTTAATAAACTAGTGCGCCTCACCATCAACGATTGCATCACTGCTTACCATCAGGCGGGATCGCAGTCAAGCACTAGTTTATACTAATTAAAAAAAAAAAAATAGCCAACATTTCTTTTTTTAGTATAACATGAGTTTTTAATAACAATAAAATTCATAAAATTGTTTTAAATTCTAATAAAATATACATAAGCCACCCAGACACTGCTGTTGCTGACAACTCCTTGAGGCGCGCGGGGACAGTGCGCGCCGTCGACGACTCGGGCTTGGTCCGGACAGTTACCGGACGGTCGGACAGCGAGCTACCTATTGGCGACTTTGATTCTTGACCTTCGGGCACGGAACCCTAGGTTATCCAAGAAGCAGGCGAGTAAAAAAGCTCTACAACGGGTTCCTACAAGTATCGCATCCATATACCTATCGGTAACTGCACTGTGGCGATCGGTGTTATTGTGCCGACCGGTCTGATCTCTATAGCTAACTGTAAACCACTCACCATTCGTTCTGTCGATCAGACACAATGTGTGGACCAGATGTTTTGTTCATTTTTTATCGACCACTTTACAGTTGTATTTATTTATATCGGGCGAATGATTAACTGTTCGGCATTGTATGGGAGAAGGTCGGAAGCTTGCAATTATTTGGGAAGGAAATAGATTCGTTGATGTTGATGGCAATAATACCACCACTCTCAAAACGATGAAGGAAAACATTGTGAGTGTGACATTCGCCAACCCGCACTGGGCCCGTTTGGTGGATTACGGCCCATTCCCTCTCCTAGAGAGGAGGCCTGAGTCCCAGCAGTGGGAACATTAAAAAAAGCTGATTATGCTATGGCTGATGATGCATAATTATAATTTGATATTGATTAGTCGCTTAAGTGATAAGTACATCAGTTTAGACACTTTTGTCACTGAAGCAATGTTAACGATGTATTGTTAGCCCCATGGATATCGGTTAGCGCTAAAATGAACGGGTCTCATTATAGACGATGCTCGCTAGAGCTGCGGGATTTTTTGAAAGATTCACCTTGGCTCTGAACCGCAAAACTGAAGGATCACAAGCGAGTTTTAGCCAGTAAAAGTCTCCCTCTCGCTTCGCCCTAGGACGGGAAAAGTCGTACAAAATTGTCAAACATAATATAGTTAAACACATAAGCCTAGACTTTAGTCTTTAGTGTTTATAATGAGATGTTTATGAATTCGTCTCTAAGTAAATTTTAAAATAAGGCATTGACCTTAATTGTAGGAGTCAAGTTCGCTCCGTCATTGTCGTCATCATTTGCCTTAAAACATACGTTTTCGCTAAATATTCTTTTACGAATTCCTTCCCCCTACAAGGTGAACCGATGACCCTGGTGATGGTTGCAGGGATCCGATGGATGCTAGACGCACAGGACCGGTGCCATGGTCCGGAGCGAGGAGGAGTGGCAGGCGGTCACCGACTGCTGCGAAGCAGTTATGCTCGCAAAGGAGGAGGCCGACCACATCAGGCAACGGCGCTCTCGCCGCCGCCGGGATTCCGATCCCGATTTCCAGCCACCGTAGGCGCGGGCTTGCGGACAGTGAACAATGGGTACCTCGCTGTCCGGCCGTCCGGTAACTGTCCGGACCAAGCCCAAGTCGTTGACGGCGTGCACTGTTCCCGCGCGCCTCAAGGAGTTGTCAGCAACAGCAGGGGCCCAGCCGGGTCGAAGCCTACTGGGGCCAGGGTTATCCGAAAGGGAACTCGAGCCCCGGTATGAAGGCTTGAAGGAACGGGATGGGTTTTTTAGTCAATAAGAGTCTGACACTATCTCCCGCTCCGCCCAAGAGCGGGGGTTGTCATTGGATGATTTTCCCCACAAAAAAAAGACGCACGGGACCGGTCGTTAGGGCGACATTTGTGGGAGGCCTATGTTCAACAGTGGACGTCTTTCGGTTTAAATGATGACGATTTGATGATGAATATTAGCATTATAATAAACAACCTCGGTTTTGAACGACTGCGAAAAAATTTTAGCAATCGGACCAGTATTTCCAGAGATTACCTCCTACAAAAAATAGTACATTATAATATAAGTGAAAAAAAATCGGCCTCTCCATACAAAATGTCCAATCAAGTTTATCATTTTGAATGGTGAGGCTGATTTTTTTTTTCGTTTCCTGAAAAATAAATTTGTGGAAGGTTGTTCAGTTACGTCTACTGAGGAAGCCCTTAAAGTTTGTGGAGGGCTGCCCCTTACACCTTTTATATTAGTGTCTTACTTAGTTATTTCATGCAATTTTGACCATTTTAACTTGTAAAAACGATTTATTTAATTAAAAAAAAAACATTTATTAAATAAATCGTACATTCAAATAAAAATGTTTTTTTTTTTGTGGTCTATGGCCGCCATTTTAAGATGCGCGCGGCTTTTGGTTTGATTTATTCCAGAGAAATTCAGTGGCTGTATTAATTAAATAAAATTAAATACTACAAAATCATTAGAAAATGTTCTAAGCGTATTTCATTGTCATTACGAAAGACATTATCGTAAAAAAAAATCACGCAAAAAACATAAACGTTAGACTAGGTAGTATGATCAAAATACCTTAGCCTTCCCCTAGGGATAAATAAAAAAATTACCTATGCGCGCGCATATGAAAACAGATATTTACCGCCATGTCACAAAAAAATTACTAGTTTTACTGTTATTTTCTTCACAAGAGCATTGAAAATGTCGTATGATACACGTGAGTAATTAATGATTACCGTTCTTGGCTCTCTTAAGACCCTCGCCACGGCTCGGGTCTAAATACCGCCTCGACTGTAATCACTAACATTACACACTTACATCATAATGTACTATTACCTCTTTATTTTATTAGCGTAGATGAGTATATTATAGAGGGTCAAAGTTCACGTTCATACCAGATTTTCAGAGGTCTTTACTGGAATGGTTTTAAACAAATTTGTATTTTGATTTCCATAGAAGCCTAGATAATATCCACAAGATATCTGTTTAACCAAAATATCTGGAGAAAGATGTGTAATAACATCATAATCACGTAAGAGCGGTTGTATGAAAATGTACCTCTTGTTTTTAGCAAAATTTCACGCTCTAGACCCAAAGTCTGCTGTGTGTTGATATGTCATTCAGTTTCTCCTTTTGTATGTAAAGATAATGGTAAAGCTAAAAATACAAAATTATCAATGAAAACTTATCACAAACATTCAAAAGAAAGTAAATTGCAGCAAGCACTTACATTTAAATCCATTATCAACAAAAAAGTGAAATTACTAAAAGTATAAATATAGTTTTAATGTTTATGGGCACAAGAGAAATCCTTTGCGAACAGGGCGTATAAACAAGTTTCATGCATTAAGTGTGTCAATGGTACTAGCTCTTATGGTGTTTTTATGTGTGGGAAGACAGGTTTCATAAGGGATTTTGGCGAAGATCTTCGTTCTCCAAAATAATCTAGTATTTTACGTCTTGTTTTGGCTTTAATGGCTTGTAATAAAGCAGTTAGCCCTTCTAAGTGAGTGGGAAACGCCCACCGCCTAGGGACAGTTTTCGACATCTGTGCTGCCCCTGATAGTTAAAAAAACGTCTCTAACAAAAAGTAAAAATGGAGAAAAAAATGTTACGGGAAATCGTTTACTGTCTTTAAGTAAATTTAAATAGTTACATATTAAAAGCTGAAAATAAAGCCGAATATAATGAGCTTTAACTTGGTTTAGTAATAATATGAAAGTCAAATCAAATCTGGAAAAAATGTTAGATGCGTCTTTTTTACTAACGGGGGCAGTGTGATAGTCAAGACTAGCGTTCCCCAGCGGATTCGTCTGCGTAGAAGTAGAAAATTATACCAAGAGAACATGTTTCTGGGATAGAAAGTAAACTATAATAATTCGTTTATTTTTCTCATCACAGTATCACAGCAATTACAAAACTAAGACAATGACAATAATTGGATTCATACTGTGGAAGGCACCCGTGCCTAAGCTAGGCTTTTGGCCTGTATTTCAGGTCACCAGGTTTTCCACTTTATTAATGGATGTGAATTACAATATTGCATCTTCATTAATCTCTCTGAGACATGCTACTTATATATCCTATTCTAGGACTTGATCCGCTTGTGTGCCAAATATTCAAATTCGTTTAAGTGTTTTAGCGGGAAGAAGTAAGAAACACACACATATGCACAATTGCACATACATACATGTATACAGGTAGTATCATAATAATCATGCCAGAAATAGAGAAAAAATTAAAAATGTATCGTTAAATTATGTTGTCTGCCAAGCTATGGTCTAAATGTACACACATTGCCTTCACTAAAACTGATACACAAAAATGTTGCTTGGTGCTCCAAATAAATGGTTAACCTCTTAACTTTGGGAAATTATCAAATAAATCCTCCCTCTCTCTAGGACTTGACTAATACAGGTCGCGCGATGAATCAAGATCGCTCGGCAAAAGTGGAAGGGGCATGCGCAGTATTCAATTCTACGGTCTATTTGGCGACGTACGGGCGGGTGTGCGCCGTCGGCGACACGTCATTGGTAGATAGAGTCGCTCTTCAATTCCCGCGTTGCGTTCTCGCCTCTCATTGGATACTGTTGTACTTGGGTACTGTTGCGTACAGCTTGTGTTATCGTAATAGTAATACGTAATGTTAAAAAAAAATGGTTAAAAATAAAGTTTTAAAACGGCTAGCCAGAAAAATGGTTTACGACGTGAATTATTACGTTAAAGAAAGAAACTAACGAAATTATTTTTTTTAATTTTATGTTTTAATTTAAAAAATTTAATTTTTTTAATTTACCTACTTACAAGATAAATTACAATCAAAAACTAGTGTTATTATAAGTTATGTTACTAAGGTTCAAACATACGAAATTAGAAATAAAATCCTAACATACTAAGAATTTCTGTGCGCAATTGTACACATGCGCCGATTGCCCCCACTACTTTCACCGAGCGATCTTGATTCACCGCGCGACCTATACCCACCCATATTTTAGAGTACCGCGTTATAACGCCATTATACTGAAATCGAAATCTCAGCTTATTGTAGAATATGCAAAACTGTATTAAGTCTGCGTTTGTACATTTATGTTGCATGGACTTCTAATCTATATTTTTATAAATAAAATTGGAGTGTCTGTTTGTAATATTGAAATAACCGTTTTTTACTACATGCATATGGATATATATACGGTATATACACCAAAATATTTTTTTTTTACAATTTTTATCTGTCTGTCTGTTTGTTCCGGCTAATCTCTGAAATGGCTGGACCGATTTTGACGGGACCTTTATTGGCAGGTAGCTGATGTAATAAGAAGTAACCTATGCTACTTTTATTTTAGAAAAAATAAATTTAAAATCCTGTAGTCCTCGCGAACGAAGACGCGGGCACAGCTAGTAAATAAAGTAAGTAACAAATGCATAGCTAATTTTTCGACACAAAAATAACACGCGGTCTATTATTTATTAATTTATTAGATACTTTATTCTACATCTCATAATTGCAAAAAGCATTCTCTTACAGAAAACCTTAGGATTGATTGAACGAAAGTAGATAGATTTGGGGCCGCCAGTGAACAAATATCATAAATAATATTTATTCCCCCCTGTATCCTCGGGAACGCTTTGAGTATCTTGTTCCGAGAGGAAAATCTTGTCGCTCATCATCCTCTCTTCTTCTTCGTTTTCCTCTCCACTCTTAAAATCGCTACAGTGGATCTTTTAGCGTTCGTGCTGTGCGCTTCTTCTGGAATTCTCTTCCGCATTCATCGAGGGCTAGCCTTTCGTTGGAAGTTTTCAGGAGAAATATTAAGGAACATTTCTTGTCAACACGACCCATATTTATGTATGTATGTTTATAAGTATTTATGTTTATGTACAGGGTACCTACTGTGCATATATCTGTTTAGTATATGGTTAGTTTTAAGTTATATTTAATTTATGTGTTTAATTTTTATTTTATCCTAAGTATTTTCTTGGTTGTACATTTAAAGTTCCTCAAATGAAAATTTAATTCTCCGTTGTGTGGTTTGCTGTAAGAAAACTCAATTGTGGGTTAAGCTCGCCAATGTAAATCTGTACTTTTCAACTGTTTGTATAAATTGTGTGTACAATAAAGAGTAAAGAATTAATATAATTGAGCTTTTCTGTCAATCCGAAAGGCTCAAATTGGTAAAGAGCTAATTAACCCGTTGTATGTCCGGAACGCGGTTCCACGCGGGACACAATAACTTTTTAATTGTGTCTCTAATTACGGCATACGAAAGGTTAAAGGAAATGCTGTGAATCTGCATAAACTGTAGTCGTACGTATATGAACGAGTCGCGAACTGTGTCACGGGAACAACAAACTTATAATGATTTACGTGTTTGCTGAGCGCGGCGCTTTTCGTCGCTGAGTCAATGTTTGTTTTGCTTACGACGCGACGTTTTCTTTACATTTCTGAGTTTTTAGACGGACGATGAAAGTGTATCTGTAGAAGTTTTTTGTTGTGCGCGCACCACGTAAAATGTACGAAGTTGATGTACAAACTGTGTCTAATTTGATATATTACTTGGGCGTTGTTTCATCGCAATCGGTTGGCAATATCCAAAGTACTACATCCATTGATTGTTAGGCGGTACGAAGTTCGCCGGGTCAGCTACACATTTTGAAAATAACAGTGAAGTAAAATGCCATCAAAAACATAACTTGTAGAAAAACCAAGGCAAGCAATTCAGTTTTTAAGAAGTTGTGAGATCAATTAATACCAAGTCGGTTAATTTATCCTTGATGACCGCGATTGACTTGGCAATCACATTTATATCACAAGTGATACGTAGGTAATAGATTTTTTAGTCCGATTGCCAAGTCAATCTAGGTCATCAAGGTCCCTTCAGTGCGGACTGAATAAATTAACCGACATGGGAGACTCGAGGAGGAAAGAGGTTAATCCCTGACTGAACTTAGGTTGAAAGATCTGTAAACAAAAATACGATTATTTTAAGCCTGTATTGTCTTACACTGCTGGGGTGGAGGGGGGGGGGGTTTCCCTCCAATTCTTCCATTATTCCCAACTCTGGGCCACTTCTTACAAATTTCTAGGGAAGAGATTTTAGTCGTATCTTCTTCTTCTTCTTCTTCTCGTGATTTGACTCAAATTTTGTCCGACCAATATTAGTCGTATTATAAATTAACTGGCCTGTTGGTCTAGTAGTTAGTGGTCCTGACTGCTATGCCAGAGGTCGTGGGTTCGATTCCCACCCAGGACAAATGTTTGTGTGATGAGCATGATAATTTGTTTTGTGTCTGGGTGTAATTTATTTTGAAATATATAGGGTGACTGGCAATTAGTGTACGATACTTAGACACGTGATTGTGCTCATGATAACAAACAAGTTTTTTGTTATGGGAGCAAAGCCGAAATCGCGAAAAAAATATCAGCTGTTCAGTACATTAGGCAAACATAAATGTACTGAACAGCTGATTTTTTTTCGCGATTTCAGGTTTGTTCCCATAGTAAAAGTTGTTGGCTATCATGAGCACAATCACGTGTTTAAGGCTTATAGTCCCTTGAACCATCTGGCCGAAATTAAATGGTCACTGCTCTCGTACCCGTCTAGGCGACAGTACGACTATCTGTGCATTTGTTTGCGGCCAGCTGCGCCCGGACAGAGCCCCGCTGACTTTTAAATCCATTTTTTTTGCGAAATATTGATTGATTTACATATGCTATGTTCACTTTGAAGAATATTTAACTACAAGCGTTATGTGTAAAAATGTTTCTAAAGATCCAAGCCGTTTCGAAGGAGTAGGGAAAAGTTGCGAATGTGATGTTGTTGTATGTAATATTTTTTTTAAACAAAACTATTAATCGCACGAAAAAATCAAATGTTGATAGCGTTGTTCATGAATCTATATATAATAAACATATATTTTTTTCAAACCTATATACCTGGCCGTTACCGAGGAGTAGGCTCCATAAAGTCACTGTTTTAAAGCACTTTTCGGGCGCTTGGGCCTTAAGTATCGTACACTAATTACCAGTCACTCTATATAAGTATGTTTATCAGTTGTCTAGTACTTATAACACAAGCTTAGCCTGAGACTAGACGGCTATAAGTGATAGTTGTGGAACAAAAAATAAAAAATAAAACTTTCCTCATTTCTATTAACTTACTCGATACCTGAAATACGAGACTCCCGTGCAAGTGACCATGGCAACATCTATAGAATATTAACCCTGGGTTTATGTCTATCAAGGGTTCTTGTAAATCCTGATGTTTATAAGCAGCTCAGGATCTAGCTAGCGGGAATAAACTACTGCTGTTTATGTATTCACAACCCGTTTCTGTGTAAGAGATACTACAAGATACAAGTATACTAGGGGTGGCAACTCATGCGGTGCATTTTAAACGAAGACTCGAAGATAATTGCTGATGAAAATACACGATATTGAGGATTTGGAAATACAAATGTAGTACTAAATTTAAAAAATATAAGTATCTATTAATATCTACGTATTAAAAATAAAGTTTATTTGAATTTATAATTTTACTTATAACACAGTTCAAAATTCACTTTTAACTATTATATAATACAATTTTATGCTAAACAAAAAATAATTAGCTTCATCTAGTATTTTAAAGCCTATTTGAAAAATTTACATCGTTTATACACGCTTAAATTTTGATCGTTTTAATCCCGTAGAGGGTCGATCCGGTACATGAAACACTATTGATTTGTAAAGATAAAATTAAAAAATTAAGTTCCTTTTTTTCAAAACTCGTATTAATTTACGCATGTACGAAATTAATTTCTTTAAGAAAACGTCAACTGAGCGAGTCCAATGACCTGTGGGTAGTAGTCGGCGTTGCGTACAAACTACCTTACTAACCGAAACTAGCTCCTTAACTAACTGAAATTAAAAAATTATCCGTAACCGATATAAAAATTTCGGACAATAACGTAGCCAAAACGACAGGTTAAGCCAGGTTTTTTGTTAGTTTATTTCGACCCAATAAATGATATCTACTCTAATATAATAAAGAGGTATATTTTAGTTTGATTTTAGTTAGTTGTAATTAGCGTAGAGTTTTTTTTTTAATTTACTGTAATTATAGTTTTTAGTTGTGTATGTAATAAGTTAAATTGATTTAAATAAAATGTTTCTTTAAAATAAAAAGGTAAAGCTTTTTTTGTTTAATTTTTTTTTGTTTGCAGGAGGTAATCTCTGGAAGTGTTGGTCCGATTGCTAAAAATTTTTCATCAATTGAAAGCTACTTTAATCCTGAGTGACAGGTTATATTTTATGTACGCGAGAAAAGCTGCGGGAAAAAGCTAGTCATCAATAAATATACAAAACCGATGACGATCCAAAAATGTGACATAGGAAGTAAAACCCACGAGGAAGTGACATTGTTGTCACAGTCTAAAAGTGATCCGTTAAAAATGTTACAACAATACGATATATTTATGGTTTAATGGTGATGTAAGGTCACTTGGTCGTCATTGAAGGTTGGCCCTGATTGAGAGCATGATAATAAAACACTGAATATATATATCTGATGTATTCTTTATAAATTTGTTTTGGGCTACTCGTACCGGGTTTTCCTTTTTTAGGACTTCTAAGGCCCCTACGCTTCGGCCCTGCTGGGCCCCTGCGGTTTTGCTGGCATCTCTTTGAGGCGTGTGTGGAACACTACGCTCCACTCGTCCGGACGGACGAAGACGGCGAGCTACCCATTGTTCGTCGTCTGCGCCCACGCCTACGGTGGCTGGAAATCGGGGTCGGGATCCCTGAAGAAATCTGTATCCCCATGCGTGCGGCCACCTTCTTAGTTAGCATTACTGCTTCGCAGGGGGCCGCCGCCTACCATTGCTCGTCGTTATGGACCATACGACCAGGGCCTGGCGCGATAGGTCGATTATCCCTAGGACACAGTGATGCTCCGTCTCTCGTTTAACGCTACAATCCCCATAGGTGACAGAAGAGCTGCTGACGAGATGGAGTATTTAGTCGTGGTTATGAGATTCTGGCGGAATAAATGCGAGAGGGTTTGTCGGATATATTCATCGGATATTCTCACGGTTAAAGGGTTAAGCGAGGTTTAAGCTGGTTATCCCTAGCCACTAGTGCTCACCAATCCATGAGAAGGAGCCAGGTCTTGCCTCAGCGCTAGTAGTCTCAAACGCAGCAGTTCTCCAGGCCGGTACCGCGCGCGCTCCGTAGATATCACCACCACGCGCCCGCTGGAGATGCGGAGGGGGACTCGGCGCTCCCATACGCATTGGGCTTCAGGGTACCTGGGTGGAGAAAGGTGTATTTAGTATCGTCCAAATCTATGATAAGGTATACTAAGGTCGAATCGTATCTATGGGTGATGCGAAAGACCATGGGTGATGCGAAAGAGAACTCCGGGGACCTGAAAAAATGGCAAAGAAGGAACAGGAGTGAGTTTTTAGTCAGTAAAAGTCAGACACTATCTCCCGCTCCGCCCAAGGGCGGCAGGTGTCATTTAGATGATTTTCGCATCTAAATAAAAAGGTCGAATGGTATAAAATGCCTAAGGCATTAAGTCCACCTTTGTATAATAGGTTCTTTTAGGATAGCCTACTGGGGCCAGGGTTATCCGAAAGGGCGCTCGAGCCCCGGTATGAAGGCTAGATGGAACGGAGTGGGTCTTTTAGTCAGTAAGAGTCTGACACTATCTCCCGCTCCGCCCAAGAGCGGGGGTTGTCATTGGATGTTTTTTTCCGATAACGTCTTCCACATCTTGCTGGAGTGTGTCCGGAATAAAAATACAAGAATCAATATATTTGGACCCTGTACAACGTATGATATTGGTTTTTGTAATACAATCCTCTCTTCTCCAATGTCCGATAAAGCTAAACAATTGTTTGAGTTAGCCCTAAGGTAGATTGTAAGTTTTTGTGTTTTCTGTACTGCCCCCCCTAGCCAAGTTACAACCGTTTCGCTTGCGTCGAACGCTTCGAATTGACCTTGCCGCCAATTCTTTTGTTCTGACCACGTGACTGAGCGTTGAGGCGACGTCATTCCCGTACATTTGAAGCTTTCTACAAGCGTTAACTATTGCACATTAGCAACTTGGATAAGGGTACTGGGCGATGTGGTCGCTAAGCGACTAAGCCCTTTAATCAAATAATAAAAAAATTAAAAATCTCATGAACTGTGACAGCTAGATAATTGAAACACAGATGTTGTATTTCTGTTGCCGTTATTACAATAAAATACTTAATAAAAATAATTAAATAAATTGTGTAGTAGCAGGGAAAATTTGTATTTTTGTGTATGTGTGTGTATGTTTGTAATGAATAAACTCAAAATCTACTGTGCCGATTTCAAAAATTCTTTCATTATTGCAAAGCTACATTCACCCTGAGTAACATAGGCTATATTTATTGCCCGTGCGAAGCCGGGACGGCCGCTAGTAATAAATAAATAATTAAATAAAATAGATCGTATCTACCCATGTTTTGTACTCAACTGTCATGTGGTGCCGAATTTTATTGATAGTAAGATATTTCTAGACTCTCCCGATGAATTTTATTCGAGTAGTCATTTATATAAAGGCATAAACATTTTAATATTATTATTTAAAAAAAATGCTATAAATAAATTGATTAGTCAAAATATATGTAATAAGCTTTTGCTAGCGGCTCGCCCGCGTGAAAACCTACACTTATAAAATAAAGAGGTAAAGTTTGTTATTTTGTTTGTTGGAGGTAATCTCTGAAAATTGCTAAAAATTTTTCCACCGACAAAAAACTGCTTTATTCCTGAGTGACATTGCCTATATTTCATGTACGTGGGCGAAAGCGCGGGCAAAAGCTACCTAGTAGAAAATATGATCTATTTAACTCAGTGATAAAGTACCTAATCTGGTAAACAGCTTCCAGTAGTTTTTGAGTTAAATCGTAGATAACATACAAAAAAACAAACAAATCTTTCTTCTATGTAATGTTAGTTTAGTTATGGCGGCCATCTTACCTAATGTTTACGATCAAGTCAGCTTTTGTATTTGGTAGCGAAGGAACGTTTATGTCCAAACATCCTCCATCGCCTGCGAACAAATTCAGATCCTTTTGAGTAAATATTCTTCATTAAGATTTAAGTACTAATTAAAACATAATGTGATACCGTGCGAAGCCAAAAAGAAGGAAAAAATATGTATGTCCTCTGTCTGTCTATTGTAAAATGGTTGATAAAAATGGCGCCAAAAATGCTAAAAGAACAAATTTGAAAATTACTTTTTTTGTTATTGTTTTTGGCTTGGTTACAAAGTCCTTTAAGCCATGTCTACATATGAATAGTTATCTTGTTTGCCATTAGAAATATGGATGTATGATGCCTATCTCTTTCCATTACCTACTTCATATCCTGTTACCTGAAAGTTGGGAAGATGCAGAGACGGTCTGCCGGTCCTCAGTGAGCAAGGTCAGCACCAAGCGAGCTGGTCCGTCCGTGTAGAACCTGGAGACGCAGGCTCTGTTGATACTGCCAGCGGTCAGCACTCCTGGCGCCAGGAATAGGTGGTTCTTGTCTGTGCAGGGGTTTCTGGGGGAGAAACAGGTGGTGGTTAGTGGGTTAAGTAGTTAGGCTGCGGTATGGTACTGGTCTAGTGTTTTACTTTTTATGCTAACAACGCGGAGACCATAATTTAACATTTTAAATATAGATTATAGCTACGGCTCTATTATTTACAATATTGAGAGTGTTTAAATGATTAGATCCGTTTAAAAATATATGTATGAAGAGCAAAACAATAAACACAATAGCTTAACAACCAGTCATTACATTTAAACACGCGTGTTTTTTCCCAACAACTTCCGACAAAAAGCCTTACGTTCCAAAACTCATCGATGTCCAGTATCTCACGCACACACCATTTATGGTTTCGTTAGAGTTGGGACGACTATGGACTTGGCCGACTAGTCTGCCGACTGTTTTGGCCGAATAGTCGGTTTTCTAGATAAGTCAGAGACCAGTCGATAAGTCGGTATTTTTGTATTTTTCTTTATAATTTGATAGTACCTACACAATGCTCTTGTTAGACAGATTTATATTTTAAATATAAGCCAATATGATAAAGGAGGCTTCCGGCGACTGGGACCGCAATTAACTAGGACCGCGGTCCCAGTCCCCGGATCCATAAAAATTAAATAATTTTCTTCCGGCGACTGGGACCACTCATAGGTAACTTAAAAAAATCTATTATAGAAGCCAAAATCGGTACAGTCAAACGAAAAAAATTCTAAATTATTTATATGAATATCATTGACTCGTTCTAGATATGATTTTATCCTATGCGCTTAGTAATAGATTAAGCTAGCCCGTTTTTACATAATTCACACATGCAGGTAAAACACACACAAAGGCAATAGCATTGTATGATTGTATATTACTATCCCTTTCTAACTCGAGTCCGTTTTGCCTGTCGAATTCAAGGTCAGGTAGCCCTTTTGTCATAAACGGGAAATTTTGTATCGCCCGATGACTGGCTCGGCCAATCACTAACAAGAAGCTTATCAGTTTAAGAAAGTCAAGTTTTGCATCAGACAGTTATGTATTAGATTATTGAATGAGTGAGTGGTGGTGTAGTGACTTCATTTAATAGTCTTCAGGTATGTAAAACAATTTTTTATTAACTTATTTATAAACAAAACAAGCTAATAAGGGGGTTAAACAACGTGCTTACAAATGTTTTTACTTTAAATTGCTTCTCATCTTTGATGAGACTTTTTAATATCATAAAAAAAAATTGTCATCTAATAAGATTATCTGATAGATAGTTAATATTTTTTTTTTCGATTTTAGAATTATCAAAATGGATGAAAAATGTCCTTCAACTTCACGTGGTGAACAGTAGTTTTATATTGATGTCACACAAAGAGGACGTGAACTTTTTGCGAAGAGATAAACAAAGATGGCTTTTTTTTTTTTTCGATGGGAAAAATCATCTTATGACAACCCCCGCTCTTGGGCGGAGCGGGAGATAGTGTCAGACTCTTACTGACTAAAAAACCCATCCCGTTCCTTCAAGCCTTCATACCGGGGCTCAAGCGCCCTTCGGATAACCCTGGCCCCGGTAGGCTTCGACCCGGCTGGGCCCCTGCTGTTGCTGACAACTCCTTGAGGCGCGCGGGAACAGCGCGCGCCGTCGACGACTTGGGCTTGGTCCGGACGGTTACCGGACGGCCGGACAGCGAGCTACCCATTGCTCACTGTCCGCAAGCCCGCGCCTACGGTGGCCGGAAATCGGGATCGGAATCCCGGCGGCGGCGAGAGCGCCGTTGCCTGATGCGGTCGGCCTCCTCCTTAGCGAGCATTACTGCTTCGCAGAAGTCGGCGACCGCCTGCCACTCCTCCTCGCTCCGGACCATGGCCTCGACCAAGGCCCGGCGCGAGAGGTCTCCGCCGCCGATCACCCCCACGAGGGCACGGCGATGCTCCGCCCAAAAACAAAGATGGCTCAAAACTCTGGTGATGTGCAAGAAAAAGTGTTTGCAACGCGACAATAAAAATCAGAGTCGATGCGATGACTATTTTGAATGAAACTGCTCATTGTCATGAACCTATTGATTTCGCGAAGGTTAAAGTGAACCGCCAAATGCAAAAATGTGTAGAAGATGTCAAAAGGACTTAAATATCCCTGTTGTGCAAGTGTTTGAAAATAATATGGAAGTTTCAGAACAGACGAGGGATTACAGTTTGCTACAGAATTACCATATTTTCACAACATAGAAAAGCGACTCTACAAAAAAGAAACGATGCTGTTGGAGCAAAAAAGTCACTTTTCACAAAGCCGCCGACGTCGAAATACCCTAAACCTACCTACCCTACTTTTTAAATCAAAAAGGATTTTATTCAATTATTACATCGTCGTTTGACTGTACATTATTTGATTTAAGTTATCATTTATTAGTGGTCCCAGTCGCCGGAAGAAAATTATTTAATTTTAAGGATCCGGCAACTGGGACCGCGGTCCTAGTTAATTGCGGTCCCAGTCGCCGGAAACCTCTGATAAAGGCTGTCTGTAAAAAATCACTTTTAGCGATAAGACCGCCCATTGTGACACCCTATTAATTTTAAGTTTCTCATGTAATTTTTATTTTTGGTGTACAATAAAGAACCAATCTATCTATCTATGAGTTGTTTAAGTTGAGTTTTTTGAGTGAGGTTAACCGGGAGAGAAAGCCTTGTTGCATTAAGTCCGCATTTGTACTACTACTGTACATGAAGTTTAAATAAATAAGTATTGGTAATTCGTTTCCTGCTAGGTGTTACTTGCGATACCTCGTTTTTTTTCCTAAACTAAAAGCCTAAGTAACTCCATACAAAAAGTACTCAGCTCTCTGCCAGTGTAACTCCTATTAAAATCGGTTGAGCCGTTTCGGGGATTATCTTAAACAAACAGGGAATTGTTGGGAATGAATACCATGTAAACATTTACTACGCATTTAGCATAAAGTATTTTTATTATATTTGTGTAGCTCTTTGATTGCCGACTAGTCGGAATCTTTACCGACTAGTTGCCTTCTGTAAAATTTTCGGTGCCTAGTCAGTCCATCTCTAGTTTTTATCATACCCATCATATTGATGTCTGCCTCACGTCTCATAGCATGAAGGGTACAATTATACCATAGAACAAAAAAACGATGAGATCAATTGAATGCTCGTTTCCTCGTAATAGCAGCCATAAAAATCAAGGTCCAATCAACCTTCGACATCAACTATATAAATGTAGCCCTACTGATGATTTAATAGAGGCCTGTAATTGTATGTAAATGATTTTCATTTTTCCTTTGTCATTTGCATTATGATTTTGTAATGTAAAAATAAAAATAAGAAAGATGGATTTGTGACAATAATTTGCATTTTTTTATTATCGATAGGCTTGCGTTTGGCCACCATCTCACCTGATGGTAAGCGATGATGTGGTCGACGATGGAGCACGCTTGCCTAGAAGTAACCTATTCACTCTTGACTTAAAGACCCCTAAGTTGTAGCTATCAGGAAACACAGACTCCGGCGGGGAATTCCACTCCTTGGCTGTACGCATAATAAATGTGTTCCTAAAACGCTTTGTGCGTATGGGTGGGTTGTCTACCATGTACCGGTGTCGCAACGCTGTACGTCGTGTGGTCCGATGATGGAACGGACTTGGCGGATTTTTATCGAGAGATAGGTTAGTTATTGTAAGCGAGTGTATATGTCGATTATTGTAGTGTGTATTCACCAAGCGTACAGCTAAGGATTGGAAATCCCTGCTGGAGTCTGTGTTTCCTGATATCTACAACATAGGGGTCTTTAAGTCAAGAGTGAATAGGTTACTTCTAGGCAGGCGTGAAAAAAAGGTCGACTCTATCCGGGTATATCTATTACCACTATCCAGTGTTCAGACACACACTCCACCGTAAGCAGACGACAAGCAATAGGTAGCCCGCTGTCCGCTCTTCCTATAAAGACCCAGCCCGAGTCGTTGATAATGCGTAGTGTTCTCGTTGATGTCGCGTCTCAAAGAGATGTCAGTATAACCGTAGGGGTAGCAAGGCCGATGCCTGTCTTCTAGAGCGCGAGAAGTCTGTCTGTGTCTGTGACTGTGCAATATACTGAGTTTAAAGCTTCTGAAATGTTCTACATATATTTTTTTTTTTTTTTATCTGTTATAAACTAGTACTTGACTGCGATCCCGCCTGATGTTGATGGTGAGGCGCACTAGTTTATTAAGAGCTTATTCACTCTAGCCTTGAAGACACCCAAATTATAATCAGACGGAAAGACCGCAGCAGGCAAACTGTTCCAGTCCTTCGAAGTACGCGGTATAAATGACGAGGCGAAACGCTTAGTCCGGACCGTAGATGTTTCAACAACGTAAGGGTGGATACTCGCCGTGCGTCGGTTTGTCCGATGGTGGAAATGAGAATAATAAAATTTCGACACCCAAGAGCTGAAGGCGGTCGGTACAATCCAATGATACATTCTGAAAAGTAGGAGCCGAGGTGAACGGGCTCCTTTTGGCGGTGAACAGACACGCCTGTGTTTTGGCCGCGTTGAATCCCACCAGATTGGTTTCGCCCCACTTGGAGACTGCCTGAAGCGAGATATTCGTACGCTCTACCATAGCCTCTCGTTCGGACCGGATTTGCTCTTTACTAGCCCGAGCACCTGGCAGGTATCTCTCCACAACTGTGCTATCATCTGCATACCCATAGATACCGGGCATCAGCAGATCATTAATATGCAGCAGGAAAAGAGTTTCAGAGACTAGTCACAAATTACATTTGAGAAAGCCTTAGTTAACGCCAAAAAGTGGGTTTCCGGAAGAGTAGCGGAAATGAGGCTCTAATAAAAGCTCTACCTACTTAAAACCAGATAAAACACCGTATTTATAAGCGGATCTTGCTTAATTTACTTCTTAGTAAGCTATAAAATTAGCAGGTCCTGATGAGATAATCAAGTCAATTAACAGCTTTGTTTATTACCTACTATAAGTAATTGATTATTGTCATATGTCCCTACTATCTCTGTACCAAAATTCATCAAAATCGGTTTTGCCATTTAGGCGTGAAGACGTAACAAACAAACAAACAAACTCACTTTCGCTTTTATAATATTAGTAAGAATTATTATTTTTTTTTTTTTTTGTCATATTAGTGCGACTTATAGGTACACGCGCATGGATTACAGAATCTCAACTAATATAGATATTATCATTAGTTTCTCCCAGTTACTTCGCGTGAAAGTAGAAAACTATCGTAGGTAAGCAGTGATACAATCATTGATAGTGAGGCGCACTAGTTTATTAAGGCCCAAGCGCCCGAAAAGTGCCATAAAACAGTAACTTTCTGAAGCCTACTCCTCGGTAACGGCCAGGTTAATAGGTTTGAAAAAAATATATGTTTATTATAGATTCATGAACAACATTATCAACATTTGATTTTTTCGTGCTATTAATATTTTTGTCTAAAAAAAATATTTAGTAATTTCGCAACTTTTCCCTACTCCTTCGAAACGGTTTGGATCTTTAGAAACATTTTTACACATAAAAATTGGTGGTTATATATTCTTTAAAGTGAACATTGCATATGTAAATCAGTCAATATTTCATAAAGAAAATGGATATAAAGGTCAGCCGCGCACTTTCCGGGCGCTGTTGGCCGCAAATAAATGCACAGATTTGCGTACTGCCGCCTAGGCGGGTGCAAGAGGTGCGCTCACATAATTTTGGCCAGATGGTGCAAGGGACTATAAGCCTTAAGAGTCAACCTATTCATTGTAGCCTTGAAGATACCCAAATTATAATTGGATGGGAAGACCGCAGGCAATTATTCCAGTCCTTCGATATACGCGTTTGTAAAGTAACAAACATACACACACTCACAAACTTTCATCATAATATTATTGTGATTTCTCACCCAAAAAGAAGGCACTATAATCTCGAACGGAAGCACGGATTACGCAACTTAATCAACTAACTACCTATTCTGCTAACCCCAGAACATGAACAACATGAAGCTATTTTAATCGGGTTTCAAATGACCGCCGTATGAATGCGCTCGTTAACTTGTTCTAAGAAGAACGAACATCTGAGTGTTATTAAAACCAGCTGCGGCGATAGGGCTGGTCTTACAAGTCACAGACTGTTTGATAACTTGGTGCAGTCAAAAATAACAGACAGTTTATTGAACTGTACGGAATTTGGGAATAAAAGACAGAAAGAAAGAAAAACATGTATATTTGCCACATAAAACATACAAAAAACAAACAAGTGTGTAGATAATTAAAATAAACAGAAAAAAACACTATAGCATCTCACAGCTGCGCCAAATATGTCCGGATCAGCAAAATTTCAGTAAAATACACGCTGTCACCTCCACGGCGTTGTTCTAACCAACCGGGGCACACCACCACCGTGTCTTCCAGGCGGTTCACACAATGGTGACATCCGAGCGTTTCTTCCGCCTGAATACGATGCATGAACCTCCCGAACTTATCATGTCCGGTGAGGACCTGCGTCATGCAGAAGGTGAGGACACAGTGACGCCTCTTCAGCCACTCCTCAAAGAGGGGACGTACCGCCACGTCATAATTGACGTGCCCAATGAAACTCTACAGTCGATGAGTTTGGTATTTTTACACCTGTCATGGATCACAGTTTGGCTTTCGACAGAACTTCATAGAACCACTGTCCTAGATGAATGATATACGGATTTGGCCAGATAAAATTATCTTACTAAGTCACTAAGGTCCCAAATTCAAAAGGAGTCAATTCGAGATAGGAAAGAATAGTGCATTCAAAAAAATTCAAATGTTTTTATTTCACATAAGCCGAAGCATGCACACTTACACAGCTTCTGACGTTTTATAAGTGCCCATGTAGCACTTATAAAACGTCAGAAGCTAGTGCACGTTTCAAATTAGTCGTTTCCTATGGAGAAGAACTGGCAAGATACTCCATGGTTACTCTGTTAAAAAATAAAATTTGTTCTTACAATATTTCCATTTTGCAGTATTAATAGATATTGTGTAAGAACAGTGTAGACCGGTCCATATTGAACTCAAAAGTACAATAAAAACAAAGAAAAATATAAAAAAAGTGTAAGTCTTCCTATTACGACTAAGTAATCTAAGATTTTTTTCTTTTTTTTTTTCTTTTTTTTGATTGGCCTGTTGGTCTAGTGATTGCCCTGACTGCTATGCTGGAGGTCGTGGGTTCGATTCCCACCTAGGACAAATGTTTGTATGATGAGCTTGATCATTTGTTTCTGTGTCTAGGTGTAATTTATCTATAAATGTATGTAGGTATTTAGAAAAATATGTATAAGTATCAGTAGTATCAGTCGTAACACAAGCTCTGCTTAACTTGAGACTAGACGGCGGCGGCGTTGTGACAGTTGTGGAATATTATTATTTTCTAAAGATAGCCATCCTGTGCTAGAATAATCGTATCTGCAGTCACAAGTTCTCGTGTCATGTCCCGTTTAATGCAAAATGAACGTGCGGATAAGTAGTTAGATTAATTCAAATGACTGTAATTAATCAAAACAATAAATCCTAATGTTATGTTTACTACGCATGCAATCCTTGTGAGGTATGTGATGATACTTTATGTGAGTCATTTTTAGGGTTCCGTAGCCAAATGGCAAAAAACGGAACCCTTATAGATTCGTCATGTCTGTCTGTCTGTCTGTCTGTCCGTCCGCATGTCACAGCCACTTTTTTCCGAAACTATAAGAGTTATACTGTTGAAACTTAGTAAGTAGATGTATTTTGTGAACCGCATTAAGATTTTCACATAAAAATAGAAAGAAAAAAAGCAATAAATTTTGGGGGAACTTAGAACTGAAATCCAAAAAATTTTTTTTCATCAAACCCATACGTGTGGGGTATCTATGGATAGGTCTTTGAAAATGATATTGAGGTTTCTAATATCATTTTTTTCTCAATTGAATAGTTTGCGCGAGAGACACTTCCAAAGTGGTAAAATGTGTGTCCCCCCCCTCTAATTTCTAAAATAAGAAAATGATAAAACTAAAAAAAATATATGATGTACATTATCATGCAAACCACCAACGAAAATTGGTTTGAACGAAATCTAGTTACTAGTTTTTTTGAATACGTCATAAATCAAAAAAAAATACACTATTATTAAAACATCGATCAAAGTTACAACGAATTACAAGAACTTTTATATTATGTTACTTGCTGCTACGGAACCCTTCATGGGCGAGTCCGAGTCGCACTTGGCCGGTTTTTAGACTGAGATTGGTATTTTATGGTCTCGATTGAACCTGAGACTAATCTTGATCCTTTATTGTTGTCTCAAATGGTCTTTTCATTCGCAGATTGTAAATTGAAAGAAACCATTATAATAAGTTTATTTTCAGAGTTCTTAGTTGTGAGTTTTGTTAGTTCAGTAGTGATAGTAGTAATGCTTAAATAAGTAGGTAGGTTAAAGTATTGATCGTTTCTAGTATTTATTTATTTTTTCTGATTTGCGAGCGTCGCTACCCAGTGCATTTTTAACAGAAGTGTAGGTATTTATAAATTTTGCCTAAGACTAAAACCTTTGCGAGACCTGGAGTGTGAACCAGGTTCGAGACCTTTATGACAGATCTCCAGGCTCACACCCATATAAATAAAATCGCATTTTGCGACAAATAAACATGAATCTTATGTTTGTAAGATTATACCAGTTTTTCTGTAACGTTCCCTCATGCAATGAGTAATGCTAGCGAAGGAGGCGGATGTGGCCGCCTCCTTCGCTAGCATTACTGATTGGCAAAAGCAGACGACTGCAATTCCTCCTCGCTCCAGATCATGGCCTGTACAAAGAACCGGCGCAAGAGATCGCTGCTGCCTATTGCCACCATGAGGACACGGTGGTGCACGCCTCCACGTTGGGCGTTTCTTCCGCACAAATTGGATGTAGGAACCTCCCAAATTTACCATATCCGGCGAGGACCTGCGTCATGCGGAAGGTGAGGACGACGTGCCGTCTTTCTAGCTACTCCTCAAAGTCCCTTCTTTGGGGAGTGACTGGAAAGACGTCACGGTATGTCCCCACATACCGCCATAATTATGGCGTGCCCATTCAAATAATTATAATATCGCGATATCGATCTTAAATATTATTTACCAAACTTAATGGGTGTGTCATTGACATTAGCAGGATCACAAATATAGCGTGACATTTACTGACATTTGTGATCTATCTACATACAACCAGTAACCAGATTTTTTTTGTAAGTTAGTCAGCAGGGATGTCTGAAAAAACTTATAGGTCTTTATTTTAGTTTTTTAAATATTGTTAAAGTAATTAATGCAATAAAATGTGCATTTATAACCACCAAATCAACCCTTTAATTGGACAAGTGATAATATTATGATGGTAAAAATGTCATTGTAGTATTTTCTGTACACAAACTTGTGTCTCTAAGGAGCTACCGTAGGTTCTTGTATTATATACTACCAGTGAAAAAAAACTTTGTCGTAGTTTACATTGGGGTGAGGATGGGTACAGTCTGTCTAATAAGTCAACCGACTTGGAACTTTTTTATAATATTTAATCATTTAAAAAATACTTATATTCGGTACTTTTTATAAGGTTTTTCTGTTAGTAAACAATGATCTCTATCTCTTAATCAACCTTGATTGTTGAATCCGTGTTGACTACATCAGATTTAATTAAATCCTAATAATTACCCAAGTCGTTTAACTTATTAGACAGACTATCCGTCATAATCTGCCGAAATTACTCCATGCTTCGGAGTACACGTTGCCAACATTTTTAAGAAGAAAAAGAGTATCTGATCTTAGAGGGAACATGGTAAAAAGAAAAGATGTACCTATCCTGGCTTTTCTTGTTGCTAAACAAACATTTCGTTGCTCTAAAGTACTTGTATGTATTATTTTCGATGAAGATTCAAGAAAGGAAAAACAATTTATTCTGGTAAAATACCGAAATGGTAAGATTTAATTCAAGTAATTTAAAATCTGATCAGAATCAGAATGTCTTTATTGTGGTCATAGGTTATATAGATGTTAATGCTTCAAAATTAATTATAGTTCCAATATGATTCAAAATTCCTAGTGTATTTTAGCGTAGGTACTCTATTGCGGTCGTAGATTATAAAGAACTCTTTCTCAAAAATAGAGTACCATACTCTTAAATAGAGTACGGTTGGTCACGTCGTTTTCCAAACGGGTGGAGATGGAGAGGGAGACTAAAGAAAAGATGGGTAGATTGTAAGAAGAGTAATATGAAAGAAAAGGATGTCAGAAATAGCGTGACAGGTGATAGGACAGAATGGAAGAAAAAAAAACAAGTTGCGCCGACCCCAAACAACACGGCATAAGGGCAGGAAGATAATGATGTCTTTCTCGCAATACTATTTAGTTTTTAGAGGTATGATGTGGAAAAGAGTGCAAATAATAAAATGAAAAATGATATTTATTTTGCAAATAGGTTTTTAAATGAAGCCGGTGCTTCCTAGCTGACTACCCTGAGAAGAAACACCGAAACTAACTCAGGGGTCAAAGTCTCTTTTAAAGTTCATACAGCAAACATGTTTTGGTCAAATCATAATGAGGACCATGCAGGTAAAGTGCCGTAAACCTTCCGTTGAAACTAGGGTTTGGGAATTCCCGACAATTTCAAAGTCCCGGGACACGAGATAGTCTAGAATCAAATTCCCGGGAATTCCCGGGACTTCGAGACTTTTTGTTTTAAATAGGGGTAAGCATTTCTTAAAGAGTTTTAATTAAGTTAATTTCTGGTGAAACGTATTAAAAACCCGGGTAAGTGCTAAACGCAAAAAAAAGGTTCTTATTGTGAACAAACTTACATTTTTCAAATTTTTACCTACCTACACTTGTGCTATAAGACTTTTCTCCATATCAAATATCACTATTCTAGGTCAACGCAAAGTATCCTATGAATTTTAATTCCCTTGACAGTGTCGAAATACACTTTCTTTTGCGATGTAACTAAGTTTGGCAAAAAAATGTTAGCATTTGAAGCACAGTTTTACAACAAAATACCCCCAATTATAAAAAAAAAATGTATGCTCATTTAATAAATGAGCGTACATTTTTTTACTACTTTGCTGATTTAATAAAATAGGCTTTTAAAAAAATCAGTGTCAACAGCTTTGTATGACAATCTGTTTTTTATTTTTGTAATGGTTATGCCATTACAAAAATCAAAAACAGATTGTCGTTTTTTTTATTCGATTGTCGTGTCGAAAACGCTCGTTTTCAACAGATCTCGGTTTAATTGTGTATAAGTTAACAATATTACAACATTTCCAAACTAGTAATACGTTTTACTTAATCAATTTCGACAAATTCTTGTCTCGTCTCGAGTCTCGACTTGAAATTCCCGGGACTCGAGACACCTAAAATTACGAAAATTCCCGGGACTTCCAGACTCGAGACGTCCCGGGACCCAAACCCTAGTTGAAACCCTTTTCAACGGAAGATTTACGGATATTACGGAAGATCCTCCGACAAGACGAGTGTTATGTCTGATTCGACTGTTGTATTGTTCAAATCTCTGCTCGATACAGGATTTAGATTGTTAAGCTTCTACGTAGAAACATAGGTGTTGCTACAATTTTTTTACCACTACGCGTAATTCAGCCCATGATATTCAGGCTCTTATTTTTCATTTCGTTAAAGACAGTCTGACCATGGTCTGACCCTTATTACACTACGCGACATCGACTAAGACTCTCTGAATATCGAGTAGTGTATTTGGCCTTTTAATGCTAGTAGGGTTGTCAGGTTTTGAAACCGAAACCTGGACAGACTATCCTATTTAACCGGACATTTGGTCAAAAAGGCCGAATTAATAAAATTCATAAAATGTTTTTAATTTTTTACGAAAAAACAATAAAATTGTTCTAGCGATACCTACACAGAACAGAACAAAAAAGAACAAGAACAGAACAGAACAGAAACAAAAGAACAACAAATAAAAGATAAAAATAAAGCGAAGAACAAAAAAGAAGACAATAATTCTAAACAAGACCGGACTCAGTCCGATTTAGCCGGACACGCCTAAAAACCCTGTCCATCTCCGACTTTACCCGGATGCTTGGCAATGCTAATGCTGTATGAGATTTGAAGTTTTTAAGAGCAGAAACGACTGAAGAGCAGAATTAAATTATTGATGGATTTTTTTTTATGGTGGTAAAAATCATCCAATGACAACCCCCGCTCTTGGGCGGAGCGGGAGATAGTGTCAGAATTTTACTGACTAAAAGCCCACCCCGTTCCTTCAAGCCTTCATACCGGGGCTCGAGTTCCCTTTCGGATAACCCTGGCCCCAGTAGGCTTCGACCTGGCTGGGTCCCTGCTGTTGCTGACAACTCCTTGAGGCGCGCGGAACAGTGCGTACCGTCGACGACTTGGACTTGGTCCGGATAGTTACCGGAAATTATTGATGGACTTGTGCTTCGTGCTTGATCACTATCCTACTTGAACTTACCCTAAAATATTCGCAACTGGCTCAGTCTCATTAATAGTCTGGGACCTCGTTAGCCCCAGCATCAACAGCAGGCAAAACCACATCATTTTCATAGTTCAGAATCCTCCAAATCACAATCACTTGAGTTTATGTTCAACAAAGAGGTTTCAATCACATTTTAAACATGGCAGGAAGTGTACAAGAAAGTTTATTTATACTTTTTATGACTTCCTGTGTTCTGATTGGTGATTTTATAAATTAATTTCGGAAGTAACGTAGCTATTAATTACCACATTTTAGGTTCCTAAACGTTTATTTTAATTAAAATTTTATCTAACTACTTAGTTAAAGAAACTATTAATTTTGCTTGGTCTTTAGGTACACTTTTTCTTCGAGTTTTTAATTATTTTTTATTCTTAGTTAATTACCGGCTCTTTTAATTTTTAATCTCATTAATTAAAGCACTAATCAAATAACAATTTAAAATGTCACTTAGCAACAATCTATTTTCAGAATAACCGTTTTATTGCTATTCAAGAGTTTATTAATTAAAGTTATTTTTATTTCATTGATAAACAGCGGCTATTCGTTTATCTGTACGGCCGCCATTTTGGATTCACTCGCAGTACGTCCGTCAGGGAGCGCGCGCGCATCGGACTAGTTGTTGTACGCATGCGCGAAAGGTCGTTGCGCATCGCGAAAAAGTGAGGAGCGCGCAACATTTTTTTGATTTTAGTTTATTGATGAAAAAGTAAAAATACATTTATTAATCAAAATAATATATAGTTTTTTAATTATTTTTGAATTCTACAGTAAGTGATTAGCGACTTCTAAATTAAACTTCTCTATAGAATTTTATAATAAATGAAATCTATTGTTTGCAAAACAAATAACATTTATGGATTTTTATTGTTGCTCCTTTCCATGTGTATTCTTGTTAGAAGGTTGCTTCTTAAAATAAATACATATACATAGACCAAATTATATAATTTGTGTACAAATTGCGTTCGATACTTAGCTACAGAGTTTATTCTTAAATCCAACCTAGAGATCTTTAAGTCAAGAGTGAATAGGTTACTTTTAGGCAAGCGTGCTCCGTCGTCGGCCACATCATCGCTTAACGTGTTTGTGATAGTGGTCAAACGCGAGCCTACCAGTAATGAAAAAAGGCATTTTGTGTCTACTTGCGGCCAAGACTTGTAGGCGAAGCAGCTGGTAGTAGAAAATTATCAAATGGGAACATACTCTGGGGATAAACCGTATCTTATATACTATTCTCACTGTTCTCTCATATCTATTTTTATTGTAAAAGCAGTTATGTAATACCTAAGTATGGAAATTTTGTAAAGAGTAACTACGAAACTCCGTGGTTACACTCAGGGCCGTCTTTCACCTATTAGCTGCCCTGGGCATATAAAGATAATGGGGCCCCTATGTCCAAAATAAAGCACTATTTTTTTAGAAGTTCATTAGATAAGTATTATGATGAATAGATAATAAGTTGAATTTAAAATTGTGTAATTTATTACATCAGCACTGCTCTCAAAACGGTGAAGGAAAACATCATGTGAACCAAAAAATTCAAAAACATGTGACATCCACCAACCCGCACTGGGCCCGCATGGCGGATTACGGGCCATTCCCTCTGCTAGAGAGGAGGCCTGGCTCCCAACAGTGGGAACATTATAAGGCCGACCATACTTTGCTAGATAATAAGTATAATGTGATCCATAATAAGTCGCCAGCAACCAGGATTATACTATGTATGCTGTCTGAAGAGGTACCCTTTTTCTAGATTTGAGTTTAGCAAAATCGTTAAGTTAAAAAAATATTAAGTTAATTCAAACTTATTAAACGTGCTGGAATCGGGAAGCCTGATTTATAGGCCAGAGTAGAGTAGCTTTCGTTTATCGTTTGGTAATCGAGTAGGTAGAGCAGGGGGCCCCAATCGATCGCGGGGCCCTGGGCACGTGCCCAGTGTGCCCAGTGGAGAAGACTGGCCTGGTTACACTTACCGGTTCTTCTCTATAGGAAATTACCAATTGGAACTGTGCCAATGAAATAAAAGCACTTTGATTTAGATTTTCATTCCACGGTTTACCCATGTGTCAAACTTTATCGAATTCTACTCATCCTCTTGAGCGTGAAGCAGTAACAAACACACACAAATCTTCGCCTGTAAAATATTAGTAAGATAAGTAATAGAAAATGTTGAGCACCTCTGGCTGGGTTAATAGGTCGATCGTCGACCGCGGGCTATACAATTAATTGTTCTACAATTGTTTTGCCATTACACATTGAAGACGAATGAGGAATGTGTAGCAGTTTATATTTAAAACTATTTGTCTACAATGTCTACGAATAGCTGCTTTAGATGGCGAGGTATTTGAGATAGAAGAGGATGAGTAAGTAATCAAGTATGAGTTATTTGAGGCCGGTTAAAGATATATCTTTCATACTGCTACCGATGGTGTGGACATGTTAGCAGGAGAAGCGAGGACCATGTCGTAAAAATTGCACTAAACCTGCCAGAACAAAAGAAAGGCAGAGGTAGCCCACCACTGACCTGGTGTTCTAGAACCGAGAGAGACCTCAAGTTAGCCCATTTGCCAAAGCTGACAATCCAGGGTAGAATATCCTGGCGCCGATTAGTGAGGAGACCCGACTCCAAATAATAGGAACACGAGAGGACAAAGGTCGACTGGTAACCGTCTGGACTGGACCGAACTCGAGTCGTCGACGGCGCGTAGTGTTATACGCGCGCATCAGGAAGATATCAGCAAAGCCGTAGGAGTCCAGTAGGGTCAAAGTCTACTGTGGCCATAGGTTGTGCGAGAGAGAACCCCTCCCCCCCCCCCCCGAACCCTGGAAAGAAGGCAAAAAGGAACATAGGAGTGGGTTTTAGTCAATAAAAAGGTCACGCATCTTAATTATGGTGATAAGTGGTGTTTCAGGAGTGGCTGGAAAGACGTCACGGCGTCCTCACCTTATGCATGACGCAGGCCCCCACCAGACAATTTCGGGAGGTTCCTGTAACGGACTCGTGCGGAAGAAACGCCCGGGTATCAACATTATGTGGACTACTCGGAGGACACGGTGGAGCACACGGTAGGGGTGTGCCCCGCTTGGGCAAAGCTCCGCCGTGTTCTCGTGGGGGTGATCTCTCGCGCCGGGCCTTGGTACAGGCCAAGGTCTGGAGCGAGGAGGAGTGGCATGCAGCCGCCTCCTTCTGTGAAGCTAGGGTTACCAGGTCTTGAAATCGAAAAGCCGGATAGACCACCCAGTTTAGCCAGACATTTGGGTAAAATAACTAACATTGTTTTTTACAATAGCTCTTCTAATCTTTTTAAATTTTAATTAAATAACAATAAAATTAACTGATAGTATTCGTAAGTGTAAATCCACTCCACTTGCGCTAGTGATACTGGTAAGGCAGAACACATGACAAATCTAAAAGAAATCCGGACCGGCTGGCATCTCAGACTTACTGAATTGTGCATTCAATATAGATCAATAAGGCCCTTTATGGCATGTTCTTTTTATTCTTATTTATAAGCTCGAGTTTGATCTGCTCCCCTGATGGTAAGCGATTATGTGGTCGACGATGGAGCATGCTTGCCTAGAAGTAACATATTCACTCTTGACTTAAAGAGCCCTAAGTTGTAGTTGTCAAGAAACACAGGCTCCGGCTGTACGCACAATAAATGTGTTCCCAAAATGCTTTGTGCGTAATGGTTGGGATTTCTACCATGTACTGGTGGCGCAACGCCGTACGTCTTGTGGTCCTATGATGGAACGGACTTGGCGGAATTAGACTGTGCAATTCCAGTGCACACTCCTCGAAATGTAAACAATAGAAAACCGACAGGCTAGCAACTCGGCGGCGATGCCCAAGGCTTTGGAGCTTAGACTCAACAAGTGCATAATTGCTGATGATTCTCTTGGCTAATCTCTCAATGGACTCCAGCGCATCAAGCTGGTATTTGGCAGACCCATTCTAAAGATGAGAACAGTACTCCATACACAATCGAACTTTCGCTTGATGTAATTTAAATGAATATTTTCGAAGATATTAAAGATTTAAAATGCAGGGACATAGCAGTTGCGGTGCGGTGGTATCAGCAATGTACCCGGGCGAACCGGGACGAGTCGCTAGTTTATGATAATTTAATCATAGATTTACTGCAAATATTTATAGATAGAAAGTGAAAGTTGAGGGCAGAGGTCATTTATATATATCATAGCAATCATCATGAAGATGCCATAGCCCTGTTCCATGTAAGGACAGTAATGGAGGGTCTTCCCGTGTTGATACAATAGATTATTTATAATAATATGCAAATAAGATTTCTGATCGTGATACGAATAGTAATGAGATTTCACAAATATTAGTTTACTAGCTTCTGCCAGCAGCTTTGCTTATGTGATATCAGGAAATCATTATCAAAAATCTATACATCTATACATATAAATAAAATTGGAGTGTCTGTTTGTAATATTGAAATAACTGCTTTTTACTACATGCATATGAATATATATACGGTACATACACCAAAATAACATTTTTTACAATTTTTGTCTGTCTGTCTGTCTGTCTGTTTGTCCGAGCTAATCTCTGAAATGGCTGGACCGATTTAGACGGGACTTCTTTTGGCAGGTAGCTGATGTAATAAGGAGTAACATAGGCTACTTTTATTTTAGAAAAAATAAATTCAAAATCCTGTAGTCCATGCGAACGAAGTCGTGGGAACAGCTAGTAAAAACCACACAAAATATCTCAAGGGATTTATAATAATTTCCAAGATATAATATTTTTGGTCTATCCATGTCTATGAGCAGTAGTGGCCGAGTGGTAACGGCCCCGATTGACGTGTTTTGTAGGTCGCGGGTTCAAACCCAGCCAGGCGCATTACTTTGTGTAATTTATTTCATCACCACTGTTCTCAAAATGGTGAAGGGAAACATCGTGAGGAAACCGGCATGTCCTAGAACCAAAAATTCCAAGATATGTGATGTGACATTTACTAAACCGCACTGGGCCCGCCACGTGGATTACGGCCCATTCTCTCACCAGAGACGTGCCCTTAATCCCAGCAGTGGGAACATTAAATGGCTGATTATGCTATGCTTTATGCTATGGTCTATCAGTATTACTGATTCGAATCCATGCAGATGTTTGAGCATGGAGGAGTAACAAACATACACATTTATGTGCAATATGTAACTAGAATAAGCACATACACATTCCAGTTAAAAAAAATAATTACAATCATAATTAAAAGCACTGTTTTTGTCTGCTTACTCTTGGCAGTTTGTTTATATTGTTTTAAAACAGAGCTATCTCTCGATGTCATCAGGAAACTTAAAGTACTTCATGACTCCGAACCGAACACACTTGTTTGGGAAGGATTATTACACCGCTTCCTTTTTAGTTCCGAAGCTTAATCATAGATGGCGTTAAATTACATTCGGTTTCATAGTTCAGAATTTCTACATACTTATTTAGTCATTTCGAATTTACATCTGTAGAGATTTTTTAATGAATATTTTCTTTGTTACAACAGTTAATGGCCATATTGATCTATTTTTGTAAGTATGACCCCCCTGTAGCATGTCTACCAAATAAATTGCTTTGATTTTGGTCCTTTGATCCAAAACTTCTGAATTTTTAACACATTAGGTAAAATATACGAAATCGATGTATCTAGATAACTTTTATACATTAAAATTGTGTGTAACTTGGTAGGCATATTACTTAGGGTTTGTTTCACCGCAATCAGTTGACTATAGGTATCGAAAGATATACCTACCTACTACATTTATTACTTATATTAATATATAATTCATTGACTGTTAGACGGTAGGAAGTTCGCCGAATCAGCTAGATAATCACTAAAATTTTGAGAAATTATGGATCACACAGTAAGTAGCTTCATTGATTAAAAAGTTACGGAATGTATATTTAAATATTGAAAGTTACTTAGTATTCCAATTATCAATAGGTATCTCAATACAAACAAACATACAAAACAATAGACTGTAATAAAGAAGATAAAACCGATATGCCGTGGGATTTAATTCCTTTTAACTGCATATCCGCGCGCGCCATACTGAAAACCAATAATGGACGAAATCCTACATTCAAAATATAATGGCCTGTTGTGACCATGATATCGTCGGCAACTTTTTAATCGAGTTTTAAATGGGAGACGCGTTTATTGTCGTGGTAATCGAGGATCTGAGTTTTCTTTTTTTTTTTTAAGGTGGGAAAAAATCATGCAATGACATCCCCCGCTCTTGGGCGGAGCGGGAGATAGTGTCAGACTCTTACTGACTAAAAGACCCACCCCGTTCCTTCTAGCCTTCATACCGGGGCTCGAGCGCCCTTTCGGATAACCCGGGCCCCAGTAAGCTTCGACCCAGCTGGGTCCCTGCTGTTGCTGACAACTCCTTGAGGCGCGCGGGAACAGTGCGCGCCGTCGACGACTTGGGCTTGGTCCGGACAGTTACCGGACGGCCGGACAGCGAGCTACCCATTGCTCACTGTCGGCAAGCCCGCGCCTACGGTGGCCGGAAATCGGGATCAGAATCCCGGCGGCGGCGGCGGCGGCGATAACGCCGTTGCCTGATGCGTTCGGCCTCCTCCTTTGCGAGCATTACTGCTTCGAGGAATCTGAGTTGGTAATTATTTTCTGTGTAGTACTTAGATAATTTATTTATGTATTTACTAGCACTTGTATAGGTACCGGCACGAACCTTGAGCGCTCGGCGTCAGAGTGGGGATCGCTTTGCGCATTCCATGCATTGGCGAGCCAATCGTCGTCGTTGTTAGATACATGCAGCAAGTGCAGGGAACGAATCATGAGAGACGTCTACGACACGATGGTGCGGCGAGCCAATAACTGACACTCCCCGCCTCCACGTCTTACTTCATACCACTAAATAGGCCCGATATTTGATTTCTGCGCAAGTAAAGGTCAGCGCTCAAGATTCGTGCCGGTACCTATACAACGTTACAGAGGATGTCCAAGGCGTTGTACAAAGGTAACTAACAAACTAAAATAACAATAACACCGGGAAACGCAGCGCTGGAAGGCCTCCTACAAGGTGGTCCGATGACCTGGTGAAGGTTGCGGGAATCCGATGGTGCGGGATGCACAGGATCGTGCGTTGTGGCGACGGTTGGGGGAGGCCTATGTCCAACAGTGGACGTCTGTCGACAGAGATGAATGAATGAATAACAATAAAATAATAACAAATAACCTAATAATAACAAATTATATTAAACTGTCGAATACCGAAATTAGAGACACAATAGAAAGACAAGAGAGAGCGAACGTCGCTGTTCGCTTGGGGTTTAATGAATTAATGAGTTCATCATCATCATCATCATCATTTCAGCGTAAACGTCCAGTTGAACATAGGCCGGTCCCTAGTGTCACAATAACGACGGGTCCTGTGCGTGTCGCATCCATCGGGTTCCCGCGACCCTCAGCAGGTCAACAGTTCACCTTGTGGTAGGTTTGATGACTAACGGGGTTACTATGACGTTCAAATTTTTCAACATTTATATCATATTTTTATTGTATTATTTTGTAATTTTAATTTAAAATTTTACTTTTGTTATGTAGCTTAATTGTTTAAATTATTTTTTGCATGCTGTGGTCTCCTATAAGTGAAGGAGTACACCAAAAAGATACTGGAACCACTAATATTATAAGATACAAATATTGTGTACATCCTTTGTTGGAGATCCTAAATAAATAAATAAATAAATAAATAAATAAAGTAAGATTGTTTTAATCTTGTTTTATGCCAGCCATACACGGTCAAACCTGTAGTCCAATCGGTATGACGCTACATGTTTGATCAAACAGATTTGACCGTGTATGGGACTGACAACATGTTGACAACATGTTTGACGGCACAATCGAATTTCAATTCTTTTGGTTTGATCAAACCGATTGGATCATACAGATTGGACCGTGTATGGGACGGTCCAATCGGTATGATCAAACCAAAAGAATTGAAATTCGATTGTGCCGTCAAACATGTTGGTCATACCGATCCACTCCCACACACGGTCAAATCTGTTTGATCAAACATATAGCATCATACCGATTGGACGACAGGTTTGATCGTGTATGGCTGGCATTACCTCCACACCACTACTCCACCACCACACGGAAACAAGATTAAAACAATTTTACTTTAAACGTCATGGTCTGCCTTATTTATAAAGAAAGATAACACCTAAAAAAAAAAAACTGCATTACGTAGTTATAGTTACTTTTTTCTTTAAATCCTAAGAAAAATTCATACCCATAATGCTTCCCTTAGAATTTGGACATTTATTTATAAAGGACTTCGCCCAAAGAAACTGCCAGTAACACCTAGCTAGGTATATTTAGGTACCTATCTCCGAATAGCAAGAATATTGCAGTGTTCCAATTCTAAAGGGTGTGGGTGTCGACGCCGCTACAGGCACTCGAGACGTTTTAACCTCGTCTCAATGATCGTCAATGCGTTTGTGTGCATTTCTCTTTATGCTCCAGTTGTCTATACTTATGTGCGCAATGTGCATTCGGCCTGTTTCTCTATCTATACTCCTTTTTTTCTAGGTAGTCAACTAAATAGTTTTGAAAAAAAGGCTGCCAGGCTGAAATGGGATTGGGCGGGACACGTTACATCAGCCGTATGCATAGTGATCGTCCGGCAAGAGTCTCCACAGAGTGGGTACGTGAGAATCATGGACGACGCCGCCGAGGTCACCCTGGACAGAGGTGGCGAGATGATCTAGACGCCACCGCAAGAGCCGCAAGTTGGAGGGCTTTAGCCCAGCAGCGGGAAAGTACAGACTGTTGGGGTAATAGAACTCCAAAGAGAAACTCCGTTTTAAGAATTCCAATAATAACTGTTTATTATCCTTTTCTTTATATTGGAAGGTGTGTTTCAGTAATATCACGTGAGACGTGTGCTTCTAAGCAAGGCTTGTGGAATACAGTAACTGTAACCATAATAGGGATTTCAGTCAAGTGCTGACGAGGGGCTTAGACCAATTAAATACAATATTTATGGTTTAGAAAGAGAAAGACCATAGTGTTGAAGCAGGATGGATTTGTTTTTGTTATATTCCAACACAGACGAAATAAATAATAATAATAAAAAAAAAATTGTTGAGTTTAGTTACGAAATCTTTGAATAACTTGTCTTGCTCCTCGCAAAATGGAGGGTGTTTCATTTACGGGCTTACACCATAATTCTTTTTCAATTAACTTGTATAAAATTCACCTACAACGAAAAAAATAACGGCAGCCTCTCACAAACACAGGTACCATGTGCATAAACAAATGAAATGCAAATTAATTAAATAAAAGAGCGAGCGGACTCGTAAAACCGACTAGTGTTGTAAAATAAAGCCAAGTGAAAAGTGGACAATAATAATTAATTTTTATTTCGGCGCCGTCGACTGGGTGGCCAGCATTCAACGCTTTGGAGTGTTGCCAGGTGGGATATTCCGACTGAATTTTTAATTGTGGCAACATTTTAGCGATTGAGTTCGCGCGTGTTTGCGATGCTTAATTTATTTTCGTTGAATTCTTTTTTTCTTTTGTCTGTTTTTTTAGAGTTCCGTATCTCAAAAGGAAAAACGGAACCCTTATAGGATCACTTTCATGTCCGTCCTTCTGTCTGTCTGTCAAGACCCTTTATCTTGAGAATGCGTGAAGGTATCAAGTTGAAATTAAAACCATATACTCAGGTCTGCGGTCCTTTTAAGCTGTGAAAAAAATCAAACTTCAAAGTTAAGGGCCAAGCGCCCGAAAAGTGCCATAAAATAGTGATTTTCTGAGGCCTACTCCTCTGTAACGGCTAGGTCAATTGGTTTGAAAAAAATATATGTTTATTATAGATTCATGAACAATAATATCAACATTTGATTTTTTCGTGCAATTAATACTTTTGTCAAAAAAAATATTTAGCAATTTCGCAACTTTTCGCTACTCCTTCGAAAGGGCTTGGACCTTTAGAAACATTTTTACACATAAAAATTGGTGGTTAAATATTCTTCAAAGTGAACATTGCATATGTGAATCAATCAATATCTCGCAGAGAAAATGGATTTAAAGCGCTTTCCGGGCGCTGCTGGCCGCAAATAAATGCACAGATTTGCGTACTGCCGGCTAGGCGAGTGCGAGAGTTGCGTTCACATAATTTCGGCCAGATGGTTCAAGGAACTATACGCCTTAACGAATAAAAAAGATACGGCCGTATATGTCGCAAAAAAAAAAACGTATTTTTTGATACTGTCAAAGATCGAAACTCATAGGGTACTTCCCGTTCACCCAGAATCCTAAAATTTGATACAAAGCAAGGTCTTATAGCACAGGTTTAGGAATAAATCTGAAAACAGTTTTGTTGTTACTGAAGTCACAAAAAAAAATTTGCAACTCGGAAAAATCTTAAAGGCTCCATTCGGGGATTGTAGTTTGCACGGAACCCTCAGTGCGCGAGTCCGACTCGCACTTGCCCAGTTTTTTTTTTTAAATTGTGCACGTTGATCCTTTGAGGTTGGTTGGAGTTCTTTTTAATTGAGACATTGGTTTCGAGTTTGTACTGTAAAGTTAATTGCACGATTCATTTCAAGGAAACTGAAATGTTTTGTTATGGTATTAATTAAGGAAAGATAATTATTCTGTGTACAGGTTTCACGTTTTTAGAATCGTTTTCAATTGAGCAGCAGTAATGATTCCAGAACTTTTCGGCCTCATAGACCATCTGTTCTGCGAAGAATGTGCCCTGCTTATTTTTTTTACCGTGGAAAAATCATCCAATGACATCTTCCGCTCTTGGGCGGATCGAACGGGTATGTCAGACTTTTACTGTATTTTACTCCACCCCTGTTCCTTCTTTGCCTTCGTCCTATGGCATTTTTTTTTATGGTGGGAAAAATCATCCAATGACAACCCCCGCTCTTGGGCGGAGCGGGAGATAGTGTCAGACTCTTACTGACTAAAAGCCCACCCCGTTCCTTCTAGCCTTCATACCGGGGCTCCAGTTCCCTTTCGGATAACCCTGGCCCTAGTAGGCTTCGACCCGGTTGGGCCCCTGCTGTTGCTGACAACTCCTTGTTCGTCCTATGGCCCTGGGTTTCACTTTCGCTCTACCAGTGGCCCCAATAGGCTTCGAACCTGCTGGGACCCTACGGCCTGCCCTCTGCTACTTAAATTGTGTTGATTAAAATGAAATATAAATTACCCGTAGATTCTCTTTTAAACTGTAATGTGTGACCACTATCAACAGTCGTAACCTCATTTACCATGGGACAGCCAGCCCTCGTAACGTATTTACCAGCCGTACCTGCAGCCTTTAATTGCAGCTCGTTAATTCTGAGCTGCTTCATTCGTATGTTTAATTTAATTAACCAATTCTCTGCGCTGCTTCTGGTTTTCCTGTATTTCAATTGTTTGTCGCGAAAATTCTCGTGTTTATACTTTGTACTGGCTGGGTTTTCGGGGAATTGGATGTAGTAATTTGTACCAACCCACACTAAGAGTAATGAGTAACCAGAGGAAAGATGAAAGAGGTAAGAAAGGAAATACTTTCCGATTTTTACTACAATAAGTGTCGCCGCTTGTCTCCCACCCTTTATAAATGATAAATGATATTGATTTTGCAAATAGGTTTAAAAGACACTTTTACACGTCAAATTTTTTTTCGTCAGTTTAAGCTAGATGAGGCCGGTGTTTCCTAGCTGACTACCCTGAGAAGAAACACCGAAACAAACTCAGGGGTCAAAGTCTCTTTTAAGGTCAAATCACATGAGAACCATGCAGATTAGTCTGAGATGGTCTTTTGAAGAAAGAACCATACAGATTTGAGTGAACCTGTCCAGTCAGTGCAAGCATTTGTCAGTATTCGCAAAGCTTAACTCAGGACTACTAAGGAGCTCAACGACTTGACGAACAATACCAAGGAAAGGACATTTGGGTAGGCCGCAGAAAATACTCAACTTGCCAGACATACGGTTACGAGAAAAAAAAAGAAATCAACATAGTCCTCACATTCACAATAACTCCACTACAGGGAATAAACCAATACGAACGCGCATTACGCAACTAACAGACCACGCACACTTATATCGCAAGTTTGCTATTGGTAGTTGAACTATGAGCATTGCCCTACTTTGTAGCACGCCTGCCCCGCCCACACTCTTTCATCTGTTCTGTGTGAATAACTATGGAGTTTCTTGCCGGTTATTTTTCATAGGGAACGACTAATTTGGAACCGTGCACTAGCTTCTGACGTTTGTGAAATAAAAAAAGACGCATAGCATTTTTATCAACTTATGCAATTATAATTATTTATTTATTTTATTTATGCAGTATTTTTTTTCCTTTGTTTTTGTTTTCTTTCATATTAATTGAAGTTACACTTTCACACATTGAATTGAATTTTGATTGATTGTTCACTCATTTGTTTTCTTATCGGTCACCACGCTCAAAAAACAAATAGATTATTTTTGTTACGTAATTTCTGGATTCGGTCTCCACGCTCAAGGCCCGCGATAGAAGCTATGCGATAGCTTAAAATATTTGAATTTCGAATTTTTGAGGCCCATTCCCTCTCTTAGAAAGGAGATCACATCAATTGGAACCGTGCGTTAGCTTCTGATGTTTTATAATTAATCCTATTGAACTATACGTATAGATATGTTCAGAAAAACACTGAAAGGTCTCTTCGGAAACCAAACTGCGGAAAGCTGTGTAGCGACATCAATGGGGTCACATAATGAACTAAACTACAAAATCCTGCATCGTACAATTACAGTAATAGGGTAGTTTCCAGGGTCAAAATAATTACTTTTTATTTAGTCCGTATTCTAGATTATAAAAAAATATTGGACACGTATTTCTTCTTTTTTCGATTAAACAAAAAATAACAAAGATGCGAAAAATGTAGCACGGCGTGACGTTACACGTAACTTTAATGGGCTATATCTTTGTCATTTTTGGTTTAATTTACAAATAAAAAAATACGTGTCCATTATTTTTGAATAATCTAAAAGACGGACTAATTGCATTTTTTTACGGCAACTAGCCTTTTCTCCGCGCGATTTGAACATATACGACAGCCCGAAATCATCTATTGGGTAGTTGCATAGATCAGGCGAAACTGTCGTTTGGTTGTGGGATCCTCCCTTTTCAACAGAGGTATGTGGGACTTTTGACGGAAGATTCTGGAATGGTGGCCACGTATCAGAAGACGCAGCGTTGGAAGGCCCCCACAAGGTGGACCGATGACCAGTTTTTTTTTCGGTGGGAAAATGATCTAATGACACCCCCCGCTCTTGGGCGGAGCGGGAGATAGTGTCAGACTTTTACTGACTAAAAACCCACTCCAGTTCCTTTGTTGCCTTTCGTACCGGAGGCTGAGCTACCTTTCGGAGCTAACCCTGGCCCGGATTTCAGCCTGGAGCTCGGCCCGGAGCTCAGCCCGAAGCTCACTCCGAAGTTTTGTCATCCTTTTTTCAAGGGAGGCGTCAAAAGCTTTCATGAGGGATGCGGCATGCCGTTGGGCCGTCCTCTCTTTTGAGGTCCTCTCCCTCTTCCGGCTCATGACCGATGACCGGTGAGGGTTGCGGGAATCCGATGGATGCGAGACGCACGGGACTGGTCACTATGGCGCCACTTGGGGGAGGCCTATACACACACAAAACAAAACTAAAACACATACATACAATAGGCGGCCTTATCGCATTCCGCGATCTCTTCCAGACAACCTGGAATGGACAGTAATTGCCTGGACAAGAAATGGGGCTGTCATTGGTGTGACAAACCAGTATTACATATAGATGCACCAGAATTACACATATTTCATACCGATGAAGTTTACACCAGTTTTCTCAGTAAGTGAAAACTCGCTATTTCCTCAATAAAAGTACCAATAAGCCATAATCTAGAACAGCCCGAGGTCAGCGATTCGATTTGCCACAGCCCGACGGCTCATACAGTCGAGCGAGCATTTACAAACGCTTGCAATATGCACCTTATGCACACGGAAACGAAAATGCGAAATAATTTCCTACACCGAGTCCGTTTGAGCATCAAATGGCGGATTTTCCACAAATTCGTGGAACGGACTTGGGTTTGGCGTGGTTATTTTCTGGTTTTCTATTTGTTTTTAAATTTCTAGTGAATACTTTTATGATGATGAACAGTTAGAACTTTAGAACTCAATAGGGAAATACGAGGGTGACACTGAAAGTTCTTAGAAAATCAAAAACCGAGCAAACTAGTAAGTTATTATTTTTATTATATCTTTTCAAAATAGTTTCCATTCACATCAATACATCGCTGCATTCGATAGAACCACCGAGAAAAGCACTTTGCCCACTCGTCCTTAGGGGTCTCTTCGATGGCCTTCTGGAACGCAGCCACTGCTTCCTTAACGTCCATAAAATGTTTTCCTCGAAGTTTTTCTTTTATTTTCGGGAATAAACAAAAATCGCAAGTTGCGAGGTCGGGGCTATATGGCGGGTGACCCAGCAATTCCAAATAGTCAATCGACTCTTTGTTTGGCACGACGGCTTTCGGTGGCGGCCACTTGTCATTAAGTTAAAAATTAATTAAGTTAAAAAATAATTAAGTTAAAAAATTAAAAAAATGCAAGCATATTCCTTTATTATCCAAATGCACCAGAAGTAGGGTTTTTTTTTTTTAAGTATATGTAGTAAGTATATTTAATTTCTTTGGTACGCCCTAGACTCTAAACGGCTTTTTGCATTTTAACTTAAGAGGTGCCTGTAGATTTGCCTTAGTAGTAAGAGTGACACTGGATAAATGAAAATTATAAAAAAATGGCACATTTTTGGCCACAAATTAATGTTTTCAATTTTCTTTTTCGTGGGCGCCATGATTTTGAAAGTATTAGACTGCTTAAAACGACTTGATTCACACGGACGTAGCTATAGCTTTGACAAGGGAGGGGTCCGTTGTAAAAAAAACATAGATTTGACCTATAACCAAGCAAAGCCAATAAAATTAAGCACACATAGTCGCGCGTAATGTGCATATAATTATAGGAGGAATCTATATATTTGTCAATCAATCCCCTAGCATGTCACTTATTTGGGATAGTTCTCCTGATACTGTTACGTCATTTTAGGCGATTTTGCGTCATTTCTGGCGTTAGGCCCATTTTTATTAGGTCGTTCTGGATGGTTCGCCTTCAGGGAGTCGGTGGCCAACCTCTTCCTCTTTTGTCCTCTTCTATGGCTAATACGCGTCGGATCATCTGGTCTTTGTATCTGCGCATCATATTCCCATACCATTGCAAACGGCTCTCCTGCATCTTATGTTGTATTTAAGCTACATCAAAGTTCCCTCGGATCAGCTTTTTGGAGACTTTATATCCAGTCTCGTGACACCTCTCGCCCATCGTAGGATCTTCATCTCTGTGACGTGCATTTTTTGCTCTTCGTATTTTCTAATTTTCCAGCACTTGGAACCATACAACATAGTAGGTCCAGCGGCTCGTTTATACAAGGTGTAAGGAACAGCCCTCCACAAACTCTAAGGGCTTGCTCAGTAGACGAAACTGTACAACCTACCATAAAAATTTTTTTCAGGAAACGAAAAAAATCGCCACACTATACAAACTTCATTGGACAGTTTGTATGGAGAGGCTGATTTTTTTTTTCGTTTCCTGAAAAAAATTTTTATAGTGGGTTGTTCAGTTTCGTTTACTGAGCAAGCCCTTAAAGTTTGTGGAGGGCTGTCCCTTACACCTTTTATATGGTGCCTTTAGTTTTTGTAAACATTTTTATGTCACAGCGAATACCAGTGAGCGATCTCCATTTAAGCTAGCCAGTCCTGATTCTATTATCCTAGGTCTCTATCCGTGGTTGCCTAAGTATTGACCACCAATCCGAGGTCGATTTCAAATATGAAATCATCTATTTAGTTCAATGGTGTATCTTCTGTCTTTGGTGACGACGTGTTATGGTTGTTGCCAGAAAAATTGCAATGAATATGCTCCGTCTTTTTGACCCGTAGGCCACCGTCATCCAAAGCCTTACGTAGATTTGATTTCCCGACAGAGATTCCTCTATTAGAGCTACATGGTTCGCATAGAATAGTGTCCCAGGGGATAGTTTTTGAAAATGTTTTGTAATCTAGTCCCATGACAACGTTGAAAAGCAGGGGGCTTAAAAGGGACCCTTGATGGACCCTGACCAGACCTCGAGACTATCACTTGTTCCTGCTGGAGAGCCAACTCGCGTTGTTACCTTGTTATACATGTCTTGTAAAATACTCCGGTATCAATTGGGCTGTAATTGCTTGCCATATGAGTTTGCGTGGTACTCGGTCAAAAGCCTTTTATATGAAGACCAGGTAAAGATTCTTTTAAGGCTTTATATTTCTCCATTAGGGTCCTTACGCAATGTATGGCGGCCGTAGTCTCCACTCCAGCGGTAACACACACACTGATTAGTGGTTATGGTGCAAAATTTGATAAGCCTGTCGATAAGGATCTTTTCCATATCTATAAGGTGTGTGAAGTTAACTTAATGACCCTTAGTAGTTTTTACATTCCGCGATATTTCCTTTATTCTTAAAGAAGGGGATCATATTACTGAGTCTCGACATATCTGGTATCTTCCCGGATGTAAGGATAAGATCGAAATGGTTTGTCAGCCACCAGACTCCAACTGTACCCGTTTTCTTCTAAAGTTTTACTGGTATTTTATCGCAAATTCGAGACCAATTCCTTTACCATTTTTCATACGAGATATAGCTTTGATCTCTTCCGGTGGAGAGATAACTTCAATGGGACTAAATACTCAAGGATGAGGTGCGGTTTACTTTAGTGGAAACTCTATGTCTCAATTCGCAACTACTATTCGCTAGCGGTCCCGTAAAAATTACACTCATTCTTGAAGAATGGGGGGTGTCCAGACCCCCAAAACCCCCCCTTATATACGTCGGTGCTTGATTCTAACTGAAACGAAAAAAAGGAAAAATCAAGTGAGAGATAATGTTAGACCCAAGTCCGCCCCCCGTAGTTCGAGAGTCATGACTAGCGGCGTAGTGAATCAGGAAAGCCGCGTGTATCGCCCGCGGCGCACTATACGCCGACGACGCAAGCCCACTGGGGCCGCTTATAGCGTGTGTTTACGCCTCTTTGTCCTGGTAAGCAGGTCCTACAAGTAATGGTGTAACCTATAATTTTATTAGAATGGCATTGGTTTATCTGTACATCGGTAAGCATAAGTGTTTTGAGAGTGTAAAGTTACACATACTTCTATTCATAATCGTAGGTGTGAGACAAATTTGCAGGTTCCTTGAAGTCTCAGTTATCCAGTTTTCACTGTACTTAATAAAAAATCAAGAGGAAAAACAATAAAAAAAAAAATTAACAAAAAAAGTACAACCGACTTCAATGTACAAAAAAAAAAACTGAAAAGTACAAAATAACTTTAACTTCGGAAGTCGGTGTTTCTAAAATAGTTTTGTCGTATAAACAAAGCAATTTTACTTATTACGACAGTTCTGCTGTGATCTTATGAGGAGTTCTGTTCCATATCTTCGAAATTCATGATCAGATCACAACAATATTTCTATGGAACCAAATTCGAATTCCCTTTCAATAATAAATAATATATAATATTTTTCTGTTTCTGTCTTCTTTTCTTATATAAGTTAAGTGTGTACATGAATTGTTAAATAAATAAATAAATAAATAAATAAAAAACAATATCGGGCCACAATTAACCGAGATATCGGTGAACATTCATAAAAATATGAACATAGCACCTACTCGTTTTCGAAGTCGGTTAAAAAGGGTGTTATTTTTGAAAACCAAATTTTTTATTTCAAAGTGTAAGTAATAAAAACGATTAGTATATTAATACATATCACATACATACACACATACAAAGTGCATCATATAATGTGTTAAGCTTATTTTAACAATCACTTTAATTGCTAACAGCACCTTTGCTTCGTTTGATCTCTTAAAATAATTGAAAGAGATAAAATTCTCTGAAGTTTTTTACTGACTCGCGAAATCGCAGACACGTGTTAAAAATATTATAATTATTTGATGTACCGTTAGTTATGTTTAGCGGGTCTGCTCCTTGTTTTTTAATGTGGGAGACAGACAAATATTTAAAAAAATCCTTTCAATCCGAAAGGGCGCTCGAGCCCCGGTATGAAGGCTAAAAGGAACGGGGTGGGTCTTTTAGTCAGTAAGAGTCTGACACTATCTCCCGCTCCGCCCAAGAGCGGGGGATGTCAATGAAAAAAAAAAAAAAAAAAAGCCTCAGAGTGTAATTTTTTTTGTCTTTCGCTATTTTTTTTAATTGTTATAAACTAGTGCTTGATTGCGATCTCACCTAATGGTGAGTAGTGATGCAACCGTTGATGGTGAGGCGCACAATCTTATTTATAGCCTATTCATACCATTCCACTACCACCATCATTTCTCCATCGTTACACCTCTATGGTCCTCGTCGTTTTTACCGCGTACAGTTGCCACAAAGGATCTTGAGCGCTCGGCGTCAGAGTGGGGATAGCTTTGCGCATTCCATACATTGGCGAGCCAATCAGTGTCGTCGGGAGGTACGTGCTGCAAGCGAAATGAAGGAATCACGAGTGGCGTCTATGACGCGATGCGCGGCGAGCCAATCACAGACGCTCCCCGCCCCCGCGTCTCATGTCGCACCACCTGAGGAGACCCAATTTTTGACTTCTGCGCAACTTGAAGCCAGTGCTCAAGATCCTTTGTGGCAACTGTACATCGTAGGACTGGAACAATTTGCCTGCAGTGGTCTTTGCGTCCGATTATAATTTAGGTATCTTCAAAACTAGAGTGAATAGGCTCTCAATAAACTAGTGCGATTCACCATCAACGATTACATCACTGCTTACCATCAAGTGGAGTCAAGCATTAGTTTATACGATTTAAAAAAAAAAACAGTAATGTTATTGTATTTGTAACGGGTCATATGTATGTATGTATCATAGAATCTCAGGGCTCAACATAAATATAGCCATTAATTATTCAATATTGTTTTTAGTATTATATTGCGAATCCTGAATATAGTTCAGAATGAGTAACTGAATCGATTCCAATAGTTTTTACACCATGTTATATTCTTTCCGAAAAATATTTAAAAAGGTCACAAGTTGGAAACCACCGACACTAAGTACAACACATGTCACGGCAGTTCAAAGCGGGCATTAGGAGCCAGCATACACGTCGACGGCGCGCACTGTTCCCGCGCGCCTCAAGGAGTTGTCAGCAACAGCAGGGGCCCAACCGGGTCGAAGCCTACTGGGGCCAGGGTTATCCGAAAGGGCGCTCGAGCCCCGGTATGAAGGCTAGAAGGAACGGGGTGGGTCTTTTAGTCAGTAAGAGTCTGACACTATCTCCCGCTCCGCCCAAGAGCGGGGGATGTCAATGCATGATTTTTTCCCACCATAAAAAAAAAAAGCCAGCATACAGCATACATACAGCTGGGTGCAAGTGCAAAACAACCCCTCAGTCGCCTGGATGGCCCGGTGACTATGTATTTTTGCTGACATAACAAGCTTATATCTTTGTGATTTTTTATGATACAGTTATGAAATTTTGTACATAGATTCTTTATATAAAAATACTAGACACGTGTTTTGGGTTTCACATATAATAAAACTAATGTTGTATAATGTAGTTAACATTTAAAAAACAGACAGGCGTGGGAAGTGACTTTATACTATGTAAATAAGCCCCAAACAAATATAATTATTTCCACTATTTTTATACAGTATACCTTGTATCCAGTGCCGGATTAACCACGTAGAAGGAGTAGCAAAAGCTAGGGGCCCCGCGCAATGGGATGGGCCCCGCACGGACATAAAAAACCAGTCGCGGTACCATCGCGGTAATTTCTGACTGATCACTCAAAAAAAAGTTCGCTTGAATCCTGGGGTGCGGCGCCAAACCAAAGCCTTTTTTTTAATAATATATTCCGCAACTAGCACACGATACCGTCTAGTTCCAAGCTAAGCAGAGCTTGTGTTATAGGTACTAGATAACTGATAAACATAGTTATATATTTCTAAATACATACATATTACAGATAAATTACACCCAGACCCAGAACAAATGATCATGCTCATCACATAAACATTTGTTCTGGGTGGGAATCGAACCCACGACCTGTGGCATAGCAGTCAGGGTCACTAACCACTAGACCAACAGGCCAGTCTTTGAACTTTTCGTTTTGAGAGCAAGCAATAATTAACTTAGCGGTGGTCAGGTGAAAGTGTGTTTGATGGTACCCAGCTGTAGCATAATTATGAATTCTAACCACTTCCGGTTTTTCTATAAAGACAACGTGGGTTACGCGTAGCCTATGGACTCACTACCCTCATCATTTCAGCCGAAAGACGACCACTACTAAACATAGACCTCCCCCAAGAGTCACTATAACCTGGTCAGGGTCGCGAAAATCAAGGAAAACGAGACGCATAGAAGCGTCTCGTTCTCCTTAGATTTCTGCGACCCTGACCAGGTTATCGGTCTACCAATGTGGAAGGCCTTCCAACCCTAGAATCCTTCGGCCGCATTGACTATCTGTTTTGCGAGCAATGTGTCCTGTCCATTACTACTTAAGTTGGCGATTCTTCACACAATTGGCAACCTTGGTTCTACTGCAGCCATCTTCATTTCTGATACTATCACGCAAGGAAAATCCGAGTATAGCTCTTTAAATTGTCCTTTGGGTAACTTTAAGTCATCTGATGAGGCCCATTGTAAATAACCACGTTTTAAAGCTATAGGGCACCACTGGAAACATTCACTGATAATAGACTTTCGTCTTGAGACTCAGTGGTATATTAGACGAAAACTTCTCTATGGTCTCTTTGAAAAATAAATGAAAGAAGTTTTAATTCGTTATCTATATCTATACATATAATAAATCTGTAGAAGTTTTTAGTTGTGCGCGCATCACATAAAATGTACGAAATCGATGTTGATATTTTTGTTCATTAAAATTGTCTGTGACTTGATATATTGCTTAGGCTTTGTTTCATCGCAATCATCCATTGACTGTTAGGCGGTACTAAGTTCGCCGGATCAGCTAGTCATTTATAACGATTTAGGGGGCACCTTTGGTAGAATTTTCTAGAGGCCCCGTGTTAGCTAGATCCGGCACTGCTTGTATCGTGCAGTCCCCTTTCCCTAAACGTGTCGGTATACAATGAGATTATTTACCTTTTTCATTCGGCGAAACAAAATAAATCAAATAAAGACACAGAGATAACGTCAAACAAATATAAATAAAATCCTCGAAAACATGATTACAAACGCGAAATGTTTTACATGAGTGATATATAAATACGTAAAAAGGTGAACAACGAAATCAAATGCTCATTTGGAGTGGGTCGAAAACAATTCACGGAGGCCTTCACGAGACATTAGCAAACACGAGGAGGGATAAAGTTATTGTAGACACCTCTGTGTGAAGAGGGAGAGTGCGATGGGGAAGGCATTATTCTTTTGATGAATTTCTTCCTAATGTTTTTTTTTTAAGGTGGAATATCATCCAATCAATGATAATATCTGAATCATCAAACATCGATATACATGTACTACCTACGTACTAGATTAGGCACGACGAACATTCCAATTGTAATGTCGTCTGTACACCTTGAACATTACACTATGTTGAACAAAACGCGTAAGTGCCACGAAATTCATGGCGCTTAAGACATTTAGCTCGCGAAAAAAGTATCCTAAAAACCGGCCAAGTGCGAGTCGGACTCGCCCATGAAGGGTTCCGTAGCAGCAAGTAACATAATATAAAAGTTCTTGTAATGTGTTGTAACTTTGATCGATGTTTTAATAATAGTGTATTTTTTTTTCGATTTATGACGCATTAAATAAAACTGCTTACTAGATTTCGTTCAAACCAATTTTCGTTGGCAGTTTTTATAGTAATGTACATCATATATTTTTTTTAGTTTTATCGTTCTCTTATTTTAGAAGTTAGAGGGGGGACACACACATTTTACCACTTTGGAAGTGTCTCTCGCGCAAACTATTCAGTTTAGAAAAAAATGATATTGGAAACCTCAGTATCATTTTTGAAGACCTATCCATAGATACCCCACACGTATGGGTTTGATGAAAAAAAAATTTTTGAGTTTCAGTTCTAAGTATGAGGACCCCCAAAATTTATTGCTCTTTTTCTATTTTTGTGTGAAAATCTTAATGCGGTTCACAGAATACATCTAATTACAAAGTTTCAACAGCATAGCTCTTATAGTTTCGAAAAAAAGTGGCTGTGACATACGGACAGACAGACAGACAGACAGACAGACAAGACGAATCTATAAGGGTTCCGTTTTTTGCCATTTGGCTACGTCACTATATATAGCCTATGTCACTCAGGAATAAAGCAGCCGACAGAGAGTCTGTGATAAAATTTAAGCAATCGGACCAGTACTTTCAGAGATATACCCCCTACAAACAAAAAAACATAAAAACAGAAAAACAAACTTTACCTCTTTATTATATTAGTGTAGAAATGTAGATGAAAGGGCTTGTCTATCACTAGATTAAAGGTAAGTCGATGTAACATCTCCTGTAGCAGCATCTGTAGCGTCACATAAAAACTAATCCTGCATCGCGCAATTAAAGTTCTCACAACAGCAACATATAGAACAGCCAGAAATAATACTATTGGGCAGTTGTCCACCAGACCCAACACCCATCTGGTCGGAGGATCCTCCCTTTTCAACGGAGGTTTGCGGGAATTTGCTCTCTGTTCCGCATACCTCCAAATTCGATTTAAAAAAAAAGTTTTCGCTTAAGTGTATTGAAAAAGTAATGTAAGTAGCAAGCCGCGGGCCGATGGCCTGGAATGCTAAGGGCAATTGAAGGATTCATGTGGGATTTAGTTAGTAAAACTTTAACACTCCTTCTCACACCGCCCTAGAGAGGGAGAAGTCATATGATGATTTCCCATCTAAACATATACCACGAACTACCCGTGTAAAGGCCTAGCCTAGTTACGACCGTTTGATGTCAGAACAAAGGAATCGGAGGCGTGGCCGATTCGAAGCTATCGACGAAAGAGAATCGAAACGAAACGGTCGTAACTTTGCAAAGCCTGCAGATTTGAAAGAGAAGGAGAAAAGACACGCAGGCAGTTAGTGGCATTTTCCACTTGTTTGCTTAAAATTCAAATATTTTTATTTCACTTAAAACGTCAGAAGCTAGTGCACGGTTCCAAATTGGTCGTTTCCTATGGAGAAGAACCGGCAAGAAACTCCATGGTTACTCTTAAAAAAAAGTGGTTGTTGTTACAATATTTCCATATTACAGTAATAATAGATATTATGTAAAAACAGTGTAGCTAGGTCTGTAACCGGTTTTACGAGAATTTTCCGCACGACCGCCCGACGCGGCTGCATCGCGTCGATAGGGCTGCACCATAATGTGTTTACATATAATTATTTATAGCCACGAGAGCTTTTGTCGTGGGCTTTTACATTTATTAATATTATATGTTATATTTCGTTCTAGTGAATTGGATTGTATGGGGAATTTTAAATGTAGGATGTAAAGTAGTGTGTTACTGTAAAGTCTGCCAGTCTCATTACTTTGTGCAATTACACAAAGTAATGAGACTGGCAGGGTTTGAACCCGCGAACTACAACTCGTAAGTCGGAGTCATTACCAATTGGCCACCACTGTTCTAGATCTCTCTCTCTTTAGTCCAAGTACGTTAGCTAATAGAAACACAGTAAACCCAGTGTCATGTTCTGTTGGTTAATATGCTTGGACCAAAGCAACCCCTGTTCCACGCGCGTCTCAAACAGATGTCAGCAAAATAGGGTAGTGTCCAGGGTCAAAATAATTACATTTTATTTAGTCCGTATTTTAGATTATAAAAAAATATTGGACACGTATTTTTTCTTTTTTCGGTTAAACAAAAAAAACCAAAGATATAGCCCATTAAAGTTACGTGTGATTTACAAATAAAAAAATACGAGTCCCATAGCTTTGAATAATCTATAAGACGGACTAATTAAATTTTTTACGGCCACAAGCCTATTGTAGGGGTCAGTTAGGACCACCTTCCACAAGACTTTCTTTCAGAAAACGAAAAAAAAAAACAGTCTCACTATACAAAATTAAAAACTTGATTGGACAGTTTGTATGAAGAGGCCGATTTTTTTTTCGTTTCCTGAAAAAAAGTCTTGTGGAAGGCGGTTCAGCTTCGTCTACTGAGCAAGCCCTTAAAGTTTGTGGAGGGTTGTCCCTTACATCCTGTATAGGCGTACTCAAGATTATAAGTACAGGTTTATTTGTAATACACTAACATAACAACCTTACAAGACTGTATTACTAACATCATAAACAACAAGTTTTGTTCTATGACTTTTTACAAAACATAATTCGTTCATCAAAAACAAACCATCAAGATTTTGTTGTTCTATCTAACACATTTCAACTCTGTATTTTTCTATACCTACCTACGTCTGTAAGACGCGACGCAAGCCCATCAAGCACTCCCACCACCCAATCCCCACTCCCCTCCGCTATTGTACTATCACTTGCTTTTCATAGACTCCTAATATTTAGAATGTTCAATTCAAATATTTTTATTTTTGTATGAAAATCTGATCAACTAAAATCAAGCAACATTTTTGACTTAAAAATGTTTAGAACAAAAGTTGTTGTATGTTAGTTACATAGTATAACCTGTGAGGTAGCCAGTGTTTTACAAATAATCCTGTAGACAACCTTAGTCGAACTACGCTCTTGAAAAAGTAATTGAAGTTTCGTCCTAAAATATCCTCCGTCGAAATGTTCCAGTGTCACGGACACGTGTACCGGCTTTTAATGAAAGTATTCAAGGTTAGCATTAATTGAGAATAAACTTTCTACCCGGCCTGTTGGTCTAGTGGTTAGTGGCCCTGACTCCTTTGCCGGAGGTCGTGGGTTTTTTTTTATTATGGAGGGAAATCATCAATGACAACCCCCGCTCTTGGGCGGAGTGGGAGATAGTGTCAGACTATTACTGACTAAAAACCCACCCTGTTCCTTCAAGTATTCATACCGGGGCTCGAGTTGTCTTTCGAAACTAACCCTGACCAGTTGACCACAGTAGGCTTCGACCCAGCTGGGCCCCTGCTTTGCTGACAACTTGGGCTTGGTCCGAACAGTTACCGGAGGTCATGGGTTCGATTTCATATCATGATCATTTGTTTTGAGTCTGGGTGTAATTTATCTGTATATGTAGGTATGTATTTATGTGGATGGATGGAGAGGGAGATCAGGCCAAAGAAAAGATGGATGGATTGTGTGAGAAGTGATATGAAAGAAAAGGGAGTTAGTGATAGCGTGACGAGTGACAGGACAGAATGGAAGAAAAAACGTGTTGCGCCGACCACATATAAAACGGGGCAAGGGCAGGAAGAAGAGGATGTAGGTATGTATTTAGAAATTTTTATATTTGGGGGAGGCCTATGTCCAACGGCTGAAATGATGAATGATGAAGTATGTTTATCAGTTGTCTAGTACATATAACACAGGCTCTGCTTAGCTTGATACTAGACGGCGTTATGTGATAAAGTTATAACGGTTATAACATACTTCGCAAGGAACGCTTTTCTACAGCAATTTAACACGTGTGTCCTAACTTCTTAATAAAAAGCTTGAAACTTTAACATTACTTTGAGAATAAATTTTCCTCTAATATCATATTTTCTGGCTAAAAGTGGCGGTAAATTGCGTCTTAGTGGAAACAAACATCGTAATCTTATAAAGGCAAAAAGTTTTTAGATACATATATGTTTGAAACTCTTTAGCGCTGAAACGGCTGAACGGTTTTGGATGAGATTTGGCATACTACCTGTAATCCATCATCTTCAAAAATTTCAAATGTTTTCGAAAATCTTCAAATGTTTTCTTTCACTCAGGGTTGGATCGAGAGGGTGTACCTATCAGACTTTTAATGACTGAAACCCACTTATATTCCTTCATTCAAAAAGCCAATTTTTACGTTCTAGGGCCACGGTAGCTCTTCCAAATGTTAACCGTGACCTAAAGGTTCTAGACAATAGAAATAATTATAGGAGTAGACTAAGCAAGTACAAAATAGTGAAAAAAAAAAGAATAAATAAAAAAAAAAAACAAGTAAGTAAGTATTAATAATAATATATGTGTGTCCGATACGGGAGCACCACTACTGCAATAAAAAATATTATTGTTAATAAATAATTAAATACTTCAAACAAAGGCGCAGACTACCATGTCTGCGGTGTAATTTAAAAAAAAAAAAGGTTCTAGACAGATATTAGATAGGAAAACAAAACCATGTCTTTTTCCAACGTCTTATATTACTCCTAACTTGTACCGTAGAGAGCAAGGGTGGCCGAGTGGTAACGGCTCTGACTTACGAGTTGTAGGTCGCGGGTTCAAACCTAGCCAGGCGCATTACTTTGTGTAATTTATTTCATCACCACTGGGCCTCAAGTCTGCTATTGCAATAATGTCAGAATAGTCTATCATTCTTCATTTTGAGAAGTTTGGTAATCTACTAATATAATGGCGTCATTATGACTTTCCAATGGTCAACCACTGACACTTCATTGAAAGAAGTGACATAGAATGGTAATCTCGTACATATTGACAAATTAATATTTGAAGTTTGCGGTAATCTGCTAAAACTTTGACAGTTTATTTGATCAGTGTTCTACCATTAGATCGTTATTGTGGAGTTATTGGTTTTAATATGCTCGATATTATCATTCTACCACAACTCTATTACGATACCACTGACCGGTCAATGATCGACCATTATGAATTAGCAGATTACGAACTTTTAGCAAAATGACAATGTTGACAATGACGTGTTGGAATGACGAATTTATAAAAATAGCAGACTTGGGCCCCTGCTCTCGAACCGGTGAAGGAAAACATACATTGAAGAAACCGGCATGTCCTAGAACCAAAAATTCGAAAACATGTGATATTCACCAACCTGCACTGGGGCCGCATGGTGGTGGAATACGGTCCATTCCCTCTCCTAAAGAGGAGGCCTGAGTCCCAGCAGTGGGAACATTAAATGGCTATGGTATGTTATGCTATGCCTTGCCGTAAACGTGTGCTTAGAGCACACGATCCAACGCATGCGTCGTATCGTAATCCGCTTGTCTTTCTCCAGTATCACTTCCTCTCTTTCACACACTCACTGTCTCGTTCTTATTCATATCCAGACTAACAAATAAATAACAATGATATTCCACAACTTTCACTCAATACCACCTAGTCCCGAAGCAAGCAGAGCTTGTGCTGAGTACTAGACAACTGATACACATACTTATAAATTTCTATATACATACATATTATAGAGAAATTACACCCAGACACAAAGCAAATGATCATACTTATGACACAAACATTTGTCTTGGGTGGGAATCAAAACGACGATCTCTGGCATAGCAGTCAAGGCCACTGACCACTAGACCAACAGGCCATTCAAATGTAACTACAGTACGTGGACTAAGAAAAGATAAGGTATTCTTTCAAGCGACAATGCAGGTTTTAAATTTTCCTAGAGACAAGGCCACTACCACCGATAAATTCCTAAATCGCCATCAATTTCGTCCCATTTAACTTGCATCCTGCCCTATCATTAAAAGCACAGAAATTATGTACCAAAACTAGTAGCTACATATATTATAGCTGTGGTCTCTCCACCAGTTTGGCGCCACGCACCCACCGATTGACTAATTGGCTCGCTTCCATCTTCCTAATTAATGAGTACAGGGTAGCGATTAAAAATATTACTCTTTATCTATTACCTAGTTGTGGTAGGAGTGTGGTTTATGATCGGTTTTTGTTTTAATATGATTGGAAAATTGCAAATCGATCTATTGATCTAAGATCCGATAGAAGAAATCTCTTCCCTCATCTGTAATTTGATTAATATGATAAATATTCTAAGCTAGATAATGCGTTCAATAAGACATTGCGCATAGGTTGCCTAGCTAAATCTGGTGCCAATGATGTTAAACAATAAATTTTTTTGTTACATTTTTGACATCAATTACCCCTCATTTGATATTTTGGAAAGTCAAGCAACAGCTGAAAGAATGTGCCCCAAGGAACTGAAAAACTATAGGTTCCCCTTTTTTTTCGTGAAAATAGGAGGTTGCCTCGCATAAAGACGTGAGTAATTTACCCTCATCTAATATTTTTGTTTTTTCGTCTAGGCAATTAGTAAAGATAGAACTCAATGTGGAAGTATTTGGATAAAGTCGAAAATATCAAAATGTTCGCTATCTCAGACAAATACTGTTTAACATACTCGTAATTGGCACCAGATTTAGCTAGGCAACCTATTCGCCATTTATAAAAAAAATATACTACTAAATTGAGAACCTCCTCCTTTTTTTTTAAATCTGTTGAAGAGGGCATAGATACTATAGTGACCTACTCGTATAAAAGCCTAACGATAAGTTTTCTGTGCAAAAATAATAAACTGAATTATGTACTTTAATATTATATTCAAATGGTGACGATTTGCTATTGGATCGGACTCGTTTATCGTTATAAAAACTAGATCAATTTATGCCTATAGCCAAGCAAATGATTAATAATTTCACTTGTTCAACAAAAACAAAAATATGTAGATATAATGTGAAAAAAATTGTTTATCATCGAAATTTAACAAACAACCAGGCCCACAGATAATCCTTCGAACACCATATTTCTATCTAAAACCTAAAACAAACAAAATAAATTCAGCCTAATGCCAAAAAAATATGGAAAGCCACTAACAAAAGGCAAAATATTATTTTTAGGGTTCCATACCTCAAAAGGATAAAAGAGAACCCTCACTTTGTTTTTCGTCCGTCCCGCGTCCGTCTGTCTGTCAAGACCCTTTATCTCGGGAACGCGTGGAGGTATCAAGTTGAAATTAAAACCATATTACTCAGGTCTTCAGACTCTTGAAGCTGTAAAAACTCAAACTTGTAAGTTAACGAGAAAAAAGATACTTCGGTTTATGTGGCAAAAACGTACATTCCGACATTCTCGAGGAAATCAAAATTCTTATGGTGCTTCCCGTTGACCCAGAATCCTGAAATTTTTCATTAAAGCAAGGTCTTACAGCACAAATACAGAAACAAATCCGAAAACTGTAAATTTGTTGTTACGTCACAAAAAAAATTGCGATTCGGAAAAATCTTAGTAACTCAATTTGACTGGCCTGTTGGTCTAGTGGTTAGTGGCCCTGACTGCTGAGTTCGTGGGTGCGATTCCCACCCAGGACAAATGTTTATGTGATGAGCATGATCATTTGTTCTGTGTCTGGGTGTAATTTATCTATAATATGTTTGTATTTAGAAATATAAAAGTATGTTTATCAGTTGTCTAGTACTCAAAACACAAGCTCTACTTAGCTTGAGACTAGACGGCGTTGTGTGATAGTTGTGGAATATTATTTATTTATTTAATTTGGGAGTTCAAAAGTAAAGATGGATGGATTGTGTGAGAAGTGATATGAAAGAAAAGGGAGTTAGTGATAGCGTAACAAGTGACACGACAGAATGGAAGAAAAAAACGTGTTGCGCCGACCCCAAATAAAACGGGACAAGGGCAGGAAGAAGAAGAAGAAGAATTCGGGAGTTGAACTGTTTTCATAGGTAAGTTTGTACAGAACCCTCATGGCACGAGTCTGACTAACACTTGCCTAGTTTTTGAGCATGGCAACACGGCTGTTATTCATCGTTCGGACGGATATATTGGCATATTTCGCGAAGCTCAAAGCTGGCAACATCGGGTGATTTGTGGCCGATGCTGGACTACCACAAATTATGAATCTTCGACACTGGAATGTGTATTGAATATTTCGAATGGCCGTCAGTGTATTTTGTGGAGTTATATAGATAGATGTTCGGGGAAGCTCGTTTTTACTCGGAAACTTTGATCAGGATTTAGTGTTGTTTCTCAATGATTAGAATAGAATATTTTATTTGCTTATAATGGAGGGAGATAGATAGATAGATAGATAGATATATAGATAGATAGATGGAGAGGGAGAGGGAGGCCAAAGAAAAGATGGATAGATTGTGTGAGAAGTGATATGAACGAAAAGAGAGTTAGTGATAGCGTGACGAGTGACAGGACAGAATGGAAGAAAAAAACGTGTTGCGCAAGAAGAAGAAGAAGATTTTATTTGCTTATAATGCAGGTACATAAAAATAAGTTGTTAATACCTAATAATAGAATCTATGTACATTCTGCCTTACATAGCAAGCAAATGTGATACAGAGTTTGGTTAGGTTAGGTACAGATTAGGTAGTAGTAATGGGTCTAACTAATGTTGTTAGAGCCTATTGATTGTTTAATTACATTACTTTTTTTTTGACCTGGGGATCATATCCCGCTCTAGGGTGGAGCGGGAGTGTTAAAATTTTACTGACTAAAACCACACCTGTGTCATTGATGAATTGTGTAGTTATAATTATCATGTCAGCCGATAGATATCTGCATTGTTGGACATAGGCCTCCCCCAAGTGTCGCTACAACGAAAGGTCCCGTGCATCTCTTATCCATCGGATGCCAGCGACCATCACCAGTTCATCGTTTCACCCTGTGGGAGGCATTCTGGTTGGCGTAGGTAATGAAAATCTGTTCAAAACTTTTAGTGTGTAATGACCGGTCAAGAAAATGCACTTTTCCGTTTTTGCTATTGTAGGTATTTTTTTTATGGTGGGAAAAATCATCCAATGACAACCCCCGCTCTTGGGCGGAGCGGGAAATAGTGTCAGACTCTTACTGACTTAAAGCCCACCCCGTTCCTTCTAGCCTTCACACCGGGGCTCGAGTTCCCTTTCGGATAACCCTGGCCCCAGTAGGCTTCGCCCCAGCTGGGTCCCTGCTGTTGCTGACAACTCCTTGAGGCGCGCGGGAACAGTGCGCGAAGTCGACGACTTGAGCTTTGTAGGTATAACTTTTCAATTTTAATAAAAAGTAACAAAACTTAAAAAACAAAGAAAACCGTGTAAAAATATTGTGTTAAAATCCCAGTCGTGCGAGCAAGAAAGAGGGATGGAGCCTTTAACAATTCAGTTTAGGTCGTGTAATGGATCGCGTTTTTAGCTCATAGTAGGGCCTCTGGTCTCATTTTCCCGTAGAAACTTAAGTGTCGCCGCACATCAACCTCATACCACAGCCACAAACGCCGCTACGAGAAGCTAGAAGCGGCCACAAAGGAAGCTGAAGCGTGCGACAGCCACTTGTGGCCGGTGGCTGCTACTGTTTTAAGGCTTATAGTCCCTTCGACCATTTGGCCGAAATTAAATGGTCACAACTCTCGTACCCGTCTAGGCGACAGTACGACTATCTGTGCATTTGTTTGCGGCCAGCTGCGCCCGGACAGATCCCCGCTGACTTTTAAAACCGATTTTCTTTGCGAAATATTGATTGATTTACATATGCAATGTTCACTTTGAAAAATATTTAAGGGGCCGGCGACGGATGAATTTCCATACAAACGTAAAACCACGCTCATTTGCGGTTGGAGCATACTTCCAACATATTATGATGATATTCGCATATAGACAATATTTATCTAGGTTCCTACGTCGAGAATATTAGAAATATTGTTATTTTTAATACAGGAAAAGCCAAATGGCATGTATAGCCATTTACGCTGTAAAAAAGTGCGAAATACAATTCGCTTAAATTTCTTTTTGTTTTTTTTAAAAAGAAAGACGTAGGAACCTAGATAAATATTGTCTATAACCGAATACAATCATAATATATTATGTTGGAAATATGCTCCAACTGCAAATGAGCGTGGTATTACGTTTGTATGGAAATTCATCCGTCGCCGGCCCCTTAACTACCAATTTTTATGTGTAAAAACGTTTCTAAAGATCCAAGCCGTTTCGAAAGAGTAGGGAAAAGTTGCGAATGTGATGTTGTTGTATGTAATATTTTTTTTAGACAAAAGTATTAATTGCACGAAAAAATCAAATGTTGATAATGTTGTTCATGAATCTATAATAAACATATACATTTTTTTTCAAACCTATTAATTTGGTCGTTACCGAGAAGTAGGCTCCAGAAAGTCAGTGTTTAGGCACTTTTCGGGCGCTTGGGCCTTAATCCGTACGCGCACTATTATAATGGATTCTGACGAAGATGGTTTGAAGCCGCGAGTGGCGTGTGACGGCGTATTGAATCGGCGTTTAGTTGCCAGTTGTGGCCACAAAAACCGAGCAGCGGCGTTTGTAACGTGTGGCGGCCACCGGCGTCAACCGTGTGCGCCGAATCCTTAAGAAATGTTCATTTCCTGTATACTCCATCTGTTTAGGTAGTTATCTAAATGTTTACAATTAGGTATTTACCTAAACCGATGTTAGGTAATTAATTTAATTTAAATAACCTTTGTATGTCTTATATAAGATTATAAAGAGGGAAAATTTGTATTTTTGTGTGTATGTTTGTAATGATTAAACTCAGAAACTACAGTAAAATGGGGTGAATAAAGGGTATTTACTCGATATTTGAATATTTATTGCAGCATACTATATCAATTTTTTTAATGAATTGTTATTGTAAAAAATCGATGTTTTGTTAGAGATATTATAGTATCGAAGTGAAAAACCAAACCAAAGTTTTGCCTCTATTCACCCTTAAGTCTCTATTCACCCTGTTTTACGGTACTGTTCCGATTTCAAAAATTCTTTCACCATTTGAAAGCTACATTAACCCTGAGTAACATACGCTATATTTATTGCCCGTGCGAAGCCGGGACGGGCCGCTAGTTTTAAATAAAAAGACATATCAAGATTGTTTATATTTAGTTAAATACCAAAACAGATGAAGTGTAGGTGCAGGAAATATGCTGGTGGCGGCGTGGCGTTTTGTAGTTGTGGCTTGTGGCCCGTATGGGGCAACCTTTAATAGATTTTTACCCACGACCGACAGAACGCCGTATCGAGTGTCTACAATTATTTTTAATAGCTATCGGAAATAGATCCTTATCGATTCTTTAGTATCTTTACTTTTAGCGCCGGTGCGTTAATTACAGGTCGGTTTTATTTAGCTAATGAGTTATTCAGATGATCTCAGTAGCTACGGCAGTCGAGAAAGATTGGATCCTAGTAATTAAAAAATGTCAGTTCATCGTTGAGTTTTTGTGATTTCTATAATAATATATATATATATATATTTAATTTTGATATAAACTAGTGCTGACTGCAATCCCACCTGATGGTAAGCAGTGATGCAATCGTTGATGGTGAGGCGCACTAGTTTATTAAGAGCCTATTCACTCTAGTTTTGAAAACACTTATATTATAATCGATGGGAAAACCGCAGCAGGCAAATTGTTCCAGTCCTTCGATCACGGAACAGTAAAAACAGTGGAAGAAGTAAGTAGGCGTGGCACTGTCGCCGCTAGTAAGAATCGCGTTGCGCACTTGCTGTTCAAGCGCCCTCATTCTCTAACTAGACTGCGCAACATAATAATTAACGAAAAATAATATTAAAATGCCTTATTGTCCCATACTGTACTTTAAAAACCATAGTCTGACTAAAAATCTAACTCATGGAGGTGTATCATACCACCGAAAAGTATTATTTTCGGATTTATTTTAATAAAATGAAAAAGTAAAATTACGTGAAACATTGCGCAGGATATACAAACAAAACTAGTCCTTAGTAACATCAAAACAAAGTTGATTTTTTTCTCGGTTATTAGCTTTTCTGGAATATTCGTTAGTCTACCTATACTTTTGACGCTATCCAAATAGTGCGTGACTTTATCGATAAAATCAATCGATATGTATAATATGTATTACATTGCCTTTTTAAAATATAAATTATAGTTTAAATTAATAAATATAATAAAATAAAAATTGTGGTATGATATTTGTGATGTATTTTAAATAAATTTAGTTAAAGAGTTAGGAACAACATAGGGCGTTTGAATTATACTTAATATTCTTATATTTAGCAGTGGGCGATGACGATGATTTCAGCTGAGATGATGATAATTGATGTACTATGCAAATAAATACCCTTTTTACTACGTTTAAAAATTGCCTTTAATCATATTAATTTCATAATTTTAATACTATCACACTATCGCATACAATTTTTTTTGCATGATATGTTTTAATACGTTTTCATACAATCGATACATATTTCGATCGAATAAGGTTACTTCCCTATCTGAGTAGCAGCGAGCGCATTCGCGTCAGTGATACGCCATTCAAATACCAATCTTATTTTTACGTAGTTACAGTTCATACTGAATATTATATACTGAACAATGCCATCTAGCGACGAGTGGCAGTACTTGGTAGTCAAAGATGTATTTATTTCTTGATTTTGTCAATTTGATTTATAGACATTTGAAATTAAAGTTGCATTTCGTATAATTTTATTTTTGCATTTCGTCTACGCCCTGTTTTTGTTTTCAGCCAATCATATTTTTAGGTTTGCAGTAAGAGTAAATTGTAAATGTATGAGTTTGGCGACACCGGTTCTGGAACAAACATTTTCTCAAGCTACTTCCACTGTTTTTACTGTTCCGTGCCTTCGATGTATGCTGTATAAACGACGAAACGAAACGCTTAGTCCGGACCGTAGAGGTTTCAATAACGTAAGTAGGTATATTCTATACTAGCTGATGCCCGTGATTTTGTCTGGAAAAGATTCTTAAATCTACACTAATATAATAAAGAGGTAAAGTTTGTTTTTTATTTTTTTGTTTGTAGGAGTTAATCTCTGGAAGTACGGGTCCGAGTGTTAAAATTTTTTCACCGATCGAAAGATGCTTTATTCCTGAGTGACATAGGCTATGTTTTATGTACGCAGACAAAGCTGCGGGCAAAAGCTAGTTAATAATTATATAGTATAAATACAATGGCATTTAATCAATATTTTGAGAAGTGTTTTTTTTTTATTGCGCGGGACCCTTTTATGTAGTAGGATACTTTTTATCCTGGGAGTATGTTCCTTTGGGACATTTTTTTACTATCACGCGAGCAGAGCCGCAGGTAGCAGCTAGTCACCAATTAATAATGTCACTCGCTCTGAGTGTAAATATTAAGATAGATAAATATTATATAAAATATCATCATCATCGGCCTTTTAATGTTCCCACTGCTGGGACTCGGGCCTCCTCTCCAGGAGAGGGAATGGGCCGTAAACCACCATTCGGGCCCAGTGCGGATTGGTGAATGTCACATGTCATCGAATATTTGTTTCTAAGACATGCCGGCTTTTTCACGATGTTTTCCTTCACCGTTGTGAGATCTCCAGGAGAGGGAATGGGCCGTAAACAACCATGCGGGCCCAGTGCGGATTAGTGAATGTCACATGTCACCGAATTTTTGGTTCTAAGATATGCCGGTTTTTTTCACGATGTTTTCCTTCGCTGTTTTGAGAGCAGTAATAATGAAATAAATTACACAAAGTAATGCGCCTGGCTGGGTTCGAACCCGCGACCTACAACTCGTAAGTCGGAGCCGTTATCACTGCTCTCACTTATAAGATATAGAGTCAAGAAAATAATGATAACGATGTTTTGGACACTGTAGTAGGCCCCCAGTTATTAAAATAACCGACCATTCTCGGAATCTTTTTATAAAGAAAAGGTACACCAACAATCTAGCCCTCAAAATGAGTATAAAAACTTTTTTATAAAACTAAAACTTCTCACTAAAGAATGACTGGCCCGGCCACTTGACCGCAAAACGCGAACCGACATAACCCGACGACACCCGACGTCACCCGAGGACACCCGACGTCACCCGGGGACACGCGGCGACACCGGCGCCGTGAACCGACTTACAGTTTTTAAGTAAGTACAAGTGGAATATAAGATTTTCGGAAGAGGAAACAAGATTTTCTGGCACCTTGAACTAAAAACTTAAGTCTTTTGGAAATTAAACTTTATGCTGGTAAATAAAATAATTAAACAGTACCTGGCCTTGGTTTGAATCACACCAGGGTTTTTTTTTTAAAGTAATCGTGATTTAAAGGCTCGGTTTTAATCAGTAACTTTTCTGATTTAGTCAATTTAAGTGATGATGGTGGACAATGGAGTACGCTTACCTAAAAGTATTAATACACTTCTACGATATATAACGATACGCCTAGTACTAGCATGCTAGGCGTATAATTATTATTATTTAATAATTTACATAGCTTCTATCAGTGGATTTACCTGCGTGAAAGTAGATAAACAGACAAACAGACAGAACGAAAGTGTGGCAGGCAAAAATTGTTTTTGTTATAGAAATTCTACCGGACGTCCACTGACGGATATAGGCGTCCCCCAAGGCCCCAAGTTCACAACGAATGGTCCTGTGCGTCTTGTATCCATAGCATTCTCGCGAATCTCACCAGGTTTTCGGTCCACCTTTTGGAAGGCCTTCCAGCGCTGCGTCTTCCGGTATGCGGTCGTATACAATATAGATATCAAATATGTAGCAACATTTATGGCGTCACTTTAGAACTAATTCTGCAGTTGTCCGCGCGATTTGAACATATAGAACAGCTTGAAATTATCTGCCGGGCACACCAGATGAAACACCTGTCTGGTCGGAGGATCCTCCCTTTTCAACGGAGGTTTGCACTTTTACCTATTTATGCATTTAGTAAAAAAAAAAAAAATGTTATTTTTATATTAGAAACAGACACTTGACTTTTATTTATATGTACATATGTCTATGTCTTCTTCTTCTTCCTGCCCTTATCCCATATCACTTGGGGTCGGCGCAACACGTTTTCTTCTTCCATTCTATCCTGTCACCCGTCAAACTATCACTAACTCCCTTTTCTTTCATATTACTTCTCACACAATCCATTCATCTTTCATATGTCCATGTATAGATGTATAATACATCTACAGATTTATATGGACCCCCTTCGAGTAAAAGCCTCCTCGAAGGAATGCCAGTAATCTGTGCAGGTTTAATCAGCTTTGACTCGTCATCTTCTATATCCCTCATCTACACATCTAGCTCGAGGTTTACCTATTCTTCTGGTGCTTCGAAATGTAAAGCATTTTATAGTTCTCCTCGTCCATCTATCGTCTTTTATTAAGGCGTTGGCGTGAACTACCCATATATTTGGAGTGAGGATCTCTTACTTTTATTTTCCTCCGAATTTCGACATTCCTCACTCTGAACTTAAGCAACTTTTCTTCATTATCTTTTTAGTAGTGCTATGTTTACGTGGGAAACCATCAAATGACTTCTTCCGCTTCGAGTGGAGCGAGAGGAACTGTCAAAAACTTTTACTGACTGAAGCCTGTTACTTCAGTAGCCCTTTAGAGTTCAGTCTTTTGAACACTCCCACAGTCCTAGCAGGCATCGGACTTTACAGATCCCGTTAATTTTCCTGGTAGCTCTTTGAAGCGCGCATGGGACACAGTACGTCGCGTCTTCGACCCGGGCTTGGTTTTTAGCGGACTGCGAGCTACTTGTTGCTCACCGTTTACAAGTCCGCGCCTACGTTTGGCCGTTGGAATCGCCCTGCGACTTCGCGGTAACGCCCGGCCGTGGTATCTTCGGCGGGATCTTTTTAGATTTCGACTGAAAATCTAAAGGCCCATTTAGACGATGCGAGTTTCTCGTCTCGAACATACGATAATCGTTAGCATATAAAAAAGTTTCTTCGTCTAAACATTCATATATCTAAATTTCTCGAACCAAGACGTGCGAAAAAATCGCACCGTCTAAATTGGCCTTTAGAGTCTAGTCTTAAAAAATTTGCTTGCTTACTTAAAGTTGTATGTGTATTCACTTTCTTGAAGCGTTTACGGAGTGTTTACTTTCGAGTTGCCAGTAGAGTAGGTACGAGCGAGTGGAGCCACTTGACCGAAAAGCGCGCCAGTCGCTGTCACCCGCAAAACGGAGCTTTCTTATTTTTTAAACATCTTGCATGGAAATGCATCTTCTTTAGTAAGTGTTAAGAGTTTTATTTTAATACTAGCTTTTGCCCGTGGCTTCGCCCGCGTGGCATTAGGTGCTTAAGGAATCAAGATAAAAGCCTATGTTCTTTTCCATGTCAAAGGCTATATGCATGCCAAATTTCATCCAAATCCGTTCAGCCGTTTTTGCGTGATTAAGTAACAAACATCCAAACATCCACACTTTCACATTTATGATATTAGTTAGGATAAGTACGCGTAAACGTCTATCGGGATCGCTAGTATACCTATATATTTCTAAATATAAAGAACATAATTATGAAGAAATGCCACCCAAACAGAACAAATGATCGCGCTCATCACACAAACAATTGACTTTGGCGGGAATTAAACCCACAACCTCCTGCATAGCAGTCAGGGCCATTAACCACTAGACAAAAAGGCCAATCATTTCACGCGCACCTCAAGGAGATATCAGTTAAATTGTAGGGGCCCAGAAGGGTCGAAGCGAACCCTGGGGCCCTGGAACGAAGCCAAAAAAGGAACATGGGAGTGGGTTTTAAGCCTATATTTCGCGACCATCGTGCCATAAATTCGTCATTCCAACACGATCCCATTGTCATTTTGCTAAAAGTTCATAATCTGCTAATTCATAATGATTGATCATTGATGACTGATCAATGATCAATGGTCTGGTAATAGAATTGTGGTAGAATGACAATATCGAGCTTTCTAATGATAGGGCACTGATCAAAGGAACTGTCAAAATTTTAGCAGACTACCGCATACGTCAGACATTCATTTATCATTGTGTACAAGATTACCATTCTATGCTATTTCTTTCAATGGAGTGTCAGTGATTGACCATTGGAAAGTCATAATGATGCCATTATATTAGTATATTACAAAACTTACTCAAAATCAACAATTATGGAATCATTGATGGATCATTCTGACACTATTGTAATAGCAGACTTAAGGCCCAGTTGCGTCGCCATGGTGTCCCGGTGAAATTATATCCCTAAGCTACCAAACTAGATCTCATACAGACACCAAAGTCGCCACACGTCCGAGCTGGTGGCGCCACCAAATTGGTTTCGCAACCAAACGGACACCAGGTCAGTAACTCTCTATAGAGCTGTATACATTTTGTTAGTAGCGGCGACTGGTCGCGCCGCCATGGTGCCTCAGTGAAATATAGCCCTTATTCAGTTAAAGTCTGATACACCCTCCCGCTTCGTTCCCACCTAAAAAAAACAATTCAGTCATTTATTCATTTCTAAATATTTCCGCCACCCAGTTCAAAATTCGACTCACAAACTACCCTACACGCCGACACGTCCAGTTTACAAATCGTTTTAAACTCCGCAACTCCGCAAAAGTTAGACAACAACAAACAAAATTTAGAATTAGCTTCGCATTGTCCCATCTCATTTTAGTCCCGGCATTTGTCCCGTCTCATTTTGGCCCCGGTATTAAAACATACTTTATCATCTCTTAGCGGGTTTTAATTCGTGACGTCACTTGTACGTGCGTGGGTCATGTTGTCGTGTTGTGGGCTGTATGTTGTTATGTAATGGGTGGGGGCGACGGTTGTGGGGCAGTTGCTACAGTTGTCTTGTTTAGTAGTTTTATTGTATGTCTTAAGAAAACATGACGTGGAAAGTCGACCTTAAATGAAATAAAGATAGAAACAAAGCAAAAGAAAAAACACGTTTATTTGGCACACAGGTACACACGATGAAAATAACAACTTAACTATTCGTACTTAACTCTTTGAATGTCGTAATTAGAGACACAATAGAAAGACAATTACCTTATATCGGACTGTGTAACTTAAGACATTCGAAAGGTTAAACTTAAATACATCATCATTGTGTTTCACGGCTGTGCCAAATAGGTCCAGTTCAGCAAGGCTAAGACAAAAGGAAAGAAAGATAATGCTAAGCAAGAGAGAGAGAAAGAGTAGTTCTATTGTATTGTGGTATAATCAGCATTATAATGTTCCCACAGCTGGGACTCAGGCCTCCGCTCTAGGACAGAGAATGGGCGGTAATCCAGCATGTGGGTCCAGTGTGAGTTGGTAAGATAGAAGGAAAGTAAGAAAGAAAACATATTTATTCTGCTTAAATAGACGCACAATAAATTACAAAAAACAGTTTCCATTCACTGTTACCCGTCACCAATATTCCACTGGGGTATGGAACATTAACCGTAGGCTGTGTCACTGTGCGTGGTGGCGAACTATAGGAAACTTTTTTTTTGTTTGAGATGGGTAAGAAGAAAAGGAAAAAAAACAAAGGAAGACAAAAATTAAGAAAGAAAGGAACAAAGAAAAAAGTTGATAAATTATATTTTTAAAATATCCATAAAATTATGGGTAGCGCGGGTTGGTAGATGAGTTTATGTCCTTTGTTTTACTCTTCCTATACATATTTTGCTTATCCAGAATACTATAAGCTACTAGCTGACCCGGCAAACGTTGTTTTGCCATATAAATATTTTTTAAGGAAATGTTAAGGGTGGACAACCCTTATCACTAAGGGGTATGAAAAATAGATGTTGGCTGATTCTCAGACCTACTCAATATGCTCACAAAATTTCATGAGAATCGGTCAAGCCGTTTCGGAGGAGTACGGGAACGAACATTGTGACACGAGAATTTTATATATAAGATATCTACAACTGGTTGCTAAAAACACACACATAATAAGCTCTCACACAAATTCGCGGCACAATAATTAGCCCGTGGTCGGCACACGACGTGCTGAGCGCACGATTGTCGCGCGATGAGTTATGTACAGCGCAATGTTCGCGCTTTTCATGACTTGGGTTACTGCCTCTTTTATTATTAGGGTTAGAACATTAACTGTAGGCTGTGTCACTGTGTGTGTGGTAGCGAACTTTGCAGAACTGTTTCTTTTTTTGTTTGAGGTGGAAAAGAAAATTGGCTGTAAGATATTGCTTTAAGCGATGAACTCGCCCATATTTACTCTATAGTTTTAAGCTCCTACGTACCTGAATCCTTTATGGAGAAAATAAAATAAAGTATTTATTTATTTTATAATTTATGTACACACAATATACCGAAGAAGATAACATTATTATAAAACTTTGTACAAAGGCACTGCTTATTTCACAAAGAAATTTCTACCAGCAGACCTGCGAAAGGAAAGATTAAAAGAGATGTAGACAGTAGTGTCCAGAAATAAGTAAATAAGAGTTAGTGAAATCTTAAATAAAACTAATAAATACTTAGATAACTATAATTATATACCTTATACTAAAAATAAATCCTAACTAATATTATAAATGTGAAAGTGTGGATGTTTGGATGTTTGTTCCTTAATCACGCAAAAACGGCTGAGCGGATTTGGATGAAATTTGGCATGCATATAGCCTTTGACATGGAAAAGAACATAGGCTACTTTTTATCCCGGAAAATCATTTTATTCCTACGGGAAAACACGTTTAGAGTGCGATAACCAAAGTACACGCGGACGAAGACGCGGGCGGACAGCTAGTACATAATATATGATATCAAACAAGAGAGGTAAGATTTTCGGAACTGGATTTTTTTTTGTTTGTAGTTTTGAATAGCTTGAGACTAGTTGGCGTTGTGTGAAAGTTGTGGAATATACTTATACCATTAATTTTCAATTAGTACAAATACTTGAAGGGTTATTAGAAAAGGTCTTGAAGTAAAATCTCAATAAATAATATCCATAAACAGCAAAGTTTGTTATCCCAAAATATCACTCAATTTTATTAATTATATTTAATTAATAATAATAAATTATTTTTAATTAAGTATTTTATTTTGTATTTTTTTTTTAAATAATTATTTATGAATGGCGATCGAAATGGAAAAAACACTACGCGTAGAATTGTTTTAAAATAATTATGACTTTTGTGGATAATTTTGAGATCTAGTTTTTTTTACTTTTGACTACACAATGATGAATTTTCCCGAATGATAAATCCCGTTCTGTCTTTATAGAGCCCCATTTTTTATAATTATCAATAGTAGTGGTGTACATAAAAATATAATAATATTGATCTGCCACTCATTAACCCCTCGAGCGCCGATTGTACATACGTCTGCACAACTTGGATGTCCTTGAAAAATGCTTAATTTTCGTGTTTTCCCCAAGTTTGTACGAAAGTTATTTGGTCAAAAATTTTGATTTCTTTACATATTCTTCTATACATATATATTATATTATTTGTTTTTCCTAGAAAAATCCGAAAAAAGTTTTTTTTGTTTTTTTTTTTGGTGATTTACGTAAACAGTGCAATTTTCCGAGTCAATGAACCCCTGGCGCTCGAGGGGTTAAGTAATAACCCGCCCATACTATCCTGCACTACAAAATAGATAGGTTAAGAAGTCAATCTACAAACAAAGCGCGCTCGAGCAACGCACACACAATGACACAATACCGCTCATGGACACGATGTCTTAGGCCCGTATTAATAAACGTCACTCAATACTCAAGCATTACTTAAAACTAGATTCAAGCCATTTGATTGGTTGAAACTAGTTTTAAGTAATGCTTGAGTTTTGAGTGACGTTTATTAATACGGGCCTTAGCTCGGTTGGAACCAGCGCGCGCGCGAGTGCCATCCGTTTGAGACACCCGTTTGTGAACTTTTTTAAACAATAATGGAGCAACAAAAAATACATAGATAACTGTTTAGTAGACGGTTGTTTATATTCAATATAAATTGGTAATTATCATATTTTAAGCCACCAGTTGTTTCAAAGAGGTAAAGAGGTTAGGTTAGGTTAGGTTACCTTAGTGGGTACCAGCATCGTGCCGTGAAAGAAAGCGAATATGACTTTGTGGCCATGTAATATACAATTATGTATTATTATAAAATTTATATTATTACAAAAATATTAATGCTTAACCTAAATATACACACAAAAGGCTACTCCCTACTAAAATATGGCGTCATAAAACTCCTCCACATCGCTGTCGACTGTTTTTTTTTAATATTTAAGTTAAAAATAAATAAATTTATATTAGGTATAATTATCACCTCACCCGAGCACGCTCGGACGGAGCGGCGCCGACCCTAGTGCAACCGTCGAGCGTAGATATTGGAATACATAATGTACATGAGATTGACTTCTGTACCTATTTATTTTGTGCCTGCACTCAAAACCGAGGTAGGCATGACCAAGTAATCAATACTCGCTCACCTCAGCACTCGATACACCGCAAACACATGTAACCATATCGAAAGCACGTGTAGAACCGAACAGGTATCACGGATGCAGGTTTAATGACGTGTCCCGTGTTTCAGCAAAAAATCTGTGTGTTTTTGCAAATGGTTACAAAATACAAGAGGAATTGATTTATTTTTTAAATAAATTTTTGTTTGTAGTTTGTCGGATTTCGAACGATTTCAATTATTATGATTTTTTTGTGTGCATGGTAGTGTCCGACTGAAATTGGTTTTTCAACCGAAACCGAATTTCGGCAACAGTCTCAGTTTTGGCCGAAACCGAAAATTAAATCGAAAGTTCTTTATAAGGATTATGTTTTAAGGCAATAAAAAAAAACGTTATAATCAGTTAGTCCTTATTCTTTTATGCATTTTAAATTTAGATATTTATATTCTTTGAATAGCATAAATTTCACTGCACTCGTAAATTTCATTTTAGTTTGGGAGTAGGCAAAACGAACTGCAAACACAATCCAGTCACGACATGATTAGACACGTGGACACGGCAAAATGTCTTTGTTGCTTACTCGCTTGGTTTGTGAACATGACCAATCACAGCGCGAGAAATCCCGAATGCATTTTCGGTTTCGGTCGTAGTTTCGAACCGAAACCGAACATAAGGTCGGACACTAGTGCATGATAATTCAGCAGCCACATGCGCCGCGACAACGCGACAACAGTATTGGAATTTAGTTATTCGAATAGGATTTTTGATTAGTTTGCCTTTTGTTGCTGTATGTGATGGCCAAGATTTGACGTCTTGTACATTTATTTTATCAAATCATCAACATCATCATCAGGCTTTTTTATAAAATGTTCCCACTGCTGGGACTCAGGCCTGGAGAGGAGGCCTGAGTCCACGTAATCAACCACGCGGGCCCAGTGCGGGTTGGTGAATGTCACATGTTGGTGTTATCACATGTCTTAGAATTTTTGGTTCTAGGGTAAGCCGGTTTACTCGTGTTCTCGATTCGTGTTTGAGCTACACGAATACTGACAAATGCTTGCACTGACTGGACAGGTCCACTCAAATCTGTGTGGTTCTTTCCTCAAAAGACCATCTGAGACACTAATCTGCATGGTTCTCATGTGATTTGACCATTAAATGTTCTTTACTGTATGGACTTTAAAAGAGACTTTGACCCCTGAGTTTGTTTCGGTGTTTCTTCTCAGGGTAGTCAGCTAGGAAGCACCGGCTTAATCTAAAAGTGTTTTTTTTTTAAAAACCTTTTTGCAAAATAAAGATCATTTATCACGATGTTTTCCTTCACCGTTTTGAGAGCAGTGGTGATGAAATAAATTACACAAAGTAATGCGCCTGGCAGGGTTTGAATACGCGACCAAATATTTTACATTTAATAAAATATTATCAATTATTTTACACTAGCTGTCCGCCCGCGACTTTGTCCGCGTTGGTCCGCGTGTATTTCGGTTATCGCACTTTAAACGTGTTTTCCCGTAGGAATAAGATGTTTTTCCGGGATAAAAAGTTCTTTAGCCTATGTTCTTTTCCATGTCAAAGGCTATATGCATGCCAAATTTCATCCAAACCCGTTCAGCCGTTTTTGCGTGATTAAGTAACAAACATCCCATAGTTAGGATTTAAAAAAATATTATCGTGTGGTAATTAATTACCAACATAGCCCGCAAAATCACCAAACTGATGTGGCAGTGAGCAGTGGACATTGCTCGCAGAACATATGGTCATTGGGGTCGAAAGAAAACACAGATACTTGGGGGAGGTCTATGTCCAACAGTGAATGACTTTCGATGATGATGAATAATTAAATCCTGTATTTTTATGTAACATTCAATCTTTCGTTGGGGCCGAAAGGATCTGGAGAGGCGACAGCGTACCGGAAGACGCAGCGTTGGAAGGCCTCCTATAAGGTGGACCGACGACCTGGTGAAGGTTGCGAGAAACCGATGGATACGAGACGCACTGGATCGTTTGTTGTGGCGACATTTGGGGAGGCCTATGTCCAACAGTGGACGTATATCGGCTGGAATGATGATGATGATGATGATTAAATCGAATGTTTTTGATGTAGATATATAATTTTATAATAATTGTTTTGGTTGTTAAGCTATTGCATAGCTTCTATCGCGGGCCTTGAGCGTGGAGACCGAATCCAGAAATTCCGTAACGAAAATAACCTAACACCCACCCCCCACTCATTTGTTTTTTGAGCGTGGTGACCGATAAGAAAACAAATGAGTGAACAATCAATCAAAATTCAATTCAATGTGTGAAAGTGTAACTTCAATTAATATCAAAGAAAAAAAAACAAAGGAAAAAAATACTGCATAAATAAAAAAAACCGGCCAAGTGCGAGTCGGACTCGCCCATGAAGGGTTCCGCAGCAGCAAGTAACATAATATAAAAGTTCTTGTAATGTGTTGTAACTTTGATCGATGTTTTAACAATAGTGTATTTTTTTCGATTTAAGACGAATTAAAAAAAAACTACTTACTAGATTTCGTTCAAACCAATTTTCGTTGGCAGTTTTTATAGTAATGTACATCATATATTTTTTTTAGTTTTATTATTCTCTTATTTTAGAAGTTAGAGGGGGGGGGACACACATTTTACCACTTTGGAAGTGTCTCTCACGCAAACTATTCAGTTTAGAAAAAAATGATATTAGAAACCTCAGTATCATTTTTGAAGACCTATCCATAGATACCCCACACGTATCGGTTTGATGAAAAAAAAATTTTTGAGTTTCAGTTCTAAGTATGGGGACCCCCAAAATTTATTGCTTTTTTTCTATTTTTGTGCGAAAATCTTAATGCGGTTCACAGAATACATCTACTTACAAAGTTTCAACAGTATAGCTCTTATAGTTTCGGAAAAAAGTGGCTGTGACATACGGACGGACAGACAGACAGACAGACAGACAGACAGACAGACAGACAGACAGACAGACAGACATGACGAATCTATAAGGGTTCCGTTTTTTGCCATTTGGCTACGGAACCCTAAAAAGACGTGTGGCACTCGGGGACTGCCGCGGTAAATCTATTGCATAGCATCACTCATTTGTTTTCTTATCGGTCACCACGCTCAAAACAAATGAGTGGGGGGTGTTAGGTTATTTTCGTTACGGAATTTCTGGATTCGGTCTCCACGCTCAAGGCCCGCGATAGAAGCTATGCAATAGCTTAAAAATAAATAAATAATTATAATTGCATAAGTTGATAAAAATGCTATGCAATAGCTTTACCGCGGCAGTCCCCGAGTGCCACACGTCTTTTTTTTTTATTGATTTATATAAATAGTTCATTGCTTCTACCGCTGTAGCGCATCAGGTCCCCACTCTTGAGTGCTTGGTGGTTGTTAACCGTGTAACGAGCAAGTCAGGGAAATAAAAGTGATTTCGACAGCGAAGTGCCAATAACTCTTAACAATCGAAGTTAAAAATTTCCAGAAACTGAAATAATATTTTAATTTCCTAAGAAGTAAAAAAAAACATTAATTATTTTATTGAGGATATTTAATAATGTCTGTTTTAATTATTACGCCGAATTGATATAAATTAATATTAAAAGGCGGCTCTGGGCTCGCGTGGTGGATTACGGCCCATTCCCTCTCCTAGAGAGAAGGCTTGAGTCCCAGTAGTGAGAACATTAAATTGCTGATTATTCTCTGCTAAGCTAATATTACAAAATTTTATGTTTTGTTTGTTAAGATTTAACTCAAAAACTGCTTGACCGAATTTTAAAATACTTGCACAATATTATTTATTTATTTATTTATTTAAAGCTTTATGCACAAAAAAACTGTACAAAGGCGGACTTAATGCCTTAGGCATTATCTGTTATTTGTATTAATAAACAGACAAAACAGAAGAGAAACAAATATATACAATAGTAAATACATACTTAGATACATACATATAACAAAAACAATGCTGTTGTGAAAAAACAAATCCAAACCAATTAGCTCGGTGATGATTCTACCAACATCTTGCGAATATGCTCACGTGCCTTCACCTTAAAAGAAAATCGGCTTGTTGCCATCCTAGAAAGAAAGAAAAGAAAATAATAATAAAAAGAAAAAAAAATAAAAAAAAAAAAAAAAAAAAAAAAAAAAACAAAAAAAATAATAATAAAGAAATAATAATATTAGAAAGTTACATCTTCGCTGAGTAACATAGGCTATTTATTTTCTACTTTCATGCGGGCGAAGCCGCTGACAGAAGCTAGTATTTATACATTTTATGATAGTATGGTAGTGTTCCAAAAAAGTTAGGAAGTTATAACAAAAATTCACACATTGGTTAAATGGCTTTTCTAAAGATCGAACGATCGAGCTGCCTGATAATGTTTGAGCAGCTGTTCCGGCGTGAAGTACTATCTCACCTTTGCTAAGATTCCCAACTTTTTGGCAGTCAGATGAGCCTTTGCCTTGATCTCGATTGAGATTGAGTCAACGTGATACGTCAAGAAGATTAAGATGGTCAATTATCGGCAGGGTTACGGCATGTGAAGTCAAAAAGTCTTGAATTTGTAATTGCATATACCTGATGTTATTTATTTAAATAAAAAAACACTTAGTTATTACTAAAATCTAACATACACTAAATAAAATAAAAAACCCTCAAGAACTATTTAAAAGTAATATAAAGTGTGGCGTCCAAAAAACCGTTTGGCATCGCTGTCGACTGGTAACTTTCCCAAAAGGCTGACGGCACGCTTATTCTCTGATGCTGCCTGCCACTCCTCGCTCTGGACCATGGCCTGTATCAAGGACCGGTGCGAGTGCCCCCAAGCCTACCCATCTTCCATATAAATAAATGCATATACCTGTAAATAGTACCCGGGAGCAAAAACTCCAGTAGGTATAATTTCTTCCTTGTGAAATCGGAATTTTCTTACATAGAGCTCTTGATTCCGATTCTTAAGTATATTTAATTATTCACTAATGAATATGGACCACAGAATACGACAGTACGACTAATGGCAGTGTGGGAACGCTTCCTTTACGCGTCTCATTACAATACAGAGGATAAAAGTATTTAATTATTGAAGCCTACATAATAAACATTGATGCGTACATTTTGTACATCTTGATGATTGACACATATGGTTAATACATATGGTTGATACATACAGAAATAGTCGCCCTTATAATGTTCCCACTGTTGGGACTCAGACCTGCTCTCTAGGAGAGAGAATGGGCCGTAATCTACCACGCGGGCCTAGTGCGGGTTGGTGGAGGTCACATGTCTTCGAATTTTTAGTTCTAGGAGATGCCGGTTTCCTCATGATGTTTTCCTTCACCGTTTTGAGAGCAGTGGTGATGAAATAAATTACACAAAGTAATGCGCTTAGCTGGGTTGGAACCCGCACCATACAACCCGTAAGTCGGGGCCGTTACCACTAGGCTACTACTGCTCACCTGGTTAATACAGGATCAGGATATTGACACATTTATTGTGCATACAGCTAAAGAGGAATTCCCTGCCAGAGTCTGTGTTTCTTGATAACTACAACTTAGGGCTTAAAGAGCTCCAGTCACTAGTGAACAGGTTACTTCTAGGCAAGCGTGCTCCATCGTCGACCACATCATCGCTTACCATCAGGTGAGATGGAGGTCAAACGCGAGCCTATCAATAATAAAAAAAATTATATATGTGTGGGATTGTTCGAAAGAGTTACTGCGGTCCTGGATCACACAAGAAAACTGAGGTTACATGGGCGGGATTTATTATATTATATTTCATTTATTTATATTTATACATATTAATTATATTTTTAAATATTTCTTATAAAAAGGATATTAAAAAAAAAACATTTAAAAATACAAAAAATAGTAGCCCACCGGCATCGGGAACAGGGTCCAAGCTACCGGTGGTCAGGGCTCCTGAGAGAGGAACCTCCGGACAATACGCGCCGTGTCAAGGAGTACTGCCTTCTGGATCAAGCCCTTGATCCAACTGCCTAACGAGAGCCTCCGCAGATGTTGATCGAGGCTCTTGGCTATTAAGCCATTGGCCGTCACGACTATCGGCACAATGATTGCTCTATCCACTTCCCACATGTCGACAACCTCGCGAGCCAAGTCAAGATATTTAGTTTGTTTACATATTATTATTACATCTAGCCCATACTGTCCCACTGCTGGGCAAAGGCCTCCCTCCACTCCTTCCAATGTTCCCGGTTTTGAGCTACCTCTTTCGAATTCTCAAGGAAGACATCCAAGTCGTCCCTCCATCTCTTTCTTAGTCTGCCGCGATTGGGATCTAGTCTGAATAAATCTGACATCACTGCGTACCATCAGGTGGGATCGCAGACAAGCAATGGTTTATATCAAATAAATAAAAAAAAAAACCATTTCACTCTACTGCATTTTTCCCTATACCTATGCTATAACCCTGCTTTGTACCAAACAGGATTCAGGGTCAACCAGAAGTACCCTATGAATTTCGATCTTTGAGAGTATTAAAAAATATACGTATTTTTGCGACATAAACGGCCGTATCTTTTTTATTCGTTAACTTAGAAATTTAATTTTTTCACAGCTTGAAGGGACCACAGACCTTAGTATATGGTTTTAAATTTCAACTCGATACCTCCACGCATTTTCGGGATAAAAGATAGGTATGTAAGATGTCAAGTCGCATTCATTTCACTAACAAATATCCCGCAAACTCTCCACTTTGGATTCCATTGTCGAATGAGCTCTACTAATCCGTCAAATCACTGAGACGAGGCCGATTTGTGCAACCGAGCTCCTACCGTGAGCTGATTTAAGCAGTTAAACACGGTAACTCGGTGTAAGTCTAGCGTTGTGACTGCTATCGAGTGAATTAAGTGATGTTTAACATCCTAACTGACTGGGCGCTTTCCATTTATGCGTCTTTTGACGGCCTGCTGCGGTGAGGATGCGGTGCGTTAGTTGTATACGGACGATCGTATTTTTCATACTTGGTGCGCGGTGCGGCACCGTGCGGTGAACGGTCGACAACAGGACGGCAACGTCACAGGCACCACGTGTTTAATTCGGTGTTAAAAAGCGCGTTACTGACATACTAACGCACAGCAGCCAGATACGTTTTAAATTTAGGCCTTGTTGTCGGGCTGCTAACGTACATTACAGTACGGCCGGCTACAGCACGCGAAACGTGCGACAGTGGGCTGACATGAAACGTCTAAATTGAAAGCGCTTTAACATATTTTTGTTGTTACCGCTCGCCGCCCCGTTCACGACCTTGCCACTGTGAGCGGTAGTTAAGCGCGAGGTGGCGAGCGGTAGGAACAAAAATATGAAAATGTCCGAAGCACGCCACGAGACGCCGCTTATAGCACTGCGTGCCCGCTTACCGGTGTCGCTCCGCTCGCTTTTAGACCGAAGTTGTGAACAGGCTGTAAGTAAAGCGTTTGAGGTTTTTGACGGTTCGGTTTGTGCAGTGGCTGCTACGGAACAAATCAATGCCTCCTACGTCTAGGTACGTTAAGCAAAAAGTGCATTTTATCAGGAGAGCCATCTTTGTATTTGTTAATGATACAGGTGAGCAATTTGTTAATCAAATCAGTACCAGACGCTGGATGTATTAATAACTAGCTTTTGCCCGCGCGGCTTCGCTCCCGCTCTTCCCTACTTCAGCCTACTATACTCTACTCTACCCTACTCTACCCTACTCTACCCTACTTTACCCTACTCTACCCTACCCTACTCTACTCTACCCTACTCTACCCTCCTCTACCTTACTCTACCCTACACTACCCTACTCTACCCTACACTACCCTAATTTTCATTTTTTTTTTTCCATAAGAACCTTCTCCTCATAATAACGAACACAACAAAAAAAAAATTAGCGAAATCGGTCCAGGCGTTGTTGAGTTATGCGCTTACCAACACATTTTGCGATTCATTTTTATATTATAGATAAGACATTTTTTTAAATGTTTTCACGTGATAGTAAAAGAAATGTCCCAAAAGAACAGACTGCCGGAATAAAAAGTAATCTATATGCTATTCCAAGACATGGTCTATCTGTGTGCCAAATATCATCCAAAACTTTTCAGCTGTTTGAGCGTCAATCCTACATAAAAAAAAGTAAAAATGATTGTAGGTAAATTATTAATTTTAACTCACTCATTTATTGAAATTATAAAATACAGGTGTTACTTTAAATCTAAAAACTCGCCAAACTTTGACGTTTGAAGGCGAGAAGCGTTCTTTAAGGCGTATAGTCCCTTGAACCATCTGACCGAAATTATGTGAACACAACTCTCGCACTCGCCTAGGCGGCAGTACGCAAATCTGTGCATTTATTTGTGGCCAGCAGCGCCCGGAAAGCGCTTTAAATCCAATTTCTTTGCGAGATATTGATTGATTTACATATGCAATGTTCACTTTGAAGAAAATTTAACCACCAATTTTTATGTGTAAAAATGTTTCTAAAGGTCCAAGCCGTTTCGAAGGAGTAGGGAAAAGTTGCGAAATTGCTAAATATTTTTTTTTTTTGACAAAAGTATTAATTGCACGAAAAAAACAAATGTTGATAATGTTGTTCATGAATCTATAATAAACATATATTTTTTTCAATTGACCTAGCCGTTACGGAGGAGTAGGCCTCAGAAAATCACTGTTTTATGGCACTTTTCGGGCGCTTGGCCCTTAACATAACAGTGTTACCTTTGTTGTTTGTACACACTTACTACCGTATAGTTAGAATTACATCTTAATCTTAAATAATTAATTTAATTAGATAGTAATGTTCACAATCGAGTACAATGATCTTTAATTTTGTTTTAAGTGATTGTTTACTCAGTTTTACTTCTTTTCTCAATAAATCTATTTTGTTAAACACTATACGACCATACTAACGTTAATAATTATAAATGATAAATGATCTTTATTTTGCAAGTAGGTTTTATAAAAACACTTTTACACGTCAATTTTTTTTTTTTCGTCAATTAATGCTAGATGAGGCCGGTGTTTCCTAGCTGACTACCCTGAGAAGAAACACCGAAACAAACTCAGGAGTCAAAGTCTCTTTTAAAGTCCATACAGCAAAACATGTGATGGTCAAATCATATGAGAACCGTGCAGATTGAGCCTGAGATGGTCTTTTGAAGAAAGAACCACACAGTTCTAAGTGGACCTGTCCAGTCAGTGCAAGCATTTGTCAGTGTGCGTGTAGCTCAACTCAGGACTACTAAGGAGCTCAACGACTTGACGAACAATGCCAAAGAAAGGACATTTGGGTAGGCCACATCAAATACTCAAAACTGCCAGACATCATGTGAAAATAAAAGAAAAGGAAAGAGTAATCCACATAGTTCTCACATTCACAATAATAAAATTTACAAAAGTAAATAGTTATTGCAAATTGTAAAAAAAAAAGTATTTAAAAAATTCAGTCAAATAGTAAAAATAAATATGTCATAATTGTAAAAAAAAATAATAAAATATATATATATATACAATATCATAATTGTAAAACAACAACAACAATAAAAAAAGGCAGTTAAAACAAAAAAACATTCAAATGATACCAATTATAGTGAGTATATACGAGTACTTATAACATTCTAGTTATAAATTAACTTAACCTTTCAAATACTGCAATTAGAGATACCATAGAAAGACAAGGAGAGAGCGAACGCCAGCGTTCGCTTAGGGTTTAATGAATTAAAGCCAAAAAAGAAAAGTGAGAAGGACCCGAGAGTACGCGAATGTTACACGAACCATTTTTACCCACTTTATACCCTTTCATTCTAAGTGAATCGTGAAAATAACTGCTCTTTAATTTAGCCATTGATTTCACTAGCGTAAACATCTATTCATTACATTGTATTGATTTCTTAAGTCTATACTTGTCTGGCTACATCTTTTTCCGCACGTCCCATTTTATTCATTCCGAACTAATGAAAACTGTCGTCCAACTTCTCCAAACTTCCATTCGGATCCCGGATCCCGGTGTCTATTAGCATCACTACGTAGTGTCTGCAATCAGTGATGAGTCTAATTGGCAAAACCGAGGTCACCGCAGCGCGTTGATTTAGACGCTGATTATCAACGCCACACGACTGAAATTCGGACGGGCAGCGTTAGGTTGCTTTCCAAACATTGATGGGCGAAGTAGATAAGCGTTGCTAGGATGTGTTTTGAGCAAACCGAGGATGCGTAGCGGATTTTATATACACACGTTTCTTATCTCTTGGAAAGTACTGGTGGAAAAGTAGATCAAGACATTTGTACTTTGAAAGAAACTAGAGATGTGTGCGAGAGAGAACATGTTTACCTAAATATAATATAATATATAATATTGCACAAACTATCACACAACGCCGTCTAGTCCCAAGCTAAGCAGAGCTTGTGTTATGGGTACTAGACAACTGATAAACATACTTATATATTATAGATAAATTTCACCCAGACACAGAACAAATGATTATGCTCATCACACAAACATTTGTCCTGGGTGGGAATCGAACCCACGACCTCCGGCATAGCAGTCAGGGTCACTAACCACTAGACCAACAGGCCAGTCGAACAAGAAATTAAAATGTGATTGATGAACAGCTGCGTGAGCTGTATGTGAAAGACGTCTCTTGTACACATTTTTTGGTCACGATGTGCCTCGCACGCAGCCCACGCTCCCATTCCTCTTTCAAATTCTCATTTTTCTTTCTTTCTCGCGCATATCAGTTCCTTTCTTTCTAAGTAAAAACGCGTAGATCTACTTTACCACCAGAACTGCCCAAAGGGCTAAGGAAGTTACTTTATCATTTCAGCCGAAAGACGTCCACTGTTGGACATAAACCTCCCCTAAATGCCGCCATAATGACCGGTCCTGTGCGTCTCGCATCCAACGGACTCACCAGGTCATTGGTCCACCATATGGGATGTCTTTCAACGCTGAGTCTTCCGGTACTCGGTCGCCACTCTAAAACCTTTCGTCTCCATTGACCATCTGTTCAGCGAGCAATGCGGAAAATTACTTAAGTGATCCAAATTGTGTATTTGGATGCTGTAAGGATATTGTACATTTTTAGAAATAAATAAATAAATAAATTTTTCCTCGCGCATCTTCCTCGCTTAGCAACCTCGTACGTCTCGTGTAGAAGAGCACCCTTAGTTTCGAACTCACAAGATCAAATACGAAGCCACTTTTAGGAGTCGAAATTAGTAGGATTTTATGCGCATTTGTACGTGGAGCCGGGATTTTGGTTCGTTTGTAGTTTACCTTGTGGCTGTAGTGTTTAGATGGACATTGTCCTTTTAGGTGCATTTCAGTGATTAGGTCATAGGATGTTGCGTGATGTGACGAGATAATCGGTGTTTTGAAGCAACGGAAAATAGCATGCAAACCTAATGCAGTTCTGCTCTATAGTAGTCTACTTTAGGGACACTATTTAATACTATTTTGGAAGGTAAGCGGAATAGATTGTAAAGTCCAGCAAGCCTCGGTTGAAAAGGGAGAATCCTAAGACTGATGATGATTTCGGGCTGTTCTATATGTTCAAATCGCGCGGAGATCTTTAATTCCGCGGTGCAGGGTTAGTTCTTATGTTACGCCATACACTATTTTTTACTAATAATACAAATGTAGGTACCTACTGACATCATTTATTAAAATTATAGTGTTCAATTACTTACGTAAGTACCAATATTAGATTCCGCATAATTTGGGTATGGAGCACGCTTGCCTAGAAGTAACCTATTTACGCTCAGGAAACATTTACATTTTATGCGTTTTTTGACGACCTGCAGCGGTGAGGATGCGGTGCGTTAGTCGTACTGCGTGCGGACAATCGTTTTTTTCATTCAAAGTGCGCGGTGCGGCAACCGTGCGGTAAACGGTCGACAACATGACGGCAACGTCATATGCACCACGTGTTCAATTCGGTGTTGAATAGTGCGGTGCTGGCGTACAAACGCACGGCAGATAAGTTTTCAATTTAGGTGCTTGTTGTCTGGACTTGGACTGCTTTTTTTTTACGGTGGGAAAAATCTTCCAATGACAACCCCCGCTCTTGGGCCGAGCGGGAGATAGTGTCAGACTCGTACTGACTAAACGACCCACCCTGTTCCTTCTAGCCTTCATACCGGGGCTCGAGTTCCCTTTCGGATAACAATGGCCTCAGTAGGCTTCGACCCAGCTGGGTCCTTGCTGTTCCTGACAACTCCTTGAGGCACGCGGGAACAAAGCGCGCCGTCGACGACTTGGGATTGGTCCGGACAGTTACCGGACGGCCGGACAGCGAGGTACCCATTGCTCACTGTCCGCAAGCCCGCGCCCACGGTGGCCGGAAATCGGGATCAGAATCCTGGCGGCGGCGGCGGCGAGAACGCCGTTGCCTGATGCGGTCGATTACTGCTTCGCAGAAGTCGGCGATCGCCTGCCACTCCTCCTCGCTCCGGACCATGGCCTCAACCAAGGCCCGGCCTCAACCAAGGCCCGGGTTGTCAGACTGCTGACGTACTAAAACCGTACGTTAACCGTGCCGCAGCCGGACGGTTGCAGTACGCATAAATTGAAAGCGCCCTAACCGACACTCTTTTCAACCAACTTAAGACAACTGATGATCGATTTTCTCAATTCCAAATGACCGTCCATTTAAATTCTGAAATCCCATAAAAATAACGAGTTCTCGGGAAAACAGATAACTTTCATTTATCGAGTTTTTAAAACGATTATCGAGTCGCTAAGTGAGACATTATTATTAAAAATGTCGTCGGGAAGGATATCAATGGTACATTAGTTGGATTAAAATGGAATTTCGATTCGTTTTCAGAGATCTAACGGTCCGAGGGTCTTTTATTTAATTTATGATTGTCTCAATTATATGAAGGTCTGAAGGTGCTTGCTTGAAAGGTTCACAGGGTTTGATTACCTACAATATTTTTTTTTGTGATCGTTTTTTGTTCTAGAATGTTGATTGAAATCGCTTTGAGAATGTTGTAGGTACATAATTTGCTTTTCGAATTACTGATGAAGTGTGTAATAAAAAAAAAGAAAAATTGGTGTGCCGGTTGTAACCATCAACAGAGTGTGTTTAAAATACATTATAAAAATGTGTGTACCACCGAATAGAAAATAAAAGAATAAAAAAAATAAAAATTCGCGCGCCATATGAAACACGAAATTAACCGGGATAACTTGGTCGGGTAAGAGATTGGACCATTAATCTGCCGGTGGGAGGTCTAAGGGAAAAAAATAAATAAAACAGATAATTGGAACTTTTGTCTTTAATTTTTTTCCCTGCCCGTAGTTTATGACATCTTTGCTATGTGATAGTATTGCATCTGATTCATTTGAAAATAGGAAAAAAAAAGTTAATATTCGTTAGGTAGAAAAAGGAATGTCGTCCGGTGCTTGGAGATTCCAGGCGAGGTCCAATAGAGAATAATCTTCAAATATTTTTCTGAAAAAATATAAAATAAAAAATAGAAAAAAAAAAAATGCCAGACTGGCGTTTTTTTTTCTCCGAATTAATGTTTAACGCGCCAATCGGATCAATAAGAGTCCACAAGTGAGGCGAAAAATCGCTAGACGCAATATATTTAATGTCTTTGGCTAGACGAAATTATGGTGTATTTTTCTAAGAAACATCTGTCCAATTGTGTTACGATAAACTTGTAACACAACAAGGCTCAAATTAGAGAGGATTATCACAGATTAAGAAATTTAACGAGAGCAAAAAAATATCACTGCTCGCGGATGAAGTTGGGCCGAAAAGTGACGTTGTCAAATCTGACAGCTCATCATAGAAAAATAATAGAATTTTTTACTAGGAAACCAAGTCTTTCAAGCCAAATCGCCTTAAAAGTTCGGAAACATGTAACGAGGCGAAATCGACACGTTACAAGTGAAACAAAAGCAACATTCGTTTTGTAATTGTTTTCATTTTGTGAGTTCAATGATAAATTTATTTTTATTTATGAACTAATTAAATTATCATTTTCATAATTTCAGTCGGAAGACGCCCACAGTTAGACATGGGCCTCCCCCAAGAGTCACCATAATGACCGGACCTGTGTACCTCACATCCACCGGATTCCCAGGACTCTAAAACTATGTAATTATATACTAAAGGCAATGACTTACACCGACTCCGGTCGAACTAGTCTAGGGTATACCTGACAGGTTTGATTGTACAGTTGAGTTACACAAGTAAACTGGAGCGTGTATGTTGTACTGTGCAGGTCCCCACACAAGCTTACCTTTATCTTTTTATCTTTTTATCTTTATAATAATCTTTATTTTATCTTTTACACAAAATAATTACGTGTAACAGCCACAAGTAAATCTTAAACAATTATGCTGTGTCCAAGTAATAACTACGAGTATAATTGACTTATCAAATATTTAAACTACAGGAAAATTTACTTTATTAACTTAAAATTATGTATAATTAGCGACTTGCCCGAGCTAGGTTTATAAAACCTGTGTTTCGGGTCATCACTTACAAGACTATCACTACGGGTGCACGTATTCAGAAATTACAGAAAAACAACTTACAAACTAAACGTACAATCATACTAAAACTTCCAATAGTTTCTCTGTGTCTGTGTAGTTAAGATTCAGTAGATACTCCAATACCAATGTACTACATTTAATATAATTTACGCTATAAATATCCAATAATTTGTTAAACTTGTTGTACAAAAAAACCGTTTAAAAAGGTCCTAAAAATACATAAAATCTATGTGCAAATGCATGTTTCGTCTGTGGTTTAGTGCAAACCTCCTCCTGGTTGAAGGTACTGGGTTAAAAGGAAGCTCAGAGTGCTGATAAAGTACAGTGTGCAATATAAATAGTTGGCGTACTGTTAGTACTTTACATGCAGTGTATAGCTGATGTGTGGGAAACCTAAAAGGGCGGAAGGTTGCAACCTTTAGAATTGCTCTAGAGGAAGCACGTTCTAGAGGAAGTAAGATAGTCTTTGCAGTTCCACCCTATGAAGTAATACAGTAGGTGAGAACAGATTGACACAAAGCCAAATAAACCTGTTTAATTAACTTATAGTCGGCTATGTGACGTAGGTTCTTAAAAATATACATTAATTTACGCACTCTTGTGCATAGTAACTCGATGTGTTTACGGAGACATAACAGGCAAACCTGACAGATATAACAGCCAAACCTGTCAGGTGTACCCTAGTGTGTACGGCTTCCTGTACAAACCTCCTTCAATTCCAAGAAAAGCTCAATGAATCCGTGTATTTCTTCCACAATTTGTCTGAAATCCGGGTGTGAATCAAACTCCCTCTTATCTGGGGATAAATTGGCGCCACCGACCCCTCGCCCCTTTGTGAGGCTAATTCAGTATTGATACTGCTGCCAGCTCGTTGTGTCTGGATTGAATGTGAGCTATACTTTTTGAAGCTGTTTAGAATTTTCACCGACCTTACAGTTTAATGGAAAGATTCATGTAGGCATTAAGGATGCTTTAACCAAATTCATTCGCTCATTTTTTTTTTACATGCTGCGTACTTACTGCGTGTGCCTTGCATGTTGCATGCCTGCTTCCATGCAGTATGCCTATTTGCATAATGAATGCCTACTGGCATACTGTATGCCTGCATGAATGCTGTATCGCTGCTGCATGTTGTCTGCCTCCTTCCATGTGGCATGCCTGCTTGCATGCTGCATGCCTGCTTACATGCTGCATGCTTTCTTGCATTGCTGCATGCTTTTTTCCTTCTCATCTGACGATAAATTGGCGCCACCGACCCCTCGCCTCTTTGTGCGGCAAATTCAGTATTGATACTGCTGGCAGCTCGTTATGATTGGATTGAATGTGAGCTATACGTTTTGAAACTGTATAGAATTTTGACAGACCAATACAGCTTAATGGAAAGATTTTTTTTTTATTATGGGTAGGCTCGCGTTTGACCACTATCTCACCTGATGGTAAGCGATGATGTGGCACGGACGGTGAACACGCTTGCCTAGAAGCAATCTATTCACTCTTGACTTAAAAAGGGGTCTTTTAGGGGAATATTAAAGCTATTAGGAAACACAGACTCCGACAGGGAATTCCACTCTTTAGCTGTACGCATAATGAATGTGTTCCCAAAACGCTTTGAAAGGAAATGGAAAGATTCGTGTAGGCATTAAGCTAGAACTACATTAGACCGACGTACGTAGAACGACGTCGCGTGGCGTGGATCTAGTGTAGCTCTACAAGTCTAGTTTCCATATAAAATGTATGGAGCTCGGCGTGCTTGGCAGACATATGCGCAGTGTAGTTATAAACGCCGGCGTTCGTTCTCTCATTGTCTTTCTATTGTGTCTCTAATTATGGCATTCGAAAGGTCACGCGTAAAATATATGTAGATGTAAATAACACAGATAATCAGATAGATCGCAAGGAGTTGTCAGCAACCATAGGCGGCCAGCACGGTCGTAGCTTCCTAAGGCCACGGGTGATGCGAAAAAGATCCCCGGCGCCTTGAACAATAGCAAAGAAGGAACAGGAGTGGGGTTTAGTCAGTAAAAGTCTGACACTATCTCCCGCTCCGCCCAAGGGCGGGAGATGTCATTTAGATACAAAAAAAAGTATGTTTCTAAGTAATTTGTTTTCAAGCTAATTCAAGCGTTTAAAATGTCATAAAGCGTAGCATACGTAGGATCAGTTTTTCTTAAGCTTAACAATGCTGTGTCCTTTTTTTTTAGGGTTCCGTAATCTCAGTCGGCAAAAACGGAATTCTTAAGGATCAATTTGTTGTCTGTCTATTCGTCTGTTAAGATAATTTTTTTTGAAACGCGCAGAGGTATCAAACTGAAATTAATATGAAATACTCATTTCTGCTATTCCAAGTAACAGTAAAAAATATCAGACTTCTAAGTCAACGCAATTTAAATATAAGGCCATTTATGCTCCATCTAGGTGCACATTTTGACACCCGTTAAGAAACAAATACCTATAGAATCTTGAAATTTGGTATAAAACTAGATGTTATAGCATAAATATAGGAAAAGTCTGAAAATTATGAATTTATTGGTAAGTTACAAAAAAACCTTTTTGCAATCCGTTTTGTACGGAACTCTTGGTGCACGAGACCGACGCGCACCGGTTTTTTAATATCATTGCATATTATGCTGAGATCGCTACCTACCATGTAGGTCTCACAAAGTTAAGTTAATTTTGTATTGTGGCTTTTGTCACAATGAGGACCAGTCATGATTATTGTGAAGTATGCAGAGTTATAGCGTCAAAATAAAACAGTAATAGTATTTACTGTTTTATTTTGTGTGAAGAAATTATTTAGATCGTGCCAAAAATTACGAAAATACAGCAATTTTAGTGTATTACTCGTAGTTCCAGAAATGCGCCCGAGAATGAAGCGACTCGCTGTGACGTCATCTGTCATGATCGGTCTCCACGCGCGATTAAAACGGCTGCGCAGTCTATCGGCGGAATACTTGATTTGTATTCGTTGTTTGTCGCACGGATCATGACAGATGACGTCATCATAAACAGTCCAGCGAGAGCGCGCGTTTCTAAGTAAACGTTCAGAAAAACTTTAATAAATCCACTATTTTCTTGACGGATTTTAATAATTAAAAAAAATTAAATGCTCAGTAAATTATTACACATACGATGTACAGTAGGCACAATGGATCTTGAGCGCTCGGCGTCAGAGTGGGGATCGCTTTGCGCATTCCATACATTGGCGAGCCAATCGTCTTCGTTGTTAGATACATGCAGCAACGCAGGGAACGAATGAGGAGTGACGTCTATGACGCGATGCCGCGGCTAGCCAATCACTGACACTCCCCGCCCCCGCGTCTCACATCGCACCACTAAAGAGACCGAATATTTGACTTCTGCGCAACCGCTCAAGATCCGTTATGGCAACGGCACTTAGTAAAAATCGGATTTGCTATTTTGTGATTAGCATAGCATAGTCGGCCTTATAATGTTCCCACTGCTGGGACTCAGGCCTCCTCTCTAGGAGAGGGAATGGATTGTAATCCACCACGCGGGCCCGGTGCGGTTAGGTGGATGTCACATGCCTTCGAATTTTTGGTTCTAGGACATCCCGTTTCCTCATGATGTTTTCCTTCACCGTTTTGAGAGCAGTGGTGATGAAATAAATTACACAAAGTAATGCCTGGCTGGGTTTGAACCCGCGACCTATAACTCGGTAAGTCGGGGACGATAACACTCGGCGACCACTGCTCTATTATGTGATTGATCCTCATTAATTTATTATCTGATGGCAGTGGTGGCCGAGTGGTAACGGCCCCGACTTACGAGTTGTAGGTCGCGGGTTCGAACCCAGCCAGGCGCATTACTGTGTGTAATTTATTTCATCACCACTGCTCTCAAAACGGTGAAGGAAAACATCGTGACCCCCCCTTTCCTAGAGAGGAGTCCTGAGTTCCAACAGTGGGAACATTAAAAAGGCTGGTGATGATGATGGTGATGATTTTTTTATCTTACTTTTAATTATCACGTAGACTAGGTCTAACGAATATCGATGTTCTATAAAACTATTTTCAACCCACCAGAACCTAGCTAGCTACTTACGTATCTTTTATGTCCTATTTTACGATCCAAGTACAGTAGCAGTGAGTAGGGCGATATCACGTGTTGAAGCACTGAGGATATTCTGTATAAACCTGGGAACGTAGCAAATAAATAAAAATGAGATGGAAATGTCTTGTCAGGGTTCGAAGGCAGAGAGTGATTCTTGAGTATGCGGTTGTGGGTTCTGTCCTAGCGAATACCTTATCTTATATAGGGTGACTGGTAATTAGTGTACGATACTTAAACACGTGATTGTGCTCATGATAACCAACAACTTTTATTATGGGAACAAACCTGAAATAACGAAAAAATATCAGCTGTTCAGTACATTAGACTGGCCTGTTGGTCTAGTGGTTAGTGACCCTGACTGCTATGCCGGAGGTCGTGGGTTCGATTCCCACCCAGGACAAATGTTTGTGTGATGAGCATAATCATTTGTTCTGTGTCTGGGTGTAATTTATCTATAATATGTATGTATTTAGAAATATATAAGTATGTTTATCAGTTGTCTAGTACCCATAACACAAGCTCTGCTTAGCTTGGGACTAGACGGCCTTGTGTGATAGTTGTGGAATATTATTATTATTATTAGGCAAACATAAATGTACTGAACAGCTGATATTTTTTTCGCGATTTCGGCTTTGCTCCCATAATAAAAGTTGTTGGTTATCATGAGCACAATCACGTGTTTAAGTATCGTACACTAATTACCAGTCACCCTGTATATCGTTTCAGTTGAAAAATGTCCACTGCTGGTCATAGGACTCTTCCAAGCGTCGTCAACAACAATCGGTTCTTTGCGTCCAATGATATTCATTTGCGTCTCATATCCATCGGATTCTCGAGAACCTCACCAGCGTCTACCTTCTAGAGAACGCCTTCCAACGCTAAAATTTTTATTTTTTTTATAATGGATAGGCTCGCGTTTGACCACAATCTCACCTGATGGTAATAATAATAATAATAATAAATAATAAATTCTTTATTTGCGTAAAAACATGGTATAAAATGGTGTTACATAGAATTGCAATGGTACAAACATGTTTAGCTATTTTATGATATAGCATACAAAATTTGAGAGTTTTATGAGAAGCAAAGTTAGAAGCCTAGTTAGAAGCAAAAAATTGAGAGGCAATGAATCAACATTTTTTATCCATAAATTCTTTTAAGTTGTAAAAACTACATTCATTTAACCACTTATGCAATTTAATTTTCAAAGATCTTGTATTCAATGTTTTGAAGTGGCTTGGAATATGGTTATAAATACGTACACACATTGCTAGGCAGTTTTTGTTGTATTTGGTAAGTCTTGGGACATCATTTAGAACCAGTTTATAGGGATCTCTTCTGTGTCTAGGGCAAATTTCGTTTGCTGTTTTAAACAGTTCTCTATTTTTAACTACGAACACACAAGTTTCATAAATGTAAAGAGATGGTAGCGGCAGCAAACCAAGTTTTTTAAATACTGGTCGACATGTATCATCAGGTTTAAGTCCATACATAGCTCTTATGCACTTTTTTTGAGCGACAAATGCTCTGTTTAGATCCACACTATTACCCCACATAACAAGACCATAACGTAGTAATGATTCTACATACGCATGGTATGAAATAATGGCAGTTTTTATATTGGTCACATTTTTAACCTGTTTCAATGCGTAAACGAACCTATTAATTCTAGTGCTAACATTATCTACGTGTTCTTTCCAGTTTATATCCTTATCTATTATTAAGCCTAAAAATCTGGTATGCGGAACCTCCTTAATTTTATTTATATTTAGTTTGATATTATTTTTGTAATTATTTGATTGATTAAATTGAATAAATGCGGATTTATCTAAATTAATTTTTAAACGGTTTATGTCAAGCCAATGCAGTAATGTATCTATTGTATTATTAATGTCAAATTCGTGATCTGCAATGGTATTCTGCTTTCTATCGGATGTCACTATAATTGATATATTATGTCGTCAGCAAATAAGATGCATTTATGCTTTGTTATATGTATTATGTCATTTATGTATATCAGAAATAATATTGGTCCTAAAACGCTTCCCTGGGGTACACCGTATTTATTATGTTGATATTCTGATGAATAGGGTGTCATTTCTTTATTTTTGTTTATTTTGTTTATTATGACACTTTGTTGCCTATTACTTAAGTAGGACGATATCCAGCGAAGTGCAGGTCCCCTAATCCCAACAGACTCTAATTTATCTATCAGTATTTCATGTGACACCAGATCAAATGCTCTCGATAAATCAAAAAAAAGACCAGTAGTTAAATAATTATTGTTGACGTTTGAAAGTATTGATTTTACAATTGAAAAAATAGCTAACGACGTAGACTTGTTTTTTTGGAATCCAAACTGTTCTTTACTTATTATTTCGAATTTTGTACAGAAATCAATCAGCCTTATAAACATGCACTTTTCATAAATTTTTGATAAGATAGGTATTAATGTTATAGGACGATAGTTATTAATGTCAGCTTTGTCTCCCTTTTTGAATATCGGCTTTATTATAGCTAGCTTTAATTTATCAGGAAAAACTCCCGCTAAAAAAGATGTATTTATCAGATGAGTCAATATACCAGTTAGTTCAAGACAACTGGCTTTTAAGATTTTAGTGTTAATTTCATCATAGCCCTCAGATCTGGTGTTGGATAAGGACATTATTTCTTGTCGCAGCTCGCTTTCTAACATCGGTTTAAGGAACATCGAGTTAACACACTTATTTTTCAAAAAGCTTTGTCCAACACTTGTTTGCGTAGGTGCATGCGTTAAATTAACATAATGATTGTTAAACACTGAAACCATTTCTGCAGGGTCTGTAATTACTGTATCGTTTATTTTTATGGTTTCTATGTTATTTTTGGGGGTCGTATTAATTATTTCATTTTTAATGACAGTCCAAGTAGCTTTGCATTTGTTACGATGTGTGTTAATATAGCTTATGTTTGCGTTCTTTTTTGAGCCATAAATACATTTCTTTAGCAGGTTTGAGTAATTTTGATATTTAATTTAATTATAGGAATTTTTGTTCTTGTAATATTGAAAACGTAGTTTCCGTTTTGTCCTGCAACTGTTTCTCAATCCTTTGCTTATCCATTTTTGTGTGCTCTTATTATTTGCGTTAACTTTGACTCTTATTTTGGGAAAGCATAGATTATAAAACATGCACAATAATTCATGAAAATCATTGAATGCGGAATTGGCGTCATTGTTTTTATAGATGTTAGACCAAGAAAGATTTTGTAAACATTCTTTGAATTTACGTATATTTTCCAAATTGTAGTCTCTTTTATAAATGTAGTATATCGGTGCCTTTTCTGGTGCATGTTTTGTAGGAAAACTTAGCATTTGTGCTGTATCATGATCTGACAGATGCAGAGGCAAAACGGTTGCTGTTGCGTTGGAAATGTTACTTAAGATATGGTCAATACAGGAACGTTTGCGTGTGGGAACATTGATATGAATTCTCAAGTCAAAATTGTAAGCTAAATCTTGGAGCTCATTTGTAATGCTTCCTTTTTTTAAAGTATTTATGTTAAAATCTCCTGTCACAACTATTTTTGCCTTGGATTTGTATTTCCTTAATAAATCATGTAAAAGATTATATAGTTTTGCTAAAAACAGATTCGGGTCAGATTGAGGTGTTCTATAAATGCATATAATTATTAATTTAGTGCACAGCAGCTCAAGGCCACAGGCTTCAAACGTGTTAGATGTTGCATAGTTTTTTATCAAAGGAAGCTCTTTAAAATTCAATCCTTTCCTTATTAATATACAAGTTCCACCCCTGTGTTTATCTCTACAATAACTAGTTGCCAATTCATAGCCACATAATTTTATATAATTTTCATTACCTTTTTTTATAAAAGTTTCAGATAAGCATATTAATTCCTTTTCCATTCTTTTAATTCCTGAATAGTAATTTCTAGTAACTCTTGTTTGGAAAGTACACTAGCAATGTTCTGATGTAATATTTTGAAATTGCGCGTTTTATTCACTTGAGATACGAAAAAATGTGTCACTCTTGTTTAAAATAGGAAAAAAATACGGTATGGTTCCTTTTTGAACCCTAGGATTGGATAGATCAGAAGTATTATACTCTAAAGATGTTGTACTTTGAGGAAGGTTTTTGTCTTTGAAGTAGTAAGGAATTGTCCCTTTTTTAGGTTCCAGTACACAATTGTTCGATTTAAAACTTAGTTTGCTGTTAGCTATTCTCTTTCGAATCTCAATAGGATTCAAGTATTTATCAGTATAATCGGCATAATCTATATGATGATTCAATGACTTACAAATCTCCGATAATTTTGTGGAAGTTTGTTTTATAAATTGACATTTTTTAAACTTTAGACACATGTTTTTTAAAGAGTAGTTTAGCTTATTGACATTCAGGTACACATTTTTTTCAACATTTAATACAAATATAGTGTTATTTTTGAATGTTTCTAATATAATTTGCAATTGAGACAAGATTAGTTTTAAGTTATGGTCATTTTCACCCACACAAATTACGAGTTTATCTTCTGTTGAGAGTTTAATATTTAAGCAGTTTGCTAATACTTCATTACACGGTGCATTTGGTTTCGTTTCGGCAACGACTCCATATCTCTCATACTGAGTATTTGCTCTCGAATGTGAGATGGCTGCTGCTAACCCGACGCAACGCTGAGATCCGAAAATATATATCTTCTTTTTGGGTATGATGCTATTCTTCCCGTTTGTGGCAGTGTAAGTCTTAACAGTAGTGATGTTTAGAATGTCCTGTTTTGATTCGTGACTGACTGTTTCAGGAGTATTGTTACTGCGTTGATTCCAATGCGCTGTGTAAGTGTTAAAATCTCCTGCTCTGCGGTCTGTAACTGCTGTTGCAGGGTTAAAATTTCTTGTTTCAAGCGTAGTACATGGTCACATCTGTCGACTTTCAATAAGGATGACGATGGAGAGGTCGGTGCAGAGCTTAAGTAATGTTGTTGTGACAGAGCTTGCTTCTTTTTTTTACTGCTTGAAGCTGGATTTGGAAATATGGAGGAAGAATGGCACAAGGATTTTAAGGTGTTGTTTTCCATAGTTAACTTGCTTATTTGTTTGTGTAAATCGGTGTTCTCTAACAATACATTTCCAAGTTCATTCTCAGTGCTTTCAAGTTGAAGTGTAAGTTGATTGATTGTCTCCTTCATTTCAGAGGATGTTACTAAATCAGTCACAGTTCTGTCAACACTCCTTGATAGTCTATTGGGAGTAACGTATGATTCATTAGACGTTTCAAAGTCTGTAAGTATGTGAGAATTAAGTAACTCTATACTATTTAGACCTGGCGAAAGCCGTTTCAATTTGTCATATTCTCGATTTGCCGGTGTATTTGGTAGTTGTTCCGAAGGAGAGGCAGATTTTAAAGAAGCTTGCTTTTTTCGTAAGGTAACGTTGGATGTGTCGTCGGTTTTCGTAAATTTATTATTTCTGATACACAGTTTACACCTCCATTTTTTTTTTGCTTCTGCGTCTTTGAGACGATAAGTAGATTCTGGGTATCCGTCGCAATCAAATTCGTATCTATTATCACAGGCTACGCACAGTGCAGTACTTTTGAGGTTTACTTTTTTTTTACATTTATGACATGTTACCAGTGCTGCCATCTTGCGACCACTGTTACTATTATTGGTTGTGGGCTTTGACGATGACGACATTGCACTTTGCTCTATAGACTCGTTTATAAAATTCTAAATTTCCGAAAAGTGAATAATGTATTGCTGGGGTTTGAACTTGAGACCACTTGTGCCGCACAAGGTAACTGGCAAAAGTAAGCGGGTTCCTTATCCATTAGGCCACCAACGTATTTAATGTGGAAGTCTAATTTTTAGACCAGTTGCCGCAAATATTTTGCTTAGTTAAGGATTAGAGTTCAAAATCGCTTTTTTATCTTGTGACGGTTAAAGTTTAAAATTATTGTGAAGATCACTTTTGCAATTTGTTTTAGTTTGTAGTTGTTTTACTTACACGTATTGTTTAGTATTTGGATCACTAAATGCTCTAATGTTTATATATTTATTGTTTATTATGGATTATCACTTGTTATTGTTATTGTATTTGGGGACGGTTCGTGAATTAGAATTTTCGTTATAACTTCACTGTTTGTGCAAATATCATTTAGTTAACACTGTCACTTAGTTATTAGTCTAGGCTTTATATGTTAATTTATTTTTAGTTAATTTAAAACACTTCTATCATTTAAAAAACATTTTTTTTGTAAGCGATGATGTGGCCGACGATGGAGCACGCTTGCCTAGAAGCAATCTATTCACTCTTGACTTAAAGACCCCTAGGTTATAGCTATCAGGAAACACAGACTCCGGCGGGGAATTCCATTCCTTAGCTGTACGCATAATGAATGTACTCCCAAAACGCTTTGTACGTATAGGTGGGATGTCCACCATGTACCGGTTCATCATTCAGTACAAGGTTCATCTTCTGGCTCCAGAATTTTCCGACCTTATCGACCATCGGTTCTACAAGCAATGCACCCACGGCAAGTTTGGCGATTCGTTGAGCTATAATAATCGGATTCCTCGGAGCTATAATACTTTCAGCATTTCATTGTACCACCTTGTGGGAAGCCTTCCAATGTTGCCTCTTCCGTTACGCGGTCAACACTCCAGAACCTCTCGGACCCATCGAGCATCTATTCTGCGAGCACTGCCACTTACGTTTGGTGATTTTTCGGGCCTTGTCAGTTAGCTCCACTATCATCTCGGTCTTAATAGTTTTTCTTAAATACTTTTATATTTTGCTTAGAAAGAAGAAGCAAAGGTATAGAAGCAGTACCCCTAGCCAAGTTTCTAATCTGCAATAGTTAACGCTTGTAGAAAGCTTTAAATGTACGGGAATGACGTCGTCTTAACGCTCAGTCACGTGGTCAGAACAAAAGAATTGGCGGCAAGGTCAGCTCGAAGCGTTCGACGTAAGCGAAACGGTTGTAACTTGGCTAGGGGGGCAGATGTATATATTCACTGTTAGTTAGTGGCGTCAAAAAATCTAAATGAAAGAAAAAACCTAGTTACAACAACTGTAAACTTAACAGTGTTTAAAACGAAAACAAAACGCTATTGTACTTTCAGTTTCCAGTTTTCGTTTAAACTCTTTACTTAACGTTGAAAGCTCCAGGCAATCCTTTGTCGCAATTAATTAAAATCACCACATTAACGTATTCATACTACGATAAAACATTTCGAAAGCAGACGCCATTTTTATGCTGCCTTTTATTTCCATTAGAGCGACAATTAAACTTTTGTCATTTAAGTTTTGCAACGTTTCGTGGAAATTAGCTCTTTTGAATAAGTAATCGTTGTAAAACGCTTCCTGAAGATACCCCTTTCTTAGGGTTCCGTAACCGAAGTTACTAAGCCTCCGTTGTCCGTTTGTCCGTTTGTCTGCCGCTAAAACAAAAATAAATAAAATTAAAATATTAACTACTAGCTTTTGCAAGCGGCTTCGCCTGCGTACATAAAATATAGCCTGTGTCACTCAGTAATAAAGCAGCTTTCTATCGGTGAAAACATTTTAGCAATCGGACCAGTAAGTACTTCTAGGGATTACCTCCTACAAAAAAAAAACAAACTTTACCTCTTTATTATATTAGTGTAGATATTTTAACTTAATTTATTTTTTTATATAAAATTAAAATATGCTTAAAAATTAAAAGGCGTGGGAATACCAAAAAAACCTTACAGTATATTTTGACAGTGTTCTTAGAGTTCCGTACCCAGAAGGTAAAACGGGCCCCTATTACTAAGACTCCACTGTCCGTTTGTCTGTCTGTCACCTGGCTATATCTCATAAACTGACAATGATTTTTCAACAAATAAACACCGGGATCGGTGAAATAGAAAAAAAAAGTGGCCAAATGCGTTCCTTTAGGAAAATTCGGAAAAAAATCGCTATAGATAAATAAAAAATCGCTATAGCCTTTCCCATACAACAAACGCGATTTTTTTGCTGAATATTTATAAATATTATATATACCCTTAAATATTTATTTTATTTTGTTTTTAGTATTTGTTGTTATACCGGCAACAGAAATACATAATTTTGTGGAAATTTCAACTGTCTAGCTATCACGGTTCTTGAGATACAGCCTGGTGACAGACAGACGGACAGACGGACGGACCGAGAGCGAAGTCTTAATAATTTAGGACCCGTTTTTACCCTTTGGGTACGGAACTCTAAAAAGATGATAATGGTACGGAACCCTTCATGTGCGTGTCTGACTCGCACTTGGCAAGTTTTTTTTCCGTTCAGGATTTTCTGGACGTTTTTATTAGTAATTCTGGTAGTGTTGGAGTTAATATTTAAGTGCTCAAATAACTTCTCATTGAATAAAGATTTTATGAATGTAGTTTGCAGTTTCAAAAGTTGGCATATTCGTTTTTATCGTATTTTTAGTGGCTCTGAGACACTTATTTCTGTTGGGAAATCATTATTCAGAGTTTCGTCTGGTTCACTCTAGGCAGGCGGGTTACGTCGTACTTCAGTAATCACACTTTTCTTGTGACTAATATTTATGAAAACATAAAATATAGCCTATGTCACTTAAGAATAAAGCAGCTTTCTATCGGTGGAAAAATTGTCCCAATCGGACCAGTACTTTCAGAGATAACCTCCTACAAGCAAAAAAACAAATTTTCCAACGCTGCGTTTTCTGGTACGTGGTCGCCACTCCAGAACTTCTCGGCCTCATCGTCCATCTGATCAGTGCTCTGCTCCTTAAGTCTACCGATTCTTCGGGCTTTATCAGTAAACCTGGTTCTCCTGCAGATATCTTTATTTCTGATTTGCTCACGCAAGGAAACTCCGAACATAGCCCTCTCCATTGCCCTTTGGGTCGATTTTAGCTTTCTGATGAGGCCTTTCTAAGCGTCCACGTTTTAGACCCATATGTTATCACTGGCAACATGCACAGGGGCCCAAGTCTGCTATTTTTATAAATTCGTCATTCCAACACGATCCCATTGTCATTTTGCTAAAAGTTCCTAATCTGCTAATTCATAATGATCGATCATTGATCGGTCAATAGTCTCGTAATAGAGTTGCGGTAAAATGACAATATCGAGCTTATTATAAGCAATTACTGCATAATGACGTTCTAATGATAGGTCACTGATCAAAGGAACTGTCAAAATTTTTGCAGATTACCGCATACGTAAAACATTCGTTTGTAAATATGTACGAGATTACCATTCTATCCCACTTCTTTCAATGGAGTGTCAGTGGTTGATCATTGGAAAGTCATAATGACGCCATTATATTAGTACATTACCAAACTTACTCAAAATAAACAATTATGAAATCAATGATAGACCATTCTGACACTATTGTAATAGCAGACTTGAGGCCCTGGTCATAGACTTGTCTTGAGACACTGTGGTATGTCAGACGAGCAAAAACCGTGCAACTTTCCGAACGCTGTTCTGTCCAGAACAAACGAAAACCATATTTTTTAGAAATCAGAATAGATAATCAATGCCAGGTTGCCTGGAAGAAATCGCCAAGAGCGATAAGGCCGTTAATTGTATGTTTTTAGGGTTCCGTAGCCAAATGGCAAAAAACGGAACCCTTATAGATTCGTCATGTCTGTCTGTCTGTCTGTCTGTCCGTCCGTATGTCACAGCCACTTTTTTCCGAAACTATAAGAGCTATACTGTTGAAACTTAGTAAGTAGATGTATTCTGTGAATCGCTTTAAGATTTTCACACAAAAATAGAAAAAAGGCAATAAATTTTGGGGGTCCCCATACTAAGAACTGAAACTCAAAAAATTTTTTTCATCAAACCCATAGGTGTGGGGTATTTATGGATAGGTCTTTAAAAATGATATTGAGGTTACTAATATCATTTTTTTCTAAATTGAATAGTTTACGCGAGAGACACTTCCAAAGTGGTAAAATGTGTGTCCCCCCTGTAACTTTTAAAATAAGAGAATGATAAAACTAAAAAAAATATATGCTGTACATTACCATGTAAACTACCAACGAAAATTAGTTTGAACGAGATCTAGTAAGTAGTTTTTTTTAATACGTCATAAATCTAACACTATTATTAAAACATCGATCAAAGTTACAACGAACTACAAGAACTTTTATATTATGTTACTTGCTGCTACGGAACCCTCCATGGGCGAGTCCGACTCGCACTTGGCCGGTTTTTATTATAACATTTCCTTCATAAAATATTGTAATATTGGTGTACAATAAAGAGTATATAAATAAATAATCAGCCTTTTTAATGTTCCCACTGCTGGGACTCAAGCCTTCTCTCTCTTGGGGAAGGAAAGGTCCGTTGTCCACCACGCGGGCCTAGTGCGGGTTGGTGAATGTCGCATGTTTGGAAATATGTTATAATACTCGTAGCTATGTCGATTGTCAAGTAGCAACTTAAGCTGGTTTATATGAAAATTTCACAAAATAGAATCGAATAAATTTTATTGTACACAAAAAAGTAACACAACTAAAAAAAAAGGTTCAAAGGTTAGTTTTCAAACTGATTAGCGTAGAATTTTATGCCAGAGCTGATTTATCAGCACCGCCAAAATCTAGCTTTGAAAAAATTTATTGCTATCTAATCCCACGACCAGTTAATTGAAATCAAACACAATTTCTAACTATTTAATATTTAACCACATTACCTCGACGAGTGCCGACGCAGCAATTTCTCCCAACATTTTAAACCGATAAAACTAATTTGAACGCGGTTATTAACGGTCGGCGCAAACAGAGCTTATCATAACTCGGTTATAAATAATTCGACAAACAATCAATATAATCCGCGCCCAATTTACTTACACTGTACGGTTAATTATAACTGTAGTGACCATAATTTTTGGGAGAGAAATTAGGACACATACTAATTTGAGTGTATATTTATTTATTCCAATAATTCACATTAAAAAATACTTAACTAACTATAATTAAAGTAAAAAAAAAACACTACGCTAATTACAACTATATAAAATAAAATAAAAATTTGGCGTCAAAAAACTCTTCGACATCGCTGTCGACTGGTATAATGTGCCCAAAAGACTGTCAGCATTGCCACGCTGTATGGCAATGCTTATCCTCTGTCCGAGGTTAAAGTCAGCTTTTGGGTCATGCGAAGTGTCAACTAGATTATTTTTATTTATTAAAGCTTCATGCAATCATAAAGGTACGAAGTCGGACTTAACTTAATATCACCATCATCATCATTTCAGCCGAAAGGCGTCTACTTCTGGACATAGGCGATAAGGCGTCCCTCAAGTGTGATGAAAACAACCGGTCCTGTGCGTCACGCATCCATCGTACTCCCGCGACCCTCACCAGGTCATCGGCCAACTTGTCTGGCCTTCCAACACTGCATTTTGCTTAGCAATCATTTTAGTAAAATTACTAATGACCAATGAGTGTTACAAGATAATAAACCCTTTAACCTTAACACCCTTTACTGCACCCTTTACTTTAAATGTTTTGATTTCCATAGAAGCCTAGATAATATTCACAAGATAGCTGTGTATCATCATAACCACGTAAGAGCGGTTGTATGGAAATGTACCTCGAGTCACAAAATAAATAGGTACAGAAGACTATCTACATACTAAGAGCGCTCGAGCAACGTACACATAGACACCACTCACGGACACGACATCTCAGCTCAATCGCCCGGTCGCACTCGTCTCAAGTCTGCTATTACAATAGTGTCAGAATGGTCTAACATTGATTTCATAATTGTTGATTTGTACAAGTTTTGGTAATCTACTAATATAATGGCGTCATTATGACTTTCCGATGGTCAACCACTGACACTCCATTGAAAGAAATGGCATAAAATGGTAATCTCGTACATAATGAAAAATGAATATCTGACGTATGCGGTAATCTGCAAAAATTTTGACATTTCATTTGATCAGTGACCTACCATTACGACGTCATTGCGCAATTAGTGCTTTTAATAAGCCTGATATTGTCATTCTACCACAATTCACCGATAAATGATCGGTCATTATTAATTAGCAGATTACAAACTTTTAGCAAAATGACAATGGGATCGATCGTGTTGGAATAATGAATTTATAAAAATAGCATACTTAGGCCCCTGTTCGGCGCAACGCGCTGACCCTAGCGTAATCGCCTAGCGTATGTATAAGAAGTGAAGTACATACATGAGATCGACTTCTGGACCTATCTATTTTGTGCTCGAGTTGCCCGCTCTTAAACCATATTCTTATCTGTTTAGTCCGTAATGAAACTTAGGAGGAAAGTCTCAAGTTCTACCAAAATGTATGGCCCACATAACATAACCGATTGTTAATATCATAATTCGATTAATTGAAGCATAAACTGTATAATGAAGTAACTGTTTGCAGTTTGACGATGTGTGTGATGTAGAGGGTAGGTGTGATGTGTGTCTTTACGGAAAATTTCGCAGGTAGGAACTTGGGAGTGCTATTTTTTTTTATTGTTTATAGGTTCACGCTTGACCACTATCTCACCTGATGGAAAGCGACGATGCTGTCGACGATGGAGCGCGCTTACCTAGAAGTAACATATTCACTCTTGACTTAAAGATTCCCGGGTTGTAGCTATCAGGAAACAGATTCCGGCAGGGAATTCCACTCCTTTGCTGTACACACAATAAATGTGTTCCCAAAACATTTTGTGCGAGTAGGTGGGTTGTCCACCATGTACCGGCGGCGCATTATCTTACGCCTAGTGGTCCGATGATGGCAGAATTAGGTTATGGAATTCCAACGCATACTCCCCGAAATGTAATCGGTAGAAAACCGACAAACTAGCAACTCGGCGTCGATGCTCAAGACTTTCAAGCCTCGACTCGACGAGTGTATCATCGCCAATTTATTATCCTTCTGGCTCGCCTATCAATTGCCTCAAGTGCATCAAGCTGGTACCGAAGATCCATCCCAAAGATGAGAAAAATAGTCCATACACGATCGAACTTGCGCTTGATAAAGTTTGAGCAGCTGATCCGGCGGGTATATTTAATTGATTATTTTTCCGACCCAAATATCGACCAATAGAATTGCACCATTCGACGTCACGTGGTACAACCTACATGGTATTATACTGACAATTTTTTTTGAAAATTTTCTCTGGTCCTTGACATATATAAAAAACAAAACATGATCACTGACAGGTTGAATTCAATTGTGAAAATTGGAGATTTTGCGACATTTGGGACGGAAAAATAATCCCCCGAATACCACACGAGCTTCAAAATTATCTGGCGAATATTTCCCTCAAGGTTCCCTGCAAACAAATAAAATCGTCAAGTTTTTCAGGAAAAATCACTCGCGCCGCTCGTGATTTTTTAACCTGAAAAACTTGACTCCTTCATTTGTTTGCAACGAACCTATCGGGAAATATTCGATAATTTTGAAGCTCTTGTGGTATTATATATGAGTATTTTTCTGTAGGTAGTTATTTTTGTACCATATTTTTATAGGTGGAACTACATTGGGCACATGTGAGCCACGTATGCCGATCTTGGGCGAGTCGGTCTCTATACATTTTATATGGAAACTAGACTTGTAGAGCTACATCCTTTTAGAGCAGCATTGTAGCATGCATTAGAGCTACATTGTAGCATGAAAACCTGCCAAGTTCAAATTTAACGATGATCAGGCTGTTGATGAAGATGATATTGATCGATTTTAAAGTGCATCTAAACTTGGCATTGGATTGGATTTCAACCCTTCTTAGGCGAACAATTAGCCGATAGGAACTTGGCCCCCTTTTAACAGGTATGTTTTTAGTGGGATTTCAATACTTTTTTTCAAGAAATCGTACCTATTTTTTTCTTTTTGTGCCACGCCCACGTCCATTGTTAACCTTAGATCATATTCTCATTTTATAACTGGTTCATAAATATTTTATTAAAAATTTGATATTCGATTAAGCCAACTCACGCTTGACCGATTTCTTAAATTTCTAATGACATATTTTATACCCCCTCCCCGCTTCCTCCCCCCCTCCTCTTCGTATTTTCATGTCACTGGTTTATAAATATTAGATTGAGCCAACTCACGCTTGACCAATTTCTTAAATTTCTTAATTTTTTGTTAATCTACATATAACACGCGACCTGTGTGCCAAATTTTATAACGCTAGGACAATTGGAAGTGGCCTAGAGGTTTTGATTACCGGTCAGTGAGTCAGTGCCAAAATTAGCTTTATTCACAGGGTCATATTTGAGGATCTACTGAAGCTATATCTATGAAATTCGGCATACTGATTTAGTACTAGTATATGATCACGTAGGTATGTACCTGCAATAGGCACTGAGCTACAGGGGGGTCAAAAGTGGGTCGAAACGGTTCGTGTAAATAGTGCACGGCATGCGCGCGGCCTGTTGCTGGAACTTGGCCTGCGCACGGCCGTGCGCTTAGATTAGATTCACGCCACGCGACGCGACTCTACGTACAAATCAGATGTGGCCCACGTGTGCATCGATTTTGTGTAGTTCCCGCTTAAAATATATATAGTTCTTCTGTACGTGTGTTTGTCATCTATCTCTTCCCAAATAGGTTGACCGATGTGGTTGAATCTTTTGTGTGTATATTTAAGTGTGTCCCTGAATGGTTTGAGAATGTATTTGAACCTGGTAGGTGACGCTGTAATCGGGTTCCCATTTTAATTTGTGTTAAAAAGCCACCTTTCCAGTAGGACGTCTGCTGAGACCGCTAGTAGTTACCTGTATAACTTAGTTTTAATACAAAACTTCATAGCTGTATAATATCATGGAAATTTCCAAAGTTATTATAAGCTTGTTATGTCAGCAAAAATACATAGTCACCGGGCCATCCAGGAGATTGAGATGTTATTTTGCTACCGCACCCAGCTGTGCGCTGGCATCTAATGCCCACTATAACCTGCCCTGATCTAGGTGTTGTACTCAGTGTTGGTGGTGTCCAACTTCTGACCTTTTTTAAAATATAACATGGTGTAAAAATTTCGGAATCGATTCAGTTACTGATTCTGATCAAACTATATTCAGGTATCGCATATAAGTACTAAAAATAATGTTGTTTATTAATTAGTTAGAAGTTTTCGATTAAAATTTATATACAGTAAGTAATATAGTTAGTTACAAATCAAAAAACGGTCGTACCTATACAACATATTAAAGTTACCATCCAAAATGGCGGTCGCTTGACAAGTGAGATATTACAGCCACTGGCCAAAGCGAATGTTTAAAGATAAATGTACTTCTGAAAGGACGTTTTAGCGTTTGTTCTCTATAGTATAGTCTTGTTTTGTCCCTGTCTGAATAAATCTTTCAGGTCCTTTGAGTATTATGTATATGTACATAACTTCGGTTTATATTCTAGTGGTGGGCAAGCCCTTTCATGGAAACTATTAGTCAAAATCTGAAAAGTTAAAACAAAAGTTCGCTACAGCGCTACATTAGCATTATGTCGTCTAACAGAACTATAAAACGTGCAGCGCTAATACAGCTTTTAGACGCTACTTTTTTCACGACCAAAATGTCCTAAGTGCCATGAATTTCATGGCACTTACGCGTACCGCTCAATATAGTGTAATGTTCAAGGTGTACAGACGACATTACATCTGAGTCGACTGAAGTGAATGTTCGACATGCCTAATCTAGTGTGTAAGTACGTACACATATATCGATAGTACAGGTCGCGCGGTGAATCAAGATCGCTCGGTGAAAGTAGTGGGGGCAATCGGCGCATGTGTACAATTGCACACAGAAATTCTTAGTATGTTAGGATTTTATTTTTAATTTCGTATGTTTGAACCTTAGTAACATAACTTATAATAACACTAGTTTTTGCTTGTAATTTATCTTGTAAGTAGGTAAATTCAGAAAAATTAAAATTTTTAAAATTAAAATAAAAAAAAATAATTTCGTTAATTTCTTTCTTAACGTAACAATTCACGTCGTAAACCATTTTCTGGCTAGCCGTTTTAAAACTTTATTTTTAACCATTTTTTTTTACGACTACGTATTACTAATACGATAACACAAGCTGTACGCAACAGTACCTAAGTACAACAGTATCCAATGAGACGCGAGAACGCAACGCGGGAATTGAAGAGCGACTCTACCTACCAATGACGTGTCGCCGACGGCGCCCACCCGCCCGTACGTCGCCAAATAGACCTTAGAATTGAATACTGCGCATGCCCCTTCCACTTTTGCCGAGCGATCTTGATTCATCGCGCGACCTGTATATGTAAGCTGTAAGTGTCCGGCTGTCCGGTAACCGTCCGGGCCGACCTCAAAGAGATGTCAGCAAGACTGTAGGAGCCCAGCAGGGCCAAATACCTACTAAAGCCTAACAAAGGTCTTCCTCCACTCTTTCTAACGAAAACGATTCCTCGCTTTCCCCTTCAGGAGTCAACTTATGATCCCCATAAGTTGACTTCTGAAGGGGAAGGCGAGGAATCGTGGTCGTTAGAAAGAGTGGAGGAAAACCTTTGCTAAACAGTGGGATAATTTCAGCTAGCATAAGCATAATCAGCCTTACAATGTTCCCACTGCTGGGACTCAGGCCTCCTCTCCAGGAGAGGGAATGGGCCATAATCCGCCACTCGGGCCCAGTGCGGGTTGGTGAATGTTACATGTCTTCGAATTTTTGGTTCTAGGATATGCGAGTTTCGTGGGCTAGATGGCATAAAATAAAAAATAGTCTTCAATATTATTTTTATATAAGGTTTCTTTGATTGTTTGGGCCTCATTGGAAGGCTTTAATTAAGGCTCATTAGTCATCCAGGGAGCAATGGAAAGGCCAACAACCCGTGCGCATTAGCATGGCACCTGATGAATGACGTTTGAAGTATTGAGTGCATTGAATTATATTTTAGTATTTTGAATAAATGATAAATGATATTTATTTTGTAAATAGGTTTTATACAACACTTTTACACGTCAATTTTTTTTTTACGTCTGTTTAAACTAGATGAGGCCGGTGTTTCCTAGCTGACTACCCTGAGAATAAACACCGAAACAAACTCAGGGGTCAAAGTCTCTTTTAGGCCCGTATTAATAAACGATGCTCAACTCCGTCCTCAAGTGCGATATCATTTGATCCCCGATTATACGATGACAGAAGCTCAAGATCTTTGCTAATTAATAAACACGTGAGTACAGGATCTCAGTTACCAAGATCAGCTCCTCAATGCGCTGTACTCAAGCTTAGCTTACGTGAACGATTACGTCACAATGGCCGAAGTTTAAAATAAAATGCCTTTTAATGGGAATATAAATGCCGAATCTTGAACAAATATGATTCATTTCTTTTTATTTACTTGGCAATCCAAAAGGATTTGAAGCATTTCTTACATAAATTTTTGATAAACGATATCGCAAAGGCCATAAAATAGCATAATAGTACTCTCTATTTCATCGTAATACCTGATTAATTCGACTCAAAATATTTACAAACCCTACGTTTCGCGCTACGCTAATCACGACCTCAAGTCCCGGTCGGTCTACACTCATGATCTGACAGCTCAAGTACAGAGATTGTTGTAAACTAAAGTTTCGAGTTTCGTTTATTAATCAGACAACACTCGGCTGATGCCGTAAACCTAAGCTGAGCTTGAGCTCGAACTTGAGCTTGAGCTTAAGCTTGTGAATCTCGTTTATTAATACGATCAAAACCTCAAGCTTGGTATCAAGTACGAGATCTTCGGCTGAGGAACGTTTATTAATACGGGCCTTAAAGTCCATACAGTAAGCATGTATTTGTCAAAATCACATAAGAACCATGCAGATTTATCTGAGATGGTCTTTTGAAGAAAGAACCATACAGATTTGAGTGGACCTGTCCAGTCAGTGCAAGCATTGGTCAGTTTTCGCAAAGCTCAACTCAAGACTGCTAAGGAGCTCAACGACTTGACGAACAATACAAAGGAAAGGACATTTGGGGAGGCCGCAGAAAATACTCAAATTGCCAGACATGTAAACACTACTGAAAAGAAAAAATATAAGCTTTTATTTTGCGCTGAGTAGTAATTTTACGAATTAACGATGTTTTAAACGTGAATAGAAACTATTTTCGAGTATTCAATGTGGCAACTGTTATCGAGCCATGTGCCATGTTAATGCGCACGGGTTGTAAGTTCTGAGTTTGTTTGAACTTGAACTTTTGAACCAATTTCACTGACATAGCCCAATGAATCCCCAAACTTAATTGGTAGTGAGTACAGTTGCCACAAAGGATCTTGAGCGGTTGCGCAGAAGTTAAATATTCGGTCTCTTTAGTGGTGCGAAGTGCGACGAGGGGCCGGCGAGTGTCAGTGATTGGCTTGCCGCGCCATCGCGTCATAGACGTCACTCCTGATTCGTTTCCTGCGTTACAGCATGTATCTAACAACGAAGACGATTGGCTCACCAATGTATGGAATGCGCAAAGCGATCCCCACTCAGACGCCGAGCGCTCAAGATCCGTTTTGGCAACTGTAGGGCACATTGCTTGCAGAACAGATGGACGATGGGGACGAAAGGTTCTGGAGTGGTGACCACGTACCGCAAGACGCAGCACTGGAAAGCTTCCCACAAGGTAAACCGATGGCCTGGTATGAGTTGCGGGAATCCGATGGATGCGAGACGCGTAGGACCGGTCGTTATGGCGCCACTTAGGGGAGGCCTATATCCAACAGTGGACGTCTTTCGGCGGAAATGATGTTAATGACATATTTGAAGTTATAAATTAACCGGCAGTAGACTACTTAACTAAACACTAGCGACGAGTAAATAAACACACAAAACAAATTTTTAAAACAAAGTACCCATCTGAGCGTTTATTTAACTAGTATGGAGCTCGGACGGGACAGGTAATATGTTATAGCGAGTAGCCAAAATGAATGTATTATATATACGTCACTTTGGGCATTTCAGGCCTTGTTTTTAGTAAGCGTGCGGTTGCTAGATCGGGTGCGGCCGCGGCGGCGTCAGGGTCTCGCAAGTTTTTTTGGAAAATTACATTATTATTACGAGTTTAAAGGCGAAAGTTTGTGAGAGTGTGTATGTTTGTTCTTCACAGTCGAATGGCTGTACGGCTCGCGATGAAACTAGGATAGTTTTTAGCCCGGGAACATGGAATAATTTTCTACTATCAGGCAAACGGAGCTGTTGGCAGTAGCTAATCATCAAATAATTTCTCCTGTTTTGAGCGGAGCGGGAAGGTGTGTTAGACTTTTACTGATTACCTAATGACCGAACTGTGTTCCTTTCAGTTGCCCCTTGCGGTCTAGGGTCACCGTAACCCTTTCGCATTCTCACGGTTTAGAGAAACGCGTGTATATTTCATTTCAGCTAGATGTTTTCCAACAAAAAAAAGTCGTGTTTCCTCAGGGAAAACAGCCAGCAACTGATAGCGTCCGCTTCGCTCATCACTCGTCGCACCGCACCCATGGAGTTGGTTACGTAGGCCACTACAATTGTTGGTTTCATTCGCGCCCCATCGCTTCGCGTTCACGGTGACTCACTTACGTAGGACACCGCGTAAACTACTACTGCGACTAGCTTTTGGCCGCAACTTCGCCCGCATACATAAAGTATAACCTATGTCACTCAGGAATAAAACTGCTTTTTAACGGTGAAAAAATTTAAACAATCGGACCAGTACTTTCAGAGATTACCTCCTACAAACATGGCCGGCGCTTTCATAATATAATGTTTAATATTTCCTATCCGCTTTAGCTTCTGCACAAAGTCCTCACCTTAGTCGGCAACTAAATGTTCAGTTGAATGGGATTGTCGGCAAGCCATCTCACCTGTCCGTCTTCTTTGGATCGTATTAATGAGAGAGTTGTTCGTAATTTTTGTGGATGACAATAAACCCACCTATACTTACAAAGTGATTTGGGAACACATTTATTGTGCTTACAGCTAAGGAGTGGAATAGGAAATATTATGGACTTTTGTCTGAAATAAATGTCATATTATTATTATTTCGTTTATTTAGCTTTAAGAACATATAAAATATATTTTTAAATATTCATATAAAAAAAAACATTTAAAAATATAAAAAAAAATAAAAAAAAATATTATTAATATTATTATTTAAGTCGAGAGTGAATAGGTTATTTCTAGGTAAGCGTGCTCAATCGTCGGCCACATCGTTGTTTAACAGTAATAAAACGTGAGCCTAACAAAAAAAAAGCTTTTTAAGAAGATAGATATTATTGCTATAGGGGTTTGGAAAATTTAGTTTATCTTATGGGAGTTTCCTTGCGTGATCGAGTCAGAAATGGAGATATCCGCAGGAGAACCAAGGTTGCCGACATAGCACGAAGAATCGCCAAACTTAAGTGGCAATGGGCAGGGCACATTGCTCGTAGAACGGATGGCCGTTGGGGCCAAAAAGTTCTGGAGTGGCGACCGCGCACCGGAAAATGCAGCGTTGGAAGGCCTCCTACAAGGTGGTCCGATGACCTGGTGAAGGTTGCGGGAATCCGATGGATGCGGGACGCACAGGATCGTGCATTGTGACGACGCTTGGGGGAGGCCTAAGTCCAACAGTGGACGTCTGTCGGCTGAGATGATGATGATGATGATGATGGGACACTAATAGATTCGGAAAAAAGTGGCTGTGACATACGGACGGACAGACAGACAGACATGACGAATTTATAAGGGTTTCGTTTTTTGCCATTTGGCTACGGAACCCTAAAAAGGTGGGAGCATTATAGTAAGGGCGGCGAGATGGGGATTTTGCGGGGTACTCAAGCGCGTCAGAAAATCATATCGGGAGTACCTTGCACCTTGTGATGTACCCTACCACATAGGAACCCTCAATAAAGTGGGGTTCGTTGAGGGCAGCCCGTCACTTCGCACTATTTTGTCTTAGAATTGTCCCGTGGTATTTGTCCACGGAAGCGAAAAATACCATCTGATACTGGCTTGACGCACAAAGCATACAATGACAAAAGAAAACACAAGAAAAACTGAACGACATTCAATTTTATTTTGACATGTTCAATCCTCAATCTATATTGACCCTACATTCAGGATGATGACATGTATCTTGCACTCATATCCGTGATACTTTCAATCAACCCAAACAAGATATTTCACTCACTGTCAAACCTTTTCAAATCCTTCCATTTGGTATTTTCCTGTTTACATTTTGTACTAGTGGTTTCGCCGCGTAATGCCTTGATCACACGTACCGAGTAAAAGGGCGAGACAGTAAAAATGTTACTCGGCCGAGACAGTGATGTATGCGAATTGTAGAGATAAGCGCTCGGGCGAGCACTCGGAGCTGTGTTTACACGTTCCGAGTACTCGGCCGAGAGCACTGTCTCGCCCGTTTACTCGGTACGTGTGATCAAGGCATAAATGGTCCCAAAGGATCATACTGTCTTGGGTTAAAAAGTATTCTATGTTTATAATAATAAATATGATTTTTCGTCTAGGGGAAAATACACGGTTACGTCAGATACTTCACTGGTCTCCATCACCGCACTAAGATTCCCTATGTCGTGGAAACCAGTCTCTTTCATCATGGTTGAATATAAAGTTTACTGTAAAGAAATGGTCCCTTATAGTGAAAACATTCAATATGCGTACAGCTAAGGAGTGGAATTCCCTGCTGGAGTCTGAGTTTCCTCATAGCTACAACCTAGGGGTCTTTAAGTCAAGAGTGAATAGGTTACTTCTAGGCAAGCGTGCTCCATTGTCGGCCACATCATCGCTTACCATTAGGTGAGATAGTGGTCAAACGCGAGCCTATACACTTCTACACCAATATAATAAAGAGGTAAAGTTGGTTTTTTATGTTTTAATTTTGTTTGTAGGAGGTAATCTCTAGAAGTTCTGGTCCGATTGCTATTTTTTCACTGATAGAAAGCTGCTTTATTCATGAGTGACATAGGCTATATTATGAACGCGGGCGAAGTTGCGGGCTAAAGCTAGTCAATAATAATAATAATAAATTTAAAAAAAAACTGGGCAAGTGCGAGTCGGACTCGCGAACTCAGGGTTCCGTGCAAACTACAATTCCCGAATGGAATCTCCAAAATTTTTCCGTATTGTAATTTTTTTTTGTGACTGGTAACAACAAATTTACTGTTTTCAGATTTTTTCCTATACCTGTGCCTTAAGACCTTGCTTTGTGCCAAACTTCAGGATTCTGGGTCAACGGGAAGTACCCTATGAATTTCGATCTCTGAGGATATCAAAATATACGTTTTTTTGCGACATAAACGGCCGTATCTTTTTTATTCGTTAACTTAGAAGTTTGATTTTTATACAGCTTGAAGGGACGGCAGAGTGAGTATGTGGTTTTAATTTCAACTTGATACGTCCACGCGTTCTTGAAATAAAGGGTCTTGACAGACAGGACAACAAAGTGATCCTATAAGGGTTTCGTTTTTTCCTTTTAAGGTACAGATCCCTAAAAACACCTTTTACCAAAGTTCAGGTCCAGGCCCCCTTCGGGAAGGCAATTTGGAGTCAAATAAAGTAAACCCTACTAATCCAGGTAGACTCGTGTATCAAATTTTATAATCCTAATACTCACATACAAATGTACGCATAAAAAAAATTGTGCAATTTTCTGAGTTAAGTACAAACCCTACTTAAATGACAAATTTTTACAGAATTTCAGGCTAGAGTTTGAGAAATACTCAACTCGAAGTGCATAAAACAGAAATCAAGTAATAATCTAGTCAACACTGTTCACACTATCACATCGCTCAAAAACAATATCCCTATAATAAAGCGTCGTTGCCAGACTAGTGTATATTGCAAGCGAGTCATTACTGGGCGACACGTGAGCGTCAACACACTCGCTTGTCAAACGGTGATTATTCCCGGCTGGAGATAGCTCATAGCTCGCCTATCGCGACCTGAAAGAACCCTTTGATGGCTCAGCTTTTCATGCTACGTGAATAGTGTCTGAACTGGGGGGCGGATTTGTGTGGGGTGGATAAGAAGTTTGCAATATACACGTACGAAAATTTTATAGGTACCGTGCGTAACAACTGTGCGACTTGTGTGACGTAAAAGTAATCGACATTATGCGGTTTTATATTTAGTATAGTCTTATAGTACCACTAACAAGCTGAAGGGGAATCGTTTGTCTTGGTATGGTCATGTAAAGAGGAGGGATGAAATGCACGTTACTACAAGAGTTATGAGTATACATGTGGATGGGTGAAGAGGGAGAGGGAGGCCAAAGAAAAGATGGATGGATTGCGTGAAGAGTGATATGAAAGAAAAAGAAGTTAGTGATAGCATGACGAGTGACAAAGAATGGAATAAAAAAACGTATTGCGCCGAATGTGGTATTTTTTAACCCGAAAGTTAAGTGATAGAGAATGCCTTTTTTGCGGTGGGTAAAAATCATCCAGATGACATCCCCCGCCTTTGGGCGTAGCGGGAGATAGTGTCAGACTTGACTAAAAAATTCACCCCGTTCATTCGTTGCCTTTCATACCGAGGTCGAGCCTTCCTTTAAGAATGAATGTGAATGAGAATGCCTTGTTGAATTAAGTCCGCCTATGTATTACTACTGTACTGTGATGGTGCGTATGTGTGTGAATGGTTTGTACTAACAACCTATCGGTTTCCTATCGCATATATTTCTGGGAATGTGCATCGGAATTGCACAATTTAATTCCGCTCAACCCGTTTAGTCATCGGACCACCAGACTTATGGCGTTGCGCCATCGGTATGTGATGGATATCCCACTGATATGCACACAAAGTTTTGGGAACACAGTCTGTTTCCTGATAGCTTTAACCTAAAGTGACTAGGTTACTTCTAGGCAAGCATACTCCATTGTCGACCAAAATGTCGATTTCCATCAGGTAAGATAGTGGTCAAGCGTAAATCTAATCATATAAAAAAAATCTACACCAATTATTAAACAGGTAAAGTTTGTCTTTTTGTTTGTAGGAGGTAATCTCTGAATGTACTGGTTCGATTGCTAAAATTCTTTCACCAATAGAAAGCTGGTTTATTCTTGAGTAACATAGGCTATATGTATATTATGTACGTGGGCAAAGCTGCGGGAAAAGCTTCTTTTTTCCGGTGGGAAAAACCATCCTATGACAACCCCCGCTCTTGGGCAGAGCGGGAGATAGTGTCAGACTCTTACTGACTAAAAAACCCATGCCGTTCCTTCAAGCCTTCATACCGGGGCTCGAGCGCCTTTTCGGATAACCCTGGCCCCAGTAGGCTTCGACCCGGCTGGGCCCCTGCTGTTGCTGACAACTCCTTGAGGCGCGCGGGAACAGTGCGCGCCGTCGACGACTTGGGCTTGGTCCGGACAGTTACCGGACGGCCGGACAGCGAGCCCGCGCCTGCGGTAGTGCGGGAAAATCTATAAATAAAAAAGTGGTAGATAAAATGTTTCGAAACCTTCTCTTCCACATTTCTACATTCCCAGTCCCGCAGTGACCTACGCGACCTGTCCCGGTTAAATTATGAAGTGTATTTTTAACTGAATGCACATGAATATGTCGTTAAATAGTTACGTTGCTGTTCCACAGTTGTTTCAGTGAAAACTTTTGCGTAAAGAGAGCTGTTTTATGTTTGTGTTTCGTTTATGTAGTGTTTTGTCAAAATGTAGGGGAGTTACACAGATTGTTAGCGAATGCTTTACATTTGCAGAGCGTACTGGCTTGATGTAAATAAATGTGCGTTTTTATATTTAAAAAAGTTTCAATTATGGAGTATTTAGAATTTCATTTTTAAGGTTCCGTAACTCTATCGGCAAAAATGAAACTCTTTTAGAATCACTTTATTGTCAAGACCCTTTTTCTCAGTAAAATTAATGTCAAATGTTGAAGCAGTGAAAAAATCAGATTTCTTAGTCAACACTATTGTATCGGTTCGGTCTTCTTGGCAAGCTAGCGGTAGTTATACAATAATATAATTTACTCTAATTGTTAGATCCAATTTACCGCGATCGCACCTGTTTCAATAATTGCACAGTTGCTTAGTTGTGTAGACACTTGGGATCCAAAAATATACTAAATTCACAACACAATATCCACAAGGAATCGATCTGATTTTTTTTTTTCTTTTGTTTTTGATTTCTTTTTTTTAAGTCAAGAGTGAATAGGTTACTTCCAGGTAAACGCGCATTGTCGATCGCATCATCGCTTTCCATCCGGTGAGATAGTGGTCAAGAGCGAACCTATTATTATTATTTCCTTTATTATACATTTTAACATATTTATTAAATTTTTAAATATTCCTTAAAAAATATATTTAAAAAAAACATTTAAAAATATAAAAAATAGTGTCCCACCGGTATCGGGAACAGGGTCCAAGCTACCGGCGGTCAGGGCTCCAGAGAAAGGAACCTCCTAACTATACGAGCCGTGTCCAGGAGTACCGCTTTCTGAATCAAGCCCTTGATCCAGCCGCTTAACGAGAGCCTCCTAAGGTGTTGGTCGAGGCTCTTGGCAATTAAGCCATTGGCTGACACGACTATCGGTACAATGATCGCTGAGTCCACATTCCACATGTCGACAACCTCGCGAGCCAAGTCGATATACTTAATTTGTTTATCTTTCTCGGCTTTCACGAGGTTCTCGTCATGCGGGACGGATATGTCAACAATCATTGCACGCCTCTCCCTTCGGTCCACCACCACTATATCAGGCTTATTGGCTACAATAGTCCTGTCAGTGATGATGGACCGATCCCAGTACAACGTGATATCGCCACTATCGAGAACTGGGTCGGGCACATACCTGTAGTATGGCACCTCCGATTCCACAAGAGAGTACTTCAGAGCAAGTTGCTGATGGATTATCCTGGCTACAAGATTGTGTCTGTGCAAGTATTCCCCGTTAGCTAGACGAGAACAACCAGAGATAATGTGGCGGATTGATTCACCCGGTCGGTGACATGCCCGACAGATGTCAACCGTGCCGTCCTTCACAATAAATCTCCGGTAGTTATTCGTCATGATAACTTCGTCCATAATTGCACAGACAAAACCTTCGGTTTCCCCAAAGAGGTCACCGACGCGTAGCCAGGCTACGGACGCTAGTTGGTCTACATCGGGCCCATGAAGGGCCCGGAAAAAGCGTCCGTGAAGTTCCTTACTCTGCCATACTTCCTTGCGTACGTTAGTGTCAAGCACTACAGGTTTGCGCCAGTTCTCGTTAGCCAAGGAGAGCGGGGTGAGTCCCTTGTCCACTGCTACTACAGCACGATGCATACCCCCGTCGGCGGCTAGGAAGTATTCCCTGAGACTGCATACCTCGCGATTGTGCAGGGTCTTAGCATTTAAAAAGCCTCGACCCCCGCACTTCCGCGGGATATACAGTCTCATTACCGACGACCGAGGGTGATGCATTCGATATGCAGTCAGCAGTGTACGAACCCTTCTATCCAGGGCGTCAAGTTCCGTTTGAGTCCATTTGAGTACACCGAAAGCGTACATCAATACCGGCATGACCCAACCGTTGAAGGCACGCACCTTGTTTCCACCTGACAGAAGGCTGTTAAGTACCTTCTTCAGGCGGCCAAAGAAGCGCTCCTTCAACGATTGCTTCATGTCAGTGGCATTGATGCCTAACGCTTCCGACATACCCAAATACTTGTAGGTTTCGGTTGGAGAGAGGGATCTCAGGTGTATGGAATCCGAGAGTTGGATACCCACGGATTCCACAATCTCCCCTCGTTTTATATGCATGACCGCACATTTGTCCACACCAAACTCCATCCTGATGGCACTACTGAAGGTTTCCGTTACCTTCAGTAGCTCCATCAGTTGCAGATTGTTGGGGGCAAAGAGCTTCAAGTCATCCATATAAAGGAGGTGAGATATAGCCTGACCACCTCTCTTCAACCGATAGCCTAGGCCTGAATTCTCCAGCAATGTGCTCAGAGGATTCAAGGCTAGGCAGAACCAAAGCGGACTCAAACTGTCACCCTGGAATATACCTCGCTCGATTCTTACCGGTTCGCTGTTCCTCTGGATATTTCGACATCCTGGATAGCGAAGGACTGTCCTCCATTGCCTCATACATGACATCAGGAAGGTGCGAAGAGTTGCATCAACTTTATACAACTCCAGCACCCTCATGAGCCATGTATGAGGAACTGAGTCATAGGCCTTCTTATAGTCTATCCAACATGTCGACAGATCCTTTCGGGAACGCCGAACCTGTTGGCTAATGGCCATATCGATGAGGAGTAGCTCCTTCGTACCGCGGGACCCATTTCTACATCCATTTTGAGAGGCAGACATGATAGCGTTATTATCAACATGGTGGTTAATCTTTGCTCTCAAAATGGATGTAAGAACCTTATAAACCGTCGGCAGACACGTAATCGGCCGATAGTTTTTGGGTTCCGCGGTGCTACCAGATTTGTGGAGCAGGTGGGTAACTCCTGTTGTAAGAAACTCGGGTAGCGAGCCAGACTCTAAGGCGGCCTGATACTGAGATGCCAAACGAGCGTGCGATCTTTGTAACCACTTTATCCAAAAGTTGTGCAGTCCGTCCGGCCCTGGAGATTTCCAATTAGGCAACGGACGGACTGCACGGGCCACATCTTGGGGGCTGATTGTGATTGCCCCCATTTCTGTTATCGATTCGCACGCTCGTTCGACCTCTCGAGTCCAACCACCTTCAGTATGACTGACAGGCACCGACCAGATGTTGCGCCAGAACAAACACATGGCGTCATCATCCGGAAGGCGCGTGTCAGTCACACCTTGGTCCGGTCGCTCCCAAGCCCTATATACCCACCTTTCATTACTCCGGAATGTGCTATTCTGAGTGTATCTTTCAACCCGCCGCTTATACCTTCGTATACGGTTTGCCCATGCATACACCTTCTGCTTCAGGAAGTCGATGCGCTCTGTGACTCGGGACATATAGTCTCGGGGGTTGATGTCAGTCCCCGAAAACGCCCGCCTCACAAAGCGCATCACTCGTGGGCGAGTGTTGCCCTCCCTGAAGCAGATTAGTTTGCCGATGAGTGCTCTGGCCCCACCAATACGACGCTCGATCCTACACTGCCAGGCCGGCACAGCTGGTTTTGGTCGTGTAGCTACGTCACTGTTTGGAAATTTTACGTGAGCTACACGACATGCCGCTACGGCCGCGCAGTACATGATCGAGTGTGTATCGGTGAGATCTTCGCAGTCATCAAAATAGTTTGACAACTGCGAATCCAGAGCAGCCACCAGCGCCTTATTCTTATTACGCATGGGCAAACGAGGTAAACGCGGCCTAAACTCAAGCGGCATGTTGCGATACTCCCGAATAGCACACTCCAAAGCACTCCTCAGTTCATTATTGCACTGGGTACTTACGTTAGTGACCGTGTCAGTACTCACCTCGTCAGTATGAAAGGATATGTGGCTGGGCGGTGGTGCCACAAGTGGCACCACAGGTTGCGACGGGGCGGTAATGACACGGTCACTCATTTCCGTTCGGAGGCGATCAAGTACAGTATCGTCCAACATATGATTACGCTGGATGACCCGCACCTGATCCGACAGTCGTTGTGCCGAAACGTTGACGGCTGGCTCAAGCACCTGAAACAAAGAGAGCATCCGAACACGGTACGCGGTCAGGTTGTTTCCTCCCTTTGTAGCCCCATAGTATGCGCGCATGACATTTTCATTGGTCGATTGCGTCCATCGCATGCGCGGCACACTTCCGCCGGCAGCTGGGACCCTATCAGAGGCCGGTGGGCCTCGAGGTCCTAAGCACGCCGGCGGCCGGCGTCCTCCCCGACGACGCGTAGGTGGTGGTGTCGTCGGCGGCGAGTAGTACTCGTCGCTCGAGCTCGACGCAGCTGCCACGGCCGGTGTCACAGCACTCTCAGTGAGGCTGGGTTCCGACGGCGGCGAGGCGGAGCTGAGCGACGAGGCCGGAGGTGGTGGGCGTGCACGTCGTGCAGCAGCTCTTGTCAACATTCTAGCATTGTTGTCGTTTTATTTCATCATCATTCCAGTACAAAATATTATTGTATGACATAAAATGTCATCTGTCTTTAGTCAATTTTATATTTTCTTTTCCTTTCATTTTTCGGCCTTTACTTGTTGAAGAGAAGTTTAGATTTGGTTTATTGCTTACTGTAGGGATATTGGAATAAAAAATTGTGGGTTTGCGGTACCGAAAATTATTAATTTATAATAAAATTTGCTTGAACGACACACAACACTTTTGACATCAACATTATTATTATTCCATTTATTTATTTTTTTAGCATGTTACATTTATATTTTTAAATATTTCTTAAAAAACAATAAAAAAAAAAAAAAACATTTAAAAATATAAAAAACAGTATCCCACCGGTATCGGGAACAGGGTCCAAGCTACCGATGGTTAGGGCTCCAAAGAAAGGAACCTCCTAACGATACGAGCCGTGTCCAGAAGAACTGCTTTCTGAATCAAGCCCTTGATCCAGTCGCCTAACGAGAGCCCCCTAAGGTGTTGATCGAGGCTCTTGGCAATTAAGCCATTGGCTGAAACGACTATCGGTACAATAATCGCTGAATCCACTTCCCACATGTCGACAACCTCGCGAGCCAAGTCAATATACTTGATTTGTTTATCTTTCTCGGCTTTCGCGAGGTTCTCGTCATGCGGAACGGATATGTCAACAATCATTGCACGCCTCTCGCTTCGGTCCACCACCACTATATCAGGCTTATTGGCTACAATAGTCCTGTCAGTGATGATGGACCGATCCCAGTACAACGTGATATCGCCACTATCGAGAACTGGGTCGGGCACATACCTGTAGTATGGCACCTCCGATTCCACAAGAGAGTACTTCAGAGCAAGTTGCTGATGGATAATCCTGGCTACAAGGTTGTGTCTATGCAAGTATTCTCCGTTAGCTAGACGAGAACAACCAGAGATAATGTGGCGGATTGATTCACCCGGTCGGTGACATGCCCGACATATGTCAACCGTGCCGTCCTTCACAATAAATCTCCGGTAGTTATTCGTCATGATAACTTCGTCCATAATTGCACATACAAAACCTTCGGTTTCCCCAAAGAGGTCACCGACGCGCAGCCAGGCTACGGACGCTAGTTGGTCTACATCGGGCCCATGAAGGGCCCGGAAAAAGCGTCCGTGAAGTTCCTTACTCTGCCATACTTCCCTGCGTACGTTAGTGTCAAGCACTACAGGTTTGCGCCAGTTCTCGTTAGCCAAGGAGAGCGGGGTGAGTCCCTTGTCCACTGCTACTATATCACGATGCATACCCCCGTCGGCGGCTAGGAAGTATTCCCTGAGACTGCATACCTCGCGATTGTGCAGGGACTTAGCATTTAAAAAGCCTCGACCCCCACACTTCCGCGGGATATACAGTCTCATTACCGACGACCGAGGGTGATGCATTCGATATGCAGTCAGCAGTGTACGAACCCTCCTATCCAGGGCGTCAAGTTCCGTTTGAGTCCATTTGAGTACACCGAAAGCGTACATCAATACCGGCATGACCCAACCGTTGAAGGCACGCACCTTGTTTCCACCTGACAGAAGGCTGTTAAGTACCTTCTTCAGGCGGCCAAAGAAGCGCTCCCTCAACGATTGCTTCATGTCAGTGGCATTGATGCCTAACGCTTCCGACATACCCAAATACTTGTAGGTTTCGGTTGGAGAGAGGGATCTCAGGTGTATGGAATCCGAGAGTTGGATACCCACGGATTCCACAATCTCCCCTCGCTTTATATGCATGACCGCACATTTGTCCACACCAAACTCCATCCTGATGGCACTACTGAAGGTTTCCGTTACCTTCAGTAGCTCCATCAGTTGCAGATTGTTGGGGGCAAAGAGCTTCAAGTCATCCATATAAAGAAGGTGAGATATAACCTGACCACCTCTCTTCAACCGATAGCCTAGGTCTGAATTCTCCAGCAATGTGCTCAGAGGATTCAAAACTAGGCAGAACCAAAGCGGACTCAAACTATCACCCTGGAATATACCTCGCTCGATCCTTACCGGTTCGCTGTTCCTCTGGATATTTCGACATCCTGGATAGCGAAGGACCGTCCTCCATTGCCTCATACATGACATCAGGAAGGTGCAAAGAGTTGCATCAACTTTATACAACTCCAGCACCCTCATGAGCCATGTATGAGGAACTGAGTCATAGGCCTTCTTATAGTCTATCCAACATGTCGACAGATCCTTTCGGGAACGCCGAACCTGTTGGCTAATGGCCATATCGATGAGGAGTAGCTCCTTCGTACCACGGGACCCATTCCTACATCCATTTTGAGAGGCAGACATGATAGCGTTATTATCAACATGGTGGTTAATCTTTGCTCTCAAAATGGATGTAAGAACCTTATAAACTGTCGGCAGACACGTAATCGGCCGATAGTTTTTGGGTTCCGCGGTGCTACCGGATTTGTGGAGCAGGTGGGTAACTCCTGTTGTAAGAAACTCGGGTAGCGAGCCAGACTCTAAGGCGGCCTGGTACTGAGATGCCAAACGAGCGTGCGACCTTTGCAACCACTTTATCCAAAAGTTGTGCAGTCCGTCCGGCCCTGGAGATTTCCAATTAGGCAATGGACGGACTGCACGGGCCACATCTTGGGGGCTGATTGTAATTGCCCCCATTTCTGTTACCGATTCGCACGCTCGTTCGACCTCTCGAGTCCAACCACCCTCAGTATGACTGACAGGCACCGACCAGATGTTGCGCCAGAACGAACACATGGCGTCATCATCCGGAGGACGCGTGTCAGTCACACCTTGGTCCGGTCGCTCCCAAGCCCTGTATACCCACCTTTCATTACTCCGGAATGTGCTATTCTGGATGTACCGTTCAACCCGCCGCTTATACCTTCGTATACGGTTTGCCCATGCATACACCTTCTGCTTCAGGAAGTCGATGCGCTCTGTGACACGGGACATATAGTCTCGGGGGCTGATGTCAGTCCCCGAAAACGCCCGCCTCACAAAGCGCATCACTCGTGGGCGAGTGTTACCCTCCCTGAAGCAGATTAGTTTGCCGATGAGTGCTCTGGCCCCACCAATACGACGCTCGATCCTATACTGCCAGGCCGGCACAGCTGGTTTTGGTCGTGTAGCTACGTCACTGTTTGGAAATTTGACGTGAGCTACACGACATGCCGCTACGGCCACGCAGTACATGATCGAGTGTGTATCGGTGAGATCTTCGCAGTCATCAAAATAGTTTGACAACTGCGAATCCAGAGCAGCCACCAGCGCCTTATTCTTATTATGCATGGGCAAACGAGGTAAACGCGGCCTAAGCTCAAGCGGCATGTTGCGATACTCCCGAATTGCACACTCCAAAGCACTCCTCAGTTCGTTATTGCACTGGGTACTTACGTTAGTGACCGTGTCAGTACTCACCTCGTCAGTGTGAAGGGATATGTGGCTGGACTGTGGTACCACAACTGGTACCACAGGTTGCGACGGAGGGGTAATGACACGGTTACTCATTTCCGTTCGGAGGCGATCAAGTACAGTATCGTCCAACATATTATTACGTTGGATGACCCGCACCTGATCCGATAGTCGTTGTGCCGAAACGTTGACGGCTGGCTCAAGCACCTGAAACAAAGAGAGCATCCGAACACGGTACGCGGTCAGGTTGTTTCCTCCCTCTGTAGCCCCGTAGTATGCGCGCATGACGTTTTCATTAGTCGATTGCGTCCATCTCATGCGCGGCACACTTCCGCCGGCAGCTGGGACCCTATCAGAGACCGGTGGGCCTCGAGGTCCTAAGCACGCCGGCGGCCGGCGTCCTCCCCGACGACGCGCAGGTGGTGGTGTCGTCGGCGGCGAGTAGTACTCGTCGCTCGAGCTCGACGCAGCTGCCGCGGCCGGTGTCACAGCACTCACAGTGAGGCTAGGTTCCGGCGGCAGCGAGGCGGAGCTGAGCGACGAGGCCAGAGGTGGTGGGCGTGCACGTCGTGCGGCAACTCTTGTCAACATAGTGATTCTAGCATTGTTGTCGTTTTATTTCATCATCATTCCAGTACAAAATATTATTGTATGACATAAAATGTCATCTGTCTTTGGTCAATTTTATATTTTCTTTTCCTTTTATTTTTCGGCCTTTACTTGTTGAAGAGAAGTTTTGATTTGGTTTATTGCTTACTGTAGGGATATTGGAGTAAAAAATTGTGGGTTTGCGGTACCGAAAATTATTAATTTATAATAAAATTTGCTTGAACGACACACAACACTTTTGACATCCAGAGTTGCCAGCTTATTATTATTATTCTCTTTATTCATTTTTTTTACATATAAAATTACATTTTTAAATATTTTTTAACAAAATTATACAAAAGAAAAAAAAACATTTAAAAATATAAAAATATAGTTATCCACCGGTGTCGGGAGCAGGGTCCAAGCTACCGGTGGTTAGGGCTCCAGAGACAGGAACCTCCTCACAATGCGAGCCGTATCGAGGAGTACTGCCTTCTGTATCAGGCCCTTGATCCACCCGTGCAACGATAGCTTCGACAGATGGTCGTCGAAGCTTTTGGCTATAAGACCATTAGCGGTCACAACAATCGGCACAATGATAGCCGAGTCCACATTCCACATGTCGACAACCTCGTGTGCTAAGTCAAGATATTTTATTTGTTTTTCTTTCTCAGCTTTCACGAGATTCTCGTCATGCGGGATGGTGACATCGACTATCATTGCACGGCGCGCTAATCGGTCTATCACCACTATGTCCGGCTTATTGGCTACAATAGTCCGGTCAGTAATGATAGACCGATCCCAGTACAACGTGACATGGTCATTTTCAAGAACTGGGTCGGGCACATACCTGTAGTACGGTACCTCAGAGTCCACTAGGTTGTACTTCAAAGCAAGTTGCTGGTGAAGAATCCTGGCTACTTGGTTATGCCTGTGCAAGTACTCGCCGTTAGCCAGACGAGAACAACCAGAGATAATATGTCTGTATGTTATTATTATTATTATTATAATCTTTATTGTACACCAAATAATCAAAAATACAGGACAAACATTTAAAAGAATAAGTGCACAATGGGCGGTCTTATCGCACAGGGCGATCTCTTACAGACAACCTTTGGATGGACTGAGAGAAAGGAGATAGATAAAGGGTTGTCAGTGTATAAACATCAGATATAATACTAACAAGATACATTAACACAAATACATACATACAATACTAAAAAAAAAAAAATATACTAATAAATATCAAATATATAGTTGAATCAGGAGAAGAAAAATATATCAAAGAGAAAGGTAATGCTCCTTCACCATCTTTTTAAATGTTGGTAGCGTTTGAGCACGCCTTACGTCTAAGGGTAACGCATTCCACAAACGTGCAGCTTGAATTGTGAAAGATTTGTCAACGAAGGTAGTGGAATGCGTGCGAATACTTAATTTTAGGTTCTCCGATGATCTCAAGGACCTACTATGTGTGTCACTAAGGAACTGAAAACGTTCTTTAAGATAAAACGGGGTACAAGTATTAAATAGCACATTATAAAGCAAAGAAAGTATATGGGCGTTCCGGCGAAGGCGAATAGGAAGCCATTTGAGCTTAGTACGAAATTCAGAAACGTGGTCATACTTGCGCAAGCCAAATATGAACCTGATACAAAGATTTTGAAGTCGCTCAAGCTTATCCAATTGGTCCTGGGTGAGATCAAGATAGCTGGCAGCAGCATAGTCCAGGATTGGAAGAAGAAGAGATTGGGCTAACGCAATTTTGGTATTGATGGGAAGAAAATTACGAAGACGTCTCAGGGAGCCCGCTGAAGCAAATAGCTTACGACTGACTTCCTGCAGTTGTTTTGTCCAGGAAAGAGTGCGATCGAAATAAATCCCCAAGTTCTTCACAGTGTAACTTAAAGGAATAATGGTATTATTGAAAGAAACCTGGGGAAGTTTCGACCAATCCACTTTAGACACAGTCCGAGGACTACCAATAACAATCACTTGTGTCTTAGTTGGATTGATCTTCAACCCAAACTCAGCGCTCCAGTCACCTATTCGAGCCAGGTCTATGTTGATAGTATCAATGGCCTCAGATAATTTACCGATAGGGGCTTGAGCATAAATTTGGAGATCATCAGCATACAGGTGGTAGAAAGAAGATAATCGTTGAGTGATAGCGTTTATAAAAAGTGCGAAGAGTAGAGGAGACAAAACGCCACCCTGCGGCACACCGGCAGAGGTTTCACACCAAGACGAGAAAGCTTCATCAATACAAATACGCTGCCGGCGGCCAAACAGGTAACTATGAAACCAGTCAATTACCGATGGAGATATGTTAAAAGAGTACAAGATGCCGAGTAAGATGTCGAAGTCAACGGTATTGAAAGCATTGCTAAAATCAAGTAAAGCAAGTACCGTCAACTTCCCCATCTCCATACCCGACCTAATATCGTCAGTGATATGCACGAGTGCTGAGGTAGTGCTATGTCCAGGTCGAAAACCAGATTGGAAAGGATTAAGAAGCCTAACCTAACCTATAAGCCTAACCTATTTACAATTAATAATAAAAAAATTAACTATACTTTATTCAACAAAATTTTGCTAAAAACTGCCTGATGATACAATAATAATAAATAATAATAATATCCCACAACTATAAAAATAATAATAAAATAATAATAATAAATATTATAAAATAATATAATAATAATATATAATTAATATAATATTAATTAATATATGTGATGAAAGAGATCTGCGATGCCACAGGCAAGCTTATTATCACTTTTATTTTTTTTTTCTTTATTTTTTAGGGACTTTGATCTCAAAGAGCATGTCAGCCCCATCGTAACCGTACTTAACTTAATAATCAACACAATTGATTTAAAAATGTTTTTTACCAAGGTTGAACTACCGGCACATTGCCATGTCAAATGTAATCTTAGCAGCATCACTTTTAGGATTAGACAGGATTTCAAAAAAGAATCCTACATCACTTTTATTGATCATTTGCAATTTTGTCAGTAGCTCCCCTCCGGTTTTATTCTTAACACATTCCACTAAAGGATTCGATAATTCAAAAATCAAATGAAGCATAAACCTTTGCGTCTGCAGCACCAGCCTCCAATACCGCAGTGGAGTTAGAATTAATGTCTCCGTAATAATATAACAATGATAAAGTTAGAGCTACGTTGGACACGCGTTACTTATCCCCCTGCGTCAACCATCCCTCTTACTTCACTAGCTCTGGGTGGTCCAAGGCATGAGCTTTAATTTACTGGCTGCCAGCGGCTTAAAATTGTCTCAAGAGAACATACTCCATCATTTATTATGCAAACAGTTATGTTAAAAGATATAATTTTACGTTAACATGTTTAACTTAACTTAACCTAATTAAAAATAACTTACAAAATAAAATAAAAGCCTTAAAGAACTAAAAAAAGCAATCTAAAGTAAAGCGTCGAAAAATTCCTTCGCATCGCTGTCGACTGTTAATGTACCCAAAAGACTCCTTTGTCTGAAATAAAAGCCAGCCTTTCACGCGAAGTATATAATGAAGAGGATGTAAAATGTACGGGTTAATACTAGATTACAGTCCGGACCAAGCGTTTGCTTCATCGTTTTTACCGCGTACATCGAAGGACTGGAACAATTTGTTTGCTGCGATCTTCCCGTCCAATTATAATTTAGGTGTCTTCGAGGGTATAAATATGAATAAGTGCGCTTCACCATCAACGATTACCTCACTTCCTACCATCAGGTGTGATTGCAGTCAAGCGTTACTTTATATCAATTAGAAAAGAAAAAAAAATATTATGTGACTAGGGGATAAGGTATTGTCTTAAAAGTCGCGGGTGGCATATTGAATTCCAAACGAAACGGAGGTTGCTAAGGTTCCATATTATTAAATTGTTAAATTGATATCATATCATCATAGCAGTGCTTGCTAGGGCCATGGGAATAGTCCTGAAAAAAAAAACACATGATCCAGGAACGCAAAAGGTAACTGCTGGAACATAGGTGTGGTTTTAATCATTAAAAATCTGACATACCCTCCACCCTAGAGCAGGAGAATTCATAAGATGAAATCCACGTCAAAAAAAACGGAGTCACGAAGTTTACATAATTTTCGTGAAAACCGCTTTGATCCCGTAACTTGAATAGCTCCCGACATTAAATTGAATTTCTATTAATCGAGCAAGTTCTGGGTAACGCTAAATCATCCTAGTTGAGCCGGGTGTAACTGGGCATAACCGATTGTAACCGTCGTAATAGGCCTCTGTAACCGGGTATCGGTTTTAGGGTATACCCGACCCGGTCAGAGGGACGGTAATCACTTTAAAATTATATCACTTTACGGTCCGTTTATCCGGTTTTTTTAGAAATTAGTATCGAATTTATAGGCAATTTATTGTTATATTTTATCGTAAACGAGAAAATATTACGAGAAAGATTATTGTATGAAAATTGAATGCCATGTTGCCATGAGAGGCGAGTCAAGGGGAACATTGGCTATGATGCACTCGTCGAGTCGAGACTTCAAAGTCTTGAGCATCGAACTCGGAACTGTTCGACGAGTGATCCGAGACGCGACCGAGATATCGTGTTTGTGAGCGGTTTCTTTGTGTGCATTGCTCGAGCGCGCTTTGTATGTAGATTGACTTCTGTACCTATCTATTTGGTATTGCTAGCCTGTCGGTTTTCTATCGGTTGCATTTTGGGGAGCGTGCGTCGGAATTGCATAGCCTGCTTCCTCTTTGTAATGCAAGGCAAAGAAGGAATTTAAAAAGAGGGTTTTAGTCAGTAAAAGTCTTACAAGTCCTCCTGCTCCGCCCAAGAGTGTGAGGAGTCATTGGACGATTTTCCATCTTAGAAAAACCCCACCCTGATTCCATTTGACTCTGGCCTCCTCTCTAGGAGAGGGAATGGACCGTAATCCATCACGCGGGCCCAGTGCAGGTTGGTGAATGTTACATGTCTTCGTATTTTTGGTTCTAGGACTCCTCACAATATTTTCCTTCACCGTGTAAAATTGATAATCTCATTATCTCTATTTACTCTACCCTAATACCCTAATTTTATAAGTTATGCGCTGGTTTTCCACTTCTCTCTCCGTTACTTTAAACGAATATTAAAATGGATCTAGCTTTGTTTAGTTGCCACGCGCCACGCGGGCCCAGTGCGGGTTGGTCAACGTCACATGTCTTCGTATTTTTGGTTCTAGGCCATGCCGGTTTCCTCACGATGTTTTCCTTTACCGTTTTGAGAGCAGTGGTGATTAAATAAATTACACAAAGTAAGGCGCCTAGCTGGGTTTGAACCCGCAACCGACTCGTAAGCCGGGGCCGTTATCACCTTAACTAAATAATTTATATGGCAGAACACAACTAATATTTAAATCAGAAATCAGAAAAATCACAATAACAGGCAACTTATCAGAATGTTGTTAAGTCATAAACAATATTATGATGAAAAGCTACACCGGCCAGTTCAATGACCTTACCCATTTACAATGTTACAATGTCAAGTAGTACTATACCTTAGTGGTAGAGGTATGTTTTATCCCATTGGGGTTGAAACATGGTAAAAATCGGCTAAGTGTGAGTCGGGTAAAACGAAAATAAAAAGTAATTTTTGTTGTATGGGAGCCCTCTTAAATGTTTTTATTTTATTCTAATTTTTTTTAGTATTTGTTGTGATAGCGGCAACAAAATTACATCATCTGTGGTACTTACATGAAATATAAGATATCTTAGTAATTCGTTTTACTCTTGAAGTATGGAACCCTAAAAAATCACCCCACAAAATGTTTTTTTTTTTTATTTTTTTTTTCTTTTGATGATTAATCGTTTTTATTTCAGCTTTTAGCAATGCAATTGAAAAGTTTTACCAAATTCATCCAGTAGAAACGGCTTCCGAGGTTTTTGACAGTTACTTTTTATGTCTTGAGTAAGGAACTTCACTAGCAATTCCATAATCATAACGATTTTAGACAAGCAAAATGACACAGTTAAATGAATAAAAATAATAAAAAAGAGTATTTAAAAAATTTAAGGCAATCAAAAGAGAAAATTAAAAACGTTAGGAACCGCCATTTGGACGTCTGGCTCGTTCAGTTGAAATGAAACTGAACCACAAAATAGATAGGTACAGAAGACAATCTACATACAAAGCACGCTCGAGCAACGCACACATAGACACCGCTCACGAACACGACATCTCGACTCAATCGCCCGGTTGCACTCGTACAGTTCGACGCAACGGGCTGACCCTAGCGCGGTCGCCTAGCGTAGGTATAAAAAATGAAGTACATACATGAGATTGACTTCTGTATCTATCTATTTTGTGACTGAACAGTATAACTTGGCCCTATTTGCTTCATCAATTAAGTGTTATTTTTTCTCATTATTTAGTCTGCGCAAGCATGAGGGGAGTGCAAATATCGCGGTCCTTTGAGTCTGTAGCAAAAAATCTAACAAGACTTGAGTATTTGAGAGTAAATTTATACAAAATAAAATGTATACTAGCTTTGAATTATTACACATTAGTTACATTTGTACATTTTTATAAACTACGCGAACGAAGTCAAAACCAATAAAAAATCTTCACTAATATAATGAAGAGGTTAAGTTAGTTTTTATGTTTTTAAGCTATTGCATAGCTTCTATCGCGGGCCTTGAGCGTGGAGACCGAATCCAGAAATTCCGTAACGAAAATAACCTAACACCCCCCACTCATTTGTTTTTTGAGCGTGGTGACCGATAAGAAAACAAATGAGTGAAAGCAGCTGTCGGCGTTTTGGATGGGTGGGGTTAAGCAGCTGTTAGCGAGGTCTGGTTTTGGATGGGTGGGGTTAAGCAGCTGTTGGCGAGGTCTGGTTTTAGATGGATGGGGTTAAGCAGCTGTTGGTGAGGTCTGGTTTTGGATGGGTGGGGTTAAGCAGCTGTTGGCGAGGTCTGGTTTTAGATGGGTGGGGTTAAGCAGCTGTTGGTGAGGTCTATTGCATAAGTTGATAAAAAATGCTATCCAATAGCTTTACCGCGGCAGTCCCCGAGTGCCACATGTCTTTTTGTTTGTAGGAGGTAATTTCTGAAAGTACTGGTCCGATTGCTATTTTTTTTTTAACTGTAGAAAGCTACTTTATTCCTGAGTGACATTAGCCATATTTTATGTACGCGGGCGAAGCTGCGGGCAAAAGCTAGTAAAAAATATTTATATATTTTTTTATCTTTGATGCTTTGTTGTCTGTTATTTAATAATTATCTTTTAGAATTATTTACTGAATGACTGTAATATAAAAAAAAAAGTAATTCTTAATAGGAAGTAATCTGAGATTTCGTGGAATATGCAGTGTTCACACATCCACATTACAAAAAAAGTCTATAAAAAAAAAGCAAGAAAAATATAAATAATTACAACTATTGAATAAAATATTAACAAAATAACGAATCAACGAATTTAAGGAAGTTGAAATCTGAGATAAGATATTAAATAGTCTAATATAAGATTAAAGAAGATTATGCCAAGTGTGTTATGCCAAAAGCATTTAGATTCTACCAGATAGCTTATCCATTTACATTTTCTACCCAAAAATCTACAAGTCAACAAAAACAAACGAAGCTACATAAAAATAATTAAATTGTAATTTCCCAGCACACCAATTATTTAACAGTCAATTTTATCAATAGTCAATTTAGAAAATGTCGATTAGCGTCCTTTTCCCTGTAATTCCTGCGTCCCCATCACAATTACAGGTTGTTACACAAAATTGAGCAATTTTTACAATCACCCTGTATTTTTTTCAAGTCAATTATTTTGCGGAAATGTCAAAAGTTTTCTAATAACTGTAGGCTATAAAGGAGATTAAACTTTGAAAGAAGTTCCTTAAATTCTATTTAGAAAGAAATAAAATGAGAAATTAGAATTTATTGTTTTTGAAAATCGTTAAAAAGTTACTTTTTTGTCAACACAGAAGATGAGACGACGAAGTTCGAACTTCAATGTCTTTTATTTATTTGGAATACAGTTTGTTGTAATGGAAAGTATAGCAATAAATATAATGATGTTAAAATCATTAAACCGGCATTGTTTAACAGGCGTTGTAAATAAATAAGATATTTTTTTAAATTAAAAGCGTTCAAATCGAGATACGAGTACATTTTCATAAAACCGGTCATATGGGATTATGACATGACTTTAATAAACATCTTATTTTGTGGAGTATGGGTTAGTGGCCGGCGAGCATGGGTAGCTCGCTGTCGGGTCGTCCGGTAATCATCCGGACCACACAACCACCTGCAGTTTTCAGGATCAATACGAACAGAAGAAGAAGTGAAGTCAAACATATTTTCTATCTGTGTCGAGATGTTTTTGAAACAGAGAAAGCATTGTGTTTACAAATTTATTTTTTCTATAGAAACTTTCGATTGGAATAGAATAACCATTTATTTAATAATAGTAGCACATTAAAATTAAAATACATAAAAACAATTATCATAAGGCTTACAGTCATTCAAAGGACAATGGAAAAGGCTGTGCTCGTAGTTTCCTTGCGTGATCGAATCAGAAATAAATATATCCGTAGAATAACCAAAGTTGCCGACATGGCACGAAGAATCGCCGGGCTGCGTACATTGGTCGCAGAACAGATGGTCGTTGGGGCCGAAAGGTTCTTGAGTGGTGACCGCGTACCGGTAGACACAGCTTTGGAAGGCCTCCTACAATGTGGACCGATGACCTGGTGAAGGTTGCGGGACGTACAGGATGTTCAAGTCATCGACGGCGCGCGCTGTTCCCGCGCGCCTCAATGATAAATCGTCCAAAAAAATGTCCTTCTAGAAGCTCTTCTGGAAGGACTTTTAAAGTCCTGCTAGCAGGACTTTAATTTGTATGAAATTTGACGCTCGTCCTTTTGGCAGCACGTCGACTGCTGGCAGGACGACTCAGACAAATTACTAAATCAGGGGAAACAAACATTTTGAACTACCCACTTTTAATTATTTATTTATTTGAAATAAACGATAAGGTAGGTAACATAAATTTATTGTTCTAATACATTGATACGTTTATATTCTTTTGGTAGGTACTCAATGTTGTAATTACAATTGTAGAATTCATTTTTTATTTTATAAAGTATTATACCATTCAATACTTTTCACGCGGTTTCGTCTACGTGGACGCGGGAAAAAGTTATTGTGTTTCTTTCTATATAATTATAATTCTTCTGTAATTGTGTTTGTCTCCTCCTAAACAATTTGATCGTTTTGGACGAAATTGTTATTGATATTGATAGCTGCAATCGGGTTCTAATTGCTTTTGCGTTAGATAAGTTGGCTAATAAAAATTAAACTCGTGATTGATCATTTTACAGTTTTTAATCAACAGAAAAATAATAAAGAAAAAAAAACATTAAGCTGCAATTCCGTTTGTTACATGGTATGCGAAACAATTGCGCTCTGTTTGAGGAGCACAGAAGACGCATCGCTTTCCGCATAATAATTTTTACAGTAGTAGCTGGCTTTCTGTTGTCTTTTGTGGTTGCGAATTTTGAAAGTGCTTCTTACATGTGATCTTCTACAAAACGAATTTGATAATAAAATGTCAGCCACAACAATAAGATGTTGCAAATGCATCACCAAATTGTTGACGACCCCACGCGTTATTCGTTCCCGGCGCATCGCAGTGAGATTCTTAAAGTGCACCTCAGCAATATCCGGGGACTGCACTCCAATCTCGTCGCAGTCCACCACCATCTGGAGACTGAGAAACCTGCTCTTTTTTTTCTTTCGGAGACGCAGATCAGTAGTCCGTCAGACGTGTCGTACTTATCTTACCCAGGGTTTACCCTGGAGCACCATTTTAAACCACGTGCGGGTGTATGTATGTACGCCCGGGACGACATCTGCTATCGGCGTCTCCGCAATCTTGAGGACTCCAGGTACTCCACGCTTTGGGCTTTGGTGGACACTGGCATGGATCAAATTATCTATGCTTGTGTCTACCGCTCACACAGCGGTGATCAGGAGACAACCAGGCTCACACAGCACCTTAGTGAGGCGGCGGATGTGGCTCTGCAGCGGTACCCTTCTGCCCAATTGGTGATACTGGGGGATTTCAATGCCCACCATCAAGAGTGGCTCTTCCCATACCAGTACACAGACCATGCTGGGCGAGAGACGCGTAAGCTAGCGCTAGCGTTAAATCTTACCCAGCTGGTCCAGGGGGCTACAAGGGTGCCGGATGTTGACTCACACATGGCCAATTGCTTGGATCTTCTGCTGACTACTGATCCGGACCGATACTCAGTGTCGGTATCTTCACCAATAGGTAGTTCCGATCATTGTCTTGTGAAATCTGTATCTGTCTATTCCCCGCCCGATCCCAGCCCAAGAGGCACCCGGCGGGTTTGGCGATACAAGTCAGCAGATTGGGATGGTATGCGATCTTTCTTCGCATGCTATCCTTGGCAGCCTACTTGCTTCTCTTCTGCTGATCCTTCGTTGTGCGCCGACGCAGTGACGGCTGTGTTGCGTCAGGGGATGGAATATTACATTCCATTCTCAGATGTAACAATGTCTGACAAAGCTCGACCTTGGTTTGGCGCCGAATGTAATCGCGCTGAAGCGCTAAAACATGCGGCATACCGAGCATGGGTCGACGCCCGTATGCGTAAGGCGAGTGACATGAGTCAAAAGAAGAGAGCCTTTAATAGGGCTGCCAAATCCTGCAAGAAGGTGATGCGGAGGTCTCGGTTTGACCACATTAGCCGTATTGGGAGCAAACTTGCTTCGTACCCAGCAGGGAGTAAAGCGTTTTGGTCCCTGGCTAAATCTGTTGAATCGAACTTCTGTCGTCCCTCACTACCACCACTGCTGAAACCCGATGGGTCGCTGGCCCATACCGCTGAAGAGAAGGCTAATCTATTTGCCTCTCTCTTTGCGGAATCTTCACGTCTTGATTCTGGTAACGCGCAGCCCCCTGCCTTTCCTGAGCGATGCGAGACGAGTATGGCAGACATTCGCATCTATCAGAAGGACGTCCGTAGGGTGCTACGTAACCTTGACGTGAACAAAGCCAGCGGTCCCGATGGGATACCGGCAATTGTTTTAAAAACTTGTGCGCCTGAACTGTCTCCGATCTTGACACGCCTATTTCGTCTTTCGTTTGAGGCGGGAAAAGTGCCGTTGGCTTGGAAGCAAGCTAATGTGCAACCCGTGCCCAAAAAGGGCAGTAGGGCTGACCCTGCTAATTACAGACCTATCTCGGTGACGTCCATTCTCTGTAAGTGTATGGAACGAGTGGTCAATAATAAGCTCCTGGCATACCTGGAAGCTAATGACATCCTCAGTGATCGTCAATACGGTTTTCGCCGAAATCAGTCAACTGGGGATCTTCTAGCGTATGCCATTCACATCTGGAGCGAGGCCATCGAGAAGCATGGGGAAGCACTTGCAGTCTCCCTTGATATCTCGAAGGCTTTCGACAGGGTTTGGCATGATAGCCTTATTGCTAAGCTTCCTTCCTTCGGTTTGCCCACTGGTCTGTGTAACTGGATAGCAGACTTCTTGAGGGGGCGATCCATCCGAGTAGTTATTGATGGCTGCTCGTCCAGGCAAATGGATATTAATGCCGGGGTCCCTCAGGGGTCGGTGCTCTCTGCAACACTGTTCTTGCTGCACATAAACGACCTACTTAAACCCGGTACCTTTGGGTATGCAGACGATAGCACTGTTGCTGAGAGTTACGTGTCCGATGCACGTACTAGTGGGTCACAGATCCAGTCTTTGAGGAAAGCTATGGTTGAGCGCTTGAACTTGTCCTTGGAGGCGGTATCCGATTGGGGCGATGCCAACCTGGTCAGGTTCAATGCTGCTAAAACCCAGGCGTGTCTTTTTTCCGCCAAACGAAGCCAATTTTACCCGGCTTCTATATTCCGGGGTGTGACCGTGCCGATAACCGACGGCCTTGAGCTTCTTGGGGTAACGTTATCATCTACCCTCAATTTCGGCTCTTACATTGAGGCAAAAGCACAACAGGCTGCCAAAAAACTGGGGATCTTAGCTAAGGTGAGGCGGTACTTCACTCCGGAACAGCTGCTCAACCTATACCAAGCGCAAGTTCGATCGTGTATGGAGTACTGCTCTCATCTTTGGGATGGGTCTGCCAAGTATCAGCTTGATGCTCTGGAGTCGATTGAGAGGCGAGCCAAGAGGATCATCGGTGATGATGCGCTTGTTGAGTCAAAGCTCCAAAGCCTTGAGCATCGACGCCGAGTTGCTGGCCTGGCGGTTTTCTATCGATTACACTTCGGTGAGTGTGCGTTGGAATTGCACAATTTAATTCCGCCAAGTCCGTTCCATCATCGGACCACTAGACGTACGGCGTTGCGCCATCGGTACATGGTGGATATCCCACCCATTCGTACAAAGCGTTTTGGAAACACATTCATTATGCGTACAGCTAAAGAGTGGAATTCCCTGCCGGAGTCTGTGTTTCCTGATAGCTACAACCTAGGGGTCTTTAAGTCGAGAGTGAATAGGTTACTTCTAGGCAGGGTTATCCGAAAGGGCGCTCGAGCCCCGGTATGAGGGAACGGGGTGGGTTTTTTAGTCAGTAAGAGTCTGACACTATCTCCCGCTCCGCCTAAGAGCGAAGGTTGTCATTGGATGAATTTTCCCATCGAAAAAAAAGAGGACGTACAGGATCGCTCATTGTGGTGACACTTGGTAGCCGCCTTTGTCCAACAGTGGGCGTCTAACGGATGAAATGATGATGATGATGAAAAACAATTATAACGCATACATTGGATTTTTGCCTGAACTAGGTTGGACTTGTATATCATCAGACTAAAATTAAGATTTTCGTTTATAGGGGCATCGACAAGATAATAGGGTCTGTTCAATATGACGTGTCATTCAACGTAAATACGTTTCAATCTGGCATCATTATGAAGGCAATCGGCGCTGGAAACGTACCAGCGGCCATTGTAAGGTAATTATTGCCTTCATTTGTTATGGCTAGGCCTTTGTGATGTTAAGTTGCCATTGTCGAATCATGAGCAGGCTTACTGGGAAATTAAAATGACAAGTTTAAATCATCCTATGACTTCTCCCGATCTGGGGCGGAGCGGGAGGGATTGTCAAACTTTTACTGACTAAACCACACCCAAGTTCCTTTTTTGCTTTCGCATTGCAGGAACCCAGGGGGGGTTATGCTCGCAAAGGAGGAGGCCGACCGCATGAGGCAACGGCGTTCTCGCCGCCGCCGCCGGGATTCCGATCCCGATTTTCGGCCACCGTACGCGCTGGCTTGCGGACAGTGAGCAATGGGTAGCTCGCTGTTCGGCCGTCCGGTAACTGTCCGGACCGAGCCCAAGTCGTCGACGGCGCGCCCAAGAGCGGGGGATGTCATTAGATGATTTTATACCGCTAAAACAAAAGAAAAAAACGGCCAAAGAAAAGAGATATAGATTGTGTGAGGAGTGATATGAAAGAAAAGGACGTTAGTGATAGTGTGAAGGCTGACAGGACAGAATGGAAGAAAAAAACGTGTTGCGCTTACCCTAACTAATATGGGATAAGAACAGGAAGAAGGAGAAGACCTGCCATTTTATGTTTTTGTGTCACCTTATGGACGACTAGTAAAAAATGGCTAAGGCATTAAACTTTCGAATCCTAATTAGAAAGATAATGAGAGACCGAACGCCGGCGTCCGCTTGGGCACAAAACAGATAGGTACAGAAGTCAATCTACATACAAACAAAATCAAAATCAAAATCATTTATTTCAAATAGACCATTTGCAGGCACTTTTGAATAGTCAAATGTCGGTCAGTCCAAGAAAAGTGAAGCTAAATTGCACGTTCCAATACGTAGGTCTCTATGGAGAACGTGCAAGAAACTCCATGGGCACTCTTTTTAAAATATATTATGAGTTACATAGATCTTGGTTACATATTTCTTGTCGCTTCTAAAATGTGAGCACAATGTAGGTAGATACGTAATAATAATAAGTTATTATTCTTTTTATTAAATGTAATTAAAAATAGAAACCGAATTAAGCCACTGGCAGCCAAGAGATGACCAGTCTCAACCGATGGCACCCGTTCACGGGCATGACACGTGCATCAGCCCTACTCAGCTCAACCATTTTAAAGGGAACCGAATGACCCAATAACACGTGCCACCACCAGCAAGACATTTGGGTGAGCATGACAAACTCTCAACTGCCATGCTCGTAATGTCAAACAAGTTGTAACCTAATAAAGATGCTCCATGGTGCTTCACATTCACAAAAACTTGAAAAAAATAGTGCTTCTACTTTATACAATGCTATTTAGTTTCCAATTAAAAAAGGTAATAAATTATCATAAGCTCTATTGAAATAAACAAATAAATAAAAAAAAAATACATTTCGAAAGCAAAAAATACAAAAAGGGGAATAGTATCTCTTCCAATATTTAGAAATATATTTATATATAAAAAAAATAAAAAAAACTAATTTGAAGGTAAAAGTGGCTGTAGTTGTGGAGCAGGACCAAAGTTGTGGAGCAGGACCAGCGCTCGAGCAACGCACACATAGACACCCCTCATGGACACGATGTCTCGGTCGCGTCTCGGATCACTCGTCGAACAGTTCCGGCTCAAACGCTCATTAGTGTGCGTCCACCGAGCGTAGGTATAAAAAGTGAAGTACATACGTGAGATTGTCTTCTGTACCTATCTATTTTGTGGCTTGGGGTTTTGTGAATTAGTTAATAATGTTTGTCCTGTATTTTGATTTTGTTTATGTAAAGTACAATACAGAATATTATTATTATTATTATTATGAGCCCGTTGTGTCCCACTGCAGGGCAAAGGCCTCCCTTCCGTTATTCCACTCCGTTGTCCTTAGCCACTTCTGGCCAATCCTTAAGGTAGGAGTCCAAATCGTCACGCCATCTCCTTCTGGGCCTACCGCGTCGCCGGCTCCTGCTATTCGGAGTCCAGTCAGTAGTTACTTTCGCCCAATTTTGTTGCGGCATGCGGCAGATGTGACCTGCCCAGTTCCATTTTAATCTGGCGGCTGAGTCACCTACGTCTGCGATTTGTGTTTTAGAACGAAGTATACTGTTCCTTATGCGATCTGTTCTTTTGAACCCAAGAATACTTCGTTCTATTGCTCGCTGGCAGACCCCGAGTGCGGACTTTTGACGTTTCGTTAATGACCACGTTTGCGCTCAATACAGAATATAATAAAGAAATAAGTATGTTGCAAAGTGTTATTTACTAATGCACAAAGTTTTAATAAATAAATTAAAAAAGAACAGTACAAGTTTAAAAAATTAAACTCTCTTACATTAAGCAAAGCAACGTAAACATAACAGAAAAAACGCAGTTTCCGTAAGCGATAGTTAATTAAAAACTAAACTACACTGAACAGTGACGGTATGAGCCCGCCTCTGCTGCCAGTTTGCATCGCAATCGTTGACAATGCTGTTCTTGGGGTTCCGTAGGAGCGAATGGTTTTTTTTTGAGGCAAGAAATCATTCAATGACTTTTCCTGCGCCTGAGGTAGAATGAGTTGAGCTAGAGCGTGCCCGCAAACGCCCCGTAGATACTTTTCGTGGAATGTACTAACCGGTGATTATCCCTATACGGGCTATGCAAGTGCACCCAATGACCACCTACGGTTAGTGGTAACTAATGCAATACATGGAAAACAAAGATATCTATGTATATTTTTTTAAGAAGTTTGATAGGTAACCAAGACTTATGTGGCCCCTGTCTGAACTATGTTATTAATATAAATCGACAATAAAAACTAATTCTTGGTTACCTATCAGGTTACCAAGAATTATGTGGACCCTGTCTGAACTATGTTATTAATATAATTATCGACAATAAAAAAACTAATTCTTGGTTAGGTACCTATCAGGTAACCAAGAATTATGTGGCCCCTATCTGAACTGTGTTATTAATATAAATCGACAATAAAAAACTAATTCTTGGTTAGGTACCTATCAGGTAACCAAGAATTATGTGGCCCCTATCTGAACTGTGTTATTAATATAAATCGACAATAAAAAACTAATTCTTGGTTACCTATCAGGTAACCAAGAATTATGTGGACCCTGTCTGAACTATGTTATTAATATAATTATCGACAATAAAAAAACTAATTCTTGGTTAGGTACCTATCAGGTAACCAAGAATTATGTGGCCCCTATCTGAACTGTGTTATTAATATAAATCGACACTAAAAAACTAAGGAGGTGACTGGTACAGTCAATAAATGGGCTCTCAAAAACGGTCGCTAGTACGAAGTGACGTAGCAACAAGGGAAGAACATCATTGTATTTATTACGTCGATCAACATCATGAATTACATTAATAAACCAAAGCAATACACAATAGAACAATTGTTTATACCTACAGAACTTCCAAAAAGCCACATGTTCGCGCTTGTCCGGTTAATTTTCCTTTCGGTCGTCTACAAATGGCTGCTAGTGCCGATTGCAGCGCGCCAAATAGGCGTATTATATTAATTTAAATGTTAACTAGAATGGTTTCCACACAGCGCAGCGCTAGTGTTTGTTATTTTATTTATTTATTTATATATGTAAACGTTCTGGATGTAAATGATTTGGATTATGTTTTGTATTTTGTCCTGTTTTTGTATAAAGTGTGTGAGTGAGTGTGTACAACAATACACACTCACTCTGTCACTCATTGTGTCTCACTTTAAACGCCTCGTTGATCTGGCAGTCGCAGGCGCTACTGCTGGGCAGGACTTGGTTCTGGGTACACCTTCTGCCAATCAGTGAGGGGAGCGAAGGAGGTGATGAGAAGAGGATTTCCTTACGCCCCAGCCACCAAACATCAATTTACTTTTAATTTAATTGATCTCATCTACCAATCTAATTTACAATAAGGCAATTAAATGTTGCAATTATCTCGACATATACGAGAAACTCCATAAATTCTGGTCGCGAGGTAAAGAAGGTCGATTCATTCTTGCTTCATCCATAGCGGGAAAAGCTATCTACATACTTGATAATTTTATTTGCTATCTTGTTTTCTAAGTAGCGGCCTAACGACTTTGTAAGTAGCCTTTTAGAGATTTGCGGTTAAGTTCTACAAATTCCATAGAAAAAGAAGGATCCTCTGACCAGGCGAATGTTGTGTCTAGCCCGGGTAACTGCCCTACAACGGATAGTCGATTTGTGACTGTTGTGTTTTAATTTTGAATTTTAGTTAAAAACTGATGACAAGAATACTGAGACTGAATTTGATCGTTCAAAGGTGTGTAAACGAAACAAGCTCTTCATGAATAAACGATCTGTGATATTATAACAAGCTTATAAAGTGGCGCCAGGTGGAAAATCGAACGAGAATCAATGACGGTGTAATTTTAATAAGGCATTTTTTTGGTAAAACGACCAAATGATAATATATTGTGTGAACATCTTATTTTTATAAGCTTTAATTTAGTTACATCTGTCCCGATGTTTGCTTGTCTGTAATCAAATCTTGCAAATTAAAGATCCACTTTCCGGTTACCGACTGAGCTGAAATCTTGCATGCATGTGTAAATCAGATGACAATGCAAAATTATTATAATGATAATAATAATAATAAATCATTTATTATCAGGCATCTTGGCCCATAGATATATACCTTACAGACTAACATACATATAGAGTAAATACAACTTGTCGTTAGTAAATAAGACTTAAGACTATGTTAGTAACACTTCACATTGCACTAAGTTCACTTCGTGCTGTTCTGTGGCACCTGTCCGCGGAAGCGACGGAACACCACGCCCTGCGGCCAAAAGTCTTCCTTCAACATGAGGGGCAGAAAAGTGTTCGGAACTCGCACCACGAACGCCTTAAAATTGAAGTTACGGTGCGACTCCAGCAGCTGTACCCTCAGTGCGAACTTCGTCTTTTGGCGCACGTACTCCACGATATCTTCCACTCTTGTCGTGTGATGCAGGCGGGAGATGTACACTGGTGTGTTCGGCTGGGCGGCACGCAGGCTCACGTTAGGAGTTGCAGGTGCTATGCCACAGCGGTTCTTGTTGGTTTGCGTTCGACGCTTCCTCCTTTGCACCGTAACGAAACCATGACATGGTTGATCTGATGATGGAACTAGGAGGTGGCCATAGGAACTCAGAGAACCCTATCGTGTTGTTTGAGATTTTTGGGATGGTCTTGATGAGTACTGATTATATAGTTATTTATGTATATACCGACCGCGCTATAAAAGCTTGCTATGAAAAAAAAATTTTCATTGAAAAATAGTTTTGTCTTTTCATAGTCAACTATTTTAGATGAAAAATAACATGTGCTGATGAAACTTTCAGTAATTAGTACTCCGTGGTAGACTCATAGCATAGCATAGTCGGCCTTATAATGTTCCCATTGTTGGGAATGAGGCCTTCCCTCTAGGAGAGGGAATGGGCCGTAATTCAACACGCAGGCCCAATGCGGGTTGGTGGATGTTACATGTCTTCGAATTTTGGTTCTAGGACATGCCGGTTACCTCACAATGTTTTTCTTCACCGTTTTGAGAGCAGTAGCCATGAAATAAACTACACTCCTCTTTCGCTCCACTCAGAGCCGGAGGATATATTTGACGATTTCGAAAAAAAAAAACATGATGATTTATTACATCTGGCTGGTTTGAGATGACCTGAGAAGAGAATACCTGGAATAGGTTGGAGGAGGCATTTGCCCAGTTGTGGGAAAGTATAGAAAATAAACAAATACATTACCAGTAAGTTTTCAATTTTAGGTGCCATCTATTTATTTAAGTATTTATTTATTTAAACTTTATGCACTAGTAAAAACTGTACAAATGCGAACTTAACGCCTTTGTTATTTTCTACCTTTCTTTTTCAACATTTAATTTTTAACTAGCTTTTGCTCGCAGCTTCGCCCGCGTACTTAAATTATAGCCTATCTCACTCAGGAATAAATCACCTTTCTATCGATGAAACAATTTTAGCAATCGGATCAGTACTTACAGAGATTAATTCCTACAAACAAAAATATTAGTGCAGATGTAGATTAATTAAATATAATTAATAGATGGCTCCTAAAACACAAAAAAAAACACTTATATCATTCCATATTAAAGACATAATTATCAACATGAATTTATGTCCAACATTGGGCCCAACCGAAAGGCCAAACCCTTATGTTAATGAGAACAATATATGAGCGATGTAAACCGGCCGTGATTTACTACCGCTAAAACTTACGGATTCAATTACTTAGGAAATACATAAATCATGTGGTCTTGATGCCGCTCCGGTAATATTGTTGTCGGTGGACGGTCTTCTCGGTTAGGAGGTAGGTTTTGATGCTGTAAGACATAATGTTGAGGTACTTTGAGAAATGAAGCGTCGAGGAGGCAAGAGTACCAAGGTTACCGACATAGTACTGACCGAACTCATTGCACACTTCACTCACCACACACACTCACTTACCACACAAACTCGACACTCATGACATTAGTGATCGATGCTCACCACTAGTCACCACACACACTCACTCACTGTTACAGGCTTACGAACAATTTTTAGCTTTAATTCAGTTATTGTTTTCTTTTTTTTAACTATTTTTCATGTATTCATATATTTTGCATAGAAACTAATTGTATTCCTCCCAGGAGAGAGTCGCGGAACTACGATGGATGCTAGACGCTCAGGGTCGGTCATTGTGACGACATTAGGGGAGGCCTCTTCGTAAGACAGTGCAGAGGACGAGAGATGCGCGCTGTGGAGGCAGAAACATCCACTTTTTATCATCCCATCGGAACATCTTCCCCCTGGACACGAACTAAAGTGGCCAATTTGGAAATCTCTAAATCGACTGCGAACCCAGGTTGGCCGCTGTAAAACCAATCTGGCCAAAGGGGTTTCCTCGATCCATCACTAACACAGTGCCAGTGTGGAGCCTCCCCACAAGACATGCGCCACCTGCTATGCTGCCCATCCTGCGTAACAACCTGCAGTTTTCAGGATCTATACGAGGCCAACAATAGAGCTGTACAGGTTGCAAAAGAAGTATAGTTTGAGAGCAATGACACGAAAAGAAGAAGAAGGGGTGGCCTAAGTATATAATCCAGCAGTGAAAGTCTTTTGGCTGAAATGATGATGATGAATATGATGATGAAGAAATGAAGCATCGAGGAGGCAAAATAACCAAGGTTATCGACATGGCCTGTAGAATCGCCAAACTTGCAGTGGACGTTTTGTTCAAAGAACTGATGGTCGATGAGTTCTGGAACGGGAAACCGGACCACGTACTGAAAGATTCAGTGTTAGAAAGCCTCCCATAGGGTGGAGGTGGAGGTAGCAGGAATCTGATAGATTTGACACGAATATAACCGGTCGTTGGGACAAAGTTTGAGAATGACACTATGTTGAAAAATCTTTTTAACCAATTCAGCCTTCGGTCAAGGGCCCCTCACTTTATTACTATTGAAGACATGGTTGAAAGAACCAATGCATGTCTCATTCTTGGGTATTTTGATTTATAAACGTTAAATAAACATTTGAAAAAAAAAGTAAGTATTTTTAAAATGAAAATGGGTTGATGGCAGAAATGACAATAGGTAAAACCAGATTAGCATTATGCTACTGCCACATCTGGGTTAGCGTTAACGTCAATGCCAATGCCCAACTACTCGTTAATTAAGGCATTAAAATTGCGCGTTGGCTACATTTGGGTAACAAGCCAAGTAGAGTTAATTCTTCAAGACGTAACGCGTTAACACACAAAAAAAGGAGATAAAAGGTAGACACACAATGGAGCTTGAAGCAGCTACACTTTGCAAAAATGAGCGTCATTAATTATTTTATGCATTTATGCAATAAAAAAAAAAGAAGATGGTGGATGATTTATTTAAATGAATACGATATTATCCCATAAGTGACTCTTTTTCTTTTTTAATTCTTCCTGTGTCACTGGAAACGATAGCGACTGGATAATACGTCGCCAAGCATCACTAATTGCCGAGCGATTTTTATGCGATTGCAGCTTTGGATTTCAAAGGCACGGCTCTAATTGAAATAGTTCTAAAAACTCTAAAACTTTCTCATTTGACCACTTCACTGCCGTTCTCGTAAATGCAGTTCCCGCCTAAAACAAAGTACCTACAGTCGTCCTTTCGCTCCTTGCAGTGCGTGCGCGTCCCGCGAAATGAGAGTAATGAGACGACTTTAAGGCCCAAGCGCCCGAATAGTGCCATAAAACAATGACTTTCTGAAGCCTACTCCTCGGTAACGGCCAGTTCAATAAGTTTGAAAAAAAAAAATGTTTATTATAGATTCATGAACAACATTATCAACATTTAATTTTTTCGTGCTGTTAATAATTTTGTCTAAAAAAAATATTTAGCGAAACGGCTTGGATCTTTAGAAACATTTTTGCACATAAAAATTGGTGGTTAAATATTCTTCAAATTTCGATCCATCGGCCTTGATCTAAATCATTCAAAATGCGAAATTTTTGTTCCTGACAGTACTGACAGACAAACGACTCTACAGAAATTTTATTCAATAGCTCCCGAAATCAAAATTATAGATAAAAGTACATTGCACCTCCTAGGTTCTCCAATTTTGGAAGACAGTTTTTCTTTATTCATTGACGACAAAATTGAACGTTTTAAAAACATTTCGGAAAGACTTTCTAAAATTAACCTACATTCGGCCTTCACCCTCATACGGTATTGTTGTTTTGCACCAAATTTCATGTATTTTCTCCGCTCTTCCCCTTTATGGAAGCAGCCACATCTCTTGGACAAAATTGATCAGACAATTCGGTATACTCTGACTTCCATTTTAAATGTGGCCCTGGATGACCGAGCGTGGCTACAAGCCACGCTACCCATTCGTTTTGGTGGGCTCGGCATCCGCAAAATTTCTAGTGTAAGCCTACCGGCGTTCCTGTCTTCGGTCCACAGCACTCAACAGTTGACCAAAAGAATTTTGACTCCATCATTGGTTAGCTGTGAGGTGCCCTGCTTGGCCGATGCAGTAAGCGCCTGGAAAATCACTTGCCCGGACAAGGCGTTGCCCGAAAATCCATCTTCCCAGAGACAGTGGGATGAGCCGCTCTGCAGGTTGGTACGGAATAATCTCATTAATACGTCCACCAATACTGCTGAGCGCGCTCGCCTACTGGCTGTGGGTGAATGGGAGTCGGGCCTTTGGCTACAGGCTTTACCGTCACCTAACATAGGTACTTTGCTAAGTGACACAACCTTCCGGATCGCTACATGCCTGCGTCTAGGTGCTCCTAGTGGAGCTCCACATCGATGTCAGTGTGGCGAAGCAGTCGACCGCCTCGGACACCATGGCCTATCTTGCAGCAGAAGCGCTGGTCGGATAGCACGGCATGCCAGTATTAATGACATCATCCGTCGAGCTCTTGTCACGGCCGGGGTGCCAGCTGTTTTAGAACCCAATGGCTTGGCACGTGACGATGGGAAGAGGCCAGATGGGATGACTATAATGCCTTGGAAATTGGGTAGGCCTTTGGTGTGGGATGCAACATGTGTCGACACCCTTGCGCCATCCCATCTTCTGAGTACGGCGGGCTGTGCTGGGGCGGCTGCTGCAGGTGCAGAAAACCTCAAACGGCGTAAATATAATAACCTCATTGGAAGTTATGTGTTTGAGCCGTTTGGGGTTGAAACTCTAGGGCCATGGGGTCCGAGCGCTCATCGAGTTGTCCGAGATATCAGCAAACAGTTGGTCGACTCTTCGCGTGACCAGAGGGCTGGACTGTTCTTCAGTCAACGAATCAGCATTGCCATCCAGCGTGGCAATGCTGCCAGCGTTCTGGGCACTTTTCCCACTGACATCGATGTGGACGAATTTTTTGATGCCCTCTGAGTTTTCCCCGTTTTTTGCTGCCTTTTTTAATCGTTTGTACATATTATTATTTTAAGTTTGTATATATATACCTAGTGATTATTTGTTAATTAAGTCTTATAATAAAAAAAATTAAAATTAAAGATTCATCTTCAAAGTGAACATTGCATATGTGAATCAATCAATATTTCGCAAAGAAAATGGATTTAAAGGTGAGCCGCGCGCTCTCCGGGCGCTGTTGGCCGCAAATAAATGCACAGATTTGCGTACTGCCGCCTAGTGCGAGAGGTGCGTCCACATAATTTTGGCCAGATGGTTCAAGGGACTATAAGCCTTAATGTAGCCAACATCGTTTAGCGCATTAAACTACGCGCTAAAATTCTTTGATGTGTCCAAAAAACTGACACCCAAGCTATCGTTTAATGTTTAATGCCGTTTGTAATTTAACGCATTCAAACGTTGGCCACATCTACGTAACGCCTAAATTAACGTAACAATTTACGCGTTAGGACGCAGGTGGAGCAGTAACTTTAGTGAGAAAGCAAAATGGTCCTTGACTATTTTTTAAAAGGAGCTAGTGACTTGGCTTTCCAAGTTACTGCTTAGCGTATCAAAAGTATTATGACTTTACTGATCGTATAATTTTATGGAGCCTTCAGCAAGGTGCTGTCAGAAGTCGTTTCGTGAAGGCCTATTAACGACAATGTTTCCCCGTGGACTAATAAACGAATCGCGCATTAATCAACAGCCTTCGCCATTATTAAATACTCAACGATTTTATAATGGACTGATGATTTATTGGTACCTGAGGGGAATGCGAACAGCGCCGTTATAAAATGTTGCACGAACGTGGTTTGTAATTGCATACCTACCTTCGTGGACTCAGAAAATTACTTACGTCTTGAGCTTGTGTTGATATGCATGAGCTTTATAATATTTTGCCAGTGATTTTTGCATTAGGTAACATTATTATCAACGTAATTTTAGTATGTTTCTTTGTTATTTGCTACGGTGAAATGAATAAAACTAAATTGTACGATGAATTATAAATAATATTGCAAGAAAATGTATTCTATACTTAATATTATAAAGAACTAAAGTTTGTTTTTTTTGTTTGTAGGGGGTAATCTCTGGAAGTACTGGTCCGATTGCAAAAATTTTTTCATCGATAGAAAGCTGCTTTATTCCTGAGTGACATAGGCTATATTTTATGTACTCCGGCAAAATTGAGAGAAAGAGCTATCTAGAGTATTATATTTAAGTAGCTGCAGCCAGAGTGTTCGCCTACGTGAAAGCAAAAAAATATTCCAAAGGAACATAAGTCTGAGATAAAAAGTATTCTATGTCCTATTCCAGGACATGGTCTAACCGTGTGCTTAACATCCAAATCCATTCCGCCGTTCGAGCGTGAACAAGTAACAAACATACTCACTCAAGCACACACACTCACTCACAAACTTTCGCATTTATAATATTAGTGAGATGAATAAATGAAATAATAATAAGTGCAAATGCTTGTACTGATTGGACAGGTCCACTCAAATCTGTATGGTTCTTTCTTCAAAATACCATCTCAGACAAATCTGCATGGTTCTCATGTGTTTTGACTTTTCCATAATTATTTAATGTATGGACTTTAAAAGAGGCTTGGACCCCTGAGTTTGTTTCGTTGTTTCTTCTCAGGGTAGTCAGCTAGGAAACACATGTAGTTTCAACTAACGAAAAAAAATTGACGTTTAAAAGTGTTTTTAAAATTATTTGCAAATAAATATTATTTATCATTTATAAAAATAATTTATTGGATTCAAACAGTTTTGTACTCGTAAAAACTTACAAACAATTCCAAGAAAATAGACAGATTAGAGAATAAGAACAGTAATTGTTCTAACAGTTACTGACAGAAGTAAGTAGTGCTAATGAATCTGGCACGTTCCATTTTATTACTTCTTTCTTTTATTTAAGGCCGAACTTAATGGCTGAGTTGTCAGGCCTAAAAGCCCGTCAGTCTAGGAATGTAAATTACGGAGAGTTTATTATGTTGACATTCACGGGAGTACTTACTGTTAATACCTACTTCAAGACTGTCTTAGCGGCAGGTCAAACGAGTTACGTTGGAAACACAAGGGTAGATATTGTGCCATTAGGCGTTAATCTTTCTATATACATAGGTACCTATATAGGGAGTAACGGAAAAGTTTGCTTATTTTCGAGCTTGTTTTCGATATAGACAAACTACTTTATGAAGAACTTCTTATTTACGTTTTTAGATAAAAAGACTATTTAAAAAACACTCAATATTTTATAATCTATGCGGACGCTGGCGTTCGCGTGGTGTTTCACCATAATGGCGCTAAACCACGCGCGAACGTTTGCGTTTGCTTGGGGTTTAGGTCACTGATGAAGAGCAGTTTTTTCCGATAGTTTTTTTTTTTTATTAGTACTTTTTACCATTATACTGAATTGAACTGTTAAGTATTGGTAGATGGGCTTGGTTTTTAGGTATTGAAACTCGAACGAAGGGATGGAGGAACGAAGACATTTGTTTAAACTAATCTAAAAAGCGTGGAGCACAGGTGTAGCCAGGGTAGACAGCCTTTCGGTATTTAACATGGATCCATTTTGAAGAATGTGGATTACCTATGGTTGATTTTGGTTCCGCCATCACCTTTCTACCATCGGTCAAACTAACGTACGGCATGTGTCCACTCTTGTTGACACTTTTACAGTCCAGACTTTGCGTTTTATCTCGTCTTTTATACCGCGTACATTGATGAACTGGAACGATTTTCCTGCAGTAGTCTTGTCATCCGATCATAATTTATGTGTCTTCAAGGCTAGAGTAAATAGGCTCTTAATAAACTAGTGCAAACCATCATTAACGATTGCATCACTAGGTACTTACCATCAGGTATTTCGCAGTCAAGCACTCGTTTATATCATAAGAAAAAAAGAAACTCATTATTACAAAAAGTTTATCCTTCAGTTTCTGAACTATGAAACATTTCAACTATACCTAATGACACTGGTTACAATCTTCTTTGTTGACGGTACGTCATCGCTCACAATACGCTTCACTGTGTAGTTCATTAGTGTTATCTCTAGGAAATGTGGCTGGCATATTGGACGGCTCAACTTTATTCATTTTATGTCAGAACCGCAATGTCATAGTCTTCATACATTTCGCTTACTTTGCATATATTATTATCTATGTCAAGTGAAACTTCATGTCTTTCCTGGTCATGTTTCCGTTTGGTTTTGCTACTGGAGACTGGCTTCAACATTTCCGTCATATGCTTTATAGCGGAAAATTGTAAGTACAACGACGGACGTAAATTTTGTTTTGGTGGAGCGTGTTTTACGTGGAAAAGATAAGGTTTAATAAATAATATACCAATTATTCCACATAGTTATGCAAGCTTATCTATTAGTTTAGTTCTAAGGGAATTACAGTTACAAAAAATAAATAAATGGATAGATCCTTCGTTTTTAAAACCGTATTCAATAAATGGAAGTAGTTCTAAATTCGACTAAATGTTTGTATCTAGTTCAGCGATCTCTTTGTCTTAAGTTAGTCGATTTTGATGGTTATTTTTATTTATTTAAAATATTAATAATAATAATAATATTTTTTTTAATATAATGTTTTGAAGAAATATTTAAAAATATGATAAATATGTATATTATAATAAATGAATGGAATAATAATAATAAAATATTTTTGTATTTATTTACGCGCGAATCCGATGGATGCGGGATGCACGGTATAGGGCGTTATGGCGATGTTTGGGGGAGGCCCATGTCCATCAGTAGACGTTTTTTGCTTGAAATGATGATGATGAATCAGGTTTGGGATCCTCCGAGCTTGAGGACCCTGGGACACCCCACCTAGCCCTACCGTAGCGGCGCCATTGTTTCCACCTGTCATCTATTAAAAAAGGCTTCCGTTGCCTGTTTTTTGGTTTATTTACATCATTTTCAAAATCATCATAGTTCTTTCTCAGTAATCCACAATCAACTGAGCAGGTCAGGTCATAATATCCACCCATATGTTTCCCCTATCACAAGCCCTATCTGTGTTACAGAGATGTAGGAGGCAGATAGCACAGCGTGGGCGCTATGTACTGTAGTGACGACTATGGTCACCATGCCACGGCGAAGATGAGGATATCAGGGTAGAAAAAATCAAAGTCATAGTATTACTGTCTTTTTAATAATTGTATCACGCTTGCGGGATTGCTCCGCACGCGTTACCCCTGCAAATGTTCTTTTCTTACAAGAATTTATTGTAGTGCGTGGAATACGCACGCGGGACACGGGGCGTTATATCGGGCAGCAGCTCCGCATGCGAGGCAATACTGCAGGCGTTATTAAAATGAAAAAAAAAAAAAAAGTGAAATGTGGCCTCCAGTAGGCGCATGCTTGAATCTCATGGACAGCGCACCGAATAAATATTTCGATTCTGAAAGAACTCAATCATCATCATCATCATCATTTCAGCCGATACACGTCCACTGTTGGATATAGGCCTCCCCCAAGCGTCGCCACATCGAACGTTCCTGTGCGTCCCGCATCCATCGAACTCAAAAGAACTCAATATCAAAGAGATATTATCGTCGTCTTTGCAAATACGAATCCTCAAGTTATTCGGGCTTATCACCCGTATCGAGGACTCGATGGATGGTGGTGCAGGGGAAAGTTGAGGTCAAAGAGTCACGTGGACGCTCTCCAACACGGAGACCGGACCTCATTAAATCGGTGACACACTCCCGGCATACACAGAACTGCATGGCGTCGTATCCCAAGAGCGGCGATGGTGCGGGACTCGATCGAGATGTGACCACGACCACTCTGTCAAGAGTGCACGACTTAGAAGAAGAATTACCTTTTGGAAAAACAAATATTTTTCATCGTCATACGTAACAAAGTTTGAGTTCCATAGCAATAAACCCATACTTTTTAGGGACTGACTAATACAAATGGTTAATTAAAAATCATCTTAAAATACGCATCCTAAAGTCTATATTTGAGTTGGCTCAGATATCTCAAATCATGAATTCAAGTTGTAGCATAAATGCACTTAAAAGAGTCTCAAAAATGCAGTCGTCACCGCCCTGAAAGAAGATTCTACTTAGACCTTATTTTAAGAAATACTTTTATGTTGCTATTCAGCTGCATTAGCAGTGCCATTCATCTTTTATTTTCATTTCAACCAACAAACAGTAAGTCTCTCAACGACAACAATGAATCGTTTAAAATCGCTTTTATGACTGTCTATGCCATTTATCATTGTGCAGACATACTGCTGTCTAATATACCCAAGTTTCATCTACTTAGAGAAAAGTCAAAGGCACTATAAAAACTTGCCTCCTCCTTGCGTCGTACTCCTCATTGCTGAGGGTATTGACCTCCCTGCTTCATCATTTTCATACGGACGATATTTCTCCATCTGTTTCTGTCTCAGGCGGTGTGAAGGGCATTATTATCGTCACCCTCCTTGCTAATTGTCCTAACTAGCAATTTCTATTTTTTAGGGCGACCGATTTTCGGTTGGGTGTTAAAATCATCTTTCTGTCGTTGCGTTAGCTGTAGCATTTTAATGAATTATTAAGTTTTTTATATTGATCTTGGCTTATCCTTTAAGTTAGTAGTGGCCCTAAATTCCTAAGGTACGAAGGTAGTGAGGATATTTTTTCCCTTCTTCTGCACTTACGCAAAACAAAATATGTGATTATCTTCTAAACGGTAAAAGACACAGATACGACGATTAGAGAGAACTTATTCGAAATAATGTTATGAACACGTTGCTAATATGAGTGCAGATACGCCAGTTTGTGAGATACGACAGTTAGCGGGGAGGGCGACGATATAGCGTAGAGTCAAGAGCGGTGCGGATCTGGTCAGACCAAGGTATTGGGCTGCGTCCACGAGGCCTTTTCCCATCCACTTTACCGGTCTGAGTGGATTAGCCTTTCCAGTAAAAAAAACTTGCCAGTATCTTGAAAAGCTGTAGACGACACACCACTGATATTTTTGGAATTTTCGACATAGCATAGCATAATCAGCTTTATAATGTTTCTACTGTTGAGACTCAGGCCTCTAGGAGAGTGAATAGGCTGTAATCTACCACGCGGACCCAGTGCAGGTTGGTGGATATCACATATCTTCGAATTTTTGATCCTAGGACATGACGTTAACCTTCATCGTTTTGAGAGCAGTGTAATACGCCTAGCTGAATTTAAACCCACGATCTGTAATTCGTAAGTCTGGGCTATTAGGTTATAATTTGCTGTAGTTTCTATTATATGTATTAGTTTAATATTTTGTTAGATAGATTTTGTATAAAGGCCTTAGTTGCCTGATAATAAATCTTATCTTAGTTAGGTATCTAGTTAATTAATTTGAATATCTACACTTGTTTTTTGGTTTGTAGGAGGTAATCTCTGGAAGTACTGGTCCGATTGCTAAAATTTTTTCACCGATCGAAAGCTGGTTTATTCTTGAGTGACATAGGCTATAATTTATGTACGCGAACGAAGTCTCGGGCAAAAGCTAGTATTGTATAATTGTATTATAAATGTAGTTTATTAGTACTTATATCTATTTTTGTATTCGTCTTCTCTCTCTTGTTTATTGCACCTACCACTATTTTTCACTGCATCACCTTAAGATTGACTGGTAGAAAATGCCTAAAGCATTAAGTCCGTCCCTGTACTTTTGTGTGCATAAAGCATTTAATAAATATTATTATTACTATGTTTTGAGAGCAGTGGTAATGAAATAAATTACACAAAGTAATGTGCCTGGCTGGGTTTGAACGCGCGACCTTACAACTCATAAGTCGGGGCCGGTACCACTCGGCCACCACTGCTCTCAAAAAGGTGAAGGAAAACATCGTGAAGAAACCGGCATGTCCTAGAACCAAAAATTCGAAGACATGTGACATTCATCAACCCGCACTGGGCCCGCGTGGTGGATTACGACCCATTCCCTCTCCTAGAGAGAAGGCTTGAGTCCCAACAATGGGAACATTAAAAAGGCTGATGATGATGATGATTACTATGTTACCACTGGGATACCATTGGCGCTGCTCTCTTTCTACAATTTTGAACAGCACGAATTCTCGGCTCAACTGCCAGAATTTTCGACATGAAATTATTAATAAAATATTCAGGTCCTTCGATCCACAAGAATCACGGTCACTTCGTATGCAGGTTGCGTGTACCGGAGCCATCGAGAGTGGAGTGCCACTACAGAGCAGGCTAGCGTTAAAAATAACACCCGGTGTGCCTACCGACACGGGGTTACTGCCTGGCTACGTTACATTAAGTGGAAATATGTTGCTGATAAAAAGCTGTTGTGTTCGTGAGTTATAGAGCATAATATCACGCCTGTTGGTATTCTCTGACTGCCTTAGAAATCTCGGCGTCCCATAAGAACTAATCCTACATCGCTCAAGGAAATGCAATTCAACAATATTTTCACTGTTTTTCATACCACAGCCAGGCCCAGCCGGGTCGAAGCCTACTAGGGCCAGGGTTATCCGAAAGGAAACTCGATCCCCGGTATGAAGGCTTGAAGGAACGGGGTTGGTTTTTTAGTCAGTAAGAGTCTGACACTATCTCCCGCTCCGCCCAAGAGCGGGGTTTGTCATTGGATGATTTTCCCAACCAAAAAAAAAACTTCTTTAAGTTTTCCGCGTCATTTGAACATATAAAACAGCCTGAAATAATCTGTCAACCAGTTGTCCGCCAGAGGTAACTTCCGTCTGGTCCGAGGATCCTCCCTTTTCAACGGTGGTTTGCGGGACTTTACTCTCTGTTCTGCTTACCTACAAACTGGTAACCCGACGTGATGGGGATAGGTTTTTCTTTACTCATGTGTGTATTAGGTATACATCTAAACCTTCGTTATAGCTCAGTGGTTTCTACTCCGCCAACTTTTTCCACACTTAGTCCTATGCGGATCTTAGAGAGGAGGCCTGAGTCCCAACAGTGGGAACATTATAAGGCCGAAATTGTGGGCCATGGCGGCCAACCTTTGGTGGGTTTGTTATAACCAACCACCTCTCTCTAAAAATTGATTAGCTTAGGCCTCTTAGGTTATTCAGGGTGTCTTTGAGGGATTTTACACCTTAAAAAAATCATAGTACAAAAAGAAAATTAAAAAATTCTAACACCCGTATGAACCTAGGTCGGATTGCTAGTTCTAAATAAACAAAAGGACGACCCAATTACTTAGTCTGAGCCTAGGTATTAGGTCACAAATCTAGTGTACATTTAGTCTAATGTAATCACTGTTTTCATCTTCATTCATTTTAAAAATAAAGAAAATAAATCTTAAAAGTACCTTATATACTGAAAATCTTTTATTTTATTTTGATCCCGGAGGACGTATCGTTATCATCATTCCAGCTGAGGACTTCCTCTGTTGGACATAGACCTCCCCCAAGTGTCGCTACTATAAACGGTCCCGTGCGTCTCGCATACAAAGAAAGAAAGAAAAAGTGTTTATTTGCGGCAAACATGGCGCATCAATCTGATTCGGATTTGTTTGTTACGTTGCGGTTCGCGGGTTCGATTCACTTATGCAAAAAATATTAATATGGCTTATAGAAATACAGATAGTTTAGTGATTCGCCTGGGTGTCATGTATATTTTAATTTTACCTATAATACAGGAATGAATCATAGTCTGGGGCAAAGTTTTATTAATAAAAAACTTTTTACAAAAAAAAAAAATATATTTCGACTTCAAAGTAAAAAATAACTTTCATTTCTGTAGTCGCTGTTTTCTATTATAGATAGTTTTGTTTCTTAATTTTTTTTGTAAAAAGTTTTTTATTTTTAACTTTTTACATATGGTACCACCACTAAAAAGTACCCCTTAACCAAACTTGAATGCCTTATGGCCACAGTACATCTCATAACGATTCTAATAATGCATCACATGACATTAATTTACCTTCGGGCTTCATCACCAGATCGGTACACCCCCCCCGCCCTTTTCTTTCAGTCAGTCATCGCCTACACGTATAAACCGAGCAATTTTACTTGTTACGACAACTCTGCTGTGATCCTATGAGGAGTTCTGTTCCATATCTTCGAAGTTCATGATCAGATCATAACAATATTTCTATGGGACCAACTTGGAAGCATAACCTTTCAATAAAAAAAAAATAATTTTCAAAATCGATCCGCAATTGACCGAGATATCGGTGAACATACATAAAAAAAAACATACATTCAGCTGAACATAGAACCTCCTCCTTTTCGAAGTCGGTTAAAAATTAGTAGCCGACTTGACAAATATAGTTTTACCATATTAATAGGCTAGTTGCCGTAAAAAATGTAATTAGTCCGTCTTTTAGATTATTCAAAAATAAGGGACACTTATTTTTTTATTTGTAAATTAAACCAAAAATGACAAAGATATAGCCCATTAAAGTTACGTGTGACGTCATGCCATGCTGCATTTTTTCGCACGGGGTGACGTCACACGTAAATTTAATGGGCTATATCTTTGTTATTTTTTGTTTAATCGAAAAAATAAAAAATAGGTGTCCAATATTGTTTTATAATCTAAAATACGGACTAAATAAAATGTAATTATTTTGACTCTGGACACTACCGGGCCCACCCCCAGGTAGGAGTGTAATTACAGACTGCAACCCACTCTCTCTATCAAAAATATACATTAAAAAAAACATAAAAATTGGTCAAGTCATTTTGAGGAGTTCAATAATATAATTAACAATGGGTCACGACATTTGTATATAATATCTTAGAAGATATAAAAATGATAACGAATCAACTAATGATTTCTCGTTTGAAAAGCCTTATTAATATAGGCCTTATATTAATTGATTGTTACATAAAGTCCAATTTTGTAATGTATCATTTTAATTCTAATTTTACAATAGGTAAGCGTGCTCCATCGTCTTTTGGTAGGTAAAAATCATCCAAATGACATTTCCCGCCCTTGGGCGGAGCGGGAGGTAGTGTCAGACTTTTACTGATTAAAAAACCCACCCCCTTCCTTCGTTGCCTTTCATACCGGTCCCGAGCCTTCTTTTCAGAAGCAGACCCTTGACCCCAGTAGGCTTCGACCCTGTTGGGCCCCTACGGTTGCTGACACCTTGAGGCGCACGGGAACAGTATGCGACGTCGACGATTTGGGCTCGGTCCGGACGATTACCGGATGGTCGGACAGCGAGCTACCTATTGCTCGCCGTCTGCAAGCCCGTTAGCAATGAAGGTACGGATAGTGCTGAGTATGTTTCATTTAAAATTTCCCGCAGATATGTGCGACCACACTTTGACGATATCCGTAGAATCTCAGTATCTACCTGAACAATGTAGGTACTGTGTTATGCAGTTCGTGGAACTGTTTTTAAATGCGCTATCTAATTATGACCAATGTTCACCGATTCGGCGAATGGCAACATCATACTGAAATCAACACACATTGATGGTTCGAGGAATCGGCTTGGATTAAATTTCATCTAGATCTTGATATAGTTACAACATTAATTTTAGTATTTACGAAGCCCAAAACACGTGTCTAGTATTTTTAACCGACTTCGAAAAGGAGGTGGTTCTATGTTCTTATATATAGAATCTGTGTACAAAATTTCATAAGTAACTGAAATTATGAAAAATTACAAAGTTATAAGCTTGATATGTCAGCAAAAATACAGTCACCAGGCCATCCAGGCGACTGAGGGGTTGTTTTGCACTTACACCCGCTGTTTGCTGTCTAACGCCTGCTATGACCTGCCGTGACTTATGTTGTACTTAGTATCAGTGGTGTCCAATTTGTGACCGTTTTAAATATTTTTGGGAAAAAATATAACATGGTGTAAAAACTATTGGGATCCATTCAGTTACTAATTCTGAACAAAGTATATTCAAGTTTTGGATAAACTAAAAATAATTTTGTATAACGGGTTAATACGAGATACATTTGACCGTATTTTGATATCTGCCCCCCTAGCCAAGTAACAACCAGTTTGTATCGAATTCCGTTCTCTAATCGGTAACGCCTCAGTGACAGCAATTGTAGAAAACGATAAGTTGGTAGCCATATTGACACGCCTGAGTCGGCCGCTCGTTCTACAATGTAGCGTTTGTATAACAAAGGATGTAGCGTTAAACATTGTAGAAACGATTTTGAACGATGTGAACTTGGCTACGAATTGTATATTCGTTTGTTCTGACCACGCGACTTTACGTTGAGATGACGTCATTCCCATACGTTTCAACGCTTTTCGACAGCGTTAATGATTGCAGAATAACAACTTGGCTAAGCGTACTGATCTATCTAGTTTCCTCATCGTTGATAACAAACAACTCAATATACCCACAAGATAAGTTATAGATAGATATACCTTTTTTTATGGTGGGAAAAATCATCCAATGACAACCCCCGCTCTTGGGTGGAGCGGGAGATAGTATCAGACTCTTACTAACTAAAAGCCCACCCCGTTCCTTCTAGCCTTCATACCGGGGCTCGAGTTGGCCCTGGGGCCCTGGCCCCCGTAGGTTTCGGCCCGGCTAGGCCCCTGCTGTTGCTGACAACTCCTTGAGGCGCGCGGGAACAGTGCGCGCCGTCAACGCTTGGCTTGGTCCGGACAGTTACCGGACGGCCGGACAGCGAGCTACCCATTGCTCACTGTCCGCAAGCCCGTAGATTTACCTAGTCTGCCGTCCTCTAACTAACTAAAAAGCAGCTAAGTACTTTTTTTTCTAAGTAACTTAGCTGCTTTTTAGTTAGAGGACGGCAGTACTTCTTATTGTAGACTTATAAATACAATTACAGTAGGAGCTTAAAATTAATAGGGTGTCACAATGGGCGGACTTCTCGCTAAAAGCTATTTTTTACAGACAACCTTTGGATAGAGACAGGAATATAGAGTTGGGAAGGCATTTTTCTAAACTTTATATGCCACTCAGGCACTTAGATTAATATTGTTCGTTCCATGATCGGAGCACTAGACGTACGGCGGCGGTGTGCAACCGGTACATAGTAGATACGTACAAAGCGTTTTGGGAACAGATTTATTGTGCATACGGCTAAGGAGTGGAATTCCCTGCCGGAGTCAGGTAACTTCTATGTAAGCGTCCGTCACATCATCACTTATCTTCAGATAAAAATCGGACACAGCCATCGGCCCACGCTGAAAACCAGCGCTGTAAGCACATCGCATTATGCATGACGCCGCAGCTTTATGCTGAGCGTTCGGCCGTTTTGCGTCTATCTTCTCTGATTATAGATAGATAGATAGATAAATTCTTTATTTTACACCAAAAATAAAGCAATTACATACGAAACTTAAAATTAATATGATGTCACAATTGGCGGTCTTATCGCTAAAAGCGATTTTTTACAGACAACCTTTGGATGGATTTGACAGAGAAGGAGAAAAAGATATGCAGGTAGTTCGTGTATAAATATATATATATATACACGAACTAACACTACTACTAACAGTAGTTAAGATTAGATTAGATTATAAAATTTAGAATCTTAGTGTAAAGTGCGACACACAGTGTTTGTACCGTGTTTGGTCGTGATATTTCATCAATAAATATATCTTCGTCGACCGGCTGTCAAAATTTGAATTGTTTGGATTGCAGATTTGAATTCATCAAACCCGGGGAGTACTTTGTTTTATTTTATAGTTTATTAAAATTATATTTACACACTATTCAACACCTGTTAACTCTGCTCAGGGTTCTGAGCTACGTCCAGAACACATTGGCACCGTTTATTTCTCCTTTTACTTGACAAACTGTGGAAGTAAAATCGACGACTAAAACATAAGCCCCAGACAAAACATACACTACATTACTTACTTCACATTATTTTAGTATTTTCAATCTGCTTTACCTTAACTTCCTAGATTAATAACTGTCTCCATTATCAAATTAATGTTACCTCTAATTAATTTTATAATTCAACATTCTTCGCACTAATTAGATAGCAAATCTAACAATATTGGCTTAGCAATAATAGTCTGTCGAATTAATCAATCAATAAATAAGTAGTTTTTTTTTCCTTTTTATTATCTCCTTAATTTTTTTTATTTTTTTTTTATTTTTTTTTCTTCTACCTACACTACTAGTTAATATTATAAATTCTAAATTTCAATCTTCTTTTTTGTTTCTTTATTTCTTTTTATATAACTATCTCAAGTTCTTAACTCAATAAGCATCTCATCAATTACTTAGCCGTTTATTGTAACATTCCAGGAGCCACTCGGGGAAGTTTTTAATATGATGACCCGTGGAGCTACAGTTCGTGACATGCAAGTAAAACTGAGTGCAGCACTGAAGGAGCTGGAGGTTTCAAGAAAGACTTGCAATGACCTGCTGCGGGAAAGAGAGGAGAGTGAGGTGGAAGTTGGGAAGTTAATAGACAAAAACACTCAACTCAAGAGACAGCTTGTAGAGCTGCACACCCAGCATATGGACATACTTGAGCAGCATGACCATCTCCGTCAACTTGTGTCCGAGTTTCAGGAATGCAGAGACACTCATGACCAGGCACTGAGTCGTATATCAGGCCTTGAAGCGGAATTATGCAAGGCTCGCAACACAATTTCTGCTGTAGATACTTTGAAAGCTAGTGAACAGGTTACCAACACCAATAACCTCTTCGACAAGCTGGTGGGTAGTGTATCTGGACTGGAGTGTGAGAAACCTACTGTTATCATAGACTTAACCAGGGATGATACCATAACTAAAGGTCCAATTCTAAGTAGTCATAATAAAATTAAGAAGTATATTAAAATCACCAAAAACATTAAAAAGTACAAGAAACTCTTAAAGACACAGAATGTTTATAAATGTAATATAAATCTTAGAAAGCAGCGTAATAACTTACATAAGCAATTATATGAATGTAATTATAATTTGGAAAAAAGCAAAATCTTGTATGATAGTGATATACAGAACCTTCAAAGGGAATTATTGAGTAGGGAAAATACTATAAAGGAAATATTTTGTAAATATGAGTCTTGCCAACAAATGTTGAGTGAGCGCATGCAGGAGGCTTGTGAGTTGGTGGACTTGGTGAAGTTCAACGCAGAGAGGTACGAGTCACTGACTAACAATATCACTTGTAGTTGTGCTCTCGCTCCGCCACCTCCCATGTCTCAGTATGAAATTCCTATGCCTTCCAATGTTGTACATAATAATCATTCAGAATCAATTAACCCTTGTCAAAGTAACATTTTGGTATATTCAGATAGATTAGGGACAGGTTTTGGGTCTTTGTTAAATAACCGTTGCAAACATACCATTATGAGTCATTGTTACCATAACCTGCATTTTAACGAGCTTGTTCATAAAATAAAAAATACACAAATGAATGAGCAGACCACAGTGGTACTTTTGATTGGAAATAGTCTTAGTTTAACTAAAAGGGACTTAGTTAGTGGTATTGAAACCCTGCTGAAATTGAAATTAGGAAAATTAATTTTGTGTGCATTGCCATATTCCAACAGTTTATGTGAACATGATAACAATTACATTTATAGCCTAAATAACTTGATGCACATTTTGTCATGTCGTCATAGTGACCGTATATTATATTTTGACACTAACAATTTTGTTAGAGATTATATTTTGATTCGGGAACATACAAGTATGTTTCTTCCCAAAAAAAGTCGACATTTGTTGGCTACTTTGTTAGCATACAATATACACGCAGTTATTGATGATTTAACTGAGATTAGGTTAAGTGACGAATCAGTATTATCTAGTATACCTTATAATACTGATATAGACTCTTTAAACTTTTAGGAACGACAAAAGGGAAGCCTATTAATAACATTTTACTATACCATCAGAATATAAATCGCTTCTCTGGCAAAATTCTAGATGTGGAAATGTTAATAGATAGATATAATATGGATATCTTATGTTTTTGCGAAACCTGGTTAAAACCAGATAGAATGCTGTTTAATGTAAATAATTTTTCAGTTGCCAGTGCGTACAACAGATCATCAATTGGGGGTGGCACCTTGATATTATGTAATAATTCTTTAAGATATAAGGAAAGGAAAGATATCACTGCTTGCTCTGTTGATCGCTTACGTGAGGTAGCATGTGCGGAGGTTGAAGGCCGAACTTTCTTATGTGTTTACAGACCACCTGCATCAAACTTGACATCTTTTTTGATTATAATAGAAGAAATATTAAATAAACTTATTAGGGATAACAAATTAGTTTTCGTTTGTGGGGACTTAAATATTGATTTACTCGTAAATTCACCAGAAAAATGTAAACTTCTCTCATTGTTTAATTCTTTTAATTTAAAATGTATTTTTAATGAAGCTACAAGAATAACTTCTACTTCAGCTTCATGCATAGATAATATTTTTACTAATTGTGATATAAAAGAGTCATCCCTGATTAGTGGAGTGAGGTCTGACCATACGGGTCAACTCGTATCTTTTGAGTTAGTCAAAAAGTTGCAATTAGATTCAACTGCCGAGTTTAGACCGCTTACTAAAAATAAATTAGATTATTTTAATAAAAATGTTCTTAGTAGTCTCTCAACAGCCAATTTTGATTCACAAGACCCCAATGTAAATTATGGTACATTATTCTCTACAGTGTGTCAGGAATTTAATAAGGCTTGTCCAGTTAAAAAGGTTCAAGTCAATAATAAATCCAAATTTAATGAATGGGCTACTACTGGAATTAGAAAAAGCAGAGATACTTTATATCAGCTATACCAGGAAAAATCATTATCGTCTGATCTTAACTTGCATAACCATGTTAGAATGTATTCAAAAATATTCAAAAGAGTCTGCGCCCAAGCTAAATCTAAGTCAATAAGTAAGAAAATTAAAAATTCTAACAATACAATAAAAGCTGTCTGGAAGGTGATAAACAAGGAAACTGGAAAAACAAACCAGCGAGATCGAAATGAATTGTCCCTAAAAATTGATAATAAAATCATTTCAGACAGGACTGAAGTGGCTGAGAAGCTAGAAAACTTCTTCACCAACATCCCAATAGAAGTTACGAAATCTCTCCCTTCTTCGTCTTTGTTAGCTGAATCTTTTTTAAAAGAAAATTTCACAAAGGATATACCAACCTTTGAATTTAAGCGTATCTCTGTTGATATAATTAAAAATACACTCAAAAGTCTTAATATAAAAAACACTGAGGACTTATGGGGTATATCCGTTAAGGTTCTTGGAGATATTATTGATACAATTGCTCCTGTCCTAACAGGCATATTTAATCAATGTCTAGACAGCGGTACATTCCCTGATTTAATGAAACATAGTAAAGTAGTACCAATTTTCAAATCAGGTAGTAAGAGTGATCCCTCTAATTATAGACCAATATCTGTGCTTCCAGCATTGAGTAAAATCTATGAAAAAATCATGCTCGACCAGATGTTGTCTCACTTTAATTCAAATAGGATTTTGCATAGTCATCAATTTGGCTTCACGAAAGGAAGGTCAACGACGGATGCAGGAGTGAAACTCATCAGTCACATTTTAGAATCCTGGGAGAAGTCCCAGGATGCTATTGGCATATTCTGTGACCTCTCAAAAGCATTTGACTGTGTTGACCATAATACTCTGATCTGTAAATTACATCACTACGGAATTCGTGGACGAGCTGCTGATCTTGTTTTTTCCTATTTATCTCACAGGCAGCAAAAAGTATCCATAAATGGGGTGACGTCCTCGGGGTCTTTAGTAAGGATGGGCGTGCCCCAGGGTTCAATCTTGGCCCTTTCCTTTTTCTAGTTTATATTAATGACCTTCCTTACATGATGGCTAATTTATCAGATATAATTCTATTTGCTGACGACACTTCCCTTATTTTTAAAGTGGATAGAAAAGATGCGGATGTCTTGCGCGTTAACGAAAGTCTGGCTGTTCTTTCGAAATGGTTCGCTGCTAATAATCTTTTACTAAATGCAAATAAAACTAAATGTATAAAGTTTTCATTACCGAATGTCCCTCAAGTTGGCATCAATCTAATTCTTGATAGCAAAAAACTTGATGTAATTACAGAAACTGTGTTCTTAGGTATAACTGTCGATTCCAAACTGCAGTGGGGTGCTCATATTAGAACTCTCTCAGGTAGATTAAGCTCAGCGGCATATGCAGTAAGAATAAAAATAGGTAAAAAAACTTTTTAAGTTAAACGGTTTTATGTTAAACATACATTGCAATGTTTAAGATAAATGTACTAAAAACCAAAAAATAATAAAATAGATACAGTCGTGGGAATTATAAACATATGCATAGACTAGACTAAAATAAAACCGTGGGGCACGTCAATTGTCTACAAATTAATTAACATTTTAATCAACGATTGTAGACAATTGACGTGCCCCACGGTTTTATTTTAGTCTAGTCTATGCACATGTTTATAATTCCCACGACTGTATCTATTTTATTATTTTTTGGTTTTTAGTACATTTATCTTAAACATTGCAATGTATGTTTAACATAAAACCGTTTAACTTAAAAAGTTTTTTTACCTATTTTTATTTTCTAGTTTTTAGTTTTTATTTCGCATTCTGTTTAATTCATTTAGTGCTTCATTATTGCAAGGTTTCTTGCCCGTTAGTTTATTGCAGTCCAACTCCTCTATACGTAGTCCCTGCAAAGATCTTACTCTACTAAGAGCCACGTAGGCTTGACCTTCTTCAAACAGTTTCGCACCTAAGTATACGACTGCGTGATCCACAGTGCTGCCCTGCATTTTATGTATTGTAGAAGCCCATGATAGTATTAAAGGCAACATTCTTCTTTCAGCCGTCCCGTAATTGTACTTAGCTGGAAACTGTATGGCTTTCGGGTGTATAAGATGTACTCCGTCTCTTGCGAAATCAATTCGGACGGAAGGTACATCTGTTGCATACATCTGAGTTCGACGAAATTGAGGCCAAACGATTTCGTTGATGTAGCCTATAGCGCCATTTACTAATCCCTTTGAAACGTCAATATTGGACCGTAGCATGACTTTTGCCCCCACAAATATTTGCAGTTCCGCTGGTAAACCCCCAGTTTTGTTGATATCAGCTGGTATTATAGTAGCTATATCCACATTGTCTGCATTTCGTGTGGCGTGTACTAGCTGATCCTGCGCTTTTATTTTGTAAATGCGAGCACCATTATTTCTGTACAAATTCAATACAGCAGAGTTGTGGTCGTTAACTTGTTGATTTGTGGGGTATACCCTTAACGCTTTGTCTATTGCAAACTCATCACTCGTGTCTTGAAGAAGTCTTCCCATTAAAATACTAAAATGTTGGGTTGTTAGCTCACCGACTCTCAAAGCATTCAAAATATCAATAAAAGTCTGGTCACCTTGCTGACGCATATTTTCAGTTAATTCACACAGCGTGAATAAACGCTAGAGATGTGTAGCTGGTTGGAGATGTTCTGGCTGTTTGAAAACAGGTGTTCCTGATCGTTTTATAGGAGGCAGTTGTAAAAGATCACCGAAAAGTAATACGTTTACTCCTCCAAAAAACTCATTTTCACAGTTCTTAATTTGCCTTAATCGAGCATCCATCATGGATAACATTTGATAAGACACCATGGAAATCTCGTCGACAATCAAAAATTCTGTATGATGCCATTGTTGCCTCATTATTCGCAAATAGTTTCCGGACAGTGGTGACATACCTGTTATGCGACCGTCTTTCTGTACAGGCAATTTTAAAGTACTGTGTATCGTAGCTCCATTTATTAATCTAGCTGCAACTCCTGTTAGTGAGCAGACTTTAACCGCATCCTTTGCGTAGCACCTATTAATTTGGTCTCGTAATAACTTTAATAGAAAAGTCTTGCCCACACCAGCTCCTCCTGTAAAGAATATTTTTAAACGTTCTTCAGCACCTGACATTTGATTTTGTATGGACTGGGTAACTAATGTAAAAATTTCCTTTTGTCCTGCATTCATAGACTGCTTAGCCTGTAAGAACTGGTCTTCATTCATTGGCAAATAAGGAACTTCTTCTTCATGGTCTAATTCCATCGGCTCTGCGTGTTCCAGTATCTGAAATGCGTGTACTTGCGCGAATGCATTTTCAAGCTGCCTGTCACGTTCACGATATATTTCCAAGTAGGCGTTTGTTTGTCTTAAACTTTCTTCGTTGGCGAGAAACGCATCTCTGGCACTATTAAATTCTCCTAAAAGTTCGGCCTCATTGCGATACGGCATATACTGGATTAGTAAACTGTAATAATATGACTCTGGATCAGAAGCTGCTACGAAGTTAGGTACCCGTACTACAGCTGGCGTGTTTCTAATAGTCATTTTGGTGTTGTCTGTTAAAGTTATAAGACGCCTTCTTGTTGTTTGCTCGTGCGGTGCATAAGCATCGGTATCGATGCTCTCTTCATTTATAACTGGCGGTTTTGTGTAGTGTGGCTCAAATAACATCGCAAATTCTATGAGACACATATTGTTAAAATCATAGTTGGGGTGCTCTGCTGGTCGCTTTTCATATCGTTCGAAAATATTGGCACAATATCCTGCTGCTTGACCAGCTTCATTAAACTTCAACACTTTATACCTTTGTTCCGCTTTACGAGTATTGACAAAAATTGTTTTTCTCGAGCTGTCACGCATACTCAAATGGCATAGCCTGAATACGCATTCGCAGGCTGAAACTTGACGTTCTCTTAATATGCGCATGCATATTTTAAACAGCTTACGCGAGACGTCAGTTTCTTCTCTTCTAATTTGTTGAATAGCTCGAGATACTTCACCATCTAGGTTTGTAGGTTCTGATTTTGACACGTATTTAGCGATGTAATACGCAATCGACTCATTTGTACCACACGGTTGTATATCCATATTGGCTTTCCACATTTTTAGCAAAGCAGGACTGTAATTATTTACCCAACCATCTTCACTTTTTCTTTTCAGAACGCAAATGCGACCACCGTTGTAGATGAATTCGTTAGATGAAGGATCAATAACATGTGTCTCTAAGCATTCCGAGCGTGGAAAGTTGAAACGACAAACAGAATTATTTTTCGTGCAGGTACTAGTGTGTCGATGTATTTGACAATTTTTAACTAATTCATATAGTTCTGAAGTTTCTGGAGGAATGGCAGTACTACAGACTGAATCAATGCGAGCTATTCCTTCAGGTGTCGCAACAGACGGGTGATCTTCGATCCAAACAACCATATGCAAATGAGGACTTCCTCTGTTCTGAAACTCGATTCGCCACCAATGATCTTTAACTTTACCGCCAAATATTTCAGTATCAGTTTTAAGAAACTGCATTAGCGCATTAACACGTACCATAAAATGTCTACTCACAACAACTGGATACATCTCGATGAGTCTCTGAGTTTCCTGAATATCTATGTCATCTGGGTCAATGTGCTGTTTACCATCACTAACAAGGAGACCTCTTTTCATATCCTTCCAGTGAAGATCATTGCAGCTCAATGTAACAAAATAAGTGGGAGGTCCTAAACATCTGATTTGTGCTATAAGATCACTAAGAGCACTACGCCAATAAGCAGCGGAACCTCTTAGATTTTTTAAATATAAGTGCAGGTCTTCCACTCGATTGCCGTTTTCACCTTCAACTTTTCTAGCACAAGCTGCAATGGTTGATTTAACTCGATAGTACTCAAACATTGATAGAGCATAGAATAGGTAATCGTTGCGCTGAAATCTAACATCAGCACCTAATAAACGAAATTGATAGTAATCCAAAGGACTTATATTTACGGGCCGTTGTTCTTTCAAACCATTTTTACCATACGGGAAAAGCTGATACCATGCGAACTCTTCTGCTTTTAACTCATAAGCTTCATTCACAATATTATTATTCGTCTTTCTTCTGATTTCGTTTACATTTTCAGATACCTCTAGCTCATCTTCAACATCAGGTTGGACGCTATCAATAGGCAACATTACAGATGTTTGTATAGGTATAGTTTCAGATCTCAGATTCGAAAGCGGTTGTTGTACTTGTACATCCTGATGAGTGATGGCATCTTCCTGTTGCTGTACTTGAACACCCTGACGAGTGATAATATTTTCCCTCAAATGTACGTCTACGCGTGTAAGGGTGTACGCGATATTACGGGATCCGAGGCATCTTTTACAGATGCGGCACAGTTCTTGTAAGTTGTCGCATTCTATAACACAGGCTTTGCCATTTTCTGGTGTTGGTTTTCCTTTTGGGCCACAAGAATGGGAGTCAGCAAAATAGTATTTGTCTTCACCGCGAAATACGCTAACAGATTTATTTGATGCTGTCAATATTCCTGAAGAATGACTATCAAATAATCTATTTAAAGCTGTATGTAATGTAATGCCGATATTATTGGTATTTACAGAATCTTGGAGACTCCCGAATAAAAGAGTGTCTTCATCATATTCTATAGAAAATCGGCATTCATACATTTGTAAACTTTGCTTGACGATATGAAAGTTTCGTATCTCTAAATATCCTGTTTCATCCAGTTCAGTAGGATCAAGCTGGGTACGAATCCAGCAATATAAGGAGTCACCCGCTAACATATTAGCATTCAGAATATTGACGTCCCATTGATTAGGGCTTAGGATTGCAGCTCGGACAATGTTCGCCAACGACATAGCACTACATTGTACACCAGCATATCGCGAAGTAAAGACGTTGTAGTCACCTTGATGCCATGAAGCTCGAATAATTCTTGCAACATTATTAATTGGAATGAATGCATTTCGAATTTCATTTTCATTCCTTTCGGACGCTTCATCTTCAGACAATTCGGGCACACTAAGTCGTACTAACTCCTGGTCACTAATTTGGGCATTGTCGTCAATACGTACATCTTTGTAAAGCGGGTTATTTCTGATTAACCATCTTAAAGCACTATAGACTTTTTCGCGACATATTGTGAATTCCCTGGTGATGTTCAAATTTTCTAATCGTTCGGTTACTACAATAATGCCTACCTGGCTTGCAGATCTTGGTAGCATACTAGGCAGTCTTTCACTGACTTCAAAGATATCTTGGGCAAATAAAACTGCCTGTCCGCGAAAACCGTACTGCCCATAGAGGCCACTAAATTTCACGATTTTAACAAAGGGAATTATTCTGCACAGCAAACGTTGTTCCGCCTGTGTCAATGTTTGAATAACGTCTGGTATAGAACCTGGATCCAGATTATTCCAGTAAGCTTTTGGTGGTGCTGTTGTTTTATTACTAGTAACATGTGTTTGACAGCGGGAACATAATAACAATGATATTTTCGAAGTTAACTCCACAGGTAAGTATGTTAATGCAGCAGCGTTGTACCGAACTGTACGAACTTGATTAGGATAACAACGTTTGGTACAAATATCACAAACATGTTTGTTAATAGCATTCTCGAATGCCTGCAGATTATTAGCTCTGCATTGCTGGGTACGCTCTCGTTGTTTATTTAACCTCGTATCGCGATGTTCAGGCGTTTCTGAACCCAACTGCTGTCTTTGTCTTTCACGGCTTTGTATTAATCTAACTTCATATTCTTCAGGCGTTTCTGACGCTACCATCTGTGTATATCGCTCCCGTTGTTTTGTTAACCTGGCTTCATATTCTTCAGGCGTTTCTGACGCTATCATCTGTGTGTATCGCTCCCGTTGTTTTGTTAACCTGGCTTCATATTCTTCAGGCGTTTCTGACGCTATCATCTGTGTGTATCGCTCCCGTTGTTTTGTTAACCTGGCTTCATATTCTTCAGGCGTTTCTGACGCTATCATCTGTGTGTATCGCTCACGTTGCTTTGTTAACCTGGCTTCATATTCTTCAGGCGTTTCTGACGCCGTCATTTGTGTATATCGCTGACGTTGCTTTTTTAACCTGGCCTCATATTGCTCAGGTGTTTTTGACGCTAATTGTTCCCGTCGTTTCTGTAATCGACTATTTCTATCACCTTCACTTTCTTTAGCTCGTTTTGCTTTATACTTTTCTTTCGCTTTTTGAAGCCTTCGTTTACGTTGTGTTGCAGTTTCTGTTTTATTTGTGTTTGTATTTTTTATATTTTTTTTTACCATTTTGTTCCCACGAGTAATGGACATTTAAACGGTCGACCCCCCCAGAGGTCCAATAAAGGGGCAAGGCTATGTACAACAAGATGCGCCTGAGTCTTGAGGGGAAAACGCTAACGACATATCATTTTTATCCACCCTAATGCCATACAGTTCTCGGCGCGTTTTAACCTTTCACCTTAACTTGGGTGATGTACCGCTAACGACGTATCATTTTTAGCCACCCTAACGCCACACAGTCCTCAACACGATACAAAATCTTGACTTGGGTGGTGGATTCAGGCTGGATTAATCAGATACCTAAATTACAGATTCAATTTCTAAATTTAAATCTTATTATTATACGCCATTTGGTGGCTGCGCCCATCTTAAATACTGAGGTTGTATAGTGCACTGTATTCTTCTTGTCAAGCCCTTTTATTTGATACCCATATTGGTGGGATTGATAAAAAATTGTTATCAGTCATTTGGTAGCGGCGGCCATCTTAGATTTCAATTTTGCATAGTAAATTGTATTCTACTTGTTGAGACCTTTCATTGATACCCATGTTGATGGGATTGATAAAACCTAAGTTATCCGCCATTTTGTAGAGGCCGCCATCTTGGATTTTAATTTTATATAGTACATTGTATTATACTGGTTGAGCACTTTCATTTGATACCCATATTGATGGGATCGATAAAACCTACGTTATCCGCCATTTTGTAGCGGCCGCCATCTTGTATTTCAATTTTTTATAGTATATTGTATTCTGCTTGTTGAGCCCTTTCATTTGATACCCATATTGATGGGATTGATAAAACCTACGTTATCCGCCATTTTGTAGCGGCCGCCATCTTGGATTTCAATTTTTTATAGTATATTGTATTCTGCTTGTTGAGCCCTTTCATTTGATACCCATATTGATGGGATTAATAAAACATAAATTATCCGCCATTTTGTAGCGGCGGCCATCTTGAATTTATAATGATAATGAATAAACATAATTGTATTGTCACCAAAATCCAAAGTGTATACAAAATTTCAGATTAATCGGTTGACAGGAAGAGGGTGAAATTTGAATTACTAAATTTGACCAAAGAAAAAATAATAAATAAAACAAACGGGGTGAGCTAAATAAAACCGTTTAAAAATAAGGCAGTTGACAGATGTCGCCACAGCTAGGTTAGTTTACTATGCCTATTTCCACAGTATTATGTCTTATGGCATTTTACTGTGGGGATCTGCAGCTGATGTAGACTCGATTTTCGTATTGCAAAAGAGAGCAATCAGGGCTATTTATAAAATGGGTCCTCGCGAGTCCCTCAGAAATAAATTCAAAGAAATAGATATATTGACACTGCCTTCTCTTTATATCTTAGAAAGTATTTTGTATGTACGTAAAAACCTAGGACTTTTCAAAATTAGAAGCGATTTCCATAACATAAATACTCGTAGTAAACACGAAATTATATTGCCCAAATGGAGATTAGCCAAGACCAGTAAGTCATTTTTAGTAAATAGCATACGCTTTTATAACAAGCTACCAAAAGCGGTGACTGAACTTAGCGAAGGAAAGTTCAAAACCCATATTAAGCGTGTCTTAACCAAAAAAGCTTATTACAAGGTTAAAGACTATGTCGAAGACACGCTTGTTTGGCAATGACTGCCTCTGCACTTGTGGCCCCCTGGTAACTTATAATATTATGCGAATGTATCTATTAACTGCTCCATCTTTGTTGTAACATATTTTTTTTTCTCTCTAACACATTGCTTTTGCAATTTTTTTTTTTTTTTTTTATATTATCTGACTCCAACCACATTAAATTCGTTAGTTTTTATTTTTTTTTTTGGTTGTTAACGTCTCATTTACTGACAGTTGTAATTATTATTATTTTTTCTACCTTTTTTTTATATAGCCTCTTTTTATTATGTAAATGGAAGAACACTGTAGACTCCACGAATTCTTAGATTACTTCATATTTTGACTCACTTTTTTTTAAATGATTATTTTTATTGTGCTTTTGAGTACAATATAGACCGGTTTACACTGTTCTTAAATAATACCTTTTAATACTGTTATATGGAAATATTGTAAGTACAACCATTCTTTTAAAAAGAGTAACCATGGAGTTTCTTGCCGGTTCTTCTCCATAGGAAACGACCAATTTCGAACCGTGCACTAGCTTCTGACGTTTTATAAGTGCCCATGTAGGCCTATGTGAAATAAAAAACTTTTGACTTTGACTTTGACTTTGAGTACTTAATGAGAATTTAACGTTCAGGAGGAAAGGTAGTGATCTGTAACCACATTTTTAAAAGTTGTGAGTGTTTGAGCTTGCCTTATCGACACGGGCAAAGCATTCCACAGCCGCACTGCCTGAACTGCAAACGACTTACTTGTATCATAAAAGTTGGTGGAGTGACTTGGCATCTAACCTCAAGATTATGTTTGTTAGCTAGTTTTAAGATTGCATCATTTCGCGTAATTAATAAACAGTTTTTCTTTCTTTCTAAGCCCCTAGCAATTATGTTTGTATTTATACATTTTGTCTGGATAGACAAAGTGGCACAGCCTCACCATACAAAATGATAAACTTGATTGGATAATTTGTATGGCGAGGCCGATTTTTTTTTTCGTTTCCTGAAAAAAAAATTGTGGTAGGTTGTTCAGTTTCGTCTACTGAGCAAGCCCTTAAAGTTTGTGGAGGGCTGTCCCTTACACCTTGTATGTTAAAAAAAAAAAAACTAGAATTTTAAAGATTTTAACACTCGAGCGAAACTGGGGCCGGTGACTAGTCTAAAATAATTAATTCGGTGAATGAAAAGTAGCGCAACATCAGTTAGCACCTCCATGTAACAAAAAAGCGACAATTTTCGCCCCGGCCCCGAGATGAAGTTCACAATTAAATAACAAACTTGTAAGCTAAATACTTTAGAGTGGTGATAGGGATAATCTATTTAGAACTCGACGACAAATACTGGAAAGGTTCGTTTCAGCCAAATTTTTCGGTAAACTGTTTTCCCCTTTTGAATTTAGTTAAATCTACTTACCATCTCGGGCCTAGAGACATCTACAACACAATTTTGAGAGAATTTTGTTGCTTACTTCTTATCCCTACTAATATTATAAATGTGAAAATAATTCTGTCTGTCTGTTACGCCACAAAATAGATAGCCTGTACAGAAGTCAATGTCATGTATGTACTTAACTTTTTATACCTACACTAGGGTCAGCGCGGTCCGCTGAACTGTACGAGTGCGACTGGGCGATTGAGCCGAGATATCGTGTCCGGGAGTGGAGAGGATAAGTGTGCGTTGCTCGAGCGCGCTTTGTATGTAGATTTTCTTCTGTACCTATCTATTTTGTGGTTACGCTGTCTCGGTTACAAACATTTCTTCTTTGTCTTGCCTTACTGTTTGCCTTACTGTTCCACAGCTGGGCAAAGGCCTACCCCAAGTCCTTCCAGACTTCTGTCTCTGGCACCATCTCAAACCAGTCCTCGCGATAAACGTCCAGATCATCCCGCCACATCTTTTTAGGCTGACCTCGACGGCGCTTTCCCTCTGTAGAAGCCCACTGCGTGGCGACACGCTTGCCCAGCGGTCACTGTACATGCGGCTGACGTGACCCGCCCAATCTCATTTAAGCCTATCAGCCTTACATACAAAAATAAAAATCTTTCCTCTTTATAGTATTAGTACAGAAGTTCTCCTTCGCTTTTCTCCCCACTCTTCAAGTCGCTACACCACCTCTACATACACTGAGGGCTAGCCCATCGTTGGGAGTTTTCAGAGGAAGAATTAAGGAACATTTCCTGTCAACATGACCCATAATGTACAGTATGTTTATAGGTATTTATTTATTGTGTTTATTATGTTTATGTATCGTGTGCTTTATAACTATCTGTTTAGTATATTTTTAGTATTAAATTAGATTTAATTTATGTGTTTATGTAATTTATTTGTTGTACGTTTAAAGTTCCTCAAAATCATCGACTTATATTCTAGTGATAGACAAACCCTTTCATGGAAACTATTTGTCAAAATACTGAAAAGTTAAAACAAAAGTTCGCTGCAGCGCTACATTGGCATTATGTCGTCTAACAAAACTATTAAAGCATGCAGCGCTAAGATAGCTTTTAGAGGATACTTTTGTCGCCAAAATTTCGGGGTACTTACGCGTTTCGTTCAACATAGTGTAATGTTCAAGGTGTACAGTCGACATTACACCTGAGTTGACTAAATTGAATGTACGGCACGCCTAATCTAGTGCGTAGTACATATATATATGTACTACGCGCTATATATATATATCGATGCTCAAAATAATGCAAAATTTCATTCTAATTTATATGGTTTGCTGTTTTATTGTATGTTTAAAATTGTGTGTACAATCTATAATATAAAAATGAATCGCTAAATGTGTTGCTAAGCGCAAATCTCGAGAACAGCTGAACCGATTTCACAAATTCTTTTACTGTTAAATTTGTTATTGTAAGGAGAAGGTTCTAAAAAAATTAAATTACTGTAGTGTAGGGTATCGTAGGGTAGTGTAGGGTAAGGTAGGGTAGAGTAGGGTGGAGTAAGGTAGAGTAGGGTTTTTTTTTATTTTTTTTTGTTTCAGACACGCCACTCCCTGCCCTGAGCAGGGTCGTTATTTATTCTTTATGTTATTAAATGTTATTTTTTATTTATTTATTTATTTATTTATTTATTTATTGCATTAGTTGGTAGAGTAGGGTAGGGTAGGGCAGGGTAGAGTAGGGTAGAGAGGGAGCGAAGCCGAAGGTAAAAGCTAGTAAACAATAAAGAACGAAGTATAGATTTATATTAGAGCGAGCGTGCTAAGCAACCGACTTCTTTTGTGTAGCGAGTTCAATGACTGCATGTATGAAATATTCTTATCAACGATATAAAATACGTATTCATATCTAATAATATGACCCTCTTCTAGAGATAAAGTATCCTTTTCTTAGCCCGCCTGCGACAATCTAATACATTTTATATATTCGTAGACTTTATGAGAATTCGTAGTGTTTTCTAGACACACTGGGGATGAAACGGCAAAGCCTAAGTGAAAATAAAAACAAAAATAAACTTGCCAAGTGTGTGTCGCATCATGGACTGTGAAGATAGATAAAACTAGCTCTATTTATTTATTTATTTATTTATTAGAACTTTATGCAACGCACAGGTACAACAGGGCGGATGGGCGGACTTAATGCCTTAGGCATTCTCTACCAGTCAACCTAGGGTGGTGTAGAGAAAAACATGGCAGGTGCACAAAAAAAAAAACAACAAAAAATGGATTATTAAGAAAAATAAGAGTGCAAATGTATATATATAACTAAAATAGACATACATATATATTTAATATAATATATACCTAAAATATATTTATATAAAGTAGAAGCTATTTTTTCTGAAAGTAATGCCGCAACTTTCGCTTAAATGCATACTGACTGGTGGCCATCCTGATCCTGATCTCTATCAGTGGACTTACGCGTGTGAGACTACAAAATTATCCTCAGGAAATATCAACATCTTCCTGTCCTTGTACACTCTTACTTGGCGTCGGCACAACACGTTTTTTTCTTCCATTTATCATATAATAGTAATAATAAATAATAATAATATTCCAAAACTATCACACAACGCCATCTAGTCTCAAGCTAAGAAGAGCTTGTGTTATGAGTACTAGACAACTGATAAACATACTTATATATTTCTAAATACATACATACTATAGATAAATTACACCCAGATACAGAACAAATGATCATGCTCATCACACAAAGATTTGTCTTGGGTGGGAATCGAACCCACGACTTCCGGCATAGCAGTCAGGGTTACTAACCACTAGACCAACAGGCCTGTCATATCTACCCTTCTTCTTCATATTAATCCTCAGATAATTCATCCATATTTTCTGTGGTCTCCTTCTCCCTTTTCATAACTCTTTAAGTACTTAACATGCGTTTCATTCCTTTTCTTTGCAGGCTATACCAAGCCAAGCTCAACTCAAGTGAAATTCAAAATTAGGTATATTATTTCAAAACGGACATAAGGACGTGAACACGTACCAGAAGACGGTGGAAGATGTCCTAGGTAGACCGATGACTTAGTGAAGCTCGCGGAAATCCGATGGATACCAAGACTTGCAGGACCAGTCGTAATGGCGACACTTGGTGGAGGCCTATGTCCAACAGTTTTTGGTTGATATGATCTACTTACACGGGCACTTATAGAACGTCAGAAGCTAGCGTATAGAGGAGAACCGGGAAGAGTTTCCTTCTATACCCCTTTTCAACTTTTCTCTCACTGGCACCAAATTTATTCCCGGAAATGTGTTATTCCAAGACATGTCTACACGTGTTCTAAAGTAAAATGACTATGTGATATCCAGACAGACGGACAGGATAAAATTATAATGTTTTTTTTTTTTATGGTGGGAAAATCATCCAATGACAACCCCCGCTCTTGGGCGGAGTGGGAGATAGTGTCTGACTCTTACTGACTAAAAACCAACCTCTTTCTTTCGTGCCTTCATACCGTTACTGATCTATCTCTCGAAACTAAACCTAGCCCCAGTAGGCTTCGACCCAGCTGGGCCCCTGCTGTTTCTGACAACTCCATGAAGTTATAATGGTTCCGATGTTACCGCAGCCACGGCACGGAACCCCAATAAAGCTCTCTCATTTCAGTAGCCATGTAAAATAAAAAGAGTGAATAAATTTTACATTCACGAGTATAATATTCTCATCTCCAAAGATAAAGATAGCATTATCCTGAATATTCTAAAAAAGATTGATAGCTGCTGAAATCGTAAAAGAAAAACTAAGACAAATCCATCTAAACTCGATTCAGATAGCCTATCAATTTCTGTGCCATTTAAATTGCCATAAACTGAAATCGGTGCTTTAAAACGAAACATTTTAAGTTCGTGGGCTGAAGGTCGCCTGCTAAGAGGGTTTCACACTGGATGTTACGACCATAGTCGTTGTGTCGTTGGTCGTACTTTTTCATATAAACTAAAATAAATTTAAAAATAAATCAGGAAGTTCGATTTTCGGATAGGTAAATGTGTGTGTGGTGTGGTGAGTTGGTTCTTGAAAATATGATTATAAAAATTCAAAGCTATTTAATAAAGCTGAATTGAGTAAAGTGTAAATAATAAATAGTTTTTTTAGGGTTCCGTATCTCAAAAGGAAAAAACGGAACTCTTATAGGATCACTTTGTTGTCCATCTGTCTGTCTGTTAAGACCTTTTATCTCGAGAACGCGTAAAGGTATCACATTGAAATTAAAACCATGTACTGATGTCTGCGGTCTCTTGAAGCTCTGAAAATATCAATCTTCTAAGTTAACAAATGAAAAAGATACAGCTCGTTAAGTCGAAGTCGACTCGGCGAAACAGCTTAAAATTCATAGGGTACTTCCAGTTGACCTAGGATCCTGAAATTTGGAGTAAAGCAAGGTCATGTCTAAGAACAGATATAAGAATAAATCAGAAAACAATAAATTTGCCGTTACCTACGTCACAAAAAAAAACTTTTTTGCAATTGTAGTTTGAACGGAAACCTCAGTTCGCGAGTCCGACTCGCATTTGCCCCGTTTTTTACTATTAATAGGCTTTTGTTTGACTACTTACTCACCTGACGGTAACCAATGATGTTCCATCGTCGACTACATCATTACTTACCATCAGGTGATTCGTGCTTTAATATTATGTTTTCGGTGGCCGTAAAGGCCAGTGCAAACGGTCCTTTAGCCCGAAGTAAAAGAGATAATGTCTATGAAAAAGCCCGGCTCTACCCGACGGCCGTAATTGATTGCGACCTACGATTTAATTTCGACCAAGCCAGTGATTATCGTCGAGTGAAATGTTACAACGGTTTAAATTACAGGCTCTAAGATGTTATAATTTAAAGGTTATTTGAAAGCGACGTTAAGCGTTCCAGGATTTTGCGCGTAGTGGTGTAATTAAATTTGATTACGGCGAAAATTTTTGAGAAATGATTGAAATGATTTTGTTGTAGGTCCTGAAGGGTTTTAGGCACTGAAATGATTTCTCTAGCCTTTTTTAATTTCTTTGTGGGAAGTTTTTAGTTAGACGTTTAAGACGAAATTGTGTCTTTAAGTGACGAGTAAAAACTTGCCAAGTGCTAGTCGGATTCGCACACGAATGGTTTCGAACTACAGTATTAAAATTGGGCAATAAATGCAGATTAAATAACGTTTATTGTATGACCCTTTATTTTTAACTTTATTTTAATTTTATTTTTATTATTGTTGTAGTGGAAATAGAATTATACAGACTTTGAAAATTTGAACTCGGACAGCTGACAGACGGACAGATAGACAGACTGTATTTTGCTGTTTATGTATACATGTAGGTTTGTCTCAATAACCGTAAGATGTAGAGAGTTAAAATTCTCACAGAATGAGCATTCCGGAAAAATAAATAAAATTCTAATCCTGATTTTACAAGCTTTTTTTTGTCTGTAATCAAATCTTGCAAATTTTTGACCCACTTCCCGGTTACCGATTGAGCTGAAATTTTCCATGCATGTGTAAATCAGATGATAATGCAAAATTATTATGACATGGAGCCGATCTGATGATGGAACCGGAAGGTGGCTATAGGAGCTTGGTAGTTAAACGACACGACCCCATCGAGTTTGGGCTCGTATGATTCGTCTTGACGAGTATTAATTATATAAGTATTATACCGGCCTATGAAAGATTGCTATGAAAAACATATTTTCATACAAAACTTATTTCAAAGTCAAGTTTTTTTTTATAATAGATTGGCTCGCGTTTGACCACTATCTCACCCGACACTATCTAAGTTCTAGTAAAGCACGAGTGGTCAGAAACTAGACAATCTGACACCAGTCTTGCGAAAGTGCTCCTTATATTAGCTGTTGCCCGCGACGTTTTTCGTGTTTGAGAGTTCAAGTTCATACACAAAAAAAAAAAAAATTGTTTGTGCCTTTTTATTAATCTCTTTTGGCTGCGCTAAAGAGATTAATTTTAGCAATGTTGACAGACTGAAACATGCGGTCTGACACTGGTCTTCCAATGAACCTTAAGTGACGGGTTTCAAACATTATTTACGCTTCTATACCTTCCTCAGAAAATCACTGCTTATCATCATCATTTCAGCCGAAATACTCTTGGATATAGGCCTCCCCCAAGTGTCGACATAACGACCAGTTCTGTGCGTCTCGCATCCTTCCGATTCCCGCGACCCTCACCAGGTTATCGGTCCACCTTGTGGGCGGCCTTCCAACGCTGCGGCTTCTCATACGTGGTCGCCACCACCTCATAAACCTTCCTCATGAAATCACTTTGCTTAGATACAAAGCAATTTTTTAAATAAATAATTAACTAAATGTTAGTTTTAAAGTCAGTCAGTCAGAAAAAAATGATTCTAATGGCACATTACAAATCATAGATCTTTATGGAGACCATGGGCTGTGTGAAAGTAAACCCCGGGGCTCTAGAACGAAGGCAAAAAAGGAACAAGAGTGGATTTTAGTCAGTAAAAGTTTGACACACGCTCCCGCTCCGACCGAGGGCGGGAGATATCATTAGATGATTTTTCACCTAAAACATATGATCTCCTTATGGAGACACTACATTAACATTGTTTTAAATCATGTTATAGGTGTTAGGCTTCTTGTCCAATATACCGCAATGTCTCAAGACGAAAGTCTGTGACCACTGCGTGTTGCCAGTGACGACTTATGGCTCCGAAACGTGATTGCTCACAATGGGCCTCATAAGAAGACTCAAAGTCACCCAAAGGGCGATGGAAAGGGCTATGCTCGGAGTTTCCTTGTGTGATCACATCAGAAATGAAGATATCTGCAGGAGAATCAAGGTTACCGACATAGCTCGAAGAATCGCCAAACTCAAGTGGCAATGGGCAGGCACATTGCACGCAGAACAGATAGTCGATGGAGACGAAAGGTTCTGGAGTGGCGACCAAGTACCTGACCTGTAGTAATGACCTGGTCAGGGTCGCGGGAATCCGATGGATGCGTGACGCGCAGGATCGGTCGGTCTGGCGATGCTTAGGGGAGGACTACGTCCAGCAGTGGACGTCTTTCGGCTGATATGATGATGATGATGTGTGCAGGAGGTGGTCAATCTTCGTGTTGAGGATGTTCGAATAGAAAAGACTTGATGATGAAAGTATACTTGATTTTAATGTTCCTTTTACAATTGGTAAGTTCTTAGCCTAATGAGGGATCTAATGAGAGTTAAGAGTAGACGTACTCGATCGCCGGTGTTTTTTTTTTTTTTTTTTAAAACGACCGCTTAAAACTAAATCAGGTTGGGGTCCATTTCGCGCCCCCCGCCCCCCCACTTGTCTTGTGCCAGCATATCGACCGTCACGTTGTCGCCTGAAGTGTCCGCTAGATGGCGCCAGTTCGTAGACATGATGACTTATTTATTTATTTATGATTGTTTATTTCCATTTCTTATTTTGTCTGTCTTAAATTTATTTATTTAATTTAAATCTTTTGGCACATTACACCCTTGCCGACTTCTTTAGTCAATAGCGTCACCAGCCCACGCTGAAAACCAGCGCTGTGGACTCGTCGCATTTTGCGTGTGGACACAGCATTATGCTGAGCGTACGGCTGTTTTGCTCGGACGTGGCGCATATTTGCTTATTAATATTTTTGTTATTTTTTTTTTGTTTTAATTATTTTATTTATTTTTTTAATATAAAATATAGGTACCTATTATGTTAGTCTTAAGGCTTATAGTTCCTTGAACCGTCTGACCGAAATTATGTGGTCGCAACTCTCGCACTCGCCTAGGTGGCAGTACGCAAATCTGTGCATTTATTTGCGGCCAGCAGCGCCCGGAAAGCGCTTTAAATCCATTTTCTTTGCGAAATATTGCTTGATTTACAAATGCAATGTTCACTTTGAAGAATATTTAACCACCAATTTTTATGTGTAAAAATGTTTGTAAAGGTCCAAGCCGTTTCGAAGGAGTAGGGAAAAGTTGCAAAAAGTTGCGAAATTGCTAAATATTTTTTTTAGACAAAAGTATTAATAGCAAGAAAAAATCAAATGTTGATAATGTTGTTCATGAATCTTTAATAAACATATATTTTTTTCAAACCTATTAACCTGGCCGTTACTGAGGAGTAGGCTTCAGAAAGTCACTGTTTTATGGCACTTTTCGGGCGCTAGGGCCTTAAGTGTGCGCCTCTTTCGGACAAATAAAATGTTTTTCATTCTTTCTGATAGGTGAAAACTACTTGTAAAACCGTTCAGTAGTTTTAGAGTATATCACAGAGACAAACAGACGCAGGGGGTTTGTTTTACAATAATGTCTAATCTAATCCAGTTCGAACCGCTAAACTAATCACTCATCGATGGAATGGAGATAAAATGCAAATGTCCGTATATTCCGCCGGCTTAAGACTCGGGCATAACAATATAAATCTTCGAATGGGAGGACCACGAAATTCACGGCTAATGAGATTGTTCCTGCGAATGTTGTATCCGATCGTGGGGTGGCTATGAGATGGATTAATTTGGGATACGTCTTGGTTTTATTTTTGACTAGCTTTTGCCTGCAGATTCGTCCGCGTACAAAACATACCTTTGTCACTCAGGAATAAAGCAGCTTTCTATCGGTGAAAAAATTTGAGCCCTGCTGGGCTCCTTAATTTTGTTGTCATATCTTTGAGGTGCACGTAATATTACGTGTCGTCGACGACAACTCTGGCTCGGTCCTTACCGAACGAGTACATGAGCGAGCTACCCATTGCTCGTCGTCCGCAAACCGTGCCTACGGTGGCAGAAGATCGTCCTGCGACTCCCGACGCCTGGGGTTTCTTCTGTCGCGAAGGCTGACTCATGAAGATATCCGTACCCTCATGATTGCGGCCATCTCCTTCGCAGAAGTTGATGACCGGATTCTATTATATACACTCTAGCTTTGGAAGGAACACCTCATCATCTAATGATATCTTCTGCCCTTGGGCGGCGCGGTAGGGCGTGTTAGATTTGTGCTGACTAAAACTCACTCCTATTCCTTCTTTCCCTCCGTTCCAGGGCCCCGGAGTTTTCTTTCGCATAGCCTATGGAAGGAACATAGGTGGGTTATTTGGCCAACAAAAGTCTGAAACTAAGAGTGAGAGAAGTTATTTGATGATATCTCACTTAAAAAAAGTGATGTTGTATTAATCTTTAACAAATATTCGACCACAAAACAATCTTATATTACCTTAAAGGCTTTTCATCTTTCTATCTTGTATGCCATTAATTTACCTACTTCATCTTCAACAACAGTTCGAGAGTGAATAGGTTTCTTCTAAGCAAGCGTGCTTCATCGTCGACCACATCATCGCTTACCATCAAGTTGTCAAACGCAAGCCTATCAATAGGTAATAATAATAAAAAAAACAGTTAGTGCTATAATTAAGTTCTGTACGAGCTATTGAGGTAATTAATTGTACAATAACTATGTAGGTATTATTTCAGACAGTGGCGGTTGAACGAGTAATCAAGGCTAATTATCACCTCGGTAATTACTGTAGGTATTGTAAGAACTGTAGCGCAGGCTCAAATTATAGGCTTTTAGGATATCTAGTGCAAATTAAGAGGAATTCCGTAAACATTTTTTTTAATCACGCATGTTATTTAATGGCGAAGGTTTTGTATGTCTGCTTACTCTTTCATGATCAAATGTCAAGTCCGTTCGATTATCGGACCAGACGTACGGCGATGCACTACTGGTACATGGTGAACATCTCACGCACAAAAAAATATGGCGATCGGTGGCGGAGAGGCGATCGGCGGCGGAGACCTCTCGCGCCAGGCCTTAGCTCAGGCCATGGCCCAGAGCGAGAAGGAGTGCAGGCGGTCGCCGATAAGGAGGAGGCCGACCGCATCAGGCAACGGCGCTCTCGCCACCGCCGGGATTCCGATCCCGATTTCCGGCTACCTTAGGCGCGGGCTTGCGGACGGCGAGCAATGGGTAGCTCGCTGTCCGACCGTCCGGTAACTCTCCGGACCGAGCCCAAGTCGTCAACGGCGCGCACTGTTCCCGCGCGCCTCAAGGAGTTGTCGGCAACAGTAGGGGCCCAGCTGGGTCGAAGCCTACCGGGGCCAGGGTTAGTTTCGAAAGACAGCTCAAGCCCCGGTATGAAGGCTTGAAGGAACGGGGTTGGTTTTTAGTCAGTAAGAGTCTGACACTATCTCCCGCTCCGCCCAAGAGCGAGGGTTGTCGTTGATGATTTTTCTACCATAAAAAAAACGCACAAAAAATATTGGAAACGTTCATTGTGTGTGCAAGGAAAGTAATTCCCTGCCTAAGTCTGTGTTTCCTGATCCATACAACCTGGATGTCTTTGAGTCAAAAGTGAATACGTCATTTCTAGGCAAGCGTGCTCCATCGTCGGCCACTTCATCACTTATCATTAGGTGAGATTAATAATAATAAAATTGTTCTCTCTTTACAAAGGTTTCCTTAACTAAGTTATCTATTAGATATGCATAAATGAGTACCTAGGATGCTCCTTTGCGAGAGACTGGAGTCCGTACTAGGGAGACCCTGTGTTACAGATCTCTAGGCCTCACCCTAAAGACAAAAGATAATATTTTTTAGGAAAACCTAACAGACCTTTTGGCCTGACCGTCCCAAAAGCCTACGTTCAAAAGTCACGCTAACCTGTTATATAGTCGGAGTTTAAAAGGAGTGACACTGTTGTGTGACTGGTCTTTGGATTTATTTATTTATTTAATGCTTTATGCACACAAAAGTACAAAGGCAGACTTAACAACGCAACGCTAACCGCAACGCAAAGCAACACGAACGCTAACGCTTGTCAACGCATCTAACTTGGTGTTGTAAATTTATCTTCATCGATTGCTGAAAAAAGCGTCAAGTTGAGTCGGACAAAGTCTTGTTTACCTAACAACATAAACCTATTTATACGACTAAATGAACCTCTTAAACCCTGCTCATTATAATTATAGGCACTCTATCCAAATTACGCTATACAAAATTAGGTATAAAAGATTCGTAATGAAACCTTTTTAATAAAATAAACAGCGACGAACCATTATTTGCAATTTTAGCGGCTACAAAAATATTTGTATACTCTCGAAAAATGGGTCGGCAGGCGAAAATCTTTATAACGTAAATAGAGAATTGTAAAAAAAGTGTGAAAGTGTGGCCTCTAAAATCTGGGTTACTTTACATAACACAGAAAAAATATAGGTTACCTAACAGAGTGTTGTTAAACACAATCCACTTTTAAGGATTCTGAGCTTAAGTTAACAGAAACGAAGGTAGCAGAAGGATTAGTTTGTATAGATAAATCATCATTATCATAATCGTTTCAGCCAAAAAATGTACCTCTAGCCAAGTTCTCCACCCTTACGTTGTTGAAACATCTACGGTCCGGACTAAGCGTTTTGCCTCGTCATTTATACCGCGTACATCGAAGGACTGGAACAATTTGCCTGCTGCGGTCTTCCCGTCTGATTATAATTTAGGTGTCTTCAAGGCTAGAGTGAATAGGCTCTTAATAAACTAGTGAGCCTCACTATCAACGATTGCATCACTGCTTACGGGATCGCAGTCAAGTACTAGTTTATAACAGATAAAAAAAAAGTTCATCATCATCATCATCATCAGCCTTTTTAATGTTCCCACTGCTGGGACTCAGGCCTCCTCTCTAGGAGAGGGAATGGGCTGTAGGTAATCCACCACGCGGGCCCAGTGCGGGTTGGTAGCCAAGTTGATAGTCTGCAATCGTTACCGCTAGAGTCTGTGCGGAAAGTAAACCATCGTGGGATTTGAGGGCGCTGCTGTAGATAAATATCGTTTTTGTTATGTAAGCAACATTGTGACGTCATTATAGTGCGACTGTTAAATCTTGATATTTTGAAACTATGTTAGACTAGCTTCTTCCAGCGGCTTCACCCTATAATAAAAATTATCCTATTGGCTGCTTGCCGCTGTTGTTGCTTGCTGTCATAGCTTAAATGTGCTATTTTATTGCAATGTTTATGATTAAGTTCATCTGTCTAGTAGTTTTAGCGCGACACATCCGTACATAGGAGTACCTCCATCCATCTTCACAAACTTTCGCATTTATAATATTAGTAGCCTATTTATTGAACTTGCTCACGTGTTGAAACTTAGCAAAAATATAGGTTATAAGCTACATTATTGCAACGTTTATCATTAAATTCATCCGTTTATAAGTTTTTGCGTAATGAGTAACAAACCGTTAATTTTGGCGACACCTGGGGGAGGCCCATGTCGAACAGTGGACGTCTTTCGATTGTAATGATGATGAACATTTAAATGCAAACACGAACCGGTAAAGGAAAATAGCGTGAAGAAACTGCTGTACTGCCTATTTAAGTAGGTTCCACCAACGACCACTTACCCAGTTCCAACGAAAATGGTTCTATCACTTTGACTGGGATCGGTCTATTATCACTGACTGGAATTGTAGCTAACGCAAGTTTATGTTTACCCTAAGTTAAATATAAAGGTAAAAATGGGACACACTACCACTTTCTCGTTGTCTTCCTCAGTACATTTTTTCCTTTTGCTAATCAATGAAAAATATGAACTTAATGACTATGAAAATAAAGTACACTTCAAAATTTGTAATGTTGCTTCGTAAAAAATCTATTTAGCCTGTAAGGGACCATCTCGTATATAAGATCCTTGGGATCACTTGGTTGTCCGTCTGTTTATCTGTTAAGACCCTTTAACTCGAGAACGCTTGGAGGTATCGAGTTAAAATTAAAACCATATACTCAAGTCTGCGGTCTTTTGAAGTTGTGAAAAAATCAGACTTCTGAGTTAACGAAAAAAAAAGATACGGCCGTTTATGTCGCAAAAAAACGTATATTTCGATACTCAAGGGAATCAAAGTTCATAGGGTGAATACCGTTGACCTAGAGTCCTGAAATTTGACATAAATCAAGGTCTCATAGAACAAGTACAGGGAAAAATCTTAAAAATTGTAAATTTGTAGATCCGCCACAAAAAAAAATGTTTGCAATTCGGAAAAACAAGACAATTCGGGAATTGATTTCATAGGTAAATTTGTACAGAATCGTCAGTGCGCGAGTCCGACTCGCACTTGCTCTTTTTTATTTTAGTTACTGTATCCTTACTCAAGCCTGAAAAGAAATAATCTTAGTTAGTCGAAACGCATTATAAATTAAAAGTATCAATGCTCTTTATACTAGCCATCGAAAATATTGACCAAAACAAAATAAACAAATATCGTCATGTTTAAATGAATTTCCGTTTAATTTATATATATTTGGAGATAACAGGGACAGGAGTTTACCTAGGAAATCTAAAAAGATTAAAATAAAAGTGTTACGTACCAAAAAAACAGCATACCAATGTTTCCCAAGTTCGTGACTTTGTTTTGATCAATTATGGTGTGATTTGCCATTGGTTATCTTTGGCAAAACTGTAACATATTAAATATTATTTCCCTTGCAGCTCGGTGAAATTTTTTATCACATTTCTGAAGATTTCAATTAAAAATCACAACACAATAACATAATAAACAAACGGGTGTCAACATTTTATGACGTTTGGCATTTGACGGCTGGCTGGGTTGGGTTGCTACTTAAAATCTTTAATGTTGTTTTCACTTTATGCCACGACGGTTCTTTTATCGCACAGACAATAGTAGAAAATTTCAAACGTATGGGATTGACGTCATCTCAATGCTCAGTCACGTGGTCAGAACAAAAGAATCGGAGGCGTCGCCAACTCGAGGCGTTCGACGCTAGAGAAACGGTTGTAACTTGGCTGGGGGGGCTAGACTTTGTCAATTAACGCCATAGCTATCTGTCTTGTATGTCTTGCATCCAAGAATCTTCCTGCAACCCTCACTAGGTCAACGGCCCACCTTATAGGCCTTCCAACGCTGCGTACTACAGTACGTAATCGCTACACCGATCCGGGAATCGAACTCAATTTCGGCTCATACATCGAGACAAAAGCTCAACTGGCTGCCAAGAAATTGCGGATCTTATCTAAGGTAGGATAGTGGTTCACACCGGAACAGCTGCTCAACCTTTATTAAGCACAAGTTTGATCGTATATAGAGTATTGCTCTCAACTATGGGATGAATCCGCCAAATAACAGCTTGAGGTGCAGAGTCTTCCACACCTTAGATGTATGCACGATGAAAGTATGCCTAAAACGAGGTGTGCGTATGAGTGGAATGTCCACCATGTAATCGTACAGGCTTGCGGACGACAAGTAATAGGTAGCCCACCATCGGGCCGTCCGGTATCGTTTGGACCGAGTCCAAGCCGTCGACTGCGCGCAGTGTTCTACGTACTCCTCAAAGAGATATCATCAAACCGTAGGGGCCCAGCAGAGCCGATACTCGTTGCTGCTGCTGCGGGCTGCTGGCATTTTCTGAAAAAGAAACTTGTGGTAGCCAAGGGCAATTGAAGGACGCAGGTGTTGTTTTAGTTAGTAAAAGTCTGACAAACCTTCCCGCTCCACCCAGAGCCATTGGATCACACTTAAAAAATACATTTTTTTTGTGACTGATATAAACTAGTGCTTGATCGCGATTTCACCTGATGCTAAGCAGCCCATGGGTTGTGCGAAAGTGAACCCCGGGGTCTTGAAACGAAGGCAAAGAAGGAGCAGGAGTGAGTTTTAGTCAGTAAAAGTCACACTCCGCCCAAGAATGGGAGATGTCAGTGGATAATTTCCCACCTAATAAAAAAACCTGATGGTAAGCAGTGATGCAATCATTGATGGTGAGGCGCATTAATTTATGAAGAGCCTATTTACTCTTGTAGACACCTAAATTAAAAACGTAATTTAAACGTGATATCATTTATCTTGTGTAGAGTGTACCTTCTTAATACATATAATAGCATGCCTTTATTGAGTTTTATATATGTGTTGGTTTAGTGTTTTTTACAAGTAACCCTATTATGCTTGTTCTAGAAACCTCTTAGTTTGTAGTATACTTAAACGACAAAAGGCAATGTATAAAGTTTTTGTTTAACATTAAGGAAATTGCTGAGTAAACTTGACGTACTTAAAAAGACTATGGTAAAAGTAATGCCTTTGTTTTTGTTGTTTTTGGATGGAGGACTGACCTCCATCCTCTCATCTCTTTAAAGATCAAAGGTTGACTGGTAGAGAATGCCTTGTTGCATTAAGTCTGTAGTACCTACTTAGCACTACTTGTACATGAAATTTAAACACAAAATAGATAGGTACAGAAGACAATCTCATGTATGTACTTCACTTTTTATACCTACGCTCGGTGGACGCACACTAATGAGTATTTGAGCCGGAACTGTTCGACGAGTGGTCCAAGACACTCCGAGATATCGTGTCCGTGAGCGGTGTCTATGTGTGCGTTGCTCGAGCGCGCTTTGTATGTAGATTGTCTTCTGTACCTACTTATTTTGTGAAAAAATCATTTAACACTTTATTCTTGAGTTATACGAATACTGACAAATGCTTGCACTGGCTGGACAGGTCCACTCATGGTTCTTTCTTCAAAAGACCAGTTCAGACACAAATCTGCATGGTTCTCATATGATTTGACCGTCTTTATGTTTACTGTATGGACTTGACCCCTTTTTTTTTCCGATGGGAAAAATCATCCTATGACAACCCCCGCTCTTGGGCGGAGCGGGAGATAGTGTCAGACTCTTACTGACTAAAAAACCCATCCCGTTCCTTCAAGCCTTCATAGCGGGGCACGAGCACCCTTTCGGTTAACCCTGGCCCCAGTAGGTTTCGACCCGGCTGGGCCCCTGCTGTTGCTGACAACTCCTTGAGGCGCGCGGGAACAGTGCGCGCCGTCGACGACTTGGGCTTGGTCCGGACAGTTACCAGACGGCCGGACAGCGAGCTATGGACTTGACCCCTGAGTTTGTTTCGGTGTTTCTTCTCAGGGTAGTCCTAGTCAGCTAGGAACCACCGGCCTCATCTAGTTTAAACTGACGAAAAAATTGACGTGTAAATGTGTTTTTAAATTTTATTTCAGATTCGGTTACGGCTATGGATATTATTTTATATCGGATATCCGATGGTTTCGGTTACGGTTATGGAGCTCCGTAACATCCCTGATTTAAACTATGATATTAATATGGTGACGACTAATGTGGAATGTAATTTTATTTCTTCACCTCATCAATTATTGTACCAACATTTCTATATAAATTGATGTTTAATTTTAAGTATTGTGATTTTTTAATGTTGTGTTGTTAATTATATTGTTAAATTCTTCAAGCATTCGACACAAATGTAAATTTGTTGATGAAATGAATAAACATATTGTTATTATCACAGGTATTTGCCTTTTTCTCTCTCTCTTTTATTGCACCTACCACTATTTTTCTCTGCATCACCGAAAGGTAGACTGGTAGAAAACTCTTAAGGCATTCAGGCTGCCTCTGTACTTTTGTGTACATAAAACATTTAATAAATGAATAAGAGAAGCATGCAAATTATTGTCTGAGATGATCTTTAAGGAAAAAAACAAGACACATTTGAGTGGACTTGTCCAGATAAATATTCTTTCTTTCAGAATTTTTTTCCACCAGCAAAATAAAAATGGTTTGTAATTACATATTTTTAAGTGATAACATAAAGCAATTATGTTAGTCCCAAGTTAACGATACTAGTTTACAACTTAATAACTTAAGCAGCTTTTGCTAACAAGTTTAAATAATAAATAGGACTATAAAAACTTAATTTACTAAAAGCCTTAATTACAAAATGGATAATGGCTATTTTTAAGAAGTTTATTTATAAGGAGCTTAAGTTTTAAAGTGGGAGACCTGAAAAATTAATGAAAAGAGAGTATCTAGTACTGTTGAGGTTTTTTTTTGTTTTCAGTGGGAAAATCATTCAATGACATCCCTCGCTCTTGGGCGGAGCGAGAGATAGTGTCAGACTCTTACTGACTAAAAACCCTCCCCGTTCCTTAGTGCCTTCATACCGGGGCTGTACTGTAGAGGTTTTTTTTGGTACGAAATCATCCAATAAGTTCTTCGACTCTAGGGTGGTTTGAGGGGGCTTGTCAGACTTTTACTGACTAAAACCATACCTATGATTCTTCATTACCTTCCGTTTCAGGCCTCGGATTTCCCTTTCGGAAGTCTACCCACGGCCCCAGTAGGTTTCGGCCCTGCTGGGCTCCTTATTTTTAGGCAGGAAAATCATCTAATAACATCCGCCGCTCTTTGGCGGTGCGGGAGGGCGTGTCAGATTTTAACTGACTAAAAACCCACTCCTGTTCCTTCTTTGTCTTCGTCCCAGGGCCCTGGGTTTCCCTTTCGGAAGGTAATCAATATTCCAGTAGGGTTTAACCCTGTTGGGCCACTACGGTTTTGCTGACACCACTTAAAGGCGAATTATTTCTGAGAATTTTCAAAAGCGAATTATTTCGAAGACAACCTGTTTTTTTGTAAGAAATGGTCTGAAAAATGATTCCCTTTTCAACAAAGAAGCATGGCCTCCCTGTTTTTTTTGTTGATATTTTTTGGAAATTCACAAAAGCGAATTATTTCGGAGGCACCCTGTTTTTTTTTTTGTAAGAAATGGCCTGAAAAATGATTCCCTTCTCAACAAAGAAGCATGGCCTCCCCACATTTCTGTCAACCCCGCCCCTTCTAACCAATTGGAAATATATTCTCTTAATGTCGCGAGAGATCTACAAAGCGATAGACTTAATGGACGCCGGGGGATCTCACTGTGCCCATAGAAAGCCCATGGGTATAATATACCCAGCTGAAATTGTATTTTGGTGCCCTGAAAGTTTTATTTTGATGGCCTCTGGATATGTAAGTCTTTGTGAGGCGTGAGATGTGGCTTTTATGGAGTCTGGAGGTTTTTAAATAGGTCATCTATTGTGTCAAGGGTGTGTTTATTTTTTTAGGATGTTTTGGCAGTGAAGAATTATGGGGTGACTTGACATCCGGATAGCTGCGCCAGAGACAATGAAGGTTACTTTGACCGTGTGTGTGTTAAAGACTCACACTTGCTCTCGGTCCTCAGTGAGGAGTAATGATTTCCCCCATCAAAAAAGGTGTAATATGATGAACCGTATCGTATGCTATTTAAATCATTATTTTTTATTTTCCCTTTACTTATCCTTAATTCGTGCGGAGTTTACCTATAAATGATTGTTACACCATTGCAGGTAGGTACTATATTTATTGCTTGTTACCTTTAGCATAATGCTCGTACCAGTGTAAACAATTGTTGTTCAATCAATAAATAAATAAATCGGGCAATTAGAGTTCTCCCTGCGATTTGAACATTTACAACAACCCGAAATCATCTTTCGGTGTCTAAGTGTATAATACCCTGACACAGTGCAGTTGGAGTCTTGGTTGCCTAATGGAAATAGCCTTGACTTACGAGTTGTAGTTCACAGGTTTAAAGGAGTATTAATTTGTGTAATTTATTTCATCGCCAGTGCTCTAAAAACGCTGAATAAAAACATCGTGAGGAAACCGATATGTCCTAGCTAGAACAAAAAATCAAAGACATGTGACATCCTCCAATCCGCACAAAGTCTGCGTGGTGAATTACGGCCCATCCCCTGTCCTAGAGAGAGGCCTGAGTTCCAGCAGTAGGAAAATTATCGGGACTTTTATAAGCACGTCTCTGTACTAGGAGTTACCGACAGCCCACTCTGCAGAGCCTGCGTGGAGGAAGACGAGACAGCAGCTCATCTGCTTCTAAGCTGTCCCGTGGTCGCTGGGCACAGGGCAAAATACTTCGGAAACCCAGGTACCTTCTGTGAAACGGTTAGTATCACCACGGCGCTGCTGGACTTCCTTAAGGAGCCGGGGTGGAACGAATGACACATTTGTCCCACCCGTACGCAAAATACGTGCTCTACGACCTGTTAACGACTTCTGTCTCAGCAGCGAGCGGGGAGGCATCGGTAGGCGGTCGCGTGGCGCTATGAGCGGTGTCTCGTGGCGTGCTCCAAACATTTTCATACTTCTGTTCTCACCGCTCGCCGCGCCGCGCTTAGCTACCGCTCACAGCAGCAAGGTCATGAACGGGCCGTAAGTCATACAGGTGCAGACACCAGCCCCGAAATACGATACAATACAAGGCTGATTGTACTTATCATCACCATCTTCATCATTTCAGCCGAAAAACGTCCACTGTTAGACATACGCCTCCCCTAAGTGCCGCCACAATGAACGGTCTTGTGCGTGTCGCATTCATCGGATTCCCGCACCCCTTACCAGGTCATCGGTCCACCTTGTAGGAAGCCTTCCAACGCTACATCTTCCCTTACGTGTGCGCCATCGCAGAACCTTTCGGCCCCAACGGCCATTTGTTCTGCGAGCAATGTGCCCTGCCCATTGCCATTTAAGTTTGGTGATTTTTCGTGCTGTGTGAACCTTAGTTCTTCTACGGATATCCACATTCTAATCATTGATATTATATTTATCATCATCATCATCAGCTTTTTTAACGTTAGGACTCAGGCCTACTCTAGGAGAGGGAATAGGCCGTAATCCACGACGCGGGACCAGTGCGGGTTGATGGATGTCAAATGTCTTCGAATTTTTGGTTCCAGGATATACCGGTTTCCTCACGATGTTTTCCTTCACCGTTTTGAGAGCAGTGGTAATGAAATAAATTACACAAAGTAGTGTGCCTGGCAGGGAACAACATGTTGTGGCTATTATACTTATGCATATAGCATACTATTTGCCACTTATTTCGGTAATATATTTTGGTGGTAACCAAGTGACATTACTTTACTGCACCAACACAGCAAGCGTATTTCCCACTATAATATATTTACGACCCCGAAAATTGAATATGTAAAAGCCGGCTCACCATATATCAGGTGGCACCGAATACAGCCATGCATCATACGTGCAGGTAATCTGAGGATCTTAGCACCGTGCATGGTATTGAATAACGACATAACTTATGTCCTAACAGTTCACCTTGTTTATGGATATTAGGCTGGTTATATAAATTGAGGCTAATTGGCAGTAATGGTGGTAAAGTGAAAATCAATTTAGATCAGCCTGTAAATTATCCACTGTAGAATATTCTGAATATATAACAATATATCTTGCTAGATATGTGACATTCACCAACCCGCACTGGGCCCGCGCCGTGGATTACGGGCCGCGTGGTGGATTACGGCCCATTCCCTCTTCTAGAGAGGAGGCCTGAGTCCCAGCAGTGGGAACATTAAAAAAGGCTGATGATGATGATGATGATGATGATAACTAGCTTATGCTATCCAAGACCAAGGCGAAGGTTTTTTTTTTGGTGGATTAAAATTATCCAAGTGACATCCCTCGCCCTTGGGCGGAGCGGGAGATAGTGTCAGACTCTTACTGACTAAAAAACCCACCCCGTTCCTACGTTGCCTTTCATACCGGGGCCGAGCCTCCCTTTTGGAAGCAGACACTTGGCCGCAGTAGGCTTCAACCCTGCTGGGCCCCTACGGTTGCTGACAACTCCATGAGGCGCGCGGGAACAGTGCGCGCCGTCGACAACTTGGACTCGGTTTGGGCGGTTTCCGGACGGTCGGACAGTGAGCTACCCATTGTTCGCCGTTCGCAAGCCCACCAGGGTTTTTCAAAACACCCCACAGTTCTTTTTTAGAAGGAAAATCATCTAATAGCTTTTCTCGTTCTGGGTGGAGCGGAAAGGAGTGTCAGATTTTTATTGACTAAAGCCCACAGTGTTTCTTCAGTACTTTTTTTTGTGAGGGCAAATGACCCCATTAATTTTGTTGACATTTCTTTGCGGCGCATTTGGGATGCAATGTTTCGTCCATCGACCCGGGCTTGGTTATTACCTGACGACTGGAGGGCGTGCTACTCATTGCTTGCTGGTCACTTATGGAGACCAGAAGCCGTCCGGCAGATTCCGCAGGTTTGGGATTCTGGATCTGGGTTTCAGTACACGTCTCAAAGAGAGGTTAGCAAACATAACAAGGCTGATGCCTGCTAAGGTCAAGGGACCGGTTCTGAGAAGAATAAACTTACTCATGGCCGAAGAACGCAAAAAAGTAAAGTAATTGAAGGAACATAGTTGTGATTTTAGGCAGTAAAAGTCTTACATGCTTGTCTTAAAGCGGAGAAGTTATTGGATAATTAGCTCAAAAAAAAACCTGGAAGGCAATTAATATGCCAGTGAAAATTTCATTTTAAGTAGAAGCCAGTCCTCAAAAAGTCCTTCATAAAATTAAACGTCAACGATCAAGGTTAACTTGACTCATAAAGCTTTTCTCTTCCCTTCGCGAAACTAAAAGCATTCCAATGTGCATTCAAATATCACTTAAGAACAATGGTAGCGGAAAATGTGTTTTCATTGTTATACTTCCTGAAATTTAATTAGGTTGGAAGGCAAAAACTTTGGATCTTCTTAATGAATACATTATGAAGGTTGGAGTCATCTCTTTCACGTCATCTGCAGCAGGAAATGGTATTGTGTTATAAGTTAGGATGCCGTGCGAAATTACGTGTTTGTTTGTATAGTTTTTTTTTTTTTTCATTAAATAATGAAAGAACTATTCAAAGGCACCTTGCCGATGTCACTCAAGCGAAAGCTAATGGATATGTGTATTCTCTCCATTCTGACCTATGGTGCACAAACTTGGTCTTTGACTAACCTCCAAAGGTCCAAACTTAAGGTTTGCCAACGTGCTATGGAGCGCAGCATACTAGGTGTTAAAATAACGGATCGCTTTCGAAACACTACACTGCGCTCCAAAACGCAAATCGTTGACGTAGTTCAGAAGGCTGCCCAACTTAAGTGGGACTGGGCTGGATATGTCTGCCGCATGCCTATCGAGCGGTGGGCCAGTAAAACGCAAAATTGGTGCCCAGAAATTGCACGACGAGGCCGCGGCAGACCAAGAAGGAGATGGCGGGACGACTTGGATGTCTTCCTTGGGAATTGGAAAGAGGTGGCTAAAAACCGGGAACATTGGAAGGAGTGGAGGGAGGCCTTTGCACAGCAGTGGAACAGTATGGGCTAGATAAAAAAAAAAAAAATAATAATAAAGGACATTACCAATCTTTGTATGGGAGTTGGCCCAAGTGCTGCCCAGAATGCACACATACTGCATCAGCTGCAGAACAAAATGCCTTAAACTATAATGTTATGAAATAGCATAGTAAACTAACCTAGCTATGACTATACCTATCTGTCACTTCCCTTATTTTTCTTACTGGATATTATGCAGCTGAGCTTAATTTACCTTTGAGAGTTTTAATATAAGCACTTACTGCTGTTTCCAATCGAAAAAGTTGTAAGTTTCTTAAAATACTGTTTCTGCCAAAAAATAAGTTTTTTTAGAAAGAGTAGATAAGATTGAGGCCAATTTGAGGAATATTTGGCTACAGTAGACTATACACTATCCTCAAACACTACAGTAGGCACAACGGATCTTGAGCGCTCGGCGTCAGAGTGGGGATCGCTTTGCGCATTCCATACATTGGCGAGCCAATCGTCTTCGTTGTTAGATACATGCAGCAACGCAGGAACGAATGAGGAGTGACGTCTATGACGCGATAGCGCAGCGAGCCAATCACTGACACTCCCCGCCCCCGCGTCTCACTTCGCACCACTATTTGAGACTGAATATTTGACTTCTGCGCAACCGCTCAAGATCCGTCGTGCCTACTGTAACTCGAACGGTTTTGGTACAAGAAACATGAAATATTTATTAAAAACAAAAGTTGTTTTTATTCGGTTCTGATGGGACCTATTATTTTTTTAAATTTTTTTTTTAGTGTAAATTAATGCTACAATTCCACTGGAACTATTCTCATTCCTGGGCAGCACTTGGTTGGCACAAATATTTCACACAAAAAACAGCATAGACATCTTAAAACTATGAACATATAGGCTTATTACAAGGTCACAAACACAGAACCGATGAAAGAGAAAGAATAGCCTTGTGGGCGTGGCAGGCATGCCACAAAGTAGGGCAATGCTCATAGTTCAGCTACCAATAGCAAACTTGCGATCTAAGTGTGCGTGGTCTGTTAGTTGCGTAATGCGCGATCGTATTGGTTTATTGCCTGTAGTGGAGTTAAAGGGTGTGAGACAAGCGGCGACACTCGTTGTAGTACAAATCGGAAAGTATTTCCTTTCTAACATCTTTCATCTTTTCTGTGGTCACAAGTATGACGAGCCGAGGTCTGGGTGGAGCGTTAAGGAATGTCAGATATTTATTGACCTACCGTTTTCCTTCAGTAACCATTTTTTGCGAGGGATACTAACCCCGTCAATTTTGCTGAAATTTCTTTGAAGCGCATTTAGAATACAACACGCCGTCCATCGACCTGTGCTTGGTAATCGTGTTAATTCCAAAGGTAGGGTAACGTTTAAGAAAAACAGAAAAGAAACTCCAGAGGCCAACGTTTAGTTAAGCGTGCGCACGCGCTGGCACTCGTCGCGTGACGACGCGCGCGTGTCTTGAGCGATGGTCCTCTTAGCGGAAACTGAATTATTACCTGCACAGTGTTGCTTTTTTAACTTTAACGGTGCGCACATAGTCCTGTCGATGGAGAACTTTAATGTATTATTTAACAAAATGGGCGCAGGGCGCAGCTCCCCGCGACGGGTGCCCATGCGGGTCAACACGACGCTGACGGAGCACTTTTATATATGACCGCGCGGGAGCCCGCTTTCGCGGCGTCGGCCCTAAAAGTCCACAGTCAATATGAAAACGTTATCTACATTGAAAACTTAACAAGACCTACCATACTCTTATGCCTTGAACACACGTACCGAGTAAACGGGCGAGACAGTGCTCTCGGCCGAATACTCGGTACGTATAAACAAAGCGCTAAGTGCTCGGCCGAGCGCTTATAGGTATCTACAACTCGCTAACATCACTGTCTTTTTTTACTCGGTACGTGTGATCAAGGCATTAGCCATTATACGAACTCACAGAGCTATCCCCTCGTCTTGACACTTGAACTTCACTAAACTAACCTTACAAGTCCATAACGGCCGTACTAACCATTCCACTCCTTTCAAAGGCTTTACACAATTTTCTACGATATGATTTTGAAGCAATAAATAATATTTTACGCTTGTTTTCATTATTTTTACGGTCTGACGCTTGTAATAAAGCTATGCTTCGGTAGAGTTTGGTTCGTTGACGGTGGAAGGTGCAGGATTGTAGAAATAAGGGAGATTTGTTCAGAGATGTGATCTTTGGAGCTGCAATATGATCAAATTGTGCATAGACATGTATTACCTAAGCTACGGAATTGATCGAAAGAGTCTTCGCGACCCTTTTTTATGTGAAATCATTGAATAATTTCCACCGCTCTGAGTGGACCAACAGGTAGTATCAGATTTTTACTGACTAAAACCCACTCGTATTCAAAAATCACACTTACCTATGCCTCTGTCCTTTTCTGCCACTGAGAAAATTAATTTACTTGATTGAGAAAGTGAGTGCGTTGTCGACCGGCTCATCGATTCCTGCTCTCCTCTGTTCTTTGAACATTCCAGCAAACTTAGCCCTTGGATGATTTCCAAAATTAAAAAAAAAAAAAACTGAATCCTCTTAGTATTAGTACTATTTTCCTTAGTACTATTTTCCTTAATTTTATTGTAGGTAAACAAGATGCAATTGTCAATTTGTCTTCCCATTTTGTGACTATTTCAAATACCACATCCACCAATCTTCTTCACTCCCAGTAACTGGTAAGACCAACCGTTTATTTTGACGACATCATGTTTTTATGGCCGCTAAAAGATTTCTTTCTGGATGGCGCCAAGTTTTATGAAGATTGTGACCGTTAAGTTGACACTTGTGTTGCTTGCTTATACCAATGCTGACGATTTTGGGATTAAGCTGTTACTAAGTTATAGTTTGTTGCTTTAAAAGTTGTAGTTTCATTTTGGGGTTATGAATACTGTTAATTAAATTTACGACTTGATAATGTTGACATCTCTACGGTCCAGTCCAGACTAAGCGTTTCACCTCGTCGTTTATACCGCGCACATCGAAGCATTGGAATAATTTAGCTGCTGCGGTTTTTCCGTCCGATTGTAGCAACATCTACGGCGTCACATGAGAACTAATCCTACATCGTGCAATCAAAGTTCTCCGCGCGATTTGACTATATACGACAGCCAGTCAACTATCAACAACAACAACAACAACCAACTATCAACTATCGGGCAATTTCCCACCAGACCATAACACCTGTCTGGTCCGAGGATCTTCCCTTTTCAACTGAGGTACGTGAGACTATGCTCTCTGTTCCGCCTACCTCCAAACGATTATAATTTAGGTGGCTTCAAGGCTCTTAATAAACTAGTGCGCTTCACCATCACCGATTGCATCACTGCTTACCATCGCAGTCAAGCCGAGTTTATCTAATTAAAAAAAAAGCTTTCCGAGTGCGAATCATAAATAAACTATCTGCTACGGAGGCTTCGCCTGGGTGAATCTATGAAATTGTCCCAAAGGATAAAAAGTATCGTATGTGCTATTCAAAGACATGATTGATCAGATGGTCAATCATGTCTGTGTCTATACATGACATGACATGTCACACACATAAATATGACATGACATGTCTTTTTGTTTGTCATGTTTTTGTCTTTGTTTTGTCTGTGGCACTCTTGCCAAATGTCATTCATATCTGTTCGGCCATTCAAGCGTGAAAAAGTAACAAATATACACACTCACAAACTTTCACCTTTCATCATTCAGCCGATAGACATCCACTGTTGGACATAGGCCTCCCCCAAGTGTCGCCACAATGAACAATCCTGTGCGTCTCGCATCCATCGGATTCCCTCAACCTTCACCAGGTCATCGGTCCACCTTGTAGGAGGCCTTCCAACGCTGCGTTTTCCGGTAACTTTTCGTATCGGAAAACTTTCACCTTTATAATATTAAAACCCCAACCTAAAAACCTTTATTATTTTTATTTATTTAATTATGTGCTATTTATACTTATACTAGCTGTCCGCCCGCGACTTTGTCCGCGTGTACTTCGGTTATCGCACTCTAAACGTGTTTTCCCGTAGGAATAAGACGTTATTCCGGGATAAAAAGTAGCCTATGTTCTTTTTCATGTCAAAGGCTATATGCGTGCCAGATTTCATCCAAATCCGATCAGCCGTTTTTGCGTGACTAAGTAACAAACATCCAAACATCCACACTTTCACACTTATAATATTAGTTAGGATGTAGTGTGATATTCGTACTGTTCATAATATGGGTTAACAAATTAAATTACCGTGGTTCTAATTATGGAGACGTGACTTCCCTGTGTGATTAACTCAAGAATGTAAACTTAGACATGAGTTCCAAGGGCTGTGGGATTGTTTGGAAGGGTTACTGCGGTCCTGGAACATATAGGGCAACTGAAACAGTGTTTTAGTTAGTAAAAGTCTGAAACACGATTTCTCTCCACATAGAATGGGAGGAGTCCACAAGACTTGGAGGGCGCGTGTTGTTCCACGCTTGTCTTCTGGGTCTGGGCTGGGTCAAAAGCTTACTGGGGCCAAGGGTCTGCTCCCTTCGAATCTTCCTTTCAGAAGCAGACCGTTGGCCTCAGTAGGCTTCGACCCTATTGGGCCCCTACGGTTTGCTGATAACTCTTAGGCGCGGGCTTGCGAACAGCGAGCAATGGGTAGCTCGTCGTCCGATCGTCCGGTAACCGTCCGGACCGAGCGGATTGTTCCACGCCCGCCTCAATTAATTGTGACCCTAAAGTATCTAATAATTAAATCCATTTACAATGAATATAATTATCAGAAAGATAAAATACGATATAGAATTTTGCTAATCTCATAATTAATTCGAATCATCTTCAATCAATAAATTAGAACTAAATAACGACTACCTTATATTTATTAACAAGAAGAAGAAAATTAAACTTGCCTGAAGTAGCTATAACCCATAAAACTAAACGGATAGCTATTTCTTACATCGGCACAAAGTTACAATGCGCTTACTGGTGACTTTAAAAATTGGCTACTAGCCACAAATAAAGTCCAGTGTATCCATTATCCATGGTCATAGCTCACTGGCCAACGGGTTCAGGATATACTGCCCATTTCCTGAACTTGTTTTTCACTACCTGTGCTGAAGATAACATGGTAGTAATATAGTATAAATTGAGTTATATGTTCTACCTTTAAGAATTAGATGTATTGATGTTAATATAATGTGTTGTGTTTAACGAGACAGATGGTGCATTGGTTGAGTGATTGGCTGTTGTGTTGACTGTCGTAGGTTCGATTGCTTTGTGAAAAATATTGTTGTATTGTGTATATATGAGTTTACATGTTTGTGAACCCAACGCAAAAAAAAAATCTTTTAGATGATTTGTTAGTCAGGCTGTGCTATTTACACAAGATACCAAAAAAATTTGGTCACTTATAGACAAAAAAATCTTTTAATTATATCAAAGTAGGGCGCAACTTGAAAGGAATCTTGCCTAGCATTGTTTTTGTTGATTGTAAACTGAAGCTGACTAAACTACTAATAAATACTAAATAATAATTTAACGAAATCCTCCTCTTTAAAAATATTATTTATATCAGTATTCCATCACAGGTTGAGTGTTCGGGTTCGATTGCTTTGTGATATTAGTTTTACCTTTTGCAGGTGTGCAGATAAAGATTTCCGTAGAAAGAAGCATCATCTTTGTACCTGTTTTTCCGTTTCCTTCATCTTGTCTTTTATTATATGTGTCTACATGAATTGTTAAATAAATAAATAGTTGTTTCAGGACTGGATATCATGTGTATTTGAGTTTGCATGTTGGTAAATGATAAATGAAATTTATTTTGCAAATACGTTTTCAAAACAGTCTTATGCGTAAATTTTTTTGTCAATTAAAACTAGGTGAGGCCGATGTTTCCTAGCTGACTACCCTGAGAAGAAACACCGAAACAAACTCAGGGGTCAAAGTTTCTTTTAAAGTCCATAAAGCAACTATGTAGTGGTCAAAATCACATGAGAACCATGCAGACTAGTGTCTAGGATGGTCTTTTGAGGAAAGAACCACACAGATTTGAGTGGACCCGCAGATATAAATGCACCCAAGACATAGAAGTTGTTTAGTTTAAAGGAATGTTAATAGAAGCCTTTAGATGATTTGTTTGCCAGGATGTGCTCAAGATGCAGTAGAAAATTGGGCACGGGTAAACAAAAATAAAATTTTAAATTTATCTAAGTAAGGCACAAATTCGGAGACGCTCTTATCCAGCAATGATTTTGTTGATTATAAGCCGAAGCCACACTGACCTATCGTAAATAGTTTCATAAAATTCTATATTATTTTTTGACCTGGTCTCTCACCGAACTACAAAAGTTTCGCCTTGGGGTTTGCCAGAGAGCTATGGAGCGCAGCATTTTGGGTGTAAAAAGAACAGACCGAATACGGAACGACAGGCTGCGCTCATTGACGTGGGCAAAAAGGCTGCCAGGCTCAAATGGGACTGGGCGGGTCATATCAGCCGCATGCACAGGGACCGCTGGGCGAGCGTCGCCACACAGTGGGTTCCTACTGAGGGAAAGCGCCGTCGAGGTCGGCCTAGAAAGAGGTGGCGGGATGATTTGGACGTGTACCGCGAGGACTGGCTAGAGACGGCGCAGGAAAAGAAAGTTTGGAAGTACTTGGGGGAGGCCTTTGCCCAGCAGTGGGACAGTAACAAAAAAAAAAAATACTTTTATAAATTTTTATTCCTCTTAAAAAATATCCTTCTTAATAAAATCTATTCTAAATAATGCAGACCTACTTAAGTACCACCACGATTGTTGATACTTTTTGTAACTGATTAGTTAGTTGTATTAACCCGTCTCACCCAACAAATACTCATTTACAAAATGCCATAATTGGAAATTCTAATAATAAAATAAAAGCTGTCTGGAAGGTGATAAACAAGGAAACTGGAAAGACAAGCCAACGAGATCGGAATGAATTCTCACTAAAAATTGATAATAAAATCATCTCGGATAGGTCAAAAGTAGCTGAGACGTTTGAAAACTTTTTCACCAACATCCCAATAGAAGTTACGAAATCTCTCCCTTCTTCGTCTTTGTTAGCTGAATCTTTTTTAAAAGAACATTTCACTAAGGATATACCAAACTTTGAATTTAAGCGTATTTCTGTGGATACAATAATAAAAGCATTCAAAAGTCTTAACATAAAAAACACTGAAGACTTATGGGGTATATCCGTTAAGATTCTTGGAGAAATTATTGAAACAATTGCTCCTGTCCTAACGGGCATATTTAATCAGTGTTTAGACAGTGGTACATTCCCTGATTTAATGAAACACAGTAAAGTAGTACCAATTTTTAAATCAGGTAGTAAGAGTGATCCCTCTAATTATAGACCAATATCTGTGCTTCCAGCATTGAGTAAAATCTATGAAAAGATCATGCTCGACCAGATGTTGTCTCATTTTAATTCAAATAGGATTTTGCATAGTCATCAGTTTGGTTTCACGAAAGGAAGGTCAACAACAGATGCAGGAGTGAAACTCATCAGTCACATTTTGGAATCCTGGGAGAAGTCCCAGGATGCTATTGGCATATTCTGTGACCTCTCTAAAGCATTTGACTGTGTTGACCATAATACTCTGATCTGTAAATTACATCATTACGGAATTCGTGGACGAGCTGCTGATCTTGTTTTTTCCTATTTATCTTACAGGCAGCAAAAAGTATCCATTAATGGGGTGACGTCCTCGGGGTCTTTAGTAAAGATAGGCGTGCCTCAAGGTTCAATTCTAGGCCCTTTCCTCTTTTTAGTTTATATTAATGACCTTCCCTTCATGATGGCTAATTTATCCGATATAATTCTATTTGCTGATGACACCTCTCTTATTTTTAAAGTAGACAGAAAAGATGGGGATGTCTTGCATGTCAACGAGAGTCTGGCTGTCCTTTCGAAATGGTTTGCAGCTAATAATCTCTTATTAAATGCAAATAAAACTAAATGTATAAAGTTTTCATTGCCAAATGTCCCTCGAGTTGACGTCAATCTAATTCTTGACAGCAAAAAACTGGATGTTATTACAGAAACCGTGTTTTTGGGTATAACTATCGATTCTAAACTGCAGTGGGGTGCTCATATTAGAACTCTCTCGGGAAGACTAAGCTCAGCTGCATATGCAGTAAGAAAAATAAGGCAATTGACAGATATAGCCACAGCTAGGTTAGTTTACTATGCTTATTTCCACAGTATTATGTCTTATGGCATTTTACTGTGGGGACCTGCAGCTGACGTAGACTCAATTTTCATATTACAAAAGAGAGCAATCCGGGCTATTTATAAAATGGGCCCTCGCGAGTCCCTCAGAAATAAATTCAAAGAAATTGATATACTTACTCTGCCTTCTCTTTACATCTTGGAAAGCATTTTGTATGTTCGTAAAAACTTAGGACTCTTTAAAATTAGAAGCGATTTTCACAACAAAAATACACGTAGTAAACACGAAATTGTCTTACCCAAATGGAGACTAGCTAAGACTAGCAAGTCATTCTTAGTAAACAGCATTCGCTTTTATAATAAGCTGCCAAAGGCGGTAACAGAACTTAGTGAGGGAAAATTCAAATCTCATATCAAGCGTGTCCTAACCGAAAAAGCATATTACAAGGTTAAAGACTATGTCGAAGACACGCTTGTTTGGCAATGACTACCTCTGCACATGTGGCCCCCTGGTAAATCATCAATATTTTGTCTATAACTGCTCCACCTTTGTTTTAATAATTAGATATACATTTTTTTTTTTTTTTTTTCCTCTGACACATTGCTTTTGCAATATTTTTATTTTTTATTTATATTTCAACTGTCATAAATTCGTTGGTAATTTATTTTGTTAACATTTTATTGATAGTTGTAATCATTATATTATACCTGATTTTTTTTATATAGCCTCTTTTTGTATTGTGAATGTGAGAACACTGTATACTCCACGAACTCTTAGACTACTTCCTATTACGACTTACTTTGTTTTTTACTGAGAAATTTTTTATTGTGCTTTTGTGTACAATATTTGACTGGTCTACACTGTTCTTACATAATATAATATCAATATTGTAAAAACACCCACTTTTTTAAAAGAGTAACCATGGAGTTTCTTGCCGGTTCTTCTCCATAGGAAACGACCAATTTGGAACCGTGCACTAGCTTCTGACGTTTTATAAGTGCCCATGTAGGCCTATGTGAAATAAAATATTTTTGATTGATTGATTGATTGATTGCCACAATACCTTAATTTCAGTAAACCTTCGTCCGTCTCGTTTCCTGAAACAAAGTTAAGGTCAGAGGCAAAAAACTTTAAGACAAAACCGATGTGGGGTACGAGGGGGACCGGTACAAACTTCCGAATCAGTTTAGGAGTTAACGCGTAAAAAACAAACTTATAAATCCGGTGGGGCACGGCGCAGTAACGGGAAATTGAGTTTGGGCACGAACGGTCCGTGCCGGTTGGAACCTTTACAGCTGATGTACTGGCACTTTTATTTAAATACCGACTTTAGATACAGGTTATGTCTGCGCGATAGTAGATAAATATCCCAAGGAAAAATACACCGCTAATTTTTAATTAGTACATTAATACTTAAAGGGCTTGTTAGAAACTAGTGACCAGCCCCGGCAATAGTAATAAATAACAATAATATTTCACAACTATCACACAACGCCGTCTAGTCCCAAGCTAAGCAGAGCTTGTGTTATGGGTACTAGACAACTGATAAACTTACTTATATATTTCTAAATAAATAGTGGTTAGTGACCCTGACTGCTATACCGGAGGTCGTGGGTTCGATTCCCACCCAGGACAAATGTTTGTGTGATAAGCATGATCATTTGTTCTATGTCTGGGTGTAATTTATCTATTTGTATGTATTTAGAAATATATAAGTATGTTTATCAGTTGTCTAGTACTCTTAACACAAGCTCTGCTTAGCTTGGGACTAGACGGCGTTGTGTGATAGTTGTGGAATATTATATTATTATTTCCTTTAAACACATATTGATTACATTTTTAAATATTGCAAAATAAAAATGAAACATTTATATTATTATATTATTTATAACATAATAATAAAAAAATGCATATAGCTGGTTTGTGCAATAAGAGTACGGATATACTGCAGAATGTCTTTGTATACAAAGTTCACAGCTTTTTTGTCATTAAACAATACAAACGTAAATCGAAATTGTAAATCCGATGGTATCAGAGGAATTCGGGAAATCACCGCAACTGCTGTCCCTGCATTTTAAATCTGTAATAATACCTTACAATCTTTGTAAATGCTAATCTTTACAAATAGAATCAGTAATAGGTTGTTATATATATTTATATGAGGCTGAGGTACATCCTCTCACTAGATTTCGTCATAACTGAGGATGTCCGTATGTCTTCTCTTTCTTGCTCTGAATTACGTTTATGCTCACTATAATCTACATTGTCTTCAATTTTAGAAATATCTTCGTTACTATTTTTTTAAAACAAGCATTATTCTATTTGTTGTTTTTCAGGTGGAAAAAGACCAGAAGAAGAAAGTCCGGACCAAGCCCAAGTCGTCGACGGCGCGCACTGTTCTCGCGCGCCTCAAGGAGTTGTCAGCAACAGCAGGGACCCAGCCGGGTCGAAGCCTACTGGGGCCAGGGTTATCCGAAAGGGCGCTCGAGCCCCGGTATGAAGGCTTGAAGGAACGGGATGGGTTTTTTTCCAGTAAGAGTCTGACACTATCGCCCGCTCCGCCTAAGAGCGGGGGTTGTCACTGGATGATTTTTCCCATCGGAAAAAAAAAGGTAGAAAAAGAGGCATCTTGATAGTCTAAAACAGTAAAAATCTAAATGACTAGTTAATAAAAATAATAAGACACAAACAGTCGCATCTGGGTAAAAAACACCCACTACGTAACTTATGTGTCTATGTGGCTGAACGCCTCGCTTGAATTAGCTGTTTTTCTAAATGATGGACTGTCGCACATCTCTCGAAAGGTACTCAAAGCAACGCGGGACAGAATTAAGAAGAAATAGATTTTTTTTACGAATTTATTTACCATAGCTGTGCCCGCGACTTCGTTCGCGTGAATGACGAAACTTATCAATGAGTTTTGTCGTGTGTGATAGTCCATTGAATTGTATGGCGAGCGATATTGTATCTTAAGATAAAATATTATCGTATCTTAGCCGTGTGCAGCGCCCATTAGTGAACTCTACTGCGGGTGACGTAACTTACGGCATATTATTTGCGGTTGGTACAGTAATCGGGTATAGGGATCGAACCGCAAAATTAAGTTTGTTTTTTTATTGTATATACTTTTGCGGGATAAAAAGTACCCAGTGTGGTGCCCAGGATATTAAAGAATAATTATACCAAGTTTCATCGTAATCGAACCGGTAGTTTTGCGTGATGCCTGAACAAACAGACAGACAGACAGACAGACAAAAATGTTTTTAATCACATTTTTGGGTTCGGTGTCGGTCTAGTAACACCCCCTGCCATTTATTTTTTTGATATTTTGAATGTACAGAATTTTCACTTCGACAGATTTATTATAAGTATAGATTATTGTAAATACTTTTGCGGGATAAAAAGTACCCAGTGTGGTGCCCAGGATATTAAAGAATAATTATAACAAGTTTCATCGTAATCGAACCGGTAGTTTTTGCGTGATGCCTGATAGACAGACAAAAATTTTTTTAATCACATTTTTGGGTTCGGTGTGGGTCTAGTAACACCCCCTGCCATTTATTTTTTTGATATTTTGAATGTACAGAATTTTCACTTCTACAGATTTATGTATAGATATATAAATATGGTAAATTTTAGCCGGTTGCGCCTCATGCCGTATTAATTAATACTGTATTGCTCAAAATAGCTTCATAATTTGATTAGACATTGTTTCTCGTAAAAAGTAAAGGAAACCAATGGTTATTGTGGGTTTTCCGAGATAGACATATGCAATCGCGGACTTTTTTGTACAATACTGTATTTCATTATTTTGACCAATCTCGTAGGGCCAATGTTTGCAAAGTAAGCGCAAAAAATGTGTTTATTTACGACATCACATTAGAAACCTCTAAAATTATCAGTGTTTCTCTACTATATTATGTGTTACTATTATGTTTACTACACTACTTATTTTAACAAGGTCTTAACTTCATATATTATTTATTATTGGTAACAAATAATTCAATTTCACCTATGATTCTCAAACATTACTACTTCACGAACCCCCTGGAGTTAAATTCCGTTTCAACAAAATAGCTGTGATCGTTGTTGGAATGCGAGGGTTCCAACAACGATAAAGCTATGCAGTTTGCGTTTCCGACACATAAACAAAGTGTTAGGAAATTTATTCATGACCCAATCTCGCTTCAATCCGGATGTCCGACTATTGCAAGTCCCGTACTGCAATTCTGACCAATCACGGTAGAATGTTGGGGGGAATGGTGGATAAGCTGAGTTGGAAGTTCAAATCAAAATAAAATGATGAACCGTTTTAAAATCAAACGTTTTTGATCATGATTCAACTTACAAAGAGCCAACTAGAATAACAAAATGGAAATATGGTGTCTACATTAGACTGCGCAAAGATTAAAAATTCTTCGAGTGAAAAACACTAACCTCACAGAACCTCTCTAAACACTAACCGGGACACCACATCACATGATGTCCCGATGAAATACAGCCCTAAGCTACCAAACTAGGCACCAAATTTGCCACACGTCCGAGCTGGTCGCGCCACCAAAGTGGTTGCACAACCAAACAGACACCAGGTGAGTAACTCTCTATAGAGCTCTATACATTTTGTTGGTAGCGGCAACTGGTCGCGCTGCCATGGTGTCTCGGTGAAATATAGCCCTAAGCTACCAAACTAGACACCTAAATTGCCGCACGTCCGAACTGGTCGCGCCACCAAATTGGTTGCACAACCAAACGGACACCAGGTCAGTAACTCTCTTTAAAGCTGTATAGATACATTTTGTTGGTGACGACGACCAGTTGCGCCGCCATGGTGTCTCGGTGAAATATAGCCCTAAGCTACCAAACTATACACCAAACTATACACCAAAATCGCCACACGTCCGAGTTGGTCGCGCCACCAAATTGGTTGCACAACCAAACGGACACCAGGTGAGAGACTCTTTATAGAGCTGTATACATTTTGTTGGTGGCGGCCGCCATGGTGTCTCGTTGATATCATTAAAACCACACATCATTGTAGTCTTAGCATTTTTTTTAAACTATATAAACTAGTGCTTGACGACGATCCTACCTGATGGTTAGTAGTAATGCAATCGTTGATGGTACACTAGTCTATCTTCTATAATATAAAAATTAATCGCAAAATGTGTTGGTAAGCGCATAACTCAACAACGCCTGGACCGATTTCGCTAATTTTTTTTTTGTTGTGTTCGTTATTATGAGGAGAAGGTTCTTATGGAAAAAAAAAAAATGAAAATTAGGGTAGTGTAGGGTAGAGTAGGGTAGTGTAGGGTAGTGTAGGGTAGAGTAAGGTAGAGGAGGGTAGAGTAGAGTAGAGTAGGGTAGAGTAGGGTAGAGTAGGGTAGAGTAGGGTAGAGTAGGGTAGAGTAGGGTAGAGTAGGGTAGAGTAGGGTAGAGTAGGGTAGAGTAGGGTAGAGTAGGGTAGAGTAGGGTAGAGTAGGGTAGAGTAGGGTAGAGTAGGGTAGAGTAGGGTAGAGTAGGGTAGAGTAGGGTAGAGTAGGGTAGAGTAGGGTAGAGTAGGGTAGAGTAGGGTAGAGTAGGGTAGAGTAGGGTAGAGTAGGGTAGAGTAGGGTAGAGTAGGGTAGAGTAGGGTAGAGTAGGGTAGAGTAGGGTAGAGTAGGGTAGAGTAGGGTAGAGTAGGGTAGAGTAGGGTAGAGTAGGGTAGAGTAGGGTAGAGTAGGGTAGAGTAGGGTATAGTAGGGTAGAGTAGGGTATAGCAGGCTGAAGTAGGGAAGAGCGGGAGCGAAGCCGCGCGGGTACAGCTAGTTTATTATTAAAAGTCTATTCACTCTAGTCTTTTTTTTTCTAGCCGTTATTGTCCCGCTGGTAGGCAAGCTTTTAAGACACCTAAATTATAATTAGGTGTGAAGATCACAGCAGGCAAATTCCTTCGATGTACGCGGTAAAAACGACGAGGTGAAACTCATGTGTGGTGTACATTTTTTTAAGTATGAAACTTATTTTTGGTGGGTAAAAATCGGTTTGTTCTTCGTTCGTCCCGAAGTTTTGTCCCACATTCCAAAAAATTATTTATTCGTCCCACATCACTATTGAAGTTCTGTTTCGTCCCGAATCACAAGTACTTTAAAAGTACAGTCATCAAAAATAATGTAAGTGGTTATTTGAAATTTTTGAATAATATTTAAAAAAATAATAATATACATACTTACTTCTAATAATGAAAAAAAACTAAACTAATTAAAACGTAACAATATTTTTTATTTGCTTATTAATCACATATTTAAAAAATGTTTAACTATTACAGTAAAATAAAATAATAATAATAAAAACCCTAGGCTAATTACAACTAAAATCAAACTAAAATATGGCGAGAAAAAATTCATTCCACATCGCTGTCGACTGGTAGGTAATGTGCCCAAAAGGCTGGCGGCATTGTCACTCTGTATGGTAATGCTTATCCTCTTTCCGAGGTAAAAGCCAGCCTTTGAGTCACGCGAAGTGTCAATTACTCGTTTCGAAAGATCTTTATACTTTTGGTGAGCACACCCCATGATCCGAAAGTTTCAACCCCAAACGGTTCGAAAATATAACTTCCAATAAGGTTATTATATTTCTGCCGTTTGAGGTTCTCCGCAGATGCAGCGGCAGCACCAGCACATCACGACGAGCTAGGAAGATTGGATGGCGCAAGAGTATCGACACAAATAGCTATGTTTCATACCTATGTTCCATGGGAATAACGACATGCTCTCCCGTCTCTTGCCATCTTTGCGTGCCAGGGGTTCCAATACGGCTGGAACACCGACGGTGACAAGAGTGCAATTAAAACTAACTGAAAACAAACATCATATTTCAGTTTGTTTTACTTAGTTTTAATTAGTTTAGAGTTTTTGTTATTATTTGTTAGTTTTATTGTAATTAAAGTTGGTTAAGTATTTTTTCGATGTAAATTCAATTTCGAATAATAAAACATTTTTTTTTAATTATGAATAAATTATTTTTACTATAAAGTATCGTAATCAAAATCGCGAAATAATAATAATCATCTTATCATTACTACAGTTTAAACATACACAATAGTCAGATCTATATTAATATTAATTAAGACATTATAATTTTAGTTCTTGTATTAAACGCACACTATGCAGACAAGCATATTATAAGTTGGAGGATTATATTCAAGATAAAAATGCTTGGCTCAATGCTGGTCCAGCTCCACTACCACTAGGGCGTACTAATTAGTTGATTAGTTGGAAACTAATATTATTATTTTTTTAATTTGAAAGACAATTGCATTGTATAATGTAGAAGCACTTTTTTCAAGTTTGTGAATGTGAAGCACCATGGAGCATTTTTATTAGGTTACAACTTTTTTTTTTTTGACATTACGAGCATGGCAGTTGAGAGTTTGTCATGCTCTCTCAAATGTCTCGCTGTTGGTGGCACGTGTTATTGGGTCGTTCAGTTCCCTTCAAAATGGTTGAGCTGAGTGGGGCTGATGCACGCGTCATGCTCGTGAACGGGTGCCGTCAGATGGGACTGGTCATCTCTTAGCTGCCAGTGGCTTAATTCAGTTTCTATCTTTTAATTATTTTACATTTTTATTTCATTATCGACATTGTGCTCACATGATAGAAGCAACAAGTAATATGTAACCAAGCATTATATGTAACACATAATATGATTTAAAAGAGTGTCCATGGAGTTTCTTGCACGTTCTTCTCCATAGAGACCTACTCTTTGGAACGTGCAATTTAGCTTCACTTTTCTTGGACTGACCGACATTTGACTATTCAAAAGTGCCTGTAAATGGTCTATTTGAAATAAATGATTTGACTTTGACTTTGACTTTGAGTTACTGAAAAATTCACCAAGATTAAAGTGAGAGTATTTTTAACAACATAAGTATTATACTGATTATGGAAATAATACTATTGGCCAACATTAGTCAATACAAGAAAACAAAGGAATTTTTATTTAAAAAAAATCCTACTCTTCTAAATAGATTCCAGTGACGTCAGCTCTTGACTTGCTTACTAACGGCAGCTAAAGAGTTAATAAAAAACAATATGTGTAAATTTTCTTTCAAGGAGAAAGCAGAGAGAAGCAATTATTTTAAATAGTTTATTGTTGTTAGGTCTTTATTATCACACGAGCGAAGTCGCTGGCAGAAGCTAGTATATAGTTTGTACTCATAAAATAGTAATACGTTTTTGTTGCTGTGTGTACAAAAATGTAAAAATCGCCTATACAAAAAAAATATGGGCCAAACAAGGAATATAAAATAGGACGAATCGAGAACAAAATAATTAAAATAACATTTTGTGACGAAAGAAGCATGTAGTTTGGGACAAACCAGGAATTTTTTATGTGGGACAAAACTCAGTGGGCCGAACGAAGAACAAATCTAAAAATCATCCAATGAAATCTCCCGCCTTGGGTGGAGCGAGAGATAGTGTCAGACTTTTACTGGCTAAAAAACCCACTCCGTTCCTACTTAACCCTTCATACCGAGGTCGGACCTTTCTTTCAGAAACCGGTCCAAGGCCCCAGTAGGCTTCGGCCCTGCTGGGTTTGCTGACAACTCCTTGAGCCGCGTTACCGGACGGTCGGACGGCGAGCTAAACTTATTGATCTAAGGAATAGTCAATTCGGTTGTATCTCAGCAACACTCGACTCGCTGACTTCGGTAATACAGGCTTATACCTGTCTTGAAGTGAGGGCTTCAAAAATTCGCTTAGACCGAGATAGGCGTGACTTTATGTTATAAAAGAGAAATGCAATAAATCTGCTTAGTGATTCATTATTACCATCCACACAATGGGAGCCATCATTAAAAAGGTTAAGCACTAAACTTTATCCTGGCGCCAAACTTAAGCGCAATTTAAGTGCGAGAAGACTTCGTACCAACAGGGGTGGTGAACATTTTGTCAAGTATTTTGTTGATCTGATTAGTTTGTAAGTATATTACGGTTAAATCTGTGCAAAATTTGAAACCAAAAATAGCATAATGTGCTAGTGCAATACAATCAATGTGCCTCTGTAGCCCCATGTAACATATAATGTACGTCCAACTGTCCTCAGAAATGAAACCTGTTTCAAATCAGTTGGTTGGTGGGGACGGTTTCACGTAATACCCTTTACTATTCTGTCTTCAAAAAACTTCATCATTATCATGAATTCATGACTAGAACCAGCCGTTCAGATATGCCGCCCACCCAATCGTTTCTTTTGTCGAAGTCAATAACAGGAATAAAATATCTACTTTTGGCCCTAAAAAACTAATTCCTATTCCAGTCAGGTCTGCCACTTCAATCCAGCCTAAAGTATATTTTACTAGTTATTTCTCGCGGCATTACTTTTTTACCTTTTCTGTAAAAAATATGTTTTACAGTTACACTTAGTTTTCTATCACAGTAAATATTAGTATATTAATCGAGTATTTAAGTCGAGAGTGAATAGGTTTCTTCTAGGCAAGCGTGCTTCATTGTCGACCACATCATCGCTTACCATCAGGTGAGATGGTGGTCAAACGTAAGTCTACCAAAAAAAAAAATTTTGTTGAGTAAATCAGTGGTTTATAATTAATGGATTGCCTTTTACATAATACTGTCTGATTACTATAACACCATCCACAGTTTTCAGGCGTTTCGTAACAATCAAAGACTCCACAAAAATATTACATACTTTATTGTACACCGCATAATGAGAACAGGATAAACATTTGCAAAAACGAATAGGCTAGTTGCCCTAAAAAATGTAATTAGTCCGTCTTTTAGATTATTCAAAAATAAGGGACACGTATTTTTTTACGGACTAAATAAAATGTAATTATTTTGACCCTGGAAACTACCCTATTGTACAATGGGCGGTCTTTTTTTTTGGTGGGAAAAAAATGATTCAATTGACATCCCCTGCCCTTGGGCGGAGCGGAAGATAGTGTCAGACTCTCACTGACTAAAAAACCCACTCTGTTCCTTCTTGCCTTTCATATCGGGGCCGAGCTTCCCTTTCGGAGGTAAACCTGGCTCCAGTGCTAATGGGCGGTCTTATCATCGGCGTTCATCTAGCCCCAAAGTAAACAGCTTGTGCTATGAGTACTAGATAACTGAGTAACATACAATATTTTTAAACATAAATTTATAGATAAATTACATCCAGACACAGAACAAATGATCGAGCTCAACACACAAACATTTGTTTGTCTTGGATAGGAACCGTACCCCCGAACACAGGCATAGCAGTCAAGGCCACTAACCACTACACCAAAAAGCCAGCCCAAACTTGAAATTACAGGTTATAGATAAACCAACGAACAGTCTTACTTCTGTATATTTTTAGTAAAAAAATCTTTTGGACGCTATACCCAAAGGTTGACTACCCCTGTTATAGGCATTTCGGTGGAGTACTTACGGGCACTTGGCTGGAAGGCACTAATCCCTAACTTGGGCGACTGCATGCTAACTTACCGTTGTTTGTTCCGTTCGGCCTGCGTAATGATGTTTTGATTCCGGACGGTTTTAGCCGCGTTGTGCCGAATATAGGCCAAGAGGTGTATTCAAGTGTTTTGGAAACTTGTGTTAGTTTTGGGGTGACGCTGACGTAAACATGGTGTTGTATGTGTGAGTGGGATTTATGGTTTGTTTTTGATGTATATTTTTAGAGGGTGCTATATTTTCAAACCGACTTCAAAAAAAAAGAAGGAGGTTCTAGGATCGGCTGAATGTATTATTTTTTATGTATGTTCATCTATTTCTCGTTCAATTTTTGACCGATTTAATAAAAATATTTTTTGATTGAAAGGTTATGGTAAAGGTCTGATGATGAACTTCGTAGATATGAAACAGAACTCCTCTTGGGATTACAGCAGAACTGACACAACAAGTAAAAATGTTAGTTTATACGTGTAGTCGATGACTGACTGAAAAAATAGGGGGAGGGATATATCAAATTTATCTGATGATGAAGCAGGAAGGTAGGCAGTGGAACTCTGACTTTGGTAATTATAGAATTCTGTAAATGTGGTTATTAGTAAGAAAGCGTGAATGTTAAATGATAATTAATAAAAAAGTTATCGACCCTTTTAACTAATTGTAATTTATAGAACAGCCGATACAAAACGAGAAACATCTAAAAATAGAAATCCTTCAACACAACAAACCAACAAAAACAAATACAAGCTAAACACATCAAACACCCTAGAATTAATTAATCTAAAGGCATAGGTATACGTTTAACAGTGTAACTCCGTACTGACGGAATTCCCCACATTCGTTGCCGCAGGCCCCGAACATAATTAAACGAACGGTCTTAGCCCACCTGTGGTGAGCATTGAACTATGTTTAGTATTGGAACTGTAAATAAACGGGGCATTCGGTTTGAGGACTTAGAGGTAATTTGAATGAAAATTATTTCTACAGAGGTGCTACATATGGATATATATAGCATAGTATAACATGGCGTAATCAGCCTTATAATGTTCCCATCGCTGGGATTTAGGCCTCCTCTCTAGGAGAGGAGGTCGGTCGGTCCGTTCGGTCGGAGGCCGGTTGGTGGATGTTACATGTCTTCGTTTTTAGGGTTCCATGCCTCAAAAGGAAAAACGGAACTCTTATAAGATCATTTCATTGTCTGTCTGTCTGTCTGTCAATAGCCCTTTATCTCGGGAATGCGTGGAGGTATCGAGTTGAAACCATTAAGTCAAAGTCAAAACGTTTTTTGCAAAACAATGATGTACAATGATGACATTATATTATTTTAGTGCTTATGACTTAGCAGCCTTTTTCAAGCATTGCAATAATTTATGATACGCCTGCTCTTATCATCCCAATTTAGCATGCATTAAAAATGAGTTACTTTTACTTAATTATTTTATATTGGTACAATTGGAAGGTGGACGTCTGGCCCACGGGCCGGTTTTTGCGTGGGCGAGGTGTCCCATAACCCAGCTGAGTGGGGCTGATGCACGCGTCATGCTCGTGAACGGGTGCCGTCAGATGGGACTGGTCATCTCTTAGCTGCCAGTGGCTTAATTCAGTTTCTATCTTTTAATTATTTTACATTTTTATTTCATTATCGACATTGTGCTCACATGATAGAAGCAACAAGTAATATGTAACCAAGCATTATATGTAACACATAATATGATTTAAAAGAGTGTCCATGGAGTTTCTTGCACGTTCTTCTCCATAGAGACCTACTCTTTGGAACGTGCAATTTAGCTTCACTTTTCTTGGACTGACCGACATTTGACTATTCAAAAGTGCCTGTAAATGGTCTATTTGAAATAAATGATTTGACTTTGACTTTGATTGAATTAAAAAAAAAAACATACTTATGTCAAAATTACTCAATTACTCAGGTCTACGGACTCATGAAGCTAAGAAAAAAATATACGGCCGTTTACATCGCACAAAACGTGTACTTTTGACACTCTCAAGGGGATCAAAATTTATCTAATTAATAAATTAGATAAATTTATTAATAATGGAAAGGCCAGAAATCATGAAGCAAGGTCTCATAACGCAAGTAGAGGAAAAAATCTGAAAGCAATAAATTTATAGTTACGTCACAAAAAAAAAAACTCTTTTTGTCATTCGGAAAAATCTTCGAGACTCCATTCGGAAATTGTATTTTGTACGGAATCGGAATCTTCAGACCGCGAGTCCGACGCGCACTTGCTCAGTTTTTAAGCTATTGCATAGCTTCTATTGCTGGCCTTGAGCGTGGAGACCGAATCCAGAAATTCCGTAACGAAAATAACCTAATACCCCCACTCATTTGTTTTTTGAGCGTGGTGACCGATAAGAAAACAAAGGAGTGAACAATCAATCAAAATTCAATTCAATGTGTGAAAGTGTAACTTCAATTAATATCAAAGAAAAAAAAACAAAGGAAAAAAAATACTGCATAAATAAAATAAATAAATAATTATAATTGCATAAGTTGATAAAAATGCTATGCAATAGCTTTACCGCGGCAGTCCCTGAGTGCCACACGTCTTTTTTTTTTGGAGGCAAAACATGATGTTTTTCTTCACCATTTTGCGAGTAGTGGTGCTGAAATAAATTGCGTAAAGCGCGAGCCTGTGTTGGTCACCACTGCTTTAATTGTTTGATGGTCACCAACACCAAATTAACAATCGCATTCACGGACGTGTAACTAACACGTTCATTTGTTAACAACTCCAATTGCCAATTGACAAATTCTACGGGACGTCGCCTAATCTACTTCACAACATAGGCCTTAAACACACGACGCGTGTAATCGCAAAATGCATGCCACGTATTGCGATTTAACGCACGATCGCGCGCGAATCGCATCGCTGGAATTTACAGACAACTAGAGGATTATTGTATAGGCTGCCGGCACACGGGCGACTGGACACGTCGGTTATGCGTACCGAATTTTAGACGGGATTTAATATTCGGTTAAAGTTTGGTGGAGTCTTTATGTGGTTGGGTTTTGAAGCTCGATTTTATGGATGTGCAGTAACTGATGTACTAGTCGAGTAATTGAGCAGTTTCGTAACGTGATGTTTGTGAAATGTAGTCGGAGTCATCGTTGATATTCCGTTTCAATTTGGGCCCTATCGAAGGAGCGCTTTTGGATAGGAAATCATCAAATGAATTTTGTAGCTCTATGTTAGAGGGACAGGGCGTGCCAGACTCCTACTGGCCAAAACCTAGGTTCTTCAGGTGCCCTTTGCGTTCTAGGGCTACGGTAAATCTTTCAAATGATGCCTGTATGTGAACAGCGGCCTTGCTGGACCCTTACGGTTTTGCTAACATTCCTTTGAAGTGCGTGAAACACTATGCGCCATTATGCGGATTGGGCTCGGTCCACAGGTCCGCGCCTATAGTGGCGTCGGCATCGCCTGGGACGTTAGTGTGTCATGTTCATTCTCTTCCCCCACAATTGCGGTCATCTCCTTTGCTCACATTACAGCTTTAAAGAAAGAAGTGACCGGTTCCCGTTCTCTTTCACTCCGAACCATGGTTAGAACCAGGGCCGAACTCGAGAGCTCGCCACCGCCAAAGATTTACCGAGGTGTGCCGTGGCCCCGGAACGCAAAGGGCAACTTGCTTGCATCGCTACATACCATCAGGTGGGATCGCATTCAAGCACTAGTTTATCTCAATAAAAAAAAAAAAAACTCAAGGAACACAGAAGGATTTAATCAGTAAAATTCTGACACGTTCTCTTGCTCTACTCAGAGCGGGAGAAGTGACTTGATGATATTCTTCCCAAAAAAAGCATAGCCAATGTACCTTTATATATTACTAGCTTTTGCCCGCGCGGCTTCGCTCCCGCTCTTCCCTACTTCAGCCTACTATACCCTACTCTACCCTACTATACCCTAGTCTACCCTACCCTACTCTACCCTACCCTACTCTACCCTACCCTACTCTACTCTACTCTACCCTACTCTATCCTACTCTACCCTACTCTACCCTACTCTACCCTACCCTACTCTACTCTACTCTACCCTACTCTACCCTACTCTACCCTACCCTACTCTACCCTACTCTACTCTACTCTACCCTACTCTACTATACCCTACTCTACCCTACCCTAAAAAAAAAAAAAAAAACAGCCGTTTTTGAGTTATAAAAAGTGTAACTAACACGACTTTCTTTTATATATATAGATTTGCATTTGCTCACAGCTTCGCCCGCGTACATAAAATATGTCTTATGTCACTCAGGAATAAAGCAGCTTTTTATTGGTGAAAAAATTTTCGCAATCGGACCAGTACTTTCAGAGATTACCTAATAAAAAAAAACTTTTAGTACGTCTTTATAATAATAATTATTTTACATTCTTATTTGTACCTATCAGATTTTGCAGTATTTTCCAAGTCCCTTGGTTGAGGACAAGCTTGAATTTCAGTTGCTTTTAGGTTTGTGTTAACTCGTATTTGGACAGTGTCGAAGTTCGCTCACCTTTGAACAAAACTTTTGTGCTCAAATCGATAAGAAAACTTAACGGGAAAGTCATACCTCTTCAAAACAAACAACAGAAGTTTATTAAGTTTCTGACCTATTTAACGATGTGGGGTATTAAAAGCCCCACCTCATCTGAGAATTTTGCAAACGGGTTATTTCTCCGCTGACATAGAGTGCGTCAGTACCTTTCAGAATAGTAGACAAGCCAGTCGTGTCGGATTCAAAATACAAGAGTATTCAACTTTTATAATTTGGGCGGGTCCGTGAGACCTCATGGCCACATTTACTGCACTTAGACACGGACACGGGTAGAAAATGTGTTTCACATAGCATTTATATGAAACTTCTGGCTAATTCTCACAAAAAAAACTATACGTTATATCTATGAGTACTTTCCCAAAATGTATTGTTTTCAACCGTCAAGTACAGGAGTCTCAGATACTCCACCTTCGTAGAAGCGTATTACAATACCTATAGATTTAAATAGGTATGGTGTTAGTCCGTAAAAGTTTGACACGCCTTCCCGCTCCACCTTCGAGCGAGAGGAATCATTAGATAAATTTCCAACTAAAAAAAAAAATAGTCTCGTGGTAGATTTCTGTAGTTAGCTATACCCAGTCTGCCTACCCCTTCTGGCGATACAAGTGTGATGATATGTAACTATAGTTTCATGGTGAATTGGACGCAGTCAGTGTAAACAGCCTGTAGGCTGTCCACACGGCCAATTGGTTGCAACGGGTTTTAGAGTGAATTGACAGACAGTTTTTAAGTTTTTAGACACAGTTTTCGCTTGTCGCGTTTGTGTAGTAAAGTTTTATTTTTGTTTACGTTTTAACAGTTTTGCATGTTTTATAGGTTTTGTGATAAAAATTCAAATTTAAGTTTCTATACTATAATAATTATTGTTATCTCATTGTGTGTACCTATGTGCCAAATAAACGTATTTTCTTTCTTTCTTTCTCTTTTAATTATTAAAATAGTTGGGTATTTATGTTTTTAAGCTATTGCATAGCTTCTATCGCGGGCCTTGAGCGTGGAGACCGAATCCAGAAATTCCGTAACGAAAATAACCTAACACCTGGGGGGGTGTTAGGTTAGCTCATTTGTTTTTTGAGCGTGGTGACCGATAAGAAAACAAATGAGTGAACAATCAATCAAAATTCAATTCAATGTGTGAAAGTGTAACTTCAATTAATATCAGAGAAAAAAAAACAAAGGAAAAAAATACTGCATAAATAAAATAAATAAATAATTATAATTGCATAAGTTGATAAAAATGCTATGCAATAGCTTTACCGCGGCAGTCCCCGAGTGCCACACGTCTTTTTTTTTATAATTTATACTAGTGCTTGGTTCCCGCCCACCTTATGGTAAGCAGTGATGCAATGTAGATGGTGAAGCACACTGGTTTTTAAGAGCCTATTCTCTCTAGCCTTGAAGACACCCAAATTATAATTGGACGGGAAGACCGCAGTATGCAAATCGTTCCAGTTCTTCGATATCCGTGGTATAATCGATGAGGCAAAACGCTTAGTCCGGATCGTAGAGGCATCAACAACTCATATCTATATTACCTAGTTATACGAATATGTCGGATCGTCAGGATGGTCCGAGCTGGGATTGATTTTTTTAAATTTTGCTTCTCACTAGAATGAATCCTGTATCGTGGGTACATTTACAACATGACTGTAAACTTACATACACAAAATGTTCAGACCCGGCATAATTATCAAATATTTGTTCCGTGCGGGGATTGAACCCGCGACACGCAACTTTTAGCAGCCTATCACTTAACCACTGCGCCAAACGTGCGTCTTCACTCTGCGACGAGAGTGTCCGTCCTGGTGGTTCTTTCTCAACCTCATAGCGAAACAGAAACGCCTCGACTCTAGTTATTCTAGTTGCTACTAGATGGCGTGCCATGTTTTGTTGTCAACAAATCAACTGCCGGAAGCGGCATACATAATTACACAGGATTTTTTTTTTTTTTTTACAATGGATAGGCTCGCGTTTGACCACAATCTCACCTGATGGTAAGCGATGATGTGGCCGACGATGGAGCACGCTTACCTAGAAGCAATCTATTCACTCTTGACTTAAAGACCCCTAGGTTATAGCTATCAGGAAACACAGACTCCGGCAGGGAATTCCATTCCTTAGCTGTACGCATAATGAATGTACTCCCAAAACGCTTTGTACGTATAGATGGGATGTCCACCATGTACCGGTGGCGCAACGCCGTACGTCTTGTGGTCCGATGATGGAACGGACTTGGCGGAATTAAATTGTGTAACTCTAGAGCACACTCCCCGAAGAAAGGATAAATAATGTGATATTTTTTTTAAAGTCATAGAACAAATGTTGTTGTTTATGATCTTAGTAACAACATAGTCCTGAAAGGTTGTTTAACAAATAACCCTAACGTGTCCAAAAAATTAGCAAAGTCGTAGAAGTAGAGTCTGTCTAAAATGTCAAACGACTCAGGTAATTATTAGAGTAAAATGAAATCTGATATAGTCAACACTGGTTCAATAATCAAGGTTGATTAAGAGATCTTGATCATGGTTTACTAATAGAAGAACCTTATAAAAAGTATCGAATATATTACCAAAAACAGATTTTTTATTTCCTTGAGAAATTATCAAGTCGTTTGATTTTTTAGACAGACTATGCATCAATTTTACGAGTATCATTAATGTCAATAATGTAGGAAAGTCGTAGAGGTAGTTCGATTGCAATTTTGAAAGATTAGGACTGAGAATACAATGCAAAATATATATAATTAATTAAATAATAATAATAATTTAATATATTAATGTCATAAATAAATAAACCGTCAAACATCATTAAATAACCCGCCCCGCGCCCTGCTCCCGCCCAATGCAAAATATCCGTAAAAACCTGACATCACCCCTCTGATTTCTCCAACACAATATCAGTAAAACCTTCATCGTTTCAGAGTTCATTGAATTGAAATAAATCCTGATACACATGAGGGATAAACAGCTTATTTTATTGCCAACAAGCTGAGCAAATAAAACCTTTTCGAGCTATTAAAATCTTCTACCCACATCTAAAATGGAAATAAATCTAGTTAATACCGCCCATACTGTTTAAGTCCTATAAACTAAAATACGATGCAATCCCAGTTCTATCTCTGCCGACCCTCAAAACGATACTCGGTTTTATTAGTTCGATACAAGATATTACCACATTTCATCAAAGTCGACATTTGGGAATGAGAAAGGAAAATAAACTTTGAATGTATTGAGAGAAAGTTCACTTTTAATTGAACCTGGTAATAATAATAACGCATGACAGTAAAACCCTCAAGACGGTGGATACAGTCAGTTGCATATCATTGGCACAATTTCATTGACATCGTCTTTAAGCCGTAGAGTCTTCCTAGCGTATCATTGGCTAAGAGATTTTATATTCTAAATTAAATTCCTTGCTGGTCCCTGTAGTCGGCCATAGCAAAGATGTCTATTGGAGCTGTTATTACATCTTTACATAAACAGGAGCTCAAGTCTGCTATTTTTACAAATTCATCCATCCATCAAAACCACTCTTACCACACTGGACTAGCGGCCGTCAAAGTCCTTTTGTGCCCGTTTGATACACTTTTTTTTTTTTAATTGGGATAAACTATTGCTTGACTGCGAGGGAACCTGATGGTAAGTAGCGATGCAATCTTTGATGGTGAGGCGCACTAGTTTATTAAGAGCCTATTCACTCTAGCCTTGAAGACACCCAAATTATAATCGGACGGGAAGACCGCTGCAGGCAGACTGTTCTAGTCCTTCGACGTACGCGGTATAAACGACGAGGCGAAACGCTTAGTCCGGACCGTAGAGGTTTCAACAACGTAAGGGTGAATATTCGCCGTACGTCGGGTTGTCCGATGGTAGAATTGCGGATTGAGTTTAGTTATACGTAAACAGGAGCCCAACTCTGCTATTTTTACAAATTCATCCATCCATCAAAACCACTCTTACCACACAGGACTGGCGGCCATCAAAGTCCTTTTGTGTCCGTTTGATATTCGCTTCGTTTGATAGTCTACGGTACCTTCTAAAACTAAAGTCTGTCTAATAAGTCAACCTACTTGGGAATTTTGTATAATGTTTATTCATTTAAAAAATACTTTTATTCGGTACTTTTTATAAGGCTCTTCTGTTAGTAAACAATGATCTCTATCTCTTAATCAACCTTGATTATTGAACCTGTGTTGACTACATCAGATTTCATTAAATCCTAATAATTATCCAAGTCATTTAACTTATTAGACAGACTCTAGTAATGCTGCGCCCCATAAAATATACACATGACCTCTTTTTTCATTGGTAAAATTCAAAATGCAAAAATACTTCAGAGTACTGTACAACCACATTATTATATCTAGCCCATACTGTCCCACTGCTGGGCAAAGGCCTCCCTCCACTCCTTCCAATGTTCCCAGTCTTGAGCCACCTCTTTCCAATTCCCAAGGAAAATATCCAAGTCGTCCCACCATCTCCTTCTTGATCTGCCGCGCACAACATGTACAACATTAATTCAAAATGCAAAAAATAGATAATTCAGAGTACTGAACACTTCTCTGCAGTCATTTGCATTATACTTTAATTATTAATTAGTCATTTACATTAGTGATTAAACGCGAGCATATCAATAAAAATAATAATTAAAAATTAGTTCTCCGGACGCTCGCAGATGGCGCTTCAAATTGGCACAAAAAATTAGCTGTCAAACATATGGAACCACCTGTCCAGTGGTATATAGTAGAAGTCAGAGACTAAAACCCACCTGTGTCTTTCAGTTACGGGGCTAGGGCATTTTTTTTTTTGCTGGGAAAAATCATTCAATGACAACCTCCGCTCTTGGGCGGAGCAGGAAATAGTGTCAGACTCTTACTGACTAAAAGCCCACCCCGTTCCTTCTAGCCTTCATACCGAGGCTCTAGTTCCATTTCGGATAACCCTGGCCCCAGTAGGCTTCGACCCGGCTGGGTCCTTGCTGTTGCTGACAACTCCTTGAGGCGCGCGGGAACAGTGCGCGCCGTCGACGACTTGGGCTTGGTCCGGACAGTTACCGGACGGCCGGACAGCGAACTACCCATTGATCACTGTCCACAAGTCCGCGCCTACGATAGCCGGAAATCGGGATCGGAATCCTGGCGGCGGCGGCGAGAATGCCGTTGCCTGATGCGGTCGGCCTCCTCCTTTGCGAGCATTATTGCTTCGCAGAAGTCGACGACCGCCTGCCACTCCTCCTCGTTCCGGACCATGGCACGGGGTTATGGCATGGAACTGATGCATGGCAGTAGTAAGTCCCATCTATTTATGGCCATGTTACCATCGTTTTTGGTAACGACACAACAGGTAAGTAGATTCTACAATAAAAAAAAATAGTTTATTCTATTCATAAGCTTTGTTAGTGCGAGCAAAATCGAAAACATAAGGAAATTCAGAAAATATAACAAGAATGCCACAATTTTATCCGTAACTAAATTCTAGAACGAACACAAAACCTCCACAAAACGAATTCAAAATAGCTCTTCATCATAAATATTAACTTCATAAAGCAAACTTTGATTTTCCAGTAGGAGCTAACAAACCGACGGCAGTAAATTTCCATCGCAGTTGTCTGAATATTAAACGCCCAGTCCGCCTGATTAAGTTCTCGGTTGTAGTGAAACAAACACATTTGTACTGCTTTGTACTGTATTTAGGTGAAGAAACGTTGCAACACAGGTACAATACATTTCGAAATAGAACACTTACAAAGGAAGCAGGAATTAGGGTATTTTGATTCTTTGAAACTGAGAGAATGTCTCATTCATCTGGCTTAGTTTTCACACCTATCTTTTTTGTGTCGTAAGTCACTGGGCGCAAATGAGTGCCTTTGATACATTTAGTGATCGAGGAAAACTAATCTACACTAATATAATAAAGAGGTAAAGTTTGTTTTTTTATTTTTTTTGTTTGTAGGAGGTAATCTCTGGAAGTACTGGTCCGTTTGCTAAAATTTTTCATAGATAGAAAGTGGCTTTATTCCTGAGTGACATAAGCTATACAAGGTGCAGTTTTAAAACTGCACAATATTTCAGGAGGTTGTAACAAAACTCATAAATAATCATATAAAAAAACGATACCTGGTCAATAATCAGTAATACTTGTTATTTAATTTTTTAATTACACTAAACTAAATCGATTGATCGATGGCCGCGGGGGCGTGGCTAGGGTGTGGCGTGCGGGATGATGAATGGATGATACATTATTTATGAAACTATCGTTGCGAGTTAGTGTGTGTGAAAACGCCCTTTATTGTTCCGTGTTTGTGTGTGTGAAAAAAAGCGCGGTTATAAAAATAAAAAAAAATACCTACTTATTTTATTATTGATTCGGGTCGAGAATCACTAACATAATTACCTCCTGAAATATTTTGCAGCTTCAAAACGACACCTTGTATTTTATGTGCGCGGGCAAAAGCTAGTATACATATAAAAATATCAAATTGTAAAGAAAAATCAAGGCCAGATGAATTAGACTTTTTCTCGGTTTCAAAGAATCACCCTTTTATTGTGTACAAGCTTTTGCCCGCAGCTTCGCCTGCGTACATGAAATATAGCCTATGCCACTCAGGAATAAAGCAGCTTTCTATCAGTGAAAAAATTTAGCAATCGGACCAGTACTTTCAGAGATTACCTACTATAAAAAAAAAAAAACAAACTTTACCTCTTTAATATATTAGTGTAGATGACTGGAGACATACAGTAGACACTTTTGCGCATAAGTGCTGTGTTGGCTGGCTCTTGTCATAGCAGGATATTATCGTCGGCGTCTGTTGCGGGGAAATACATCAGCTAGGCGCTTAATAAAACGACTAGGATTTGTCTTCACAAACACAGCTACTTCTAGGTTGTACACAAAAGTGCTAAATATAAAAATATTAAAAAATGTGACAAATTGAACACCACCGCAACTATGGCAGGTCAATGCGGGCATTAGGCGCCAGCAAACAGCTGGGTGTAAGTGCGAAACAATCCCTCAGTCGCCTGGATAGCCCGGTGACTATGTATTTTTTTGACGTAACAAGCTTAATGCATAACTCGGTGATTTTTCATGATACAATAAGTATGAAATTTTGTACATAGATTCTTTATATAAGATTATTAGACACGTCTGTCGGGCTTTGCATATACTATTAATGTTATATGGCATGAATGGTATAACTTATCAAATTCTACGTTAAAATTCGGACTTATAAACTGAACCATATTGAACAACATTTTCTTATTTTAAACTCATAACTTATACGTTTGAAAACATGCCAAGATTTCTGTTCAGGTCAATATTTTGACAATGTTTTCCTTTTGCCAACAAAGTTCAATCGGATTTTAAGACAATGCACTATATACTTGGAATTATCCCATTTATAGAGTATTGAATAGCGTAGCGCAGCAGCAAGAGCTGGCTTATACTGCTTTTTTTTTCGGTGGATATAAATCATCCAAATGACATCCTCCGCCCTTGGGCGGGCGATAGTGTCAAACTCTTACTAACTAAAAAACCCAACCCGTTCCTTCTTGCGTTTCGTACCGGGGCCGAGCTTCCCTTTCGTATAACCCTGGCCTCAGTAGGCTGGCTTCCATTGCTGCTATTTTCTGGCCGATGACTCCACGAGCACCGACACCACGGTCACGCCATCTTTGCAGTTCTGATAATCATCAAAGCAATCTCTGACATTCATAAAAATGGGCCTCAAAAGTTGAGTAGGAATGTTTTTTTGATTTCCTATCTAATGTTTTAAGATGTAGCAGTTAATAGTCGTTTACACGATATTGTAGTTAATGAACTACGTCGGAAACCAAATGTGACCACGTGTGAAGACGAACAGCGTAATGTAGTTTCCAACACCTTCGTCGTTGTCGTTGTTGTGTGTTGTGTTGTTGTTGTTGTAATTCCCACCGAATTTCTTAAGGCTTATAGTCCCTTGAACCATCTGGCCGAAATTATGTGGACGCAACTCTCGCACCCGCCTAGGTGGCAGTACGCAAATCTGTGCATTTATTTGCGGCCAGCAGCGGACGGAAAGAGCGCGGCTGACCTTTAATCCATTTTCTTTGCGAAATATTGATTAATTTACATATGCTATATTCACTTTGAAGAATATTTAACCACCATTTTTTATGTGTAAAAATGTTTCTAAAGATCCAAACCGTTTTGAAGGAGTAGGGAAAAGTTGCGAAATTGCTAAATATTTTTTTTAGACAAAAGTATTAATACCACGAAAAAAAAAATATATTGATAATGTTGTTCATGAATTTATAATAAACATATATTTTTTTCAAACCTGGCCGTTACCGAGGAGTAGGCTTCAGAAAGTCACTGTTTTATGGCACTTTTCGGGCGCTTGGGCCTTAACTTGCCGTTATTCGGAAAAAAGTGGGGTCGCGGATGGTACGGGGAGGCCACAACAGCATCCTGAAAACCATAACTGAGGAAGTGCATGCTCCTGTGTTGAGACATTTCGTTCGTCTGATGATTAATTAGGTAGGGTCTGTCTCTGGTTATCTGGACGAGGCGTCTTAACGCAGGGCCATTTATGAGTCTCAGAGGCTGTTTTTTACTGTTTCCTGGCCCTTAGGAGATATAATTTAGAAATAGTTTTACTCTTTGTGTGTGTTATTACTATTACTAACCATAGTCTTTAAGTCTTATGTATACCAACCGTTGGATCATGATGTCCAAAAAAAAAATTGAATTGAATAACTGTTTGGGCTCTCGTCCACGGCGACTTTTTGTAGTAATGTTGTCGCGCCTTTCGTAAACGCGTCGCTCCTCCTAAGGGCACGTTCACACGACACGTGCATGCTCAGCGCACGCCACCCGCGTCCAACTCGCATTGAAATTTGTTAAATAAGAATTTGAGTCTTATAATCCATCAATAGATCTCAAATTGCATTTAACGAGGTCTACACGCGCACACGAAGCGCACGCCCCGCGCCCGCCTCGCGCCAACTCTGCGCTCGCCCTGCCTACGCTCTGCACCGTCTCCGTTACTGACTTTTTCTTTCTTCCATTCTTTATATATATAGAATGTAATTAGAACTTTGTTTAACCTAGTCAAATCCATTTTTGACACCTGGAAGCCACTATGCCTAGTGAACGAGTAGTCCAGTCACTAGTAGTGGGCGCGAGACGTGTGCGAAGCGGATGCAGCGCGTGTGCGGGTTTAAGGCGGACACAACGCGTGCGCGGGTGATGTGCGTGATCGGCGCGTGTCATCTGAATACTAACGCGGTTTGGTCGCATTTACAAGCGCTATAGAAAATATGCCAACATGCTACGGCATCGTGACCACAGAACAGATGAAATAGGATAGAATGGCCTTGTGGGGGGGGGGGGGGGGGCAGGCATGCCATAAAGTAGGGCAATGCTCATAGTTCAACTGCCAATAGCAAACTTGCGATATAAGTAAGTAGCTGTTAGCTGCGTAATGCGTGTTCGTATTGGTTTATTGCCTGTAGTGGAGTTAAAGGGTGGGAGACAAGCGGCGACACTCGTTGTAGTACAAAACGGAAAGTATTTCCTTTCTAACTTCATTCATCTTTTATGAGATCGCGACTGTATCGATGCGAACGCGCGACAGCTTCGCGACTGCATCACTACTAAAGTCACCGTGTGGAAGAGCCCTTAGTCAGTGTTTTTTAGGGTTCCGTACATCAAAAGGAAAAAACGGAATCCTTTTATGATAACTTTGTTGTCTATCCATCTGTCTGTCAAGACCCTTTATCTCGAGAACGCGTGGAGGTATCGAGTTGAAATTAAAACCATATACCCAGATCTGCGGTCCCTTCAAGCGGTGAAAAAATCAACTTCTAAGTTAACGAATAAAAAAGAAACGGCTGCTTATGTCGCAAAAAACGTATATTTTGATACTCTTAAAGATCGAAATTCATAGGGTACTTTCCGTTGACCCAGAATCCTGAAATTTGGCTTCAAGCAAGTTTTATAGCACAGGTATAGGATTTAATCTGAAAACAGTAAATTTGTTGTTACCTACGTCACAAAAAAATAATACTTTTTTTGCAATTCGGAAAAATCTCCGAGAATTGTATGTAATCCATTCGGGAATTGTAGTTAGCACAGAACCCTCAGTACGCGAGTCTGACTCGCACTTGCCCAGTATTTATTTCTTTTAAAAAAATATTTCTTTTAAATCCACTACAAGTACTAAGCATGCACTTAGACGTGGTAGAATGAGATCACAAATGAACACAAATTGGTACGTACGGCCAGCGTGATTAAGATGCAACGCGCAACTCTGAGCAACCACATTTGTGCAACAACAAAATTAAATTGCTTTGTGTAGAGTTAGATACTGTACAAGTGACTGTCCCCGCACACGGGCTTCAAAAAAACGCCGCTTCAAGCTTCATTTTGAGGCGGCCTTTTTTTGTGGTTCGTGTGCAGTGGTGCCTCCACAAAGAAACGCTTGAAGCGGCTTCAAGCTTCACCGGACACAAGAGGTGTCGCGCGCTTCAGCTGTTTTCTGCGACCGCTTCTAGCGTTATTTTGTGGCGGGGTTTTTTTGAGGCCCGTGTGCGGGGACAGTAAAGATCGCTGCACGTAGGCCACTGGCCACAACCACAAAACGCCGCCACAGGCATATTTCCTATAGTTCTCATACTTTTATATCGATTCGCAGCATTGGGTTGACGCCAGTGGCCGCCACAAGCTACAAATCGCCGCTGCTCGCTTCTTGTGGCCCGCACAGGTCATTAAACACCGATACAAAACGCCGTCACACGCCACTCGTGCATTTAAACCTTCTTTGTCAGAGTCGCACGAGCTAGTGGGTCACAGATCCAGTCATTTCGAGAGGCTACGGTTGAACGCTTGAACTCGTCCTTAGCGGCAGTCTCAGAATGGGGCGATGCCAATCAGGTCAAGTTCAATGCGACGAAAACCCAGGCGTGTCTTTTCTCCGCTAAACGGAGCCAATTCCACCCGGCTCCATCTTTCCGGGGTGTAACCGTGCCAATTACCGACCACCTTGAACTTCTTGGGGTAACGCTATCGTCTATCCTTAATTTCGGCTCCTACATCGAGGCAAAAGCCCAACTAGCTGCCAAAAAATTGGGGATCTTAGCGAAGGTGAGACGGTATTTCACGCCGGAACAGCTGCTCAACCTTTATCAAGCGCAAGTTCGATCGTGTATGGAGTACTGCTCTCATCTTTGGGATGGGTCAGCCAAATACCAGCTAGATGCACTAGAGTCTATTGAAAAGCGTGCCAAGAAGATCATAGGCAATGATGCTCTTGTGCAGTCAAAACTCCAAAGTCTTGAGCATCGACGCCGAGTTGCTAGCCTGTCTGTTTTCTATCGTTTACAATTCGGGGAGTGTGCTCTAGAGTTACACAATTTAATTCCGCCAAGTCCGTTCCATTACCGGACCACAAGACGTACGGCGTTGCGCCACCGGTACATGGTGGACATCCCACCTATACGTACAAAGCGTTTTGGGAGTACATTCATTATGCGTACAGCTAAGGAATGGAATTCCCTGCCGGAGTCTGTGTTTCCTGATAGCTATAACCTAGGGGTCTTTAAGTCAAGAGTGAATAGATTGCTTCTAGGCAAGCGTGCTCCATCGTCGGCCACATCATCGCTTACCATCAGGTGAGATTGTGGTCAAACGCGAGCCTATCCATTATAAAAAAAAAAGTCTAGAGTCGCCAGCTACTAGTGGTTGATTTTTTTTTTTTAATTTTTCTATCTAGTGCTTGACTGCGATCCCACCTGATGGTAAGCAGCGATGCAATCTTTGATGGTGAGGCGCACTAGTTTATTAAGAGCCTATTCACTCTAGCCTTGAAGACACCCAAATTATAATCGGATGGGAAGACCGCAGCAGGCAAACTGTTCCAGTCCTTCGACGTACGCGGTATTAACGACGAGGCGAAACGCTTAGTCCGGACCGTAGAGGTTTCAACAACGTAAGGGTGATTATTCGCCGTACATCGTGTTGTCCGATGGTAGAATTGCGATGGCGGAATCAAGTCATGCAATTCCTGCGCACACTCTCTAAAATGCATCCTGTAGAACACCGAAAGGCTGGCTACCCTACGCCTGTGCTCAAGGCTTTGAAGGTTGGACTTAACCAAATCTGGATCACCAATTAGCCTCTTTGCACGCCTTTCCACCGAGTCCAAAGCTGCCAGGTGGCATTTTGCAGCACCAGCCCATATGTGACTGCAGTACTCCACACACGAACGGACCTTTGGTTGTCACGCGCTTCAGCTTGTTTTGTGGCCGCTTCTAGCTCCTCGTGGCTAAAACCACACCTACGTCCTTCAGTTGCCCTTGTTGTTCTAGAATCACGGGTTTCCTTTTCAGAAATTCATGGATATTAAACATTTTAATAAAAGTACTTGCTTTATTTATTAATTTTACAGAATAAAGGCTTCCGTTATGAGAAAGAAGCCTTTAATAATAATAATAATCTTTCCGTCAGCAAGTAGGAAATTAATTTTCTACAAAATTGATCTCGTATATATGATATCTAAATCTGAATGATTTCCGGGAAATTTTACCTGTTCACTTTTCATCACAAACTTTTGATGTGAACATAACTTATAGGTATTTATTCAAAATACCACTTTGAAAAAAGTGTTCTTTGGAAACTAATTAAATTAATTACTATTTTATTCATTTATTTACTTATTTAAAACTAGCTGTGCCCGCGACTTCGTTCGCGTGGACTACAGGACTTTGAATTTATTTTTTCTAAAATAAAAGTAGCCAAAGTTACTCTTTATCACATCAGCTACCGGCCAAAATCGGCCCAGCCATTTCAGAGATTAGTTGGAACAAACAGACAGATAGACAGACAGACAAAAATTGTAAAAAATGTTATTTTGGTGTATGTACCGTATATGAAAATATATAGGGTGACTGGCAATTAGTTTACGATACTTAAACACGTGATTGTGCTCATGATAACAAACAATTTTTATTATGGGAGCAAAGCCGAAATCGTGAAAAAAATTTCAGCCGTTCAGTACATTAGGCAAACATAAATGTACTGAACAGCTGATTTTTTTTTTCGCGATTTCAGGTTTGTTCCCTTATTAAAAGTTGTTGGTTATCATGAGCACAATCACGTGTTTAAGTATCGTACACTAATTACCAGTCACCCTATATGTTCATATGCATGTAGTAAAAAGCGGTTATTTCAATATTACAAACAGACACTCCAATTTTATTTATATGTATAAATAGATCTATAGATTATAGTAACAACACGTAAACAGCTCATTGGCGATGCTATTACAAACTTCCGTATTTTCATTTTAAATTAATAATTTACGTTATAACGGTATAGCGTTATAACGTATAACCGTTAAAAACGGTTGTACCTACTTTACAATTTTACAGTAAGTAAGTATACAATTCAATAAATGAAATAAATGCACAGCCGTCAACATTTTCCACATACTATGAAAAAAAAAGCAAACTTGAAATTCAGTATATGATAAACCTAAATGACTCAAAAGATATTAAAACGGATTTGAACCGATCTGTGTCATCGAATTTGAGATATCGGATACTTATCCTACAATTAATACAAACTTTCTTATTGGTTTATTCTTTATTAAAGGTAACGGTAGGATAAAACAAAAAATAAAAAAAACAAATGACATCTTATTTCTCTAATAGAGTGGTTGCGCGAGGCCCCTATAAGCGTGAGGCCCGGGCGGTTACACCCGTCACCGCCCCCTAAGGCGGTCACTATTATTTAATTTTTAACAAGCGTTATCAATAACAACACTTCGATTAGAGCCTGTTAGGTATTACAGAATTCAAATATTAAATCGAGCTCAATAAATATTACAGTCTCTGAAATCACAGCTGTAACATTTTGAAATAATTTAAATGTGGTGAAGAGAGGTCAGGTCGCTTACCACCAAAATCATTTCAATTGAATGTATATTACAATGAAAATTGACAATTGTCCTGTGAAATGCGTGTTATTTGAACGGATATTTTAATGGTTTTACAGAAACAATTGATATCATTTATACACCCTTAAATTTTGATCGTTTTAATCCCGTGGAGGGTCAATCCGGTACATGAAAAACTATCGATTTGTAAAGATAAAGTTGCGAGTCCAATGACCTGTAGGTAGTAGTCGGCGTCGCGTACAAACTACCTACAGGTCATTTTATTCTCTCAGCTGACGTTTTCTTAAATAAATTAATTTCGTACATGCGTAAATTAATATGAGTTTTAAAAAAAGGTACTTAATTTTTTTATTTCATCTTTACAAATCGATAGTGTTTCATGTACCGGATCGACCGTCCACGGGATTAAAACGATCAAAATTTAGCGGTGTATTTATTACAGTAATATTATAAAGCTGAAAGTTTGTGTGTTATGTGAATCGTAGTACGCGTATCTATATGCAGGAAGGGTTCCGTACCGTCCGTAATAAATAAAAACGGCGAAAAAAAATAACACTTTTGTTGTATGGGAGCCCCGCTTAAGTATTTATTTTCACTTAAGTATTGTTATAGCGGCAACAAAAAACACACAATCAGTAAAAATTTCAACTGTTTAGCTATCGCGGTTCATGAAATATAGCCTGATGACAGACAGACGGACAGTGGAATATTGGTAATAGGGTTTTTACCCGACTGCAAGAAGGGTTATGGTTTTCGCGCGTATCTTGTATGTTTGTAATATTCTTTATTACATCATATCTTCCAAACCGCTGAACAGATTTTTATAATTAACATATCGTTAGATTCGTCTTGATAACCCAAGTGTTTTTAGATAGGTGACGTTAAAAAAAAAACATATCGACTGTGAGATGCTATAATATATGTTAGAGTAAAAAAAAAAAATTTTTTTATTCTGCAATATGGGTATCAAATTCAAGGGCTTTTCATGAGGATTTCAAAATGGTATGTCATAACCATATTAAAAAAAAGTACAACAGGAAATCTATGTTATTTATTTTGTACTGAGGCGAATGCCTAGGTCGGTTTTTGAACTTTACAGTGATTTTACGTCTAAAATATAGTGAATAAATAGTGATATTATAATTGTAACTAAAAAGTGTAAAATAATGAGTTAATTTAAAAAATAAAATAGCGTAGACAAGATATGAAACTTTACAAGATACAGCCTAATTTAAATATTGTGAAGCACTGTCCCAGATATCAATCGGTTATTCTGTTTAATAAACTGCCTTTAGATTTGAAGAGTGCTATATACTCTAGCTCTTTTAAAATAAAGCTCAAAAGATTCTTATTGAACAAGTGTCTATATACTATTCATGATCTTTGAGTTAAATACAATGTTATATTAATTTTGTGTTGTTGTTATATTTAACTGTTTGTAATTTCAGATACAATTTATTGTTAATGAATAAATGACTATGACTATGACTAAAAAAACCCAAATGCGTAAAAAAATCCTTTAAATAAAATCTGAAAAGAATAATAAACAAGTTCAGTCTACATTTCAGCAACAGTCGGGACCCATTAAAATAATCTAGACTAAAATCATTTCATTTAATGTTGGTTTTTTATTTTTTAAATTAACTTTTTTTATCCTTTGGGTACGGAACCCTAAAAAGCAAAGTCAACGCCCAGCCCTAGACCTAAAACTTTGAAATTTTACAGAGAGGTTCCTTTTATGATGTCCTTATGGGAATGAAACAAGGATTCCAAAATTTGTATAAATGCCCCATAAAAGGGGGAAAGTCACTCAAAGTGCAGTGGAATCAGCTACACTCGGGTTTCCTTGTGTGTTTCCATCAGGATTGAAGATATCCGCAGGAAACCCCAACTAGAGTGGCAGCAGGCAGGACAATTCTTGCAGAACCAATGGTTGAAAGGTTCTGGACCGGTGACTGCGTAGGAAAATGCAGTGTGAAAAGACCTTCCAACACTGCATTTTCCAACAGGTTGGACCGATGATGACCTTGAATGAATTGCCCGGTCGCGCTCGTACAGTTCGGCGCCACGAGCTGACACAAGTGCGTTCGCCAAGCATAGGTATAAAAAGTGAAGTATAGGTACCGGCACGAATCTTGAGCTCTCGGCGTCAGAGTGGGGATCGCTTTGGGCATTCCATACATTGGCGAGCCAATCGTCGTTGTTGTTAGATACATACAGCAAGCGCAGGGAACGAATCACGAGTGACGTCTATGTCGCGATGGCACAACGAGCCAATCACTGACACTCCCCACCCCCGCGTCTCACTTCGTACCACTAAAGAGACCGAATATTTGACTTCAGCGCAACTTGAAGCCAGCGCTCAAGATCCATGCCGGTATCTATACATACATGAGATTGACTTCTGTACCTATTTTTTTTTGTGGTTGTGGTGTCAGCCTGTTCACGACTTCGGTCTTAGCGGCGAGCGGTGTAGCGAGCGGTGCGGCTTCGGTAAGCGGTTGCACGGCGCTATGAGCGGCGTCTCGTGGCGTGCTTCAAACATTTTCATACTTTTGTTCTTGCCGCTAGACACCCTGCACTTAGCTTGCCTGCTTGCTTAGCTTGTCTGGCCTGTTGGTCTAGTAGTTACTGGCCCTGACTGCTATGCCGGAGGTCGTGGGTTCGTTTCCCACCCAGGACAAATGTTTATGTGATGAGCATGATAATTTCTTCTGTGTCTGGGTGTAATTTATCTATAATAAATGTATGTATTTAGATATTTACACCGCTAAATTTTGATCGTTTTAATCCCGTGGAGGGTCGATCCGGTACATGAAACACTATCGATTTGTAACGATAAAATTAAAAAATAAAGTATCTTTTTTTAAAAACTCGTATTAATTTACGCATGTACGAAATTAATTTCTGTAAGAAAACGTCAGCTGAGCGAGTCCAATGACCTGTGGGTAGTTAGTACGCAACGCCGACTACTACCTACAGGTTGTTACAAATCGATAGTGTTTCATGTACCGGATCGACCCTCCACGGGATTAAAACGATCAAAATTTAGCGGTGTATAAGCATGTTTATCAGTTGTCTAGTACTCATAACTAGGGCTTTCAATACCGGTATTACGGGATCCCGTAATACCGTGATCACGGATATATTTTAGTCTTTTTTCAATCACGGTATTGACGAGCCAATACCGTGATTACGGTATTACAATCTTTTATTGAGTTTTGTTGTAATAAGTAGCAGGAAATTATATGATATAATATAAATTATGATGTAATATTATTCTCACACTTGTATTTAGCACCAACTATTATCTCCAGCTCACCCGCCCGCACCTTGCTTAGACCTGTTTCTGAGTCGAGCGAGCCTAAAGGGCCTATTACACTATGCGTTATTCAGCACACGATATTCAGACTCGTCTTTGTTTTCTTTCCGAGTAAGACAGTCTGACCCTTGTTACCCATAGACTAGATACGTCGAACCATAGATTAAAACCGTCTGAATACCGCTTAGTGTAATAGGCCCTATACGACGTTATTGTTTTGTTAGTCAGTATCGCAAAGGCGCCCGGGTAACATTTGCATGTGAACTTGGTCATTATGTATTTTTGATAAGTTTGTGATCTTAACGAGCAACATGGTACACCTATAATATTAATACTTGTATTTACTGGGGTTTGTCTCAATTCTCAATGGATCACGCGATCGTATTTTTTTTTGTCGTATCTGATGACGTGTCACGAATTCACAACAGATTGAAGCATCTAAAATTGTGGCAATTTCCTCTTTGATTAATGTCATTTTTACTTTAACGAATCACGTTATCCATTAGGTCTACAATTAAATAGTAAAAATTTAAAATTTAAGCGGTTTGGATGTGGCTTTGTTTTCTAACTTCAATTATTATTAATTTTGCCTAATTAACTACTTTCGTGTACGAAGAAACAGTTCAAAATTATACATTTAATTGGCAGTTTGGTATAGAAATCAGATATCAGAAACGTTTATTTCAAATATACTAATTACAGGCCATTTTGAATTGTGAAAATGTCGGTCAGTCAAACAAGTGAAGCTAAATTACACGTTCCAAAGCGTAGATCTCTATGGAGAAGAACGTGCAAGAAACTCTGGACACTCTTTTAAATCATATTGAGTTACATGAATCTTCGTTACATATTTCTTGTTGCTTCTATTAGGTGAGCACAATGAAGATAAGTAATAAAAATACAAGAAGTACATGGGAAATATTCTTATAATAATAAGAAAAACACGAGTCTTGACATTTGCTGCCTTCTAAGGACAGTATAGGTACTTATCGAATGTATCAGTCAGTAAATCATAGATACAGCAGCGCCATGCTAACTTGAACCTTATTAGAACTGCGTTTGAACTTTATTAGAATTGTCATAAACAAGTGACAGCGTCAAGTAAGCATAACTTTACGCAGATCTATGGTTTTAACCTACCTTATTTGCTAATCGCCGGTAAACAATAGGTACGGCAGCGCCATGCTTACTAGAACCTTATTAGAACGGTTAAGAGAGAATAAAGATTGATTCGAAAACTAAAAAAAAGTTTTTAAATGGTTTTATTAATGTCCTAATTAAAGTTCCTAGAGAAGGGATTACAGTCAAGCACTAGATTAAAAATTAAAAAAAAAAAAAACTTGAGTTTAATACCGTGATCACGTGATCACGGTATTGAATTATGCTAATACCGGTATTGATACCGGTATTGAAAAAATCCGGTATTTGAAAGCCCTACTCATAACACAAGCTCTGCTTAGCTTGAGGCTAGACGGCGTTGTGTGGTAGTTGTGGAATATATTAGTTATTATTATTATATTAGCTTTCGCTCACAGCGGCAAGGTCGTAAACGGGCCTTTAGGAGTGACCTTTGCCCAACAGAGGACATGTTTTGGCTGAAATGATGATGAAACAAACGTTAGTGTAACATACAGTAAATGCAGTAGCAACATATTCAGTTCCAGCCCGTAAGTTAGTGCACATGTTTATAATACATTTCAAGTTAACGTATACACAGTTAGCGCCGGAGTTTGGCGCTGCTCTAATCTCCAGTTTAATTTAACTAGTTCTTGTTAAACTGGTTCAGCGCATAATCGTGAGCTTGAGATTCGGATCTCGGTTAGTGACACAGCGGGGTTATTGGGATTTTGCATTCTGATTTAGAGTTTCAATTTAGTGAAGAGAGAGACTATTATGTAAGAAGCTTTCTTTCTTTGTTATCTATACTATAAATCATACAACTAAGCTGTCTTGGAGCTCGTGGTTAAGTACTTACGGGTTGCTTCTCAAGGTTAGGCAACGCTAGCTGGGGTCAATATGTGGATGGGTGAACGTTCATTACATACCGAGACTGCCGTGTCTCAAAAAGTACGTAAAAGCCTTTGGTTTCGACTTTCAATTGTAGACTTTTGACAGTCAGTACGGACTGACTGAAAAATCTAACTCCTGACTTTGCAGAAGGTATCGTTTTTTAGGGTTCCGTAGTCAACTAGGAACCCTTATAGTTTCGCCATGTCTGTCTATCCGTCTGTCTGTCTGTCTGTCCTCGCTTAATCTCTGTGACCGTTAGCACTAGAAAGCTGAAATTTGGTACCAATATGTATATTAATCACGCCGACAAACTGGTAAAATAAAAATTGGTAAAAATGTTTTATTAGGGTAGCCCCCCTAAATGTAAAGTGGGAAGTGATTTTTTTTTTATTTCAACCCTAACGTGTGATATATTGTTGGATAGGTATTTAAAAATGAATAGGGGTTTACTAAAATCATTTTTTGATAATGTCAAAAATTTCGGAAATAATCGCTCCAAAAGTAAAAAACAATGTGTGTCCCCCCTCTAACTTTTGAACCATAAGTTTCGAAAATATGAAAAAAATCTGAAAAGTAGAACTTTATAAGGACTTTCTAGGAAAATTATTTTGAACTTGATGGAAAGAACAGTTTTTGTACAAAAAAGACAAAAAGGTTCTACAAAATAATTTCTGGACTAAGTTTGTAGTATAATCGTATATGCAAGCATTTTTTTAAACTCATAAGTGGGTACACTTATTGTGACGAACGGGAAACTACGGAACCCTACACTGAGCGTGGCCCGACACGCTCTTGGCCGGTTTTTTTTTTTCTGAAGTTTTACAGCCCTAAGAATTACCTCTGTATCGTGGGTGCGGTCACAAACATGTAAACACAGATAAGACACCCAGAACGAAATCTACACTAATATAATAAAAAGGTAGTTTGTTAAGCTATTGCATAGCTTCTATCGCGGGCCTTGAGCGTGGAGACCGAATCCAGAAATTCCGTAACGAAAATAACCTAACACCCCCCACTCATTTGTTTTGAGCGTGGTGACCGATAAGAAAACAAATGAGTGAAAAATCAATCAAAATTCAATTCAATGTGTGAAAGTGTAACTTCAATAAATATCAAAGAAAAAAAAAACAAAGGAAAAAAAATACTGCATAAATAAATAATTATAATTGCATAAGTTGATAAAAATGCTATGCAATAGCTTTACCGCGGCAGTCCCCGAGTACCACACGTCTTTTTTAAGCTATTGCATAGCTTTTAGCGCGGGCCTTGAGCGTGGAGACCGAATCCAGAAATTCCGTAACGAAAATAACCTAATACCCCCCACTCATTTGTTTTTTGAGCGTGGTGCCCGATAAGAAAACAAATGAGTGAACAATCAATCAAAATTCAATTCAATGTGTGAAAGTAATACTAAGTAGTACTTCAATTAATATCAAAGAAAAAAAAAACAAAGGAAAAAAAATACTGCATAAATAAAATAAATACATAATTATAATTACATAAGTTGATAAAAATGCTATGCAATAGCTTTACCGCGGCAGTCCCCGAGTGCCACACGTCTTTTTTTATGTTTTTTTGTTTGTAGGAGGAAGCAATCGGACCAGTGCTTCCAGAGATTAATCTGGAAGCACTTGTCCGATTGCTAAAATTTTTTCACCGATAGAAAGCTGCTTGATTCCTGAGTGACATAGGCTATATTTTATGTACGCAGATGATGCTGCGGGCAAAAGCTAGTATACAATTCGGTGCAGACATCAAACCCGCAACACGTACCGCAGCAGCCAATGCAGTTACTGGGTTGTGGAGATCAGATAGACAGTCGCATTCTGATACTCAGCTGCGAAGCCAAACGCAACTAACTCAGGAATGGGCACACCATAATAATGGCGATAAGTCTCCTCTTTGAGGAGTGGCTGGAGAGGCGTCACGGCGTTCTCATTTTTCGCATGACGCTGATCCTCACTGACCATGGTAAATTCAGGAGGTGCCTGCACCGCATTCAAGAAGAAAAAACACCCGGGTGTTACCATTGGGTGGATTGCCGGAGGACACGGTGGGGCATACGATGGAGGCGTAGGTACCTTACTTGGGTGGAGAACATTCGCACACCCCAGTCGCTGAAACCCTCTACCCCGACTACCAGCCACTGTAGGCACGGGATTGCGGACGACGAGCAATGGGTAGCTCGTTATCCGGCTGTCTGGTAACCGTCCGGATCGGTTAAGGCGCGCAGCATTCCACGCGAGCCTCAAAGAAATGAACCTCGGGCCCAGCAGTGCTGATGTCAACTAGAGTCATGGATTGACTTCTGAAAGTTTACCCTTGGCACTAGAACGTTAAGGTACCGGTATAGGAGTACCAGAACCCAGGTACCCTCCGCAAAATAGTCAGTAACACTAAGACACTGTTGAAATTCTGGGTTGGATCAAATTCAAATTCAAATATTTATTTCAGATAATCCTTAGTAATATTATAAAAGCGAAAGTGAGTTTGTTTGTTTGTTTGTTACGTCTTCACGCCTAAATGGCAAAACCGATTTTGATGAATTTTGGTACAGAGGTAGTTGGGACCCTGGAGACGGACATAGGCATAATTTTTTTTATAAAAAAAGTGATAAAAGGGGGAGAAAGAGGGAAGGTCCTTTATGTACGCGGGCGAAGCCGCGGGCAAAAGCTAGTCATCCATATTTGTGTTAGTAGTAGTACAATTTAGCCTAATGTTAATATTAAATTATAATTAATTAACAAGCAATGAACCATTGTACGAACAGTTCAATGGTTTATTAGTTTATTTGGATAAGTGTGTCTGGATAGGTACTTATACACCTTTGTAAGAAGAGACCTGTCTGAAAACACATTCAGGATGCAATTAGAGGAGGAGCGTAGACGCGCCAACATGGAAGCGCATCGCTTCCACATGATCGTGGCGAACCCGTCAACACATGCGTCCGCGAACATCCCTGACGTGCTACATCGCCACGGCAATACCAAAAGCATCCTGAATGCGCTATTATACTGTACGATAAAAAAAATTGACACATTTGTCCTAGCCATACGCAAAAAACACGCTCTAAAAGTGAAGTTGCAGACACCAACCTGACATATAACACAATACAATAACTACAACTTTAACCCGGTGTCATGGGGGTTGGGTCTGTGAGACCCGCCACGTTTTATATCGCTTCTAGTTCGGTTAATATGCATGCGACGTTGCTGTTCTTCTCAATAGCTAGAGCTGTTGAGTTGTTCTATGCATCGCAGGCAACACTTTTGACGTGCGACAGCCGCAGTAGGAGTTACACGATCTCAAAATTGAATAAGGTCTGTGAGACCCAACCCCGCAGTCCGTGTAACAATTTCGCGCCAATTCGTATAGATGTTATTTTATTTTATATTCCTGTATTTATTCATTTCTATTTGTTTTTTTGTTGTTGTGTACAATTAAAGTTGCTGATATATAGTTTAATTTGTGTATTTTGTAGGTTCTTAGTAAAAAATGGATCGAGAAGATATGGAACGGCAGCGTTTTCTTTAGAATTAACAAGTCGGACTCTGATTCTGGTTTGTCTGACCAGGAGATGTCTGATGACGAAGATCGCTTGAATGAGCGTAGTAATCTTAGTGACACAAAGCAAGATATCTCAAAGTCCGAGTTTGATGATTACATTCCACTGTCTACGCTATCGGATAGAAATCGTTTGTTGGTAAAGTATTCTAGCAAGCTAGGCTAGTTCTTCAAACGCAAACCGTGAATGTTCTGCGGGTTTTTATCGTGGCAAAGACGGTACAATGTGATATAAGACGCCTTTTCGACAAAATGTCAGGACCAGAGCCGAAAACATAATCCATCAATTGCCGGGTGTAGTACCAGTCGTTATTTTTAAAAGGTCTAATAAATATGATCAAAACATATTATAATACGATATTTCTGTTTAATTTATTTACATTAATACCTCAAAAACTAAACACAAAGAAAATATGAACTATATTATTTATAATGTATTTGATAATTTGTTATCTTATGAACGGGTCTGTGAGACCCACCCCAACGTCCGTGTAACACTTTTCCACCCCCATCACCCCGGGTTAAATTAAAATCTTCTATTAAACGAATCCTCAAGAACTTCGCTTGTGATCCTAAATTGCACAGTTGTCACTGAAATACGCACACGAACCTTAGGATCCCCGAATTCCATTAAAGATACCTTGAAAAACCTGAGAAGCCTAATCTGTTTTTGGAGAGAGTATGCTGGTTAGAATAAGCCCACCTAAGGTTATGGATCTAATTTCGAGAAAGAGGTCAACCGTCGAATCCGACTCGGCTGGGCAGCATTCGGGAAGCTGCGCGGTATCTTCCCGTCCAATATGTGTGTCAAGACGAAAGTCTTTGACCAGTGCGTGTTGCCAGTGATGACATATGGTGCCGAAACTTGGTCGCTCACAATGGGCCTCATCAGAAGGCTTAAAGTCACCTAAAGGGTAATGGAAAGGGCTATGCTCGGAGTTTCATTGCGTGATCGAATCAGAAATGAAGATATCCGCAGGAGAACCAGGGTTGCCGACATAGCACGAAGAATCACTAAGCTTAAGTGGCAATGGGTAGGGCACATTGCCCGCAGAACGGATGGCCGTTGGGGCCGGAAGGTTCTGGAGTGGCGACCGCGTCCGGACCGTACCGGAAGACGCAGCCGCGGAAGGCCTCCTACGAGGTGGACCGATGACCTGGTGAAGGTGGCGAGAATCCGATGGATGCGAGACGCACAGGATCGTGCATTGTGGCGACACTTGGAGAAGGCCTATGCCCAACAGTGGCCGTCTATCAGCTGAAATGATTAAAGTTATAGCCGCTATGGTCCACGTACAATGGTCCGCTACGGAAACCATAATCAGACATAACATAACTACAACATTAAATCAAAATCTTCTCTTAAACGAATCCTCAAGAACTTCTTTACTCAAGTGTACAACTAACTTTACCTTATCGTGCTCCGCTCGCAAGGTGTGCGGGCAAATTGAATTTCAACTTCTATAATCTTACAGACTTATTAAATGTGCTCAATTTCGGGTCTATTTCGAAACTATTCTGGGCCCCATTTGGGAACGTTTTGGGCCCATTATCGTGGTTTAAAACGTTCGGTTAACGGGCCATTGGCGAGTTGTTATGACCATAAGTTTGGCGTGTTGAAGTGTAAAAGTTTGGTCGTATGTGTTCTGTTGTATTTTTATTGTTATTTGTGACGACTATTGGGAAAACGGGCGACGCGGCGACGTTTTAAAAAAAAGGTTTTTTATTGGCTAATTGTGTAAAATTGTAAGTGTATTTTGTAAGCGTTTTTAGGACTGGTGGTATGCCAGCGAGTTTATCGCGTGAAAGCTGAAAATTATCCCAGGGAAAAATACTCCTGTGATAAAAAGTATTTTATTTTTACGATATTACGTATTTATGTTGGTTGACCCTAATTTTTAGCTAATTATAATCACATTATAATATTATATAATATTGGAATGGTTAATTTTGTTTTTGGGTTCAAATGTTTAGGCTATTGTAATTGATTTGTTCCCTTTTAATACCACTCATCTAATACCAATGACATTAGTTTGAACCCGTGTCAATTGTCTATTCCGAATAGATACCATTGCTCTAACTAATACAAAAAAAATTCAAGGATCTAAAGTACAGTCAGCCAAAATGCTTTGTATAGGATCTTTAATTGAAATAAAATCCAAAAAAACGTATTTATTTAACAAATGTCTAATTTAATAATAAATTGTATACTGCAAGTCTGCAAACCTGCTCTAAATAACAACAAGCCAGCATTTTTTTATGCAAGTCAAGATTTTTGCTTTCCCCCAAGATGTTGAGGGTTGATTATAGCTTCCTCAAACATATCTAAAAAAAGTGATTAGTTAGTGAAAGCTTTGTGTATTAAGAGATCGTATAAAAATATTAGGAAACCAAAATTTTATTAGGTTTGACTTGAGTTGACTGTACTAAATTCAAGTCACTGGTATGGGTTCGTACATTAAATTAAATTATTTAAAGAGTGGTCTCCGTTCAGAATAGGTAATAAAATTGCGTTCCAACAAATACCAGTGGTATTAGATGAGTGGTATTAAAATGGAATAAATCTTGTAATTTTTCTAATTTGCTCCTAGATATAATATCATATGTGTATGCTGTGGTCTCATTTTATATAAATGGCAGCTAAAACAATGACTTCTTACACAGACCTGCCACTAAAAGTGGCACGTTAGAGGTGAGTAGAAAAAAAAGAAGCTAATATTTACCAATTTTCTCATACCATGCTCCATAGTACATAACCTAGGTATACAGCAGCAAAACATCGTTACCAAGGCTTTACGTGGTTCACGTTATTTACGTGGGAGCCAGTCATCGCGCGTGCAGCCGCCATTATTTTTACCATGCAAATGGTTCCGTACCGTACGCAAGTCATCAGTGTACACTCGAACACGAAAGTGTTTTGTCTTTTAATATGGAAATGTTTTTATTTTTAAAGTTTGTCTTTTTTTTGTATTACCTGTTATATAAGTAGGCTTTTAGTGTGATAACACCCTTTTGCTGTAAAAAATAATACCATTTTAGAAAAGTTATTGTGTGCTTATAATCTTTCTAGGCTTTTACATAACTTTTTTAGGTGGGAAATCATCCAATAACAACTCCCGCCCTTGGCCTGAGCGGGAGGGACTGTCAGACTTTTATTTACTAATATCCACGGCAGACACCCCCTCGAGGCGCACATGGAACACTACGCGCTGTCGACGACTTGGGATTCGCCGTTACCTCGCCGTCTGCAAGCCCGCGGCTACAGTGGCTGGAAATCGGGATCCCGGCGGCTAAGGCATGAGAGCCATTCCCTCACGCGTGCGGCCGCCCTTTTTGCCAGTATTACTGCTTCGCAGAAGGAGGCGATCACCTGCCACTTCTTTTCACTCTGGCCCATGTCCTGTATCAAGGCCTGGCTATCCAACGAGCTTAAAGTCGGCTTCTAGTCTAACCAGATACGGCTGAATACCAGTTTTACATGGATTGACAGAACGGTTTTGGATGAAATTCGGCTCACAGGTCTGTGTCCTGCCTTATCACATAAAATACTTTTTATTCCGCGAGTATATTCATTCAGTATACGTATGTTTAATCCATTGGCAGAAGCGTGTTCTTCTTGAGCGCCGATTGTACATACGTCTGTACGAAATTTATTTGGCCGAAAATTTTTGTTTCTATACCATTGTTTTTCATAGACAAATCCAGAAAAAGTTTTTTTTTTGTTGATTTACATAAAAACGCGCAATTACGTAATAATAATACCCCTTCACGCGTGAGGGGTTAATAAATTTTAAATTATCAGATAATTTACAACAATAATTCTTAATAGTCAAATAATTAATTCACCCTACTAGTTAATTAGTCGTTCTAGTTTGTTATGAGTAATCAAATCTACACTTTCTGGCTGCCATGTTCGCGGCCTATCAATTTCGGCGTAAACGTGCCCCAATTTCACGTATTATTTACACTTGAGAAGGAAACAGTTACTTTAATTGCCAAACTACTCGACAAACACCGCATTCCGGTTGTTTAATTAGTTCAAAGATATGGAGTTAGAACGCGTGAAAATATGCACGCGTGCGGAATGAGAAGCGTGTGGCACGAATAGCATGTGTTGCACGCAATAGGATTGTAAGCTTTGTAGGACTATTGATGTTATTGGAAAGTTACATGGTTTTTGGGTAACAAGTCAATGTGAAACCAGTGGTGACCGAGTGGTAACCCTGACTTACGAGTTGTAAGTCATGGGTTCAAACCCAGCTAGGCGCATTACTTTGTGTAATTTATTCATCACCACTGCTCTCAAAACGGAGTCCTCTCTAGTATAGAGAATGGGCCTGAGTCCCAACAGTGGGAACATTATAAGGCCGACTATGAGCACAGGCAAACAGACTGTGACTATGACTGTTTATGTTTACAGACTAAATCCTACCCGTATTCTATTGCGTTCTAAGGTTGGAACACAGCAACGCTGCCTGAAAATAAAAAGCACAATTTCTAATGGTATTTCCCAGTGACTGAAAAGTTTAGAAAGGAAATCGGTTGTCTTAGTATGGTATTGTGAAGAGGAGGGATGAAGCGCATATTACTAAAAGAGTTCTGAGTATACATGTAGATGGATGGAGAGGGAGAGGAAGGCCGAAGAAAACTTGGATGGATTGTTCGATATGAAAGAAAAGGGAGATAGTGTTAGTTTGACGGGTGACAGGACAGAGTGGAAGAAAAAAACGTGTTGCGCCGACTCCAAGTAATATGGGATAATGGCAGGAAGAGAAGTTTCCCAGTGTGAGCTTCTTTACAAAAAAAATCCAAGAAATAAAAAAAAAAATCGGTTACACTTTTATGCGTGACAGTACTGCGGCGGAAACTCTTATCTTGCTCACGTTATGTTTTTAAACGTTTTTTGGTTAAATAAGTTGTTGAGTGTTTTTAGAAGCGAGTCATAAAAATGGAACGTCATTATTTTATACTAGCTTTTGCCCGCGGCTTCGCCCACGTTCATAAAATATAGCCTATGTCACTCAGAAATAAAGCAGCTTTCTGTCGGTGAAAAAATTTTAGCAATCAGCCCCCCTAGCCAAGTTACAATCGAATTCCGTTCTCTAATCGGTAACGCCTCGGTGACAGCAATTGTAGAAAACGATAAGTGGGAGCCATGTTGACGCGCCTGAGTCGGCCGCTCGTTCTACGATGTAGCGTTTGTATAACAAATGATGTAGCGTTAAATATTGTAGAAACGATTTTGAACGATGTGAACTTGGCTACGAATTGTCTATTCGTTTGTTCTTACCACGCGACTTTACGTTGAGATGACGTCATTCCCATACGTTTCATCACTTTTCGATAGCGTTAACGATTGGAGAATAACAACTTGTCTAAGCGTGCAGGCCAGTACATAAAAAGATTACCTCCTACAAACAAAAAAAAAACAAACTTTGCCTCTTTATTATATTAGTTTAGACTAGCTTCTGTTAGCAGTTTTACTCCAGTAGAAATCGAAATTATTCCAAGGTATTTGTGGTAAAAAAAAAACTGTTATTCCTTTTTTGTTAGGTTACTGTGAACTCAGCAATGGGTAGCTCGCTGTCCGGCCGTCCGGTAACTGTCCGGACCAAGTCTAAGTCGTCGACGGCGCGCACTGTTCCCGCGCGCCTCAAGGAGTTGTCAGCAACAGCAGGAACCCAGCCGGGTCGAAGCCTACTGGGGCCAGGGTTATCTGAAAGGGCGCTCAAGCCCCGGTATGAAGGCTAGAAGGAACGGGGTGGGTCTTTTAGTCAGTAAGAGTCTGACACTATCTCCGGCTCCGCCCAAGAGCGGTGGATGTCATTGCATGATTTTTCCCATAATAAAAAAAAAAGGTTACTGTGAACTCCGTGACAGACAGAAATAAGAGGAACTCACCGGGAGCCTCTGTTGGATCCAGCCTAAGCTTTTTTTGGATAGGTTCTTCATAATTTTCATGCAAATTGCGATTATGTTTAAAAGGGTGTGAGCCTGGAGATCTGTCTTAAAGGTCTCGAACCTAGTTCACATTTCAGCTCTCACAAAGATTTTAGTCTTAGGCAAAATTTATATAAATAAACTTCTTTTTAAAAATTTATTGAACCTACACTGAGAATACAGTTAATCTTTGAACAAACGATACTTTTAATATAAGTCTGTTTTTCCTGATACAACTCGGGAATTTTTAAGTCGAGAGTAATTAGGTTTCTTCTAGGTAAGCGCGTTCAATCGTCGACCGCATCGTCGCTTTCCATCAGGTGTGATAGCGGTCAAGCGCAAACCTATCAACAATAAAAAAAAGTACTACTATATTCCCTTGGGATAATTTTGTATATAACACGAGCAAATCCGCTGGCAGCATCTAGTTTTGCTTATAATTATTGTTCGCTAAGATTGAACTTTCTTTGGTATTGGTACTCCATACTCGAAACTAAACTTAATTGTGGTCTCAATACGAACGTCTGTCTTTAGTTGTCGGTAGATCCAGACAAATCTAATTCAGAGACTTGGAACACATGTGTCAGCCGCAAGCACAGACGGAGACATACATCTGTTACATTTTTAAAACACTTTTTTATTACTGGAAAGCAGGAATTTATTTTAGAAAGATAAATGCCAAAATTAAATGAATTGAATCACTCTACGTGATACTTTCTGTAATTTATTTCATCACCACTGCTCTCAAAACGGTGTCGGAAAACATCGCGAAGAAACAGGTATGTCGTAGGACAAAAATTTGAAGATATGTGACATCTATAAACCCACACTGGGGCCTCGTGGTGGATTACACTTGACGTTATGGCAACTAATTTTTATTTTTATTTTGTTTTTCTTTTATTAATTTTTATTTTGTAATTATTTGTGTGTCTATACCTACGGGCAGAATAAACATGTTTCCTTTCTTTTTCTTTTTTCTTTCATTACGGCCCATTCCCTCTCCTAGCGAGAAGGCCTGAGTCCCAACAGTGGGAACATTAAAAGGCCGACTATGCTATGCTATGCATCACTGCTTGGCATCAGGTGAGATCGCACTCAAGAACTGGTTTATACCAATTAAAAAAAAGTGATGAAAAATCTGCTTAGCTGTGCATTTAAAAATGCCCACGCGCGCCTCAAGGTGTTGTCAGTGAACCGTAGGGACCCAACAGGGTCAAAGTCTACTGGGGCCACGGTCATTGTGAAAATGAACCCGGAGCCCTGGGATGAAAGCAAGGAAGGAACAGGAGTGGGTTTATAGTCAGTAAAAGTCTGACACTATCTCGCGCACCGCCCATGAGCGGGGGATGTCATAGGAAGATTTCCCCACCTACAAAAAAAAAATGGTTCCATACCAAAACCGAAACCCATATAGGACAATTTCGTTCTTCGTTTGTCAAGAGCCTTTACTTCGGGAACTCATGAAGAGTACTCCTCTTCGAGTCGTATTCCTCTGTGAATTTCCCGTTCGATCCGCTTTTTACTGATGGTGCCTCATCATCTGTGACGGTTCTTGGCGTCATAATGTACGACGTGCAATTGGATGCCCAACTGTCCAGTGTGGACTGGACCTAATTTGCTCAACTTTTAGGGCTGCGACCTCTTGGTCGTTTCGATGAGTTGTTCAAGGTTGTGGCCATTTTTCCTGATTACATGGTCAAACAGTTTAGTCCTCTGCATAATATACAGGTAGTCGACGTGAGTTATGTTGAAATTAATATGAAATACATAGGCTTGGAGCAGTGACAAAATGTAATCACTTAAGCCCACGCAGCCCTATTAATGATGCATATTTTGAAATTAGCAAGAGAATCAAAACATTTAAGGTATTTCCGATGACCTAAAATCTTGTAATTTCGTAAGAAGCTAGCTTTCATATAAAATACAAATTAAGAAAAAAGTCTGAAAATCGTAAATTATTTTTTTACTATTTAGAAAAATTTTGACACTTATTCGGGAATCAAAGTAATTGCATAGGTAATTTTGCACGGAACCCTCAGTGCGCAAGTCCTCAACGACTCGCACTTGACCGGTTTTTATCTCATGTATGTTTCTTTGAAGTATCCTTATTTGGGCTTGATATTGTTCTAGCAATTTCATCTGAAAGGTCTACACGTGGGGCTTAGCGGCCATTATGGTTATAGCTGTTACGGCCATTAGTCTAATAGCTTTGATCTTAGAAGTATTTAGGGCTTCATACAGAATGCGGTACTGATGAAGCTATTAAGACTGACATATCTTACTTTATATGTTTATGCGTCGGAAACATGGACTGGAATCTACATACGTAAAACCGACAAGAAGAATTTTGACGCATTGGAAATGTGTTGCTGGAGACGGATGCTAGGAGTACCTTGGACAGATTTTTGTACAAATGATTTCATAATAAAAGAACTCGGCATCAGACAGCGCCTATCATCCACAATGCAGTCGCGCATTTTAACCTTCTTTGGCCATGTATTTCATTATGGTAATGACTCCATAGAGCGTCTCGTAGTGCAGGATAAAGTTGAGAGCACCAGGCCATGTGGTAGATCACCAATGAGATGGACAGACCAGATCAAGGCCACAACTAAATGCTCGGTTTGCGAATGTACCCGGAAAACTGCAGTCCGCGACTAATAGTGCCTTATTACCAGGATGATCACTCATCAGTCACTCAGTGTTTGACAGTGATTACCACGACCATTCTGGCAAGAGTGAGAAGAATCTTATATTGATTTCTTTTCCTGTACGTTTGTCAATATTTATTTTTTTATTATTGTTGATAGGCTTTGCACTTGACCACTATGTCATCTGATAGAAAGCGACGATGTGATCGACGATGGAGCGCGCTTGCCTAGAAGTAACAAATTCACTCTTGACTTAAAGATCCTCAGGCTGTAGCTACCAGAAAACACAGACTCCGGCAGGGACACTAAGCCTATGTTAGGGTCGGCTTTCAGTCACCTTGATCTTTGAGGTTACTTCTAGGTGAGCGCGCTCCATCCATCGTCGCTTTCCATCAGATGAGATAGCAGTCAAGCACGAACCTATAAAAAAAAAAAAAAAAAGACGGGTTGCACTCCGGGAGCGCCGGCAGAAGTGAAAACTTGATTATTAACGTTGAGCATGTTTGATATTTTGGAATGGTTAGGGAATAATTTTGCACCAATTGCTTTATCAGTATAAAAGTACTATCATTTATGTGGTAGAATACAATATTCATTTATTGCGCTATCGTACACAAACATGACAATTTATATTATATTAAAAATTTAACACTTTAAAACTATTACAATTATTTTACATTAAAAAGTTTATCTCTCCGAAAAACTACTGAGGTGTCAAGGGACACCCGGATGGAACGAAGTTCCGTTCTGGCTTGCTTTCTATAAGAGAGAGAAAGAGAGAAAGACAGAGAAACATGCGCACGCCGCACGGCTTACAATAGCTTACTATAGAAAAAGTGTCGTTACAACTTTTCGTGAGATTTTTTTCCGTCTAGCCAATACAATATAACTAAAAAATACTATCCTATTTTATGTACATTTTGACACCACTATTTCAACATCTTCGAAACCATGAAAACGACACTCATGACGAAAAAGTTGATAATTTCTGACATCCGCCATCTTAGATTTACATTTTGACAGCACTATCGGCTTCAACAACCTCGAAAACCATGAAAAAGAAACCCATATCGAAAAAGTTGATAATTTATTGCAGCCACCATCTTAGATTTAAATTTTGACAGTACTATCGGTTTCAACACCCTCGAAAACCACGAAAACGACACCCATGAGGAAAAAGTTGACAATTTCTTGCAGCCGCCATCTTGGATTTACATTTTGACAATACTATCGGTTTCAACAGCCTTGAAAACCATGAAAACGACACCCATGACGAAAAATTTAATAATTTTTTGCAGCCGCCATCTTGGATTTATATTTTGACAGTACTATCGGTTTCAACACCCTCGAAAACCATGAAAACGACACCCATGACGGAAAATTTGATAATTTCTTGCAGCCGCCATCTTGGATTTATATTTTGACAGTACTATCGGTTTCAACACCCTCGAAAACCACGAAAACGACACCCATGACGAAAAAGTTGATAATTTCTTGCAGCCGCCATCTTGGATTTACACTTTGACAGTACCATCGATTTCCACGCCCTCGAAAACCATGAAAACGACACCCATGACGAAAAATTTGATAATTTCTTGCAGCCGCCATCTTGGATTTATATTTTGACAGTACTATCGGTTTCAACACCCTCGAAAACCACGAAAACGACACCCATGACGAAAAAGTTGATAATTTCTTGCAGCCGCCATCTTGGATTTACATTTTGACAGTACCATCGATTTCCACGCCCTCGAAAACCATGAAAACGACACGCATGACGAAAAATTTGATAATTTCTTGCAGCCGCCATCTTGGATTTATATTTTGACAGTACCATCGGTTTCAACACCCTCGAAAAGCATGAAAACGACACCCATGACGGAAAATTTGATAATTTCTTGCAGCCGCCATCTTGGATTTATATTTTGACAGTACTATCGGTTTCAACACCCTCGAAAACCATGAAAACGACACCCACGACGGAAAATTTGATAATTTCTTGCAGCCACCATCTTGGATTTATATTTTGACAGTACCATCGGTTTCAACACCCTCGAAAACCATGAAAACGACACCCGTGACGGAAAATTTGATAATTTCTTGCAGCCACCATCTTGGATTTATATTTTGACAGTTCTATCGGTTTCAACACACTCGAAAACCATGAAAACGACACCCATGACGGAAAAGTTAATAATTTCTTGCAGCCGCCATCTTGGATTTACATTCAAAAATCAAAATCAAAATCAAAATCAAAAATCATTTTATTCACATTTAAATAGAGTAATTACATTTGATGGTTTGTCATGTTACATTTTAGTATATTCTTAAATTCTATTTAGCCTGTGGCATGGCATGTGAACTTTATACATTTATAATTTATTGAAATAGAATAAGATCGGGTATTTATTAATAATAACAATAATAATTAGTCATAATATCTCTAAAATTTAGCATGTCCAATGTCAATTATATAAATACCTAGTACCTGGTGAAACTCATTCCAATACCAATAAAGACCTTAAATTACAATGTCACGCTTTTACATACATAAAATATATAGATATCATTCCTGTAACCATTCATTAATCGAATAAACCATTTTGTTTAGAAGTAGCTCTTTAAGAACTTTCTTAAACTTTGGTAGAGGAAGTTCTTGGACGGTTGCTTGTAACTTATTATAAATCTTAACACACATGGCTGAACAATTTTTATTAAACATCGCAGTCTTTGGCACAAATTCCAACACCAGTCGCTCACCATGCCTTGCACTACGAGGATGTAGGTTATCACGTGTATACATATCACGAGCCCTTACAAATAGATTAGGATTAGATTTTACAAACACACAGATTTCAAAAATGTACATACATGGCAGGGGCAATATTTTTAGTCTTTTAAAATGAGGTTTGCAAGACTCATATGGAGGGATGCCAACAATAGCTCTTATGCAACGCTTTTGAGAAAGAAATGCCCGCTGGCAATCTGTTGAGTTTCCCCATAGTATTAACCCATAACGTAACACGGAAGCTACATAACCATGATAGGCTAACAATACTGTATGTTGGGTTGATGTAGTTCTTAGCCTATTTAAAACGTATACGAAAGAGTTTACTTTCTTACAGACTCCATCAACATGTGCTTTCCAATCTAAATACTTGTCCAAGGTGAATCCTAGAAATTTCGCGTTGGTAGACTCGTTTATCATTGTACCGTCATATGAAATGTGCCTTGGAATGATCTTAGATCCATGGGTTTGAAACTGTATAAAAGTCGTCTTACTAATATTTACCTGCAAATTGTTCCTTACCAACCACCCTATAACTAAATCAATAATGTCATTTATTTCAGTGTCAAAATTATTACTATTTATATTGTCGCATGTTAATATGATAGAAATGTCATCTGCAAATAATATACATTTATTGTTAATAATGTCAGGTAAATCATTAATATAGATAATAAAAAGAGGGGGTCCGAGGATGCTTCCTTGTGGAACGCCGTAACTATTAACAAGATACTCAGACCTTACCTGTTTTAGTATTGCATTCTGCTCACAAGCTACCTCGACACACTGCTCACGACCATGCAAATATGTTTCTATCCAATCTAACGCTTGGCCTCTAATACCATAATTGTCCAATTTCTTTAGAAGTAGGTTATGGGAAACGAAGTCAAATGCTTTTGACATGTCGAAAAATATCACCATTGTCAACTTTTTCTTATCAACATTCACTAAAATATTGTGTACTAAATCAAAGGCGGCAAGTGTAGTTGATTTTCCTCTTTGAAAGCCATATTGTTCGTTTTTAATTATTTTAAACTTATCCAGATATGATGATAATCTATTATGCATAGCCTTTTCAAATATTTTAGAGAAAATAGGAATTAAAGTTATGGGTCTATAATTGCTCATTTCGGTTTTATCTCCTTTTTTATGCAATGGTTTTACTACTGACTTCTTTAGTCGGCTGGGAAAACTACCTTGTTCGAAGGATAAATTTATTAGATATCTCAGCACGGGAACAATACTGGAGACACATTTTTTTAAAACGTCGGTTGTGATACCATCATAACCAACAGAACTTGTATTGTTTAAGGACATAATGATATTTCTAACCTCTATGTCTTCTACCGGTGTAAGGAATATACTATTGCTTGTACGGTTTTTATTTGTGTTTTGCATGTCAACATTATCGCTATTCGATAGTTGTATCAAGTAGTTATTAAACTTGTTTGCTATGTCATATGGACTTGTTATCGTACTATTGTCAGTTTTTATTTCATTTATGAATTCTTGACGGGCATTACATCCCGTGTCATCATTTACGACTTTCCAAGCTGCTTTACATACATTCTTAGATTTGTTAATAAAATTGTCATTAGCGATTTTTTGTGACTTTAATATACATCGCCGCAACAGTTTCGAATAGTTATGATACATAGCTTTATTACATTTTGACAGTACTATCGGTTTCAACACCCTCGAAAACCACGAAAACGACACCCATGACGAAAAAGTTGATAATTTCTTGCAGCCGTCATCTTGGATTTACATTTTGACAGTACCATCGGTTTCCACGCCCTCGAAAACCATGAAAACGACACCCATGACGGAAAATTTGATAATTTCTTGCAGCCACCATCTTGGATTTATATTTTGACAGTACCATCGGTTTCAACACCCTCGAAAACCACGAAAACGACACCCATGGCGAAAAAGTTGATAATTTCTTGCAGCCGCCATCTTGGATTTACATTTTGACAGTACTATCGGTTTCAACACCCTCGAAAACCACGAAAACGACACCCATGACGAAAAAGTTGATAATTTCTTGCAGCCACCATCTTGGATTTACATTTTGACAGTACCATCGGTTTCAACACCCTCGAAAACCACGAAAACGACACCCATGGCGAAAAAGTTGATAATTTCTTGCAGCCGCCATCTTGGATTTACAATTTGACAGTACCATCGGTTTCCACGCCCTCGAAAACCATGAAAACGACACCCATGACGGAAAATTTTATAATTTCTTGCAGCCACCATCTTGGATTTATATTTTGACAGTACTATCGGTTTCAACACCCTCGAAAACCATGAAAACGACACCTTTGACGGAAAAATTAATAATTTCTTGCAGCCGCCATCTTGGATTTACATTTTGACAGTACCATCGATTTCCACGCCCTCGAAAACCATGAAAACGACACCCATGACGAAAAATTTGATAATTTCTTGCAGCCGCCATCTTGGATTTATATTTTGACAGTACCATCGGTTTCAACACCCTCGAAAACCATGAAAACGACACCCATGACGAAAAAGTTGATAATTTCTTGCAGCCGCCATCTTGGATTTACATTTTGACAGTACCATCGGTTTCAACACCCTCGAAAATCATGAAAAAGACACCCATGACGAAAAAGTTGATAATTTCTTGCAGCCGCCATCTTGGATTTATATTTTGACAGTACCATCGGTTTCAACACCCTCGAAAACCATGAAAACGACACCCATGACGGAAAAGTTGATAATTTCTTGCAGCCGCCATCTTGGATTTACATTTTGACAGTACCATCGGTTTCCACGCCCTCGAAAACCATGAAAACGACACCCATGACGGAAAATTTGATAATTTCTTGCAGCCGCCATCTTGGATTTACATTTTGACAGTACTATCGGTTTCAACACCCTCGAAAACCATGAAAACGACACCCATGACGAAAAATTTGATAATTTCTTGCAGCCGCCATCTTGGATTTATATTTTGACAGTACCATCGGTTTCAACACCCTCGAAAACCATGAAAACGACACCCATGACGAAAAAGTTGATAATTTCTTGCAGCCGCCATCTTGGATTTATATTTTGACAGTAAAAGTGTCGGTACAATTTTTCGTGAGAATTTTTCCGTCTAGCCCCCTTTCACAACGCGCGATAAGGGATAGCTGTCTACTCTCCATCCGTCTTACGCTTTTTCGATCAGGTCACGTGTCCTGACGCGAGTTTAAGATTTTATACCCATTACAAAAAAAGTGCTCAACGCCGCTAAAGAAGTTTTCACTTCAAAAAACCGACTCTTTCCGATAATTGGACAAGATCCGTTCATCTAATCTTCACAGACCAGTAACTGATCTAATATCACTTGGTGCATCTGCTGATTGATTTCCTGTGTTCTAGCTACTTCAATGACTGTGATCATCTCCTTGAATTTTCCCAATTAGCGGTGAACTTTGGTGAAGAAGTAATAAACATACACACACACAAACTTTCCTCTTTCTATAGTGCGATTTTCTGACCACATTCCTTTTGCAATCTAACCTTACACTTAATTCAACTAAGACCCTGCACAAGTTTAGCTACAACTTCATATTTCTCATAAATGAAATATGAAAATTAAAAAAAAAGTTGAAAAAAAAAACAGTCTCGAAGGAGTATCGTTGTGGAATTCATAATTTACTCATCATGGCGTCTTCGATTTAAAATTCATGGCCTCAAGGCAATATGGCGCCGGATAATAATAATATAGATTGAGCGGGAAATTACTACACTCGATTTAGGATTAGATTTTTTTGTCCTTGTTAGTATGTAAATTTTATATTATTACAAGCTGTCCGCCGGCAGAAGTTGTCGCTTTTCGACAAAAAAAAACTGAGACCCTGATTACAGCGACACCTACCAGGACCTGTGGTGACCCGAATTGTATTTTCAAACCATTCACGGATCCACTCAAATACTAGTAATACACATGTTTTGTCCAAATTGGTCTAGCCTTTTAGGAGGAGTTACGTGACAAACATCGTCGGCAGAACATCAAAACGGTAGACTGGTGATATTGTTAAAGATACAGGGGAAGGCTGGATGACTGATTTTCTATCTACTTTATACTCGTAGTAGTTTTTTGTTTTTGTTTTTAAGAGGTGAGGTAATCTCTGAAAGTTCTGGTCCGATTGCGAAATTTTTTTCACCGATAGAAAGCTGCTATATTTCTCAGTGACATAGGCTATATTTCATGTATACGGGCAAAGCTTGTGGGCAAAAGCTAATGGATTATATCTCGGGAAGTGCGCGTCTGTTGCACCATCGTATCAGTAGACGTATAATACGCCACCGGTACATATTTTTATACGTTTTGGCAACACATTCATTGTGCGTGCAGTCGCCCCCTTCTATAAAGCAAGGGCCTGTCCGCACAGCGATATTTCACCGCGCGGAAAATATTCGCGCGGATTTATTTCCGCACCGCACCGCGTCAAATCTGCAAGAAATCACAGAATTTTTTATCGCGCGTTTCTTTTATTGCCTGTGCGGAAACTTCCATAAGATTCAATGTGGTACAGAATAAAAAAATACCGCTGTGCGGACAGGCCCTTATACTAGCGAAGGAAACGGCAGTACGCGTGAGGGTACAACCGAGAGTATGAAATTGAATGAGATTTTTTTACAAAGAAATGAATTAATAGTATCCAGTTTTATAGCTATGAGTCTAGACAGGTCATTTGCTTTAAAACTACTTATCTGTAGGGATAAAAGCTTTTCTAGTCTAATTTATCTCTATTGCCACTTAAAATCAAAGTATAAGTATAACTATAACCTAGGGGTCTTCTAGGCAAGCGTGTTCCATCGTCGGCCACATTATCGCTTAACATCAGCCCCCCTAGCCAAATTACAACCGTATCGTGTCGAATTCCGTTCTCCAATCGGTAACGCTTCGGTGTTAGCAATTGTAGAAAACGATGAAGAAGTGGGTAGCCATGTTGACGCGCCTGAGTCAGCCGCTCGTTCTACAATGTAGCGTTTGTTTATCAAAGAATGTAGCGTTAAACGTTGTAGGAATTCATTCTATCATTTTGAACGATGTGAACTTGGCTACGAATTTTCTATTCGTTTGTTCCGACCACGTGAATTAACGTTGAGATGATGCCATTCCCATACATTTGATTCCTTTTCGACTAGCGATAGCGTTAACAATTGCAGATTATCAACTTGGCTAGGGGCGCAGGTGAGATAGTAGTCAAAGCGAGCCTATTCATAATAAAAAATAGAATAAAAAGTTCTTTGAACAAACTAAAATTCAAAGAACTTTAATTAAACTCTATACGGGCTTGAAGGAGTCAGTCAATAAGAAAATTGAAGCTAACTGCACGTGCCAAAGTGTAGATATCTACGGATAAGAATGTGGAAAACCACTCCATGGAGACTATTTTAAATCAATAAATAGTGAATGGAAGGTTCACTTTTACTTTTCCTCAAAAGCAAACTCATGGACATGTGCATCCTTTCCCACCCTTTCAAAACTCTCAAAAGTCCTTCATTTCATTGCTTACTGGTTCGCCAGTGAGCGAAATATTCTCGAGTCAAAATCACAGACTGCCAAAGGACTATAAGAAGTAGACTTCACTCCAAAACACAAATTGTAAACGTAGGCAATTCAGCCCCTCCACCGCACGGCAGACTAGTGGTAGCTCGCCGTCCGGCCGTGTGATAACCGCCCGGACCGAGATCGAGTCGTCGACAGCGCGTAGGCTGCACGCCTCGCGTGGCTACGGTTTTTCTTTTTGTTCTGTTCTTATTTTTCACCATCCTGAAAATCTTGTTTCATTCTTTTTCAGCGTCGTTTTTTTGTCGTAGTCGGATTTTTATATATATAACCCCAAAAGAACAAAACTTTTCCTTCTTCTTCTTCATCTTCTTTGCCTCAAAAAAAAAAAAAAAACTTTTCCTAAATCTGAATATTTATTCTAACGATTCTGATATGACTGGCCTGTTGGTCTAGTGGTTAGTGACCCTGACTGCTATGCCGGAGGTCGTGGGTTCGATTCCCACCCAGGACAAATGTTTGTGTGATGAGCATAATCATTTGTTCTGTGTCTGGGTGTATTTTATCTATAATATGTATGTATTTAGAAATATATAAGTATGTTTATCAGTTGTCTAGTACCCATAACACAAGCTCTGCTTAGCTTGGGACTAGACGGCGTTGTGCGATAGTTGTGGAATATTATATTATCTTCCGGGGAGAAATCCCCCTTCCTCCTCAGATTGAAGCCTAAAGCCATCTGTAAACCATACATTAATACAGTTTTGACATAATAAGCAAGTCCGCAACCATCTATCATGAAAAAATAAAAAAGACCTAACAAATGTTTGCGATTCCTGAAATACGTCACATGGAGAGTACACGGATGATTTTGAGATGTATCACGAAGAAGATAAAGTTGGTTTTCAAATGAAAAGGAACAGTGGTAATAGCAATTTATTTTTTGCTGATATTGAGTTTGTTAATTAGTTTCTGATGGTTTTTATTTGAAAGAAAATTTGTTGAGGTTAGTTTCAATATTTGTTGAGAGTTTTTATGAGTTTTGCTCTTTCACAGTCATAAATTTTTGAACCGGAGCTCCCATATCGATTATTTGGAATATATGTATTTGTTTTGGCTTTTAATTGGGTAGTATTTAATTGGGGTGCCAACTGAAAATCAGCGCTGGGTGTCGAACGCCCAGCAAATGCTGAGGTGGTCACCCTTTCGGTGCGGGCACGCTCGGTCAAAGTCAAAGTGACTTTTATTCTTGTTTACTTTATGTTTGTAACCGTGGTGCTTTATCTGTACCGAATAAATGTATTTCTATTCTATTCTAGTATTTCTATTCTATTCTATTCTAGTATTTCTATTCCATTCTATTCTAGTATTTCTATTCTATTCTATTCTAGTATTTCTATTCTATTCTATTCTAGTATTTCTATTCCATTCTATTCTAGTATTTCTATTCTATTCTATTCTAGTATTTCTATTCTATTCTATTCTAGTATTTCTATTCAATTTGGTTTGAAAATGAAACGCTTACAATATAGAAGGATCGTCAAATTTAAGTGGCAGTGGGCAAGACACGTTGCTTGAAGAACGAATGTTTGATGGGGTCGGAAGGTTCTAAAATGGCGACCGTGCTCCGGAAAAAACAGCGTCGGAAGGCCTCCTACAAGGTGGGCCGATGATTTGGTGAGAGTCGTGGGAATGCAGTGGATGCAAGACTCGTTCAAGACAAGACCGTTCATAGTGACGCCTATGTCCAATAATGGACGAAATAAAATTCAGCCGTAGGACGGCTGAATTTTATTAAGCTATTGCATAGCTTCTATCGCGGGCCTTGAGCGTGGAGACCGAATCCAGAAATTCCGTAACGAAAATAACCTAACACCCCCCACTCATTTGTTTTTTGAGCGTGGTGACCGGTAAGAAAACAAATGAGTGAACGATCAATCAAAATTCAATTCAATGTGTGAAAGTGTAACTTCAATTAATATCAACGAAAAAAAAAACAAAGGAAAAAAAGTACTGCATAAATAAAATAAATAAATAATTATAAATGCATAAGTTGATAAAAATGCTATGCAATAGCTTTACCGCGGCAGTCCCCGAGTGCCACACGTCCTTTTTTTTTAAGCTATTGCATAGCTTCTATCGCGGGCCTTGAGCGTGGAGACCGAATCCAGAAATTCCGTAACGAAAATAACCTAACACCCCCCACTCATTTGTTTTTTGAGCGTGGTGACCGATAAGAAAACAAATGAGTGAAAGCAGCTGTCGGCGTTTTGGATGGGTGGGGTTAAGCAGCTGTTAGCGAGGTCTGGTTTTTGATGGAAGAGGTTAAGCAGCTGTTGGCGAGGTCTGGTTTTGGATGGAAGAGGTTAAGCAGCTGTTGGCGAGGTCTGGTATTGGATGGGTGGGGATAAGCAGCTGTTGGCAAGGTCTCATTTTGGATGATTGGGGTTAAGCAGCTGTTAGCGAGGTCTGGTTTTGGATGGGCGGGGTTAAGCAACTGTTGGCGAGGTCTGGTTTTAGATGGATGGGGTTAAGCAGCTGTTGGTGAGGTCTGGTTTTGGATGGGTGGGGTTAAGCAGCTGTTGGCGAGGTCTAGTTTTGGATGGGTGGGGTTAAGCAGCTGTTGGCGAGGTCTGGTTTTGGATGGGTGGGGTTAAGCAGCTGTTAGCGAGGTCTATTGCATAAGTTGATAAAAAATGCTATGCAATAGCTTTACCGCGGCAGTCTCCGACTGCCACACGTTTTTTATTTATTTTTTTAGGATCGCCAACATTACAGGCACTGGGAATTTACAGGATCATTTTATATAACTATTCAAGTAGTGAATTGCTACATTAATATAGAACATTTGATTTTAAAACACATAAAATTAGTAAGTTAATTTTCAATTGTATAAAAGGTGTAAGGGACAGCCCTCAACCTCAACCTTCCATAAATTTTTTTTTTCAGGAAACGAAAAAAAAAATCAGCCTCACCATAAAAAACGATAAACTTGGATTGGACAATTTGTATAGCGAGGCCGATTTTTGTTTTTTCGTTTCCTGAAAAAAATTTTTATGGAAGGTTGTTCAGTTTCGTCTACTGAGCAAGCCCTTAAAGTTTGTGGAGGGCTGTCCCTTACACCTTGTATAATAATATCTAGAAGAAAATTAACAATTAAAAATTATGATGATCTCTGAAACTAAAAACTCAACTGTACAAGCAAACCTGTCAGACATAACCTAGTGTGAATGGCTACCTTTGATTCATTAAACCCCAAGCAAACGCCGGCGTTCGCGCACCTATTGTCTTTCTATTGTGTCTGTAATTTCCACGATTGAAAGGTCAAAGAGAAAGTACCTACAAGAAAAGGTGAAAATACAAGATTAGTTTTATGTATTTGCGAAACCCGAAATACGTGCCTAATACTTTTATGTAAAGAATCTATGTACAAAATTTCATATCTGTATCATGACACATTACAAAGTTAACGTAAAAGCTCCTATTAACGACCCCCTAAAATGTGTACTCTATTAACGATCTAATTTTTAAATCACTCATATTAGACATAATATAGGGTTCCAGAAAAGTCATACCTTAAAAATTAGTTACGTATTTTTGTTGGTCAACAAAAAGAGTAAAGTTTGTGTGTTTAATTAAATAGCCAGAGAAAGAAATAATTTGACTTTGAGTGGGACGCGCCCAAAGCGGACGCACTTTTCATAGTGTCACGTCTCCAGCCACGTAAGTACACCTGAATATTACTTAAGGAAAATAACACCCTAAAAATGGATTTGTCTTCTTGCAATCACATTACAACTGTAACGTACATATTCGTTTTCTTAACTAACTCTTAATATAATACTTTTTATTGGTTTTTATGTTATAAAATCATGTTTTAATTTAAGGCGGTAATGGAATCCAAATTTCAAAACTTGATTCTAATAACGACCCATGGCGTTGTTAAAATTTTGAGAACATTTAGTATTTTAAAATAATATCTATTATAAACTACCTCATTTGATTTTAATTTTTGCTTATTCAATTCTTAAAATTATTTTACTTCGTTAGATCTATTAACGACAAAGCTATTTCTTAAAGTTTTTGTGTAAAACTCGATTCAACGTTAGACAATATCTCTATTATTATAATGATATTATACTGTAAATAATCTGTGTTATCTGAATTAAAGACTAACTGACATTAAAAGCAATAATATAGCAATGAGATCGAATTTAACAGTATACCATAAAGCGGATATTTTATCTGTTTATTATTAATTTTATTGGTCGCTAATAGAATATTGTAACCTTCTTACTTGATTCTATTACCGACTCACAGCTGTGACGATATATTTGGTAATATTACAGTACACAAAAAAAAAATGTAGGTATATTTTTGAACAAATTGGCTCATTTCTTGCATACGTGACGTTTTGAGAGATTTTGTCACATGCCATATTATTAATGTAAAATAATATTTGCTATCCAGTTTCATTCATGGCTTCATGGCATTGGCTATATTTTATATGATTTCAAATCAAATAAAAATGGCGGGACGGAATGGGGGCCATGTAACTTTTTAAAGCTTCTTTCGAAGAATTAAATTCTATATCTTTTTAAAGATTGAGTTCTTTTATAGAATCATGGAGCCGCAGAAGCGCAAGCAGTACGCCTCTGCTCAACTAGAAGCTGCGCTTCTAGCTATAAATGAAGGGACCAGTTTATATGAAGCTTCAAAAACCTATGGCATACCGAGGACAACTCTGCGTGACAAGAGAAATTATTTTGTGATTGTATTACGGATAAACATATTTTTGTTACTGATTCATAATATCTTATTAGTATGTATAAAAATTAAGCATTTAATTGTTTGAAGACTGTTTTCTGGGACTGATTATATTTTTTATTAATTAAAATAACAAAAAATAAGTGCTCTAAGCGTTGCAATAAGTAATTATTTTCATATTGTAATAATGTTGATCTCATAACTATTGCTATTATATAATAAATACCTTAAAAACGATTTTTTATTTTATTTAATAGTATAGAAGAAGTGACAACTTCGTAGCGGTCGGTAAAAGAAGAAGAAAAATCGGTAATAGAATCTTGCCGCATTCTATGGGTCGGTAATAGAATCAACTAATCTTCTGGATTAAATAATTATTTAGTAACTATTGTGTTATTGAATATTGAATTTAAGTACTGAATTGCAAAGAATACTTCGCTGAAGTTAATTATAAATTATAACACCTTTCCTAACATTACAACTTATATCTATTTTTTTAAAGTGAATCCTAAGACAGCTAAAACTGGCGGTAATAGGAGCATTTACGTTATAAGCTTGTTATGTCAGCAAAAATACATAGTCACTGAGCCATCCAGGTGACTGAGGGGTTAATTTGCATTTACACCCAGATGTTTGCTGGCGCCTAATACCCGTTATGACCTGCCGTGACCTGTGTTATACTTGAAAGAAAGAAAGAAAAAAAGAAAAGTATTTATTTTGGTGCATAAAACATTGCAGACAACAAAAACTTAAGTCAAACACAAAACAAAAAAATAAATAAAAAGTAACATTGTATGACACACGTTTGCGCCAAAACAGATCCTTGAACGCCCGGAGGACACGGTGGAGCACTCAGTGGAGGTGTGCCCCGCTTGGGCAGAGCTTCGCCATGCCCTCGTGAGGGCGATCGGCGGCGGCGATCTTTCGCGCCGAGCCTTGGTACAGGCCATGGTCCGGAGCGAGGAGGTGTGGCAGGCGGTTGCCTCCTTCTGTAAAGCAGTAATGCTGGCAAAGGAGGAGGCTGACCACATCAGGCAACGACGGCGCTCACAGCGCCCCAGCTGCCACCGGGATTCCGATCCTGATTTTCGACCACCGTAGGCGCGGGCTTGCGGACGGCAAGCAATGGGTAGCTCGCTGTCTGACCGTCCGGTAACTGTCCGGACCGAGCCCAAGTCGTCAACGGCATGCGCTGTTCTCGTGCGCCTCAAGGAGTTGTCAGCGACCGCCGGGGCCCAGCTGGGTCGAAGCCTACTGGGGCCAGGGTTAGTTTCGAAAGATAGCTCAGCCCCGGTACGAAAGGCAACGAAGGAACAGGTGTGAATTTTTAGTCAGTAAAAGTCTGACACTATCTCCCGCTCCGCCCAAGAGTGGGGGATGTCATTAGATTATTTTCTCACCGAAAAAAAAACCTGTGTTATACTTAGTGTCGGTGGTATCCAACTTGTGACCTTTTTAAATATTTTTAGTAAAAAAATATAACATGGCGTAAAAACTATTGGAAACCATTCAGTTACTGATTCTGAACTATATTCAGGTTTCGCATAAACTGAAAATAATGCTGTACAACACTTTTTCAACGTCAACCTAAAAATAAGACAAGTCAAGTCAACACTAAAATAAGACAAGTCAAGTCAACACTAAAATAAGACAAGTCAAGTCAACCCTAAACTTATTTGTGGAATCTTTCACCTTCCTGAGTGCTTCAGCATATGATGTCTAGAGGCCCTACCACGAACCCTTATCGCGATCCTTTTTACGACTCAAACTGAACTGTTAAAGGGATAGTCCTAATGTCAGCCATACACGGTCAAACCTGTCGTCCAATCGGTATGACGCTACATGTTTGATCAAACAGATTTGACCGTGTATGGAAGTGACAACATGTTGACAACATGTTGGTCATACCAATCCACTCCCACATACGGTCAAATCTGTTTGATCTAACATGTAGCGTCATACCGATTGGACGACAGGTTTGACCGTGTATGGCTGGCATAAGGGTGTATATTTGGCCTGGTAGTCTATCGTTTACATTACGAGGAGTGTGTATTGGAATTTCTCAATTTTATTCTACCAAGTCCGTTCCATCATCGGCCCATTAGACGTAGGTCGTTGCGCCATCGATACATGGTGGACATCCCACCCTTTCGTAGTAATCGTTTTGGGAACATTTTCATTATGCGTACAGCTAAGGAGTGGAATTCTCTGCCGGAGTCTGTATTAGTTTATGTGCTTAGTTTTTATAACTTGTGTGTAAAATGTGTTTTGGTGTACGTTTTGTGTTATAGCCAATAAATGCTATAACTATTTATCTATCTATCTATTGTCAGGTGAGATAGTGGTCAATCGTGAGCCAATAAAAAACAAAAGTTTCATCATCTCTTTCTCGCTCGCACGACTCTTTAGCACGTCTTGGTAAGGCCCAAGGTAGCTGACAAGACACTTTGTACCTTAAAACATAAGTAAATAACCGGTTTTCCGGTCAAATAAGGGTGAATAACCGGTATTTGAGACCCGGGTAGAAGTTTTAATGAGCCGGTAAAGACTTTGGTTCTACGTGCATCCGGTTTCGTACAGATTGTACCGAAGCTTCCGGAGTAAAGTCTTTGATGAGTCGTTAACTTGTTTAGGTGTTTATACCTAGTAAAATGTAGATACATAATGTACTTACGTGTATACCTAAAGCGAACCTTCGTTCAAAGTAAGTTGGTTAACCTATAAAAGTAACTGGATTCTGCTAGCGACTTCGTCCGTGTGAAAGTAGAATAGAATAGCAATTATTCGGCGCAAGCAACACAATATACAACAACATAAAATAGTAATAAAAAAGAGTACAGACATACAAAACAGTTGCAGTGACTGTGCCTGAACCGAAAGGGTCACCAACTCAGCAATTGCTGGGCGTCAAACATCCAGCGCTGATTTTCAGCTGGCACCCCGCAGTGACGCACGGATGATGGTAAATAAAATACACTTTAAAAAATAAATATAACCTATATAAATATAACCCATCATTATCATCATCATTTCAGCTGATACACGTCCACTGTTGGATATAGGCCTCCCCCAAGCGTCGCCACAACGAACGTTCGTGCGTCCCGCATCCATCGGTTTCCCGCAACCTTCACTAGGTCATCGGTCCACCTTGTAGGAGGCCTTCCAACGCTGCGTCTTCCGGTACGCGGAAGACGCCGTACTATACCTACTTACATAAAAATGTAGAAACTAGGTTCTTTGTACCTCCATTACATCCCCTTAGGCCGTGAATTTTAAAAAATTCTCCCTCAATACTCGCTTACTACGTAAAACAAAACATTGTGCATTTCACGTTCATAGTTTCGGTATTTTTACAGTCAATTTCTCCTTTTCTAAAAGGTGACTGGTAATTAGTGACCGATACTTATACACATGATTGTGCTCATAATTACAAACAACTTTCCCAAAGAAACTTTTTTTTATACTTATTACTTTTATCACAATGACAAAACAATTGTTCGCGCAAATTGGCGCGCGTGCGCTTGCGAGCTCTCAGCTGTTAGCCACGTAACTCCGTTTTCTCATATACCTTACTTACAATAGTGATAATGCACCCGCGCCGCTTGCAAACCCATCGGTGTATGTAATCAGTGTAGGTACCGACATGTTCCGGTTAATATAACTTAAATAATGAGTATAAAAAAAGTTTCTTAGGGAAAGTTGTCTGTAATCTTGAGTACAATCACGTGTTAATTTATCGGTCACTAATAACCAGTCACCCTATACACCGCTAGCCACGTCAGCTGAACGAGTTCAATAACCTATAGTTAATAGTCGGCTTTGCGTACAAACTACCTACAGACCATTGAACTCTCACAGCTGACGTTTTCTGAAAGAAATTAATTTCGTACATGCGTAAATTAATACGAGTTTTGAAAAAAGGTACTTTATTTTTAATTTTATCTTTACAAATCGATAGTGTTCCATGTACCGGATCGACCCTCCACGGGATTGAATCGATTAAAATTTAACGGTGTATATAACTAGCGTGAATGTATTTTCTCTATAGGTACCAACTTTGGACCCCCATTTCATCTCAATAAGGGCTGAATTTTCAAAAATTCTCTCTCACTGCTCGCCTACGACATAAAAGGAAGCCTTGTGCAAAATTTCACGCTCCTAATCCCAGTAGTTTTGGTTATGTGTTGATAAGTCAGTCAGTCAATTTCTCCTTATAGATAGTACATATATATTTTCTATATATAAAAATCAATGCCACTTTTCGTTGCAATTTTATAACTCAAGAACGGGCTCAACTCTCCAAATCAAATGTTTAGACTTTGTTCGGACTATTTAGTAATATTGGTTTATGTGAAGTTTATTAGGGTATAGTAGGGTAGTGTGGAGTAGTGTAGAGTAGTGTAGAGTAGGGTAGAGTAGGGTAGAGTTGGGTAGAGTAGGGTGGAGTAGGGAAGAGCGGGAGCAAAGCGGGGTGCCAACTGAAAACCAGCGCTGGGTGTCTAACGTCTAGCAAATGCTGAGGTGGTCACCCTTTCGGTGCGGGCACGCTCGGCGTACTTTGTACTTTTATTTTTATTTACTTTGTGTAATAACCGTTGTGCTGTGTCTGTACTGAATAAAAGTTTTTCTATTCTATTCTATTCAAAGCCGCGCGGGCAAATCTATATAATATATTATATCGTGATGCCAATAAAAAATGTAACTACGCCATAAAGGCGTGTTCGAAGCTACAAATTGCGAGCACGAACATTTTGACAATCGCTCCCATATTGACGTCAAGGTAAAGGTTTATATAATCGCGAGATATATGGCAGTAGGCAGCACCCTTTCCTCGACTTTTTGGATTCAGTATTACGAAAGTTGGCACGCAAAACGAGATTAACCTTGATTTTATAGGATATTTCAATGGTATTTTCTTTTAGAGTACAAGGCATAGTGCAGGGTTAAATATCTTTTATTTATTTATTTCAGTGATCATCGATTTAAACTGACTTAAAAAATCTTTCTCATTCAGGTAGGTACTCACTTTTAAGTTATAATATGCTTTCACAACTATAGAGCTTCGGAGTTTTTTTTTTAATAATGATAATGAAAGCTCTTGGCTGGGACTTCGCGTATATAAAATATGGCCTATGTTACTATATACAGGTTGTAAGGGACGGCCCTCCACAAACAATAAGAGCTTGCTCAGACAAAACTGAACAACCTTCCACAAGATTTTTTTTCAGGAAAGGAAAAAAAAATCGACCTCTCCATACAAACTGTCTAATCAAGTTTTTAATTTTGTGTGGTGAGGCTGATTTTTGTTTTTCGTTTCCTGAAAAAAAGTCTTGTATAGGTTGTTTAGTTTCGTCTACTGAGCAAGCCCTTAAAATTGGTGGAGGGCTGTTCCTTACACCCTGTATAAATACACAAATATATATATGGTCACTCAGGAATAAAGTAGCCTTCTGTCGGTGAAAAAATTTTAGCAATCGGACCAATACTTTCAGAGATTACCTCCTTCAAACAGAAAAACAAACTTTACCTCTTTATTATTAAATTAGTGTAGATGACTGGAGACATGCGGTAGACACTTTTGCGCATAAGTGCTGTGTTGGCTGGCTCTTGTCATAGCAGGCTATTGTCGCGTCTGTTGCGGGGAAATACATCAGCTATGCGCTTAAAACGATTAGGATTAATCTTCATAAACACAGCTGCTTCTTGAATGTATACAAAAGCACTGTACATAGGCAGATTTTTTTTGTAATGTCGACTGGTAGAAAATGCCTAAGACATTTTCTATCAGTCGAATGAGTAGCTCGCTGTCCGATCGTCCGGTAAATGTCCGGACCGAGCTCAAGTCGTCGACGGCGCGCACGTTCCCCGCGCGCCTCAAGGAGTTGTCAGCAACAGCAGGGGCCCAGCTGGGTCGAAGCTTGTTTGGGCCAGGGAAGCCAGGGCTCCGAAAGGGAAGCTCGGCCGGGGCCGGAATATCGGGATACGAAAGGCAAGAAATAACGGGGTGAGTTTTTTAGTCAGTAAGAGTCAGACACTATCCATGATCATGATCACTATGATTTAGATCTGTCAGTGATCATTCGACTTTAGATCATGACAAGCCAAAACATGGTTTCATTCCAAAAATCACCAAATAAATCCTTGGCTGTTGCGACCTAATTCCTGCTGTTCGTTATTTTCGCAGCACGCGCGTATCGCAACTTTAGCCGACGTGAAGTTTTAATGAACGTATAAATGCTAACAATCGCAGTGTGCTGCAACACTTAGCTAGTTTTACTAATATTAGCAAAGTTTGCTAAGGGGCGCCTATGGTGCTATGTTTTGATGGGCTTGCGTTTAGCTTGGGAACGTGGTGATTCTTTTTTATTGCTTTTGTGCACAGATGTGTCATTAGTTTCTCCAACACAGTCAATTAAGTTAGGTAACTTTCCACAGACTGTGTTTTTGATACCTAAACCTATTTAAGTCAAGGGTGAATATTGAACAGATTACTTCTTTATTTATTTAAGCTTAATGTACAGTAGTAGTAGGTGACTTAATGAAACAATTAGGCATTCTCTACCAGTCAAAATTTGGGTTAAAAAAACTACACTGTAGTTATGCACAATTAACGAAAATTAAAAATTTCAAATGGAAAAAAGTATCAATAAAATACATGGCAACATTATAAACTAATAAATACCATGAAAAATAATAGAAACTACAAAACTACTGTGTGGGACTGCGATATTACAGAAAATACAAAACACAATGAAGCTAATAAATACCGAATTTCGAAAAAAGAATGTTCATGATATTGACCATTGTTTACCCAGTCCATCAAAAGATAAAAGCAACCCGTTTTAAAAAACGGCAATTTCATAGTTCATATCAAATAATCATAATAAAATTAAGAGAACTCAAAATATAATAATTATGACGAAGACCAAATCGAGCGGCAAACGTGCTCTACCGTCGACCACATCGTCGCTGTTGGGAATCGAACTCAATATTCAAAGTAGTTATTTAAAATAAACCATTTACAGGCACTTTTGAATTGTCAATAAATCAGTCAAAAAAATAACGATGGGAAATCGCATTGACGACGCGATTTGCACGTGTAGATGAGTTGTGTCCCGTAACACGTATTTATGCCAGTAAACCCTATTGAATGATATTTTCAAGAAATATGGCTATTCAACGTGGTAATGCTGCCAGTCTTCTGGGCACATTCCCGGATAAAAGCGATGTGGAGGAGTACTTCGACGCCTGAGTGCACTTTGTGTTTTTGTATTTTATTTATGTACGTTAGGTATTTATTTAGGTTTGAGTATAAATAGTTTAAGTTTTTTTTTGTACATAAGCCTTAGTTGCCTGATAATTATATTATTAAAATTTATTCATGATATTCTGTTCATAAACACAATTTTAATTTTCTATTCAGTAGACTTAGACGAACTGAGAGGTTTTTTTTTTCGGTGGGAAAATCATCCAGTGACATCCCCCGCTCTTGGGCGGAGTGGGAAATAGTGTCAAACCCACCCCGTTCCTTTTTGTCTTCATACCGGGGCTGAGCTATCTTTTGAAACTAACCCTGGCCCCAGTAGGCTTCGACCCAGCTGGGCCCCTGCTGGTGCTGACAACTCCTTGAGGCGCGGTCCGGAGAGTTACCGGACGGTCGGACAGCGAGCTACCCATTGCACGCCGTCCACAAGCCCGCACCTATGGTGGTCAGAAATCGGGATCAGAAACCCGGTGGCGGCGAGAGCATCGTTGCCTGATGCGGTCGGCCTCCTGCCACTCCTCTTCGCTCCGGACCATGGCCAGAACCAAGGCCCGGTGCGAGAGGTCTCCGCCGCCTATCGCCCCCACGAGGGCACGGCGATGCTCCGCCCAAGCAGGGCACACCTCGAACTGAGAGGGTGGTACTCCTCGGTTTAATGATTATAATTCAGTAATTAAATACGTGTTACGTACGGGCAATCATATATTAATAGACTTACAACTTGATACTGACCTACAAACTGTAAAAACATTGCATTTCATTTTCCTGGCGCTCTCATTCGTCATTCATCATCATTTCAACCAAAAGACGCCCACTTCAGGACGTAGACTTCCCCCAGGTGTCGCCACAATGAACGGTCCTTTGCGTCTCATATCCATAGCATTCCCGGCACTCTCGCCAGGTCATCGGTCCGCTTTGGGAGGCCTTCTAACGCTACGTCTTCCGGTACGCGGTCGCCACTCCAGAACCTTTCGGTCCCGTCGACCATCTGTTCTACGAGCAATGTGCGCTGCTCACTACTATTTAAGTTTTGGTGATTTTGCGGGCTAATCAATGTACCATCAAAGACACTTCCGCCTGACCACCGCTAAGTTCATTATTGCTTGCAATCGAAACGAAAACCTCAAAGGGTTTGCTTTGCTGCAGCGTCGCAGGATTCAAGCGAAAATGTATTTAAGTGATAAGGCAGAAAAGACCGCGATGATACATAAAAAAGTAGAAACAAACTGATCGACACTGAGACTAGGAACGTGAAGTTTTGCTCGAAAATTCTTTTGTTTGACGTAGACGAGCACTAAATGAAGAATTTCCAGAATTCCCCTCCTAAAGACTTTTGACTGGCCTGTTGGTCTAGTGGTTAGTGGCCCTGACTCCTATGCCGGAGGTCGTGGGTTCGATTCCCACTCAGGACAAATGTTTATGTGATGAGCATGATCATTTGTTCTGTGTCTGGGTGTAATTTATCTATAATATGTATGTTACTATTTAGAAATATATAAGTATGTTTATCAGTTGTCTAGTACCCATAACACAAGCTCTGCTTAGCTTGGGACTAGACGGCGTTGTGTGATAGTTGTGGAAAAAAAAAGTGATGAAACGGGGTCCAAAGTTTATATGAAGAAACCTATTTTTACGCGGGCGAAGCCACTGGCAGAAGCTAGTATATAACACACAAAACTAAATGTATGGCTCTACCACCTGTGCAATACGTTACTTTCTGTGACGTCACGTATATGTATTAGTAAAAAAAAGCACTAGCGACAAATAAATGCTAAAATCCAAAAATAAAATGTAGGTTACTCGAGCGAACATCGAAACCACCCTCACTCGTCCTTGACGCCCTAAGCTGAAACCAAGTACCAATAAAAACTCGATCAGTCTCCAAAACCAAACTCCAACATAAACAAACTCCGGGTATCGTATTCAAGGAGGCCAAAAAGCCTCCGTAAATAAACAAGGCTAAGATACGTTACCGACTTTTGGTCGGAAACCTCCGAAAGTTGGGATAAAATAACCGATGTCCATAATCAGCTCAAGAACTCCTGAGGTATAGATACAGTTGTGTATGCTTACTGAGTTGCCAGCACTGGTTGCTCTGATCTGACTAAAATATTAATGAAGGGTAGACCAATAAGCTTTATTTAATACTAGCATTTGTCCGCAGCTCGCCTCGCGTACATAAAATGTAGCCTATGTGACTCAGGAATAAATCAGCTTTCTATCGATGAAAAAATTTTAGCAATCGGACCAGTACTTTCAGAGATTACCTCTGTAAGTACTGGCCCGATATAATTTTAGTGTAGACTTCATAATTTTATTATGATTTCATTACACTTTTAATTTACAATTATAATGTAACCTAATGTTCAGCAAAATGTTAATTGTTTGTGAATAAATGAAGTAAAAGTAATGAATAATAAATAATAGTAGTTTATGTGACTAGGGGATAAAGCATGTCTTTAAGTAGCGGGCGGCATGTTGAATCCCGAACGTAACGAAGGTTGCTGATTTTAATCCCGAACGACAGCGAGGGATTTATAAAATGAACTCCCGAGCACTGCGAGGGAGTTAATAAAGAAACCTGAGTGAAGTGAGGAATTCAAGCCGCCCAAGACAAAGACAGCTCTCCATCCATCCACATGTATATCTACTCATAACTCTCTTAGTAACATGCGTTTCATCCCTCCTCTTCACATGACCATACCAAGACATAGGATTCCCTTTCAACTTTTCAGTTATTGGCGCCACTTTCAATCTTCCTCTATTATATAGGTACGTTACCTAAATGTGTTATTTATTTTTCAACGTATTTTCTGATCCGATAAAATAAAAATACTTCATCAAAATTAAAAAAAAAAGAAAAGTCTTTCATCAAGTATGCTATTAACCCTTTTAGTAATATGTGTTTTATTTCTTTTTTCGCCTGACCATACCGAGACAAACGATTCCCTTCCAACTTTTCAAGTCATTGGCGCCACTTTGAAACTTTATTATATCAGTTAAGTATACAAAAAAAAAACTTCATAAAAATTAAAAAAGAAAATCTTTCATCTACATAATATTCTTGACAAAATAAGGGAACATTTATAAAGCTAGCAACCCCGTACTTTGTCTCTTGTGAAGTTTTAATGAAGGTGACATCGGACCTTCGTGATCTGTTTTTGATGTCAATCAAAGGAAAATAAATGATATTAGGACGAGATTAAAACATTCGTGTTACGATGTTCATCAGAAACTTTGATTGTTTTGTGTAGTCTGCCGGAGATTCTCAGAAAGCTCCCATACTAATCAGAAATTCGGGACTGAGACGGTTGTTAGAAAGTCTTGGGAGATATAAAATGGGACAACTACTATAGATGTATTTAGGGCCAGTTTCTGATTTGAATATTTTGAGTTAAGAACTTGTCAAGCCCGAATTCCGTGCCGACAAGTATTCAAGCTAAAGTTAAGTTTAAGACACTCAACTTCAAACTTAAATTAGAAATTGGTGGTAATAAGAAAAATCGATGGCCGTTGGGGCCGAAAGGTTCTGAAGTGGCAACCGCGTACTAGAATATGCAGCGTTGAAGGCCTCCCATAAGGTGGACCGATGACCTGGTCAGGGTCGCTGGAATCTGGTGGATGCGAGACGCACAGGACCGGTCGTTGTGGCGACGCTTGGGGGAGGCCTTTGTCCAATAGTCTTTCGGCTGAAATGATGGTCTTCTTCTTAGCGCATCGATGGCAAAATTAGTTAAATTTCTTGCCTGGCCCAGAATTCAGCCACGGCAATACCGTCCGCTGATGCTGTCATTAGGTCCCTAAGTGAGCAGGTTACAGAGTACGTGATGCAGGACGGAAGGTGGGACATGGTCTGCGGAGAGACGCCGCACAAACACTGAAGACCGGAACCATCCGAGAACCCCCACCTGTGGAGATTGTCTTTGCTGCGGCCAACCTGGTTGCGGAGTAAATTTAGAGTTTTCCAGGTTGGCCATAGCAACTCGTGTCCACGAGAGAAGCTCTCCGATCACTCGAAAACATCATCAGGAGGTTTAAGTTTCTCCCGCGAGAGCTCGCATCTCTGTTGCATTGATAGAATGATGATGATGATGATGATTCATCAGAAAAACCATCAAGGGGGGAAATTCCACCTGGACATGCCCCTTCCTGTTTGTGTGATCAATCAATTTGTTACTAACATTAGTTTTTAAACTCACAATTGTACCAACACATATGGATGTGGTCGTCAGATGAATTCGAATTAATTGATTTATTATTGTTAGAAACTCGGTCGTCAGTCTAACTTCCGGCACTGATTAATTAATTTTAGATATTTTGGTTTGATCACACATATATATTAAATTATGTCTGAATTATTATTTCAACCTAATAATCTTAATATATATAAATCTCGTGTCACAATGTTTGTCCTCAATGGACTCCTAAACCACTTAACCGATTATAATAAAATTCGCACACCATGTGCAGTTCGATCCAACTTGAGAGATAGGATAGTTTAAATCTCAAATTATAGTCACAATTTTAATTTATTGGTAATTATTTGTCTGTTATTATGTGACAGTCACAATTATCTGTTAACTCCAAATGATTCTAACAGATGTCGATACCTTTCGACTGGGTTGAGTAAGTAATCAATAGATGGCGCTGCTATGGTAAATCTACGAACGTGTCATATAAGCTACATTTTAACAGCATAATACTCACCACTACTTTCAAAAACTTACAAAGCTCATATCAATGTTGAGCTTTGCAGTTCTGTTAAATCAATTAAGTATATTTGTAAATATGTAAACAAAGGCAGTGATTTGGCCATATTTGAAGTACAAAACATAAATAAAAATGACGAAATAGCACGATACGAAATGGGCAGATACATTAGCAGCAATGAAGCTATTTGGCATATTCTCAGCTTTCCCATCCACGAAAGAGATCCTGCTGTCCAACATCTGGCAATACATCTTGAAAACGGTCAACGTGTATACTTCACTGAAGAAAATGTTCTCCAAAGAGCGTTCGAAGCTCCGAAAACGACTCTAACTGAATTTTTTACATTGTGTCAAAAACCTGATGTTTTTGGCCAATTCGCGAAGACATTGGTGTATGGTGATGTTCCACGTTATTTCACATGGAACAAATCCAGTAAAAAATGGGAGCCACGGAAACAAGGAAAACCACATCCTTCCATTACAGGCATATTCAAAGCTAAGACATTGGGGAGACTTTACACGGTACATCCAAAGCAACGTGAGTGCTTCTATTTACGTTTGTTATTGGTGAATGTTCCCGGACCAACGTCTTTTGAATTTTTACGAACAGTTAATGGTCGAGTATTCAATACATACCTGGGGCCGTATTATGACCTCTTAAAACCATCATGTTTTCGGTGTGAAAAAGAGACGGAGCTATACAGGACGAATAGCACTATCCTTTTCTCACACAGAAAACATGATGGTTTTAAGATGTCATAATACGGCCCCAGGATGCATGTCGTGAACTGCAATTGCTAGAAGACGATAACCATTGGGACTTAACGCTTGCTGATGCTGCGTTGACATCAACACCGAATAACATTCGTCAGTTGTTTGCAATTATTTTGACGACATGTTATCCCTCGCAAGCACAAACTTTGTGGGAAAAATATAAAAATTGTATGACAGAAGACATCTTGCACCGAATTAGACAAACAAATCAATGCCAAAACATAGATTATACACCAGAGATGTACAATGAAGCATTGGTCTTGATCGAGGATTTATGTGTTCTTATTTCAATCCATCTCCATCTCGAAGTTCCCTTTCACATAACCTTTCCATCGTCTTTAGCAGGAATGAGGTCAGACTTATGGGTCGATAGGATTTGGCGTTAGTATAGTCACTCTTACCTGGCTTAGGAATGAATATTACTTTTACTTCCCTCCATCCCTTGAGAACGTATCTAAAGGCCAGGCACGCTCTCAATAAGGGCAATAGGCGTGATGCCAGGGGTGTCCCACCCCACTGTAGTAGTGCAGGAAAAACACTGTCCGGACCCGGTGCCTTAAAAGGATGGAAGCTTTGGATTGCCCATTGAAGTTTCTCCAGCATAATTACCCTGTGTGCATATCGCCAATCATCGTCTGTTGGTGTTTGGGTTGCGTCTGACCAGCCTGTTACCTGTACGAAAACGCAGTCTGGGTAGTGAGCTACAATTACTAGCTTCTTCAGGAGACGTGGTGAGTGTGTTGTCTGGTTTACGGAGCGTGGTCGGCCCAGGGGCATCCTGTTGGGCCAGAATTTTCCTCACCCTGTTCGCTTTTTGGCAGGATTCAATGCTACCACAGAATTTCCGCCACCCTGCGGTACGCCTGTACCTGATGCATTTTTTGTAGCTGGATTTGGCCGCATAGTAGGCGTTCCAGTCTTCATCCGCACATGTGTTCATGGCTCTGTTTAGAGCCTTCCTTACCTTGCTGCGTTTACGCTCCACCTCAATTATGTAACGGTACGCGTTTGGTCATCAAAAAGATCACCGGAAACATTCTTGAAGCAACCATTTTGGCTGGGAAGTTTAAAGGAAAAGTGGTCCTGCTGCCACGTATTCCGATGATACCGTCAGATTCTACCATACCCTTCAAAAGGCTACAGTTTCCAATTCGTTTAGCTTTCGCCATGTCTATAAATAAATCTCAAGGTCAAACAATGTCCATTTGTGGTTTAGATTTGGAAAATCCATGTTTTTCTCATGGGCAACTATATGTTGCGTGTTCACGTGTTGGGAAACCGTCGAATCTATTTGTGTTAGCTAAAGACAGGTTAACCAAAAACATTGTGCACCGATTGGTGTTAAATTAAATTGAAATTGAAAGTATTTATAATTCAAAAAAATAGATATTAATGTTTAAAAGTTTAAGACTGTCTGCCTTGCCTACCTCATTCATGAGTTTAAGCGTCACGTGTTATTTACTGTATTATACTGTAATATACTTATATTTGTTATAAAATTAAATGGAAATAATAAATCTGATAAATTTTTATTTTGTACCTATTGATTTCTGCTTAATATCAAGTGTAAGAACATTTTAATTAATTGTGTTCAACGTACTTCCCCTTCAAATCTCAATCCAGTGAATTTGTATACCAACATCAACATTTTCGTCTTTGTTCGTAAATAATTTCATTGTACTAAAGGGTTATAGTAGTAGCAAGTCAAATAAGGAGATCACCATATTTTTTTACAATTACCATCTGTGTGAAAAAGCATAGTGGACTCCGTGACTGATGTTCTCTTATTGTTCCTCTTAGATTGTTTACTATAATGTAATATAACAAAAACTTTAGCCACAGCAACGCGTGGCCGGGTCAGCTAGTAGTATTTAAAAAACTGTTGACATTAATTTATTACATAAATGTGAAATCACACGCACTATTTTCGGTTGAACGCCATGTTTCTGTTATGGTAGAACTACACTGCGCTGCACTGCGCACTGTGCTACGTACGCCGATGTGGGCACGTCGGTCTCCATACATTTAAATGGAAACTAGACTTGTAGAGCCACGCCAAACGACGTCGTTTTACGTACAAATCAGGCCTGGCCACGCAAATCTGTGTGGTACAATTACCGTCACGGATTTTGAGCGCTCGGCGTCAGAGTGGGGATCGCTTTGCGCATTCCATACATTGGCGAGCCAATCGTCGTCGTTGTTAGATACATGCAGCAAGAGCAGTAAACGAATCATGAGTGACATCTATGACGCGATGGCGCGGCGACCCAATCACTGACACTCCCCGCCCCCGCGTCTCACTTCGCACCACTAACGAGATCGAATAATTGACTTCTGCGCAACTTGAAGCCAGCGCTCAAGATCCGTAAAAGCCATCTCAGACTCGTCTCATCTCATGGTTTAGTTTGGCCGTTTTGACAATATGTTTGTATCAAGTTTCGTTTTTGTTCGTAATCAATAAACAACAAGTCACACAGCACTTCCATGTTCATCAAAACATGTTCTGTCAGGTCAACAATCAGATTGATCTTCCTCGACTGCTAAGAACCACATTAACCTCAATATTTTCCAATCACTTCCAAAAGTAGTACAATCCTTAGTAATATATGCCCAAAGTTCTTTTACTTGACTTGTATTAACAATATCTTTTATGTGTGTTTTTTCCTATACAAGTAGGGCGCGTATTGACAGTTTCACCCTAGACTTGAAAACATTGGGATTAGGGTTATTCACTCTTGACTTCCTATAAAAATAACCTAACGTCGAAGGAAAGTAGGTTGGCAGGTACTTGGCGTGTAGGTAAGAATTGGGAACACATTTATTATGCGTACAGGTAAAGAGTGGAATTCTCTGCCAATTTCTGTGTTTCCTGATGTCTACAACCTGAGGGTGTTTTAATTCAAAGTCAAAGCCAAAAGTTTTTTATTTCACTTTGCACTTATAAACCGTCAGAAGCTAGTGCACGGTTCGAAATTGGTCGTTTCCTATGGAGAAGAACCAGCAAGAAACTCCATGGTTACTCTTTTAAAAAAAATATTGTTCTTACGATATTTCCATATTACAGTATTAATAGGTATTATTTAAGAACCGTGTAAACCGGTCTATATTGTACTCAAAAGCACAATAAAAATAATCATTTAAAAAAAGTGAGTCAAAATATGAAGTAATCTAAGAATTCGTGGAGTCTACAGTGTTCTTCCATTTACATTATAAAAAGAGGCTATATAAAAAAAGCTAGAAGTAGAAGTTAAAAGTTAATAGGTTGCTTCTTGGCGAGCGCACTCCATCGTCGACCACATCATCCCTTACCATCAGGTGAGATAGTGGCCAAACGCAAGCCTGTTATTAATAGCTACAACCCGGGAATCTTTAAATCGAGAGTGAATAGGTTTCTTCTTGGTAAGCGCGTTCCATCGTCGACCGCATCGTCGCTTTCCATCAGGTGAGATGACGGTCAAGCGCGAGCCTAACAACAATAAAAAAAAAAATACTTTTGGTATACAAAGGCCATTATCTACTTTCACATCGGTGCCGTAAAAATGTGTTAGTTTTATAATGTTCCCACTGCTGGGACTCGGGTCTCTTCTCTGGGAGAAGAAATCGGCCGTAACCCAGCACGCGGGTCCAGTGCGAAATGCTTAATGGCATATGTCTTCGATTTTTTGTTTTATTAGGGTCAACTCACACCGAAAGAGCGGCGAAGGGCAGCGACCCGTTTACCGTTCATAGAATTCGCTGGAATTCCCGCGGCGCCGCGGGCATCCGCGCGACTCGTTTGAGTTTCTCATGCGATAATAAGTATTATAGAAATGAAAATAAAGTTAAAATTCATATGACACTGAAACTGCGCTCCGCTTCGCTGCGCTTCGACGCTCTTTTGGTGTGAGTTGACCCTTATAGGACATGTTTTTTCACAATGTTTTCCATCACCGTTTTGTAAGCAGTGGTCATGAAATAAATAATACAAAGTAACGCACCTGGCTGGGTTTGAACCCGTGACATACATATCGTAAATCAGAGCTTACTACTGGGCTTCTACATCTTTTAGTTAGTTGAGACTAGATATCAAGTCACTTTATTAATTTTAGATTTAATTTATTTATTGTGATGTGGATTTTTAATTTAAATTGGATTTATTTATTGTGTTTTTAGTTTATTGTTTTATTTATTTTGACTTTAGGTTATAATTTTAATTGATTTATTTTATCTGTTTTTATTTTTATTTCTTAGTTACGTCCTGTTTTTTAATATGAGATTTTGTACTTACTGGCTATGGACTCTTGTCTGATAATAAACGATTTTTTTAAAATTTATTAGCTTTGACTATTATATATCAAACCCAAGATGTAAGGCATCAAGAGAATCAGGTAATGCAGATCAATTGTATATATGACACTGGCTCCTGTCAGTACCTTTGCTTCACTTCGCTTAAAGAAGAATTATCACGAGGGAATTTAGCAGTGTGCTCATCCAGGACATGCTTTAATCTTGTGCCAAATTTCATTCAAATCCGTTTAGACACTTGAGCGTAGAGGAGTGCCTAATGAACATCATTATCATCATTTTTTTTTTTTTAACAAACAAATAAACAAACAAACTCACTTTCGCTTTTATAATATTAGTAAGGATTGGTGTGGTTTTTAATCGTTAAGACCTTTTTTTAACCGACTTCGAAAAGGAGGAGGTTCTATGTTCGGCTGAATGTACTCATGTTTTTTTTTATGTATGTTCACCGATATCTTTAACAGCTTGTTTTGTGTCCCACTGCTGATTAAAAGTCTACCCTTTGAGATCGTCACACCTTCGCCGCGGTTGACTTCGATGGCAGCTCTCTCAGGCATTAAAACCAAAAAAAAAAATATTTATCTGGAGTCCAAAAAACCTCTTAGGGCATTTGATGAGGAAAGCCAAAACAAAAGAATCTTAAATGTCATAAAGTGTACACTAAAATCGATTAACAAGTATTTGATAATTTGTTTACGCTCCAATTTTGAAAACAACTTTTCATTCTTAAACATTCACGATGGCTACAAAAGAAAGCTCCCTAAAACCGGAACCCCTGTTTTTCCTACATTTCGCTCCGTAATTAATACCAGGCATCAACAGAGACCAAAAAACATCCCCTGATTTCAATAGACGCTCATTTAACTTCAATTAATCAAATTAGCACAATCGCCATGCAAATCGCGAATGGAAATAAAAAGCGAATGACAAAAGCAAGTTAATTATTTCTTGTTCATAGTTTGCCACGATTGCGGGGGGACAAATGAAGACAAATCGGCGATGGCAGTCGGTTCGATCCCCGTTGGGACAGCGTACTAGGGAAACTCGTCTCGATAAGGAAAAGGTTTGAACTTTTGTCTATGGAATCTGGTGTTATCACCCACGGAGCGTGTTTTCTGCTTCGTATTGTCTCTCCATTGTTGTTAAGAATGTTCTGAGATGTGGAGTCATAAACAAAGTGTGTGTCTTTCGATAAAGACTGTCTGAAATTGATAGAATAGAATAAAATAAACTTTATTGTAGACCAAAAAGTAAAACAATTTATACATAAACTTAAATTTATGGATACAATAGCGGTCTTATCGCTGACAGCGATATTTACCGCTAAGGTTGTCGACCTAAGAATGGATAAGAACTTAAAATAATACAGAGTTAGTCTGTGGATTGATGGGATTGGAAAGAACGAAAGAAAAAAAGCGACAGCCTAACTGACCTACATAACACTGTAATTGGGCAACTCGATACCCTTTGGCATGACTAGTGGCAGATATCCTGGCTTTACGGGATTATTCGAAAGAGTCCGTCAGGCTACTGTAAAGTAATTCTTTATGGAAAAGCCCAATAACACATTTTACCAGACTTTACAAAAAACGAGTCGAAACCTAATGCTAAACAGTCATATTTATATCCTCTATACCAACGGTCAAGTTAAAACGAGTTAATTAGTCCAAACTATTTGTACAACTTGCATTTAAATGACATAGGAGAGTGCAAATGAGTGTCCAGATTATTCTACGCTTCAGGCCATCTGTTTATCGTCAAACATTTAAATTCAAGTTAGACTAGAATATTTGAATACTAAATCAGGAAATTAGAATTAGGTACCCGACTCATCTGAATAGCATATTGAATTAATCTTCGACCCTTGCTTGTCCTTCATGTTCTTGGGGTTGACAAGCGGATGATGCTAAGCTCAATTGATCTTTACATCGACCTCAATAATACCACTTGATATTGAAGAGATGGGGACCATTATTGAAAAGATTTCTTTTTATTGTAAAATTTGCCTTCACCTACTTAGCTTTTCCTACGGCTTCACTTCTCTGAAAGAGGACATTTTTACGGCAAAAACAGTAGATACTTAACAATAATATACCCAGCTTTCTGTCAGTATTTGATGATTTCATTTATTATTGATAGGCTCTTGTTTAACCGCTACCTCACCTGATGGTAAGCGATGATATGATCGATACTGGAGAACGCTTGCTTATAAGTAACCTATTAATTCTGTAGCTATCAGGGAACGGACTCCTCGGCAGGGTATGCCACTGCTGTACGCACAACGAATGTATTCCCTAAACGTTTTGTGCGTATTGCTTAAGACTAGGTTCTATTCATTTTGAACTTTTTTAAACCTCTGAAAATCCAGAAATATAAAAGAGAACACCATGAAAAAATATTTTATTAAAACTGACCGAAAGCTTACCTTGACTTTGTTAAGATTTTTGCTCTTAGAACAGATGGCCGTTGGGGCCGAAAAGTTCTGGAGTGGCGACCGCGCACCGGAAAACGCAGAGTCGGAAGGCCTCCTATAAGGTGGTCCGATGACCTAGTGAAGGTTGCGGGAATCCTATGGATGTGGGATGCACAGGATCGTGCATTGTGGCGACGCTTGGGAACAGTGGACGTCTGTCGGCTGAGATGATGATGATGATGATAAGATTTTTCACAGCTTGAGCATGAGAGTTCTGTGTGAGAAAACAAATAACGATCTCTTTATTCTAGCAACTTTATTTTTGGAGTCATTAGGTACTCACTCCATGTAAAATTCAATAGCAACTTAGTGAAAAGAAAGACGAACAAGCAAGGTATATATCTGTGGCCCTAGTGAAAAGGGGTATAAGTCCGATTTTGTCGAAAATGAGTTAAGTATACCGAAATGATCAGAAAAAAATGCTCTATCGTTTGGTGAAAACAGATCTAAGCTAACCCTAAAAATAAGGAAGTTACTTGGTGCAAAAAGATTCAACTGACACCAAAAAAACCACAAAAGTTGGTTTCAAGTCCATTTATATTGTTTTAAACGGAAAAATAAAAACTTTTATTTGTGTTTTTTAATCTAAATTAACATAAATCAACCACATTAATTTCAATTTGCTTGGTGTTTATCGATACAACAACACTTAGTCCATAAAAATGGTTTAAGTTACAAATGATATTATTAGACTTATATCCGTTTTCACCGAAATAGAGAGCAAAAATATTTCTTTGCATTAGGTAATTAGTTATTAAAAATAATTTCAAATGCGTATCCCTTTTCACGTGCATGAATTAATATTTAACTTATGGGAGAAGGGGTCTAACTTATTTTATAGCCTTATGGAATTCATTTTGTGATTGGTATAAGTCACTATCTTAAAAACTATTAACATTACATTTTTTTTTTTTTTTTTCGATGGGAAAAATCATCTTATGACAACCCCCGCTCTTGGGCGGAGCGGGAGATAGTGTCAGACTCTGACTAAAAAACCCATCCCGTTCCTTCAAGCCTTCATACCGGGGCTCGAGCGCCCTTTCGGATAACCCTGGCCCCGGTAAACAAAAAGTAACCCCACAGGGCCACAGATAATTATATACGATCTAATGAACTTAATTATTCATTAATTTATCTTACAAAAAGCCATGGTCCGAGCCTAACTTGGAATACTGAAACACAACAGACAGACAGGGAAACTGGTTTTCGTTTGTTTAATCTTTTATAATTTATTGTGTATCTATTCGGTTATATATGTTTTCTTTCTTTTACCACAAAAAACGACGAAATTTTTCGCGTTTTCTGATGACAAATCATCGTCAAATAACTTCTCTCGCTCTAAGATCAAGCGAAAGGGCGTGTCAGATTTTTACTGGCTAATATGCACCTGTGTCTTTTACTTGCCTTTTACATTTTAGGGCCACAGTCACTCTTTCAAACGTTCCCGCAAAAAATTTCGTCCCCTACGGCAACTTCTTCAAAAAAAGGGATATTATTCTCGCACCGGGCCTTAGTTGAGGCCATGGTCCGGAGCGAGGAGGAGTGGCAGGCGGTCGCCGACTTCTGCGAAGCAGTAATGCTCGCTAAGGAGGAGGCCGACCGCATCAGGCAACGGCGCTCTCGCCGCCGCCGGGATTCCGATCCCGATTTCCAGCCACCGTAGGCGCGGGCTTGCAGACAGTGAGCAATGGGTAGCTCGCTGTCCGGCCGTCTGGTAACTGTCCGGACCAAGCCCAAGGCGTCAACGGCGCGCACTGTTCCCGCGCGCCTCAAGGAGTTGTCAGCAACAGCAGGGACCCAGCCGGGTCGAAGCCTACTGGGGCCAGGGTTATCCGAAAGGGCGCTCGAGCCCCGGTATGAAGGCTAGAAGGAACGGGGTGGGTTTTTTAGTCAGTAAGAGTCTGACACCATCTCCCGCTCCACCCAAGAGCGGGGGTTGTCATTGGATGATATTGCCTACCAAAAAAAAGTCCCCTACGGCAACTTCTTCAAAAAAAGGGATTTTTCCAAATATTCTAGTTTTAGGTCAACTATTTGTCTAAGCGATTAAATATTTTATTTATATTATAATAATATAATATAATATAATATTATATTCCACAACTATCACACAACGCCATCTAGTCTCAAGCTAAGCAGAGCTTGTGTTATGAGTACTAGACAACTGATAAACATACATATATATTTCTAAATATATACATACTATAGATAAATTACACCCAGATACAGAACAAATGATCATGCCATCACACAAAGATTTCAGCAGGGACCCAGCCAGGTCGAAGCCTACTGGGGCCAGGGTTATCCGAAAGGGCGCTCGAGCCCCGGTATGAAGGCTAGAAGGAACGGGGTGGGTCTTTTAGTCAGTAAGAGTCTGACACAATCTCCCGCTCCGCCCAAGGGCGGGGGATGTCAATGCATGATTTATTCCAGCATAAAAAAAAGTCACACAAAGATTTGTCCTGGGTGGGAATCGAACCCACGACCTCCGGCATAGCAGTCAGGGTCACTAACCACTAGACCAACAGGCCTGTCATTTATAATGCTCATACAAGTGACAAATAGTAATGTCAACCGCTACAATGCCGTTCGATTGGAAAGTTCGAAGTTAAAGTTCTCCATGTTTTTATTTCAACACTATTTTTTATTCGGCTTCCATTGTGCCTGCTTTATTTGTTGCGAGTCCGATATCGGTTTGATTCAGAATGGATTTATTTCTCATACAATGCGATCTTTTCTTTCCAGTTACCATGTGTTCTGGTTTCCATGGATACCAGTTAAGTATGTTGTTCATTTTAGGTTGATCCCACTTCTGATGTTGTTTTGATGGAAATTGTGTCTTTTATAAGTGTGTTTTTTGTAGCATTTGTAGCAAATATGTGAGATGGAAGCATCTTCCTCATTGAGTTTTGGTAATGGATCAAATAAATGCAACAACATAACGAAAGGTATTTTATTTTGGTAAAAATAAAACCAGATGAAGCTTTGATAATATTTTGCAAAGTTGATCTGACAAGATCGATAGTCTTACAGACTTCCTTGAATGACAAAATTCTAGGAAACGGCTGAAAGACGAGTTCTATAAACTAATTCAGAAACTGAAGAACCAATTATAAAAGACTAGATATAACTGTAAATGGATGAGTAATGGTAAAATGGCCGTGTTCTCTGTTCAGTTTAATTCTTAGACATTCAAATTAAGCTGAAATTTAACCATAGCCATTATACTAAGCCATAAAGGGTCGACCAGATGGTTGCAAACTATCCCAATAGAAGCGACCTTGCTAGTTTCAATCCGTGTAGACAGCAGTTGTAATCCATGACCTTCAACGCCCTGGGTTGGCGAGCGCATTTTCCCAACAGCTGTGACAGATTTGCGAACGTGTTAGTGCGTGGTTTACATCCGTGTAGCCACAACACAAGCCAAATACACAAACCAAGCTCCTAACAAGGTGAACTTGGTTGGAACGACAGTTTGCAACCGTCTGGTCACCCTTAACTATCTTTTGACTGCATACAGAATTCAAGGAGCTGGATAGGTAGTCCACTCAATTCATTTTTTTTTTGTTTTTTGCATTGATAGGTTCGCGGTCAAGCGCGCACCAACTGGTCGAGTCGTCAGGGTTGACTGGTAGAAAATGCCTTAAGGTATTAAGTCCGCCTCTGTACTCTTGTGTGCATAAAGTGTAAATAAATAAATATTGCCCTAAGGGTCGATGTCTGATGATTACCTCTACCCACCTCTCGACCCTCTGAAAGCAGTGGTGGCCAAGTGGTAATGGCCCCGGCTTACGAGTTGTAGGTCGCGGGTTCAAACCCAGCCAAACGCATTCATCATCATCATCATCATTTCAGCCGACAGACGTCCACTGCTGGACATAGGCCTCCCCCAAGCGTCGCCACAACGAACGATCATGCGCGTTCCGCATCCATCGGATTCCCGCTACCTTCACCAGGTCGTCAGTCCACCTTGTAGGAGGCCTTCCAACGCTGCAAAACGCATTACTTTGTTTAATTTATTTCATCACCACTGCTCTCAAAACGGTAAAGGAAAACATCGTGAGGAAACCGGCATGTCCTAGAACTAAAAATTCGAAGACATGTGACATCCACTAAGCCTCGCTGGGCCCGCGTGTTGGATTACGGCCCATTCCCTCTTCTAGAGAGGAGGCCTGAGTCCCAGCAGTGGGAACATTATAAGGCCGACTATGCTATGATTACCTCTACCATACACTTTCATGCAAACCACAATTACCTACTTTACTACAAAGAAACTGCTTAACCTGTAAATTAATGTACGGTTTTATCCCAGTTCCTGCTGGAAGATATCTACACTACTTGATTCAGAAAGTAGAACAGCTTTCGATGGAAATTTCAACAATGCAGACAGTTCTTAAGGATTGTCGGGGACAGCATAATGGTCCTGTAGTCCGTTAGGAAATTGGAAAGTCGGACTTTGTACGGAATTAGCTTACTTGAGTGCTTGAAGTAAATTGACTGAGGCAACGAGGTGTGAACATTCTTTGGATTATCTCGGTGTTTTTATTGAGGAAAATTTTTTCTATTGAATTTGTGCAAACTTACTGCAGAGTTAAATGTTCTTCATATGCGTGTCGTCTAGTCTTCTTGAACAAATTTAGTGAAAGTCAAAGCCATAGCCATTTATTTGCATTAAATGCGGTACAAGACATGGTAACTTAATATAATAGTGCAGATACATTTTGCAATGAGCTGGCATGCAAATATTAAATTATTTTATGTGATGCTCATATTAAGCAAAAATACAAATATTTGTCACAAAATTTCCTTTTAACTTAATTTTAACTTAAACTTAAATTTCCTTCTAAGAAAATTTCCTTTTAAGTAAATTTTAACTTAAACTTAAATTTCCTTCTAAGATAATTTCCTTTTAACTTAATTTTAACTTAAACTTAAATTTTCTTCTTTTCACGGTTGTTCGTAATGACAATTCTACGAAGTATGCAGGAGATATCATAGTGCACTAGTGTGTGTCGGAAGACACAGCGTTAGATGGGATGAGAGACGCGGGAATCCGATGTATTTTAGATGCCCAGGACCGGTCGTTGTGGTAATAGGTACTTGCGAGAGGCCTATATCCAGCAGTTGACGTCTTTTGGCTGAAATGACGATGACGACTTGGGCTCGGTCCGGACAGTTACCGGACGGTTGGACAGCAAGCTACCCATTGCTCGCCGTCCGCAAGCCCGCGCCTACGGTGGCCGGAAATCGGGATCGGAATCCCGGTGGTGGCTGGGGCGCTGTGAGCGCCGCCGTAGCCTGATGTGGTCGGCCGCCTCCTTGGCTAGCATTACTGCTTCGCAGAAGGAGGCGACCGCCTGCCACACCTCCTCGCTCCGGACTATGGCCTGTACCAAGGACCGGCGCGAGAGATCGCCGCCGCCGATCGCCTTCACGAGGACATGGCGATGCTCTGCCTAAGCGGGGCACACCTCTACAGTGTGCTCCACCGTGTCCTCCGGGATGATGACGATGATGATAGTGTGTGTGCAAACGCTCCTTGATTTTTTATTCTCTGATACAACCGAGGATAGATGAAAAGCATGACCAAAGGTATTATTTATTTGTTACATAATTTATGTACACCTCACAATGTGGATAGGATAAACATTTGCAAAAAAAAAGTGGCAATCTTATCGCTTACAGACAATCTTAAGATGGACTGGACGAAAAGAGATAGACTATTCTTATATTTTTGAAGAAATTTTTAATACACTACTATTTACACCGGTAGAGTATCTAATTCTGTATAAATAACGTTGCAATTTATTTACTCCTTCCTGCTCCAATATTACACACTTACTGTCTATATATTATACGTGTATATGTAACATGGAAGGCCCTCATGCCGGCACGATGGGTTTAAAATTAGCACTTTACATAAATATAGAGGAGATAAGCCCTTCGCTTTGAACTGAAAGTAACCTACTTTAGTGAAGATGTCGATAAAATGAGTGGGAAGCCGGCTACATAATTACACACTAGTGGGTGAAAAAGATAGAATAGAAGAGCTAAAATCTATACTAATATTATGAACTAGCTTTGGCTTACGGTTTCATCCGTGTACCTAAAATATACCCTAGGTCGAGCGACCGCAAGAATAAAGCAGCTCTACACTAATAAGAGGTAAAGTTTGATTTTTTGTTTCCTTGTTTAAAGGAGCAGAGAGAGCAAAAGCTAAATAATAAACAAATAATTAAATCAAAAATACCTCGGAATAGAATAGACTAGAAAATAATAAACTTCATTGTACACCACTACCATCAGCTAAGTTTTTGTAAGAAAACATACATTTGTAGATATCTGTCGAATTGATCAACCATATTTTCATTCATAAGAAAAAATAGATTAACTTATAAATCCTAGATTCAAGATAAACCTATTTTTAGGACCACTACAAACTCCATACTCAATATTTTCTGTAACAAATATGATCAGCTTAGACATCACTCACCCCCCTCCCCAAACCTAGTCACTCAATACTTTTTGTCCCAATTTCGGGACATACTACATCCAAGAATAACATCTTACGGCCTAAAAAGGGCCGGACTTAGGCGATCCATCCCGGGCAGCAGCAAAAAACTAGACAAAGTGTGTGTTAGAATTATGACGTATGGTATATTATGTAGGTACAGTCAACAAAGGAGATAAGTAACCAGGGTCGCGGTTGTTGTTGGAATCCCAACATTAAAACTATTTTATTAGTCGAGTCGATCATGCGCGCATCACTACGACTCTCGACGCGTGGCGAATTGGCGATATATTTCGCGCCTTTTCGTCAGTTGCATAATCTGCATCTAGTTTCTACGTTTCACACCTAACGACCAGTAAGCAAAGGGATCAATTTTTCCACTATGTGTCTTTAAATAAGTGAACAGTTGAATACTGTGTCCGTTAATTAAATACTATTGAAGTCTTGTATAATGTGTCCGTTAATTAAATACTTTGAAGTCAGAAGTAGTTTTGGTTACTCAACACCCTCAACCAAACATTGTAGTCGAAGAAAATGAAATATAATAATAACTTTTTTTTTTATTCATATAAACCAGTGCTTGATTTTTGATCCCACCTGATGGTAAGCAGTAGTAGTGATGCAATCGTTGATGGTGATGCGCTCTAGTTTATTAAGAGCCTATTCACTATAGCCTTGAAAACATCTAAATCGTAATCGAACGGAAAGACCGAAAGTGCGAGTCAGACTCGCGCATCGAGAGTTCATTGCAAACTTACCTATGTAAATATATAGTTCAATTCTCGAATCGAGTCTCGAAAAGTTTTTCGAATCGCAAAACGTATTATTTGTGTCATAACTACAAAACAGTTCTCAGACTTTCTCCTGTATTAAACGTGTCAAATAGGATTGTGGGTGTCAAAGTACCCTATAAGGTTTTGATTTCTTAACTAGTGTTAAATTATATCTTTTTCTTTTAGATTGCGTTGCTTTTGAAGTTTGATTTTTTACTGCTGTTTGGAAAAGAAGATCTGATTATTTGATATTAATATCATGTTCATTTCTCCACGCATTCCTGAGGAAAAAGGTATTGACAAACGGGCAACTTCCGGAAAGCAGTCAGGGTAACTAACCACTAGACCAACAGGCCTGTCCAACAAGTATGTACATCCATCTTTTCCCTAGAAGTAAGGCGCAATTACTTTCGCTCATCTTCGCTTGTCGAGTTCTTCGGGGTGAATCTGATTGCCCTGAATTGGTTGCTCAGCTGGTGAGGTTGTTTGTTTCTTTCGTACCTAAACAACACCTCGCAGACAATGTCACGAACTAACTCGATACTCGTTCGTGCGTTTTCTGTGCTTAATGCTCTTCTGACTCTAAAATCGGAGTGTGACTTGTTTGCTTGGAGATGGAATGTGTCGTGATTGGACGGACATTCACGACACGGTTTTGTGAGAGGATGGATGAAAAATATGTGTTTTGTGGGATATTTTATTTTAGTGACTACATTTATATAAATGTTTATGTGTTTTCTTTTATTTCTTAGTTTATATTGTATAACGCCTTAAATATAGTCAGTAATATTGTACAAGCGCTTGTACTAAATAAATAAATAAATCGATTCCCATAAAAAAATTCAACTACTCGTAAATCTGACGAACCTGATAACTAATTTCCTTTGTTGTCTGTACAAACGACTGGGGACATCTGGCCTGTGAAAGGAAATTCCCACACGCATTTACCAAGAGAGGTCCCTAAACATATTATAGGGTTGTGGTAAAGTGGTGAGAGGTAGCGTTCAGCGGTTCACGGCGACCTTATTTTGTTCTAACATGCGAAGAGTTTCAAAACTTTTCTGGATTTAGAACCATTAATTGGTTAGAAATGTTTTGAAAACCCTGCGAAACCGAATGGATTAGTAATGTTTTATTTAATACCGTTGGTTAGGATTTTTGGAGGTAGGGGAACAGAGAGTAAAGTCCCGCAAATCTCCGTTGAAAAGGGAGGATCCTCCGACCAGACAGGTGTTATGGTCTGGTGGGCGACTGCCCGATAGATTATTTTGGGCTGTCGTATATGTTCAAATCGCTCGGAGAACTTTGATTGTGCGATGCAGGATTTCGTATATTCTTCGTAGTTCTTATGTGGCGCCATAGATGTCGCTACAGATTGTTTTGACAATAAAGACTGATGAAAAAAGATTGCATGTAGCGGAGATGAAAATGTTGAGATGAATGTGCGGTGTGACGAGATTAGATAAAGTGAGAAATGAGTATATTAGAGGAAGTTTGAAAGTAGCGCCAGTGACTGAAAAGTTGAAGGGGAATCGTTTGTCTTGGTGTGGTCATGTAAAGAGGAGGGATGAAACGCATATCACTAAAAGAGTGATGAGTATACATGTGGATGGAGGGAGAGATAAGCCAAAGAAAAGATGGTTGGATTGTGTGCAGAGTGATATGAAAGAAAAGGAAGTTAGTGATAGCATGACGAATGACAGGGCAGAATGGAAGAAAAAAACGTGTTGCGCCGACCACCAATAACGGGACCAGGGCAGAAAGAATTTGATGGTTAGGATTTTCCGAAAGTGCTACCGCGACACTGGAACACAAAGAGCAACTGAAGGAATACAGATAGATTTCAGCCAGTTAAACATTATAGCCACAGATCAAATTATGACGACGAGCAATGGGTACCTAGTTCGCCGTATGGTCCGGTAACTGGACAGTTACCGAACGGTCGGACAGGGAGCTACCCATTGCTCACTGACCACAAGTCCACGCCTACGGTGGCTGGAAATCGGGATCGGAATCCCGGCGGCGGCGAGAGCGCCGTTGCCTGATGCGGTCGGTCTCCTCCTTTGTGAGCATTACTGCTTCGCAGAAGTCAGCGACCGCCTGCCACTCCTCCTCGCTCCGGACCATGGCCTCAACCAAAGCCCAGCGCGAGAGGTCTTCGCCGCCGATTACCCCCACGAGAGCACGGCGATGCTCCGTCCAAGCAGGGCACACCTCGACTGTGTGCTCCACCGTGTCCTGCGGGCGTTTCGCACAGTGGCGACACCCGGGCGTCACTTCCGTTTTAATCCGGAATCTCTCGAACTTGCCATGTCCGGTGAGGACCTGCGTCATGCGGAAGGTAAGGACGCCGTGAGGTCTTTCCAGCCACGCCTTAAACAGGAGACACTTGTTGAAGTTTGACGATTCTTCGGGATATGTCGGTTACTATGCTTTCTACAGATATCTTCGGAAATAAAACGGGATAAGGACAGGAAGATTATGATGATGATCTTCATTTCTATCTTTATACTATAATCGTGTGGAACACAGAACACATGAAAGAGGTTAGAATGGCGGGGCAGATGTGTCTTAAAATATAATCATGTTCATACTTGACACAACCAATAAATAGTAAACTTGCGATCTAAGTGTGCGTGGTTTGTTAGTTTCGTAATGCGCGTTCGTATTGGTTTATTGCCTGTAGTGGAGTCAATGTGCCTTAAAATATGATCATGCTCATACTTGACACAACCAATAGCAAACTTGCGATCTAAGTGTGCGTGGTCTGTTAGTTCCGTAATGCGCGTTCGTATTGGTTTATTGCCTGTAGTGGAGCGAAAGGGTGGGAGACAAGCGGCGATACTCGTTCTAGTACAAATCGGAAAGTACTTCCCTTCTAACCTCTTTCATCTTTTCTGTGGTATGGAACATTGATTGGAAACTTAATAATTTTTATTTATTTAATCTTCATGCAACAAAAGATACAAGCGCTGACTTAATGCCTTAGGCATTTTCTTCCAGTCAACCTAGGGTAGTGCAGAGACAAAATGGCAGGTGCATAAAAAAAAGAAAATATTATTTAACCTTTCGAATGTCTTAAGTTACACAGTCCGACATAAGGTAATTGTCTTTCTATTGTGTCTCTAATTACGACATTCAAAGAGTTAAGACAAGTATTATATAATCCAATTACAACAAACAAGTATTATTATACAAGCGAAAGTGAGTTTGTTTGTTTGTTTGTTACGTTTTCACGCCTGAATGGCAAAACTGATTTTGATGAATTTTGGTACAAAGATAGCTGAGACCCTGGAGACGGACATAGGCTAATTTTTTCACGCGGGCAAAGCTGTTGGTAAAATCTAGTTATATATAAAGCTAAAAGTAAACATAAATGCAAATTTAATAAAATATATAGCTGTACATACATACATACACTGTTTTAGTTTCGCTCAATCGTTGCCACTGACACCCCACTCCATTCTCGTGGATGACAACTTGAATCTTCGTCCCTATTCTCCATAGGAAATCGACTTTTAAACCTTTTGTTGTACATACTTGTCACTTACGAATATAAGTATGTCGTAGCATTGTGATGTACTTGTTTTGTCGAATGGAGAGTGTATTAGAATGTCAGTGGATCATTCAAAACAGTCATTGAGGTAGTAGGTAGGTTATTCACTGTGCTGCTAAGTAGTAACCTTTTCAACATTCTACACCGTTAAATTTTGATGGTTTTAATCCCGTGGAGGGTCGATCCGGTACATAAAACACTATCGATTTGTAAAGATTAAATTAAAAATTAAAGTCCCTATTTTCAAAACTCGTATTAATTTACGCATGTACGAAATTAATTTCTTTAAGAAAACGACAGTTGAGCGAGTTCAATGACCTATAGATACTAATCGGCGTTGCATACTAACTACCTACAGGTTATTGGACTCGCTCAGCTGACGTTTGCTTGTCTAAACATTGCATCACTATAACACAACGAGTTCTCCTTTGCCGTCTGAAGCTAAGTACGGAATTAGATACTTACTGGGGCCAGGGTTAATTCGAAAGATAGCTCAAGCCCCGGTACGAAGGTAACGAAGGAACGGCGTGGGCTTTTAGTCAGTAAGAGTCTGACATCTCCCGCTCCGCCCAAGAGCGGGGGTTGTCACTGGATGATTTTTCTCAACATAAAAAAAAGTATGGAATTAGAAGGAATATAAAAAATCACGCTGTTTTATATTAAAAAAAATGATCATGGGTTGCCACAGATATAAAATAATTTCAATGTCAAAAATGAGTGTTACAACCCACAAATAAATAATAGAAATAGTAGATTATTGTAAATGCTAACACTTCATTCTTTGTTTACAACGTGGAAAGCGCGGAGAGCTCATTGGATAATTTCTCACCTGAAAAAGGGTGGGTTTTAGTCAGCAAAAGTTTGACACTCCCTCTCTCAAGTCTCAGAGCGGGAGAAGTTTTTCATTTTTTTTCAGAAAGAAACTATTTTTTTATTTGGCATACACTCACTCGTAGATACACACAATGTAGTAACAACATGTAGGCACTAATGATTATATAAAAAAAGAGACAAGTGACAATGTGTCTCACGGCGGCGCCAAATAGGCCCAGTTCAGCAAAAATGCCAGATAACTACGTGGTAGTTGCCTGACGCGAAGACGAAGAGAGGGTAGACTCTGTCTAAAAAGTCAAACGATTTGGATAATTATTAGGACAAAATGAAATCTGATGTAATCAACACTGGTTCAATAATCAAGGTTGATTAAGAGATCTTGATCATTGTTTACTAATAGAACAACCTTATAAAATGTGTCAAATATAAGTATTTTTTAAATGATTGAATATTATAGAGCAGTGTTGGCCGAGTAGTAGCGGCCCCGACTTACGAGTTGTTGGTCGCGGGTTCGAACCCAGCCAGGCGCATTACTTTGTGTAATTTATTTCATCACCACTGCTCTCAAAACGGTGAAGGAAAACATCGTGAGGAAACTGGCATGTCCTAGAACCAAAAATTCGACGACATGTGACATTCACCAACACGCACTGGGCCCGCGTGGTGGATTACGGCCCATCCCCTCTCCTAGAGAGGAGGCTTGAGTCCCAACAGTGGGAACATTAAAAAGGCTGGTGATGAATATTATACAAAATTTCCAAGTCGTTTGACTGACTATAACAAGTAAAGAGCATTTAAAATAAAATCCTGTCATAGTAGATTTAAGACATGAATACACCATTAAGTCGTCTACGAACCCATCTTTCCTCTGCAAGTCAGTGTGTTTCACCGCATATGAAAATGTCTAGTAACTAAACATATACTAAGGGTATATAAACCGTCACGCTACGCTCGCTTGCAAGGGCAATAAATCTCTAAACGCGAGATATGTGAACGAGCTATGTAACTATGCAGTACATTATGTATCTCGGCTACTTATTCTATTTTCATACATTCCGAAAGGATGTACGAGGAAATGTATGGAGGGAAATACCGTAGATTGAAAGTGGCATAACTCAAAATTCGTATAAACTCTGATTTTTTTTTCTTAGTTCGTAATAAATGTTTTGACTTTGATTTTGCTATAAGTGACCTGAAGAGCGGCCAACCCGAAATACATTTCCAGACAACAGCTCTTACGTGATTATGACATAATTACACATCTTTGTTCAGATATTCTGAAAACACAGATATCTTGTGGATTTTATCAATGTTTGATTTTTTTTTTAAATCAAACATTGATAAAATCCACAAATAGGTTTCTATTGAAATCAAAACATTTTATGTAAAACTAAAACTAATCCAGCAAAGACCTTTGA